>CM026395.1:11392878-11607878 GCA_014843695.1 Archivesica marissinica
TGTGTCTTGTATTGAACATGCTGATATATGAACAAGTAGAGTAGAAAGGGGAATGAGGCAATTAATGACAATACATTTATATAACAATGTGCTGATATGACTTATAGGGGTATGAAAGTATGATATCTGCTTAAAGTCAGCCATTCACAGAATCTAGTAACATTTGCAATGCAAATGCACACATGTGATAACGACTGTGTACAATATCATCTGAAGTAATACTAGTGGAAATATGTGATTACCTTGTCTTGTTATTGGTCCACCTTAAGTCGAATATCTTGAAAATATATTGTTATTATGTTATATTTCGGGTTTTACGCCTGCATCAGCACCATTTTGGGCTATATCGCCGGCGGGCAGTTTACCTAACAACACCTTTCCTGGGCAGGCTCCAACGGTTAATCAGTACTTGGGTGCACCAACCTCCGTAAGAAACCGTCAACTTGTTCATATAAATGAGACACGGTCTGAGCGGGGCTCGAACCCGTGACCATCAGTGATGATAGGTTAGAGTGGTATACAAGTCAGCGACCTTAACCACTCGACAACGGAGGCGGACTCTTTGAACATAAGTATGAAAGCAGCTGATTCACTTCTATTTATTTCTCAAGCATTATTAATCTACAATGTCACATGCAAATTGAAAATGAAGTTATATTTTACCGTATTTAACTAAGCATATCAGAAGGAACCTGCATTACACCGCACATAATGAGTAACCTACTTCATCAACTCCATATCTCAAACTCACATAAGTCAAATTCTGCTTGACTTAACGGCAAATACGTGTTTGCACAAACACAGTTCTAAATTCATTTCGTATGTTAACCTCAAACTATATTAATCTCAAAGTTTGAAGCTGGCATGAATTATTTGAAATAGTTGGATTGTGTGTTCAAGGAATATATTAATTAATCGCCACTTTTTTAAGCTATACTGCCAAATGCCAAACATTGTCAATATTTATTGACGTCTGGAATTGTTGTTTCCATTATGAAGCTAATTTCCAGGATAATTAATTATTGACACAGTACAAACGTATTATGTATGATTGGCGTGGCAGTTGATTCGAGTCCAAACTGATGATTTATGGCATCAGACAACATGAAATAATGATGCCTGATGTGATGCCAGACGGATCTGTAGTCCAGTGGTAATACGCTGGACTGGTAATCCAGGGATCGCAGGTTCGATACCCCGTTTGATTCTAATAAAATTAACAGTCTTTCAGATGGGACGCTAAACCGAGGTCTCGTGTCGGTGCTTTACATCGTGCACGTAAAAGAACCAGATGAGATTCTGGAATGGGTCCCTGTCTGTATCATTGCACTAGCCTCTAAAATGACTAATCTCTTCATGGTGCGTCGCTCGTATGGGCGACCGGTAGCGACGATAAATAAACGTAAAACACAAATATCTGTCCTATCCTAGCATTGTACATTATATAGACAGAAAGTGGTGGGTACAGACATAACGGATTACACTGAAGTGAGAGGCGGTGTGAAGTTTGTCATAATAGTGACATTGAGGATGAATTTCATTTTGCAAAACATATAGAAATATTAGCAAGCGCTAAATTGATACATATTATTACAAACGCCCGAGTATGTTAAAACATATCCAATTATTGTCACAAACGGATACTCATGTATTAAATAAGTTAGCGTGTTATGAAAACTGTTCAGTGAAAATACGCAATAATATGCTACAGTAATCTGAATAATGCTATGGTTTTACTTTATTTTCTTTTAAATACCATACTGAATTGTACTAATACCTAACGCATTTATAAACATCTTCAAATTGTTAAATTCTGTTTACAATTCTTGTTAACGAAGTATTTATATAATGTGACCTTGATGTTATTTGTATATTTGGGTAGATGAGGAGCTATTGTTCAAATCTAAATAAATTTCGTGTTATTGTTCTATATATTATCATGTGCTGATTCGAAGAATAAATATGAATATAGGATTGTATTCTTTATTTCAGTCTCAACAATGCACAGCATATCACAACTACAAAATATAGTTTACATATTCAAAATTAAAAAAAAATAAAAAAAAAAAAATAAAAAAAAAAAAACATGATAAAAAAATATGTTTAAGCCAAATGATTTGAAAACTACAAAATGTAAGTGGCTTAATATTTAGAAGCTGTATACATATATAATGTATGCATTTGTGTAAACGAATACATACAAACGCGTTGTATAGGTATCAGTCGATGACTTTGAGAGTGACGGGGGGTCATTTGTAAACTTGCGAGGATATGGCCTAAACAGTGTATGTATAGTGTATCATAATGTTCTTAGAAAATATAAAAACATGTGTTTTGGTTTTGAACCCGAAACCATTTATCCAGACACCGAGCGTCTGTGGGATGTTTCTCTAGCATGTGTGCTCTGTACAGCTCTCCAGTTCAATCCAAGTAGATATCAGCCATTATTTAAGCATTTAGTGATCGCTGAGACCATCAGCATGTATATCTACTTCTAAATTGTGTTTCTCGGAAGATGGTACTTTGTTCACATATATTATGCACATCAATATAACATAATAACACTGACTCTTTCGTAAATCAACCAGAAGTGAAGAGAATAACACTCACTTCCGTTTATTTCATTGCTGTAATCTTTGATAAAGCAACTTATCTTGGGTAGAATCCCAAATGCGTTGTTACGCTGACTGACGTATGACACATCAATTTCGTCACTAATTTCTTCTCTAGTTCTGAAGATAGCATTGAAGCCAGTTAATATACTGCTACATGACATAACTTGCTTGTTTCTTGGGTCAAAGTCTAACCGACCTTGTGTGTTTTACGTTTATTTATCGTCGCTACCGTTTACCCATATGAGCGACGCCTCCTGAAGAGATTAGTCATTTTAGATTTTTGGAGGATAGTGCAATGATACAGACATAGACCCATTCCAGAGTCTCCTCTGGTTCCTTTACGTGCACGGTGTACAGCACCGACACGAGACCTCGGTTTAACGTCCCATCTGAAAGACTGTTAATTGTAGTAGGGTCAGGCCGATTAGATCAGCTGTTATTGATGAAGAAAGACCCCTCCGAGCGATATTTCAGGCACCGTGCGGGAACTCGGGTTTAACCACCGACCTTCTGTAAGCCAACTATATTCGTTAATCGCATGACTGAATTCGACACCCTAGTAGGATTCAAACCTCTTAGCATAATTATCTTGTATTTCAAAGGTGGTCGCTAGATTGGACAGGTGGGTTTTCTCCGGGTAATCCGGTTTCCTCCCACACGAATGACCACATGTACGCTTTCATGAAACGCCAAGGAGACTGATTAATATAAGTTGTTAAAACCTGCTTCGCAATCGTTGTAAAATAAATAAAGTTTAATTTTTTTATTTCAAAGCGCGGCTATATTTGGTATAATCAAACCTAAGAATAATTTTATTATATACCAGAGGACATAGAAAACGCAACACTTCGGATAAGTGTGTTTTTACGTGACAAACAATAACTATATAAATACATAGTTTCAAACATTTTGGAATATTTTTAGTTGTTCAGTTTGTGTTTTGTAATAAAGATACGATATATCTTTGATGGAATACTTTGTATGTCGTTTTCATGTAATAATAATCATATAATGTAGGTGTGCGTTTTCTATGTCCTCTAGTATATAACGAACAGTCATGCAAAAAACAGATCGTGGTATGTTTATATGCAAAAGTAAAAATAAAGTGTTTGTTCATTATATTTAACATGCCAGCCATTTCTGACTTATGACACACCTCATTTTATGAACATCAGTACTTCCCGAATCCAACGCTTGTATGCCTGGCACCAGGCTGGTAGGTAATCGGTAACCATGATTGAACTAGCTGGCGGCTCACCGACCGGCCATATCAGAACAAACCCCTAACGAGGTTCGAACACTCGACCTCCCGCTCCATAGGCGGACGCCTTAACCACTAGGCCACGGATACGGTTTTATATGTTTTTATATTTATATGTGCCTGGGGCTGGATCATACAGAATAACGCAGGGAATATTCGTATGTACATTCATGTGTCTAATTACTATGTTCTTACGTTCCTCACTCCGCATACAGAACAAGTGGCTATAGAGGCACATGTCAAGTGTTTGTACAGTTAGATTATGTGTGACGCTGAAGTAACGTACCTATTGCATTGCACAACCCAGATATTAACTGGCAGTTCTTACTCTCCGTGGTCAATGGACGAGGTAAACATTAGTAACTTGGTGTTGGTTCGATGGATAATAATTCGCTAATGCTGAACAATATTGGCTCTGATCCGCTTGGCAAGCAAACACCACGAATAATACAGCAATCATTTTACCACAAAATGCACGTGCTAATGAAACACTTAGATGTAGTTGTTTTTCTGTCTAAGTTAATCCTTTTATTACCTCCATTTACATGAAGAGCACAAGTGAACATACATTATACAATTACACGTTTTACATGGAAACATATAAACATAGATATATACAAAGTAGTACAAGTGTACAATAATGGTCATAAGAACTGACATAACCATGCAGCTATTAATGAGTGTATACCGATTATCATAACTTGCCGAAACGAAATGCAAGGAAAAGATATGTAGTTGTTGTTCTGTCCAATTACTAGTCATGTCTACTACTAGTAATTACACTCATAGCTATCCACATCGCCACTGACTGTCTATTTTCTAATCCGTGTCGTCTTCAGTCTCTGACACATTCAAGTTTCAACGTTTATTTGGCATTAAACATAGTTGTTCGTCGCCCATACAACATGTACGACGGAACAGTACATATTATACAATTACAGTATAATACAGTCTACATCCGCTATGTCGAATTCCGTCAGACCGAACAAAATACTTCGACTTACGAAAATTCGATAGAAACGGAGCCAGTTATATGTAACATGATAGTGTCTGAAACGAGACATTGATCCGACCTCGAGATAACCGGAGAATTTGGCATAACCGAATTTGACATAACGGATGTAGACTGTACTTGAGCAAAGCATGAACAGTTTAATTAATGAGTTGATAGTTTGAATTAACATAACAAATATACATTGACATATGTATGTATGTATGTTCCATTAATGTCAAACCCCTTGCGGGGACCTAGACATGATTTCCTGGGCAGGCTTAGTCGACCTAAGTGGTTAACCAGTACTAGGCAATGTGTGTGAGGTGCCTTGCTCAATGACACTACATACGTGGCCTGACCGAGTATCGAACCCGTGACCGTTCGATTCCAAATCCGACGCTCTACCACTGGACCACGGACGCCACACATGTGAAAACATGAATATGTTGGATTTAGTGACTTTGATATGTTTAATAAATGCTTGTATCATTGGCAACGCTGTACACACTGGATACTCTTTCAATACTTATGTTAAATGTTGTGGGATGGTGTGCAAAAGAAGTTAATTTGTCTAACAACCATATTAGTTTTGCTGAGAGAATGTTAATATAGTTCTCCTTTGTGTTAGCAGAACTACACAAAACCTATGGCATAAATGATGATATAGAACCATCTTAGATATAGATATCACAATAAGTGGTCAATGACAGCTATCTTCTAATACCATGTGCTTGATAAATATATTTTGATACTATATGCTGCTTTGTGAACATTGTAACAATGATGTAAACTTTTTCAAGTTGGGCCAATGCCAATAATAATGTGGAATACAGTTGTTTCGTAGAAGGGACATACTAGTAAGAAATGTTATTCAGTTTCATTTAGGCTAAAATAAAACGTTGTCTAAATGTAATTTTACTATTATTTGACAAATGATTTCAACTTCATTATTAGAGAAATTAGTATTATCTGAACAAGAAAAAAACATTGTTAAAATGATTTAAAAAGTTATCTGAACATATATAATTGTTATCTCTAAAACGTGTCTTATTTGATTGTTGGTTTCTTATTTCTTTCCAAATTTGCTGCGGTTGTTATACAGTTAGATTATGCATTGTGTTTCTTTGACAAACAATCTCAAAGTAAGGTTTAACACATTGTATATATTATCATTGAATATACTGTGTTCCGGCTCTGTAGTGCAGTGCTTAGCATGTTGGACGGATAATCCGTGGATCGCAGGTTCGATCCCCCGTCTGACCCTAATAGAACTAACAATCGTTCAGGTGGAACTTTAAACCGATGTCTCGTGTCTGTACTTTACACCGTACACGTAAAAGGAGCAGATGATACTCTGGAATGGGTCTCTGTCTGTATCATTACACTATCCTCCAAAAATCTAAAATGATTAATCTCTTCAGGAGATTATGGGCAACCGGTAGCGACCATAAATAAACGTAAAACACACGTTGGTCCACGACTATATACCGTTGTACTTGTCTGAACCACAAACAACCATAGACACGCGTACCTTGATTCCGTTGAGTCTAACATGATATGAAATGCATAACAATAAATATTAAAACATAATGAAGCTAAGGATTTAAATTGCTTTCCATGTTTTTGCTGAAGACTAGCATTTCAACAATCGTATTGAATATCAATGGATTATGTATGTACTGCGAATTATTATTAACCGCACAGGTAAATAGTTTTATAGTAATGCGTTGGTTGGTAATAATGATGGCTTATGATGAACCAAGAATTTCGACGCTGAATTATTTCACAATACAACATGCAGCTACTACGTACATCTTCAGTTTCTAGACTTAAACAGCCTACATACACGTAGTCATTCGATGCGATATTTTCTATGTTTTAAGAGTTTAACTTCGCACCAAGAACATAGGCCATACGAACCATTATACTGATGAAATGGGTAATGATTTAATTATAAATTATAGCATGGTTAATGTCGATCATAATGTAATCCAGGAATCGCAGGTTCGATCCCCATCTGACTCTAATAAAATTAACAGGTGTTTAGATGGGACATTAAACCAATGTCTCGTATCGGTGATTTACACTGTGCACGTAAAAGAATCAGAGGAGACTCTGGAATGGGTCTCTGTCTGTATCATTGCACTATCATCCAAAAATATAAAAATGACTAATCTCTTCAGGAGGCGTCGCTCATATGGGCAACCGGTAGCGACGATAAATAAAGGTAAAACACACACAGTCGATCCTAGCTCAAAACGACACAAAGGAACATATCAGGAAAATATAGGTACTTATAACATTTCTTGCATTTAATTGTGATATTTTATAATGGATACAGAGAAATATATTTCTCAAGTTGAAGTGTGATTAAAACGAAACTAGTCTCCTCGCATTAGTTTATCTCATTTGCTGTGCATGGTCACCAGATCGGACATGTGTGCTTCGGTATCCTCCCACACGAATGCCCACATACAGGCTTACATCACCGTCAACGAGAGTGATTAATATACGTTGATAAAGGGTGCTGCTTCGCAATCTGGAGTACTGGGTATAGAATAACTGACAATAAAATAATACTTTTTATTAAGCATTGTTGTTGAGCTTAATCATATTTTATTTTGCTCTTATTTTTTAAACGGAATATACAACGTAAGCACAATGGTTCAAGCCACACGTTTTTGCAACATTAGAGATGGCTGTTTCCAATTAACAGTAAGAACACATATAGCAGTTATATCAATTAAGTTCATTTATAGGGAAAAAATAATGGTGAATGTTTTGGGTGTTACTTACGTTGTAAGTTACATTTAATCATGGCACATGGTAATAATCATACATATTTATATAGTATCTTGATATGATATGAGCGAAAGGAAACAATATTTAAACGCAATAGAAA
Source organism: Archivesica marissinica (assembly GCA_014843695.1). Taxonomy (NCBI): domain Eukaryota; kingdom Metazoa; phylum Mollusca; class Bivalvia; order Venerida; family Vesicomyidae; genus Archivesica; species Archivesica marissinica. The sequence goes on from CM026395.1 coordinate 11,400,651, forward strand.
CGCAACCATATATATACGAATATATAATAATCAACATTGAATTTCTTCCATTTAATTGATATATTTTCTAAATGGATACAGAGAACTATATTTCTCAAGTTGAAGTGTGGGTAGATAATCATTAATTTCACTAAGCCAGTCTATGTACTAGACAATCACCTAAATTAATCCATTGTTCACGGTGCCATGTAATAATTCGCAGTTAAAATGTATCGCTAGAACGATATTTGCAATATAGAAAATACATAGAAAATAAAATTCTAAAATGTTGCGTTTTTAATGCAGTAAAGTATAGTTAGAGAATGACGGGGTTAAGGGGGAGCACTTCGCATGTCGGACCTTCCTATGATGACACCATTCAGAGTATTGTGGAAGATATGTGTCAATGTCGTTGTGGTATTCTACCACTACGTATAGCGACAGTACGCAGAAACACCAGAGCAAAGACTTGTAGATTATGTAACCAGGGCGCCATTGAAAATGAAAAACATTTTCTTTTGTATTGTTTTGTTTATAATGACATACGATTAATTGTGCTTGGTGAAATTCTGACAAACTTAAATGTCACACATACCGAAACAAGTATTATACTGTTAAGCCATCACATTAGAAAAACGGCTAAGTTCGTAATGAGATCTTCACAGGAGATCAACCATTTATATGTATAATTCATGATTTTCCTATTTTTATTTAAGTTTATTTAACGTCGTTACCGGTTGCCCCTTTGAGCGACGGACAGTTTACATAACAACACCTTTCCTGAGAAGGCCCAAGCGGTTAACTAGTACTTGGTACACCAACCTCCGTAAGAAACAGCCGACTTTTTCATATAAATGAGACACGGTCTGAGCGGGGCTCGAGCACGTGACCATCAGTGATGATAGGTTACAGTGGTATACAAGTTAGCGACCTTAACCACTCGACCACGGAGGTGGTGCCTGATCCTATCCATGCGTGTTGCTTGTGCTACTACGGAGGCGGTCATGTTTCTATTCATGCGTGTTGCTTGTGCTTCTACGGAGGCGGTCATGTTTCTATTCATGCGTGTTGCTTGTGCTACTACGTAGGCGGTCATGTTCCTATTCATGCGTGTTGCTTGTGCTACTATGGGGGCGGTCATGTTTCTATGCATGCGTGTGCTACTACGGAGGCGGTCATGTTCCTATTCATGCGTGTGCTACTACGGGGGCGGTCATTTTTCTATCCATGCGTGTTGCTTGTGCTACTAGGAGGCGGTCATGTTTCTATCCATGCTTGTTGCTTGTGCTACTACGGAGGCGGTCATGTTTCTATCCATGCTTGTTGCTTGTGCTACTACGGAGGCGGTCATGTTTCTATTCATGCTTGTTGCTTGTGCTACTACGGAGGCGGTCATGTTTCTATTCATGCGTGTTGCTTGTGCTACTACGGAGGCGGTCATGTTTCTATTCATGCGTGTTGCTTGTGCTACTACGGAGGCGGTCATGTTTCTATTCATGCTTGTTGCTTGTGCTAGATAATTAATTACGGATATGACATTCTAGAGAATGACAACTGATTAACATATCAACAACCAATCAGAATCCTGGATCCTACCCAAATGTTTCAAAGAAATCAAGTATATTTCCAAGCTTCTATACACTTTTAATCCCTGAATACTTGCCATTCTTAGAGTGTTGGTGTAATTAATTGGACATATGTTGTTTATTAACGTAATTGGACGCATGTGATTACATAGTTAAAGGAATTCGAATAAACATAGCACAACTAGCCTGAACACGAAACACATTATTAATATAAAGTAGTTTTGCAATTAATTACGGTGTTTCGATATAAGTACTGTAGCTCAAGCACTCGTCGTATTCTGTATGTACAAAGTTAGGCTAGCGCTGGGCCCTGTATCTATCGACGTTTATACACGGCTTAAATGTTGCCCTTTCTCTTGATTAATGGACGTTCCATAATGTAGATGGTTTCCCGACACAAAACAAGTCAATCATAATTAAATGCAATGTATATGGATGGCGTGTGTTGGTTTTATTGCCCGCTTTACTTGGCGGATACTATCCGATACTATCCGAACTATCCGATACTATCCGATACTATCCGATACTATCCGAACTATCCGATACTATCCGAACTATCCGATACTATCCGATACTATCCGATACTATCCGATACTATCCGATACGATACTATCCGATACTATCCGAACTATCCGATACTATCCGAACTATCCGATACTATCCGATACGATACTATCCGAACTATCCGATACTATCCGATACGATACTACCCGATACTATCCGATACTATCCGAACTATCCGATACTATCCGATACTATCCGAACTATCCGATACGATACTATCCGAACTATCCGATACTATCCGATACGATACTATCCGAACTATCCGATACTATCCGATACGATACTATCCGATACTATCCGATACGATACTATCCGAACTATCCGAACTATCCGATACGATACTATCCGAACTATCCGATACTATCCGATACTATCCGAACTATACGATACTATCCGATACGATACTATCCGAACTATCCGAACTATCCGATACTATCCGATACTATCCGATACGATACTATCCGATACTATCCGAACTATCCGATACTATCCGAACTATCCGATACTATCCGATACGATACTATCCGAACTATCCGATACGATACTACCCGATACTATCCGATACTATCCGATACTATCCGATACTATCCGAACTATCCGATACTATCCGATACTATCCGAACTATCCGATACGATACTATCCGAACTATCCGATACTATCCGATACGATACTATCCGAACTATCCGATACTATCCGATACGATACTATCCGATACTATCCGAATGTTAACCAAAACCAGAACATAATAATAAAATTGTGGTTGCCATTTTTTAAATAATAATTTATGTGCACAATGTTATCCGACGTTTAGAGAAGCTGTAAATCAGTGTGTGTATAGTATTTACATAGATGCGCCAATCTGCAATAATAAATACACACCCAATCCCATATATTCTCAATTAGCACCACTGCATCGATCATACCTTCAGAAGTGCATCGCGATAGCTCAATGGTAGAGTGATAGCAAAGGCGTTTAGAGAAATGGTGGAAATGAAACAATTACCGTACATTGCAAATACACACACCGTACATTGCAAATACACATACCGTACATTGCAAATACACATACCGTACATTGCAAATACACATACCGTATAATTGCAAATACACATATCGTACATTGCAAAATACACATACCGTACATTGCAAAATACACATACCGTACATTGCAAATACACATACTGTACATTGCAAATACACATACCGTACATTGCAAAATACACATACCGTACATTGCAAAATACACATACCGTACATTGCAAATACACATACTGTACATTGCAAATACACATACTGTACTTGCAAATACACATATCGTACATGCAAATACACAACTGTCATTGCAATACACATACTGTACTTGCAAATACACATACCGTACATTGCAAATACACATAACGAATACGATTATAAACCTCAATTTACGCCTTTTAGATAGATACGCACGCACGCACGCACGCACGCACGCACGCACGCACGCACGCACGCACGCACGCACGCACGCACGCACGCACGCACGCACGCACGCACGCACGCACGCACGCACACGTGACCAAAAACAATCGTTAACGATATAAATTCCCAAACCTATAGTCTGTTTCAAATTAATCATAATACAAAACAGAATAGTAAATGAAACAAAATAGTAGAATTCCCCACTCTGTTCCTATTTCCAAAACTCCACTGTTTTCTCTACTGCACTCTTTATTATTTTATAAAGTGTACTATTTACACACGTGTCACAACATCCGTTAACTATATACATGCATGCTCACATTGCTCACATGCTCGTCTTAAATGTTCCGAGTTAATAAGAATAATTGAATAGTAATTTACAACTTCCGTTTATTGGCAAATCGGCAATATACACTGCCTGTGGCCATTTACAAAAACATAATAAGAATATGGCCAAGACTAACATAAACATATAAGTATGTTACATAGTAAACAATACATGAACATGCACTATAATTATGTATGATACAAGAAGCAGTTATTACATGTTCAACGATTTCGTTCCTGATTGTATAAGCCTCGTATACCAATTGTCCACACTTTAAGATAAGTTTCTTCTGACTAGAGGAAAGTATAAACACACATAGTTGCATGTTAGGCCATGCACAGTTGCCTAAATACCTCGTCCTGGTATCAGAATATTTTGGACAACTAAGTAAGAAGTGATATTCATCCTCGTATACCCTAAATACCTCGTCCTAGTATCAGAATATTTTGGACAACTAAGTAAGAAGTGATATTCATCCTCGTATACATTTCAACATAAGTATCTTCTTACTAGAAAAAAGTACAAACACAAATGTGTGCATGGTATTTACCATTGTATATCAACGTATATTCGAGAGTACAAGAACACCATTAGTATAACATAACCTTATTTTGAGACTATTTGCGAGTTTCAGAAGATCACATAAAGCCAGTTGTTGGCCAATTTAAGTGCAAAGATATTTTATCGTATTTGGCATTGTGAATTATAAATAATATCAATGAATTATACGGCTTAGACCGATTTACATTTCTTTTCGTTTATAATTGATTTAAGGAGTAACCGCTTGTTTCCATTAAGACTTTATTTAGATTTAAATAATATAATGATATATCTGCAGAGATGTTCTCCGCAACTCCACAGAACATAGTTGGATTGCATACTCGTTCGAGTCTGAAACTATCAAATGGTAGAGGATATGCATGCAGCAATCAAACAATGTATTATATAATTATACGAACACAGAGCTAATCTGTCTCGGAATGCGCATGTGTAGAATACACCGACGTAAGCTAGTCTCACGGGCTGATTTGATTACTAACGTATAAAGGTAATATGTCAGCGTAAGTCCAAAAAACAAACGGGTAGAATTCTACAAAACTGCAGAAATACGGAATGTCGACTTATTCTGGAACTTTAGGAACGGCAGCTAATCCATACTACACGGGCACAAAGGCACGCATTCTGATAGGTTTGCCGTCAGCAAATAAAATATTGCTATGTTTTCAAATGCTTATGATAAACATATCAATGGAAACAATATTTCCAAAAGCTTTACACACCTGTAGAAAGTGATGTATATGACTCGATGTGGAAAGAGTGTGTTGACTACAACGTAAGAAATTCGGCCACAGAGTACTTTACTGAAGCTAACAGTGAGAATGCCCGTGTTTCACCAGAACTATTGAAGGATGTAATGAAGCTGTGCAAGAAGGGCAAAATGTGCGGAATTGATAATATATATTACGAGCATATGATTTATGGGGGTGATACATTATACTTAGTCTTGTCCAGACTTTTCTCCGCAATGCTCAAATATAGTTACATTCCACCAAGTATGAATCGCGGGGTAATTGTGACGTTGCATAAAGGTGGAAGAAAGAGGAAAGATGACCCGCAAAACTAAAGGGCGATTACGTTGACATCAACAATCTTGAAACTATTTGAAGGTGTTCTTTTAACCCGCGCAAAACAAGATATTCTGAATGAACTAAGCCCACAACAAGGAGGCTTTCAACAACAATTAGGCTGCTTGATGACGTCATTTTCTTTACGAGAATCCATTATGTTTGCCAAAGAGAATCACAGTAACGCTTATATATGTTACCTAGAGAGTCGTCAGGCGTTTGACCGGGTGTGGCACAACGGCCTGATATATAAATTACATGACTGTGGATTAGATAATCTTTCTTTTAAAGCATTTGTTAGTCTATATAGTAACATGCAGAGCTGTGTTCGTAACAAGTCATTTACATCAGAATGGTTCGACGTAAAACAGGGGACACGACAAGGCGGGAAATGTTCACCGATTTTATATTTATTATTTATCAACGGTCTTATAAAAGCATTAGAAGCATCACATCTGGGGTTCTGCATATATAACATGGATATTTGCAGTCCAACCGTAGCTGATGATATGGTTCTTTTTTCTATGTCTAAACGCAGCTTGGACCAAATGTTACATATTTGCTACGAGTATTCTCTGAAATGGAGGTTTGACTATAACCCTAAAAAGTGTGCCGTAATTGTGTACAATGAATCGAGTACAGAACTTGAGAATTCTACAAGAATATGGAAACTGGGCAATGCTACTATTAAGGAGGACACCAGTTATACTCACCTTGGCATTTTAAGTAATAAATACTGTATGTTGCACGATAATCTACATAACGCGAGTGTGAAGCTGCGGGGGACCTTATTAAATATATCTAACAGTGGGATAAGTTCAGGTGACTTAAATCCCTTAAGTCTTTCCAGGATATATAAATCAGTTGTTTTACCAAAAGCGTTGTATGGGTGTGAACTATGGAATTATTTGACTAGTGCCAATATCTTAGAGATTGAACGAGCTCACAGATTTTGCGTAAAATACATGCAAAAGTTTACAATTTATGTGAACAATAACGTTGCATTGCAGTCAATTGCAAATGTGCCGATATCAACTGAAATAGACTATAGAAAATTGCAATTCCTTGGACATTTATTTAGACTTCCCTGTCAATATCTTGCAAAACAGATTTTTACCAATAGACTCGTCCGATATAATAACTGTAGTGAAAGACAAAGCCTGGGCTTCTTACCGGATATTTTCCGTCTTCTCCACAAGTACAACCTATTAGACTACGTGAATATCTATTTTGAAAGTGCCTCATTCCCTACAAAATGTGTGTGGAAGTCCGTTCTCAAAAGACATGTATATCAATATGAACACAATAAATGTATGATAAATTTAGAGAGTGAATTAACGCCGCGGTTATGTAACAGTGTATTCCCTAATCAGGGCCCTTGTCTACTCTGGCGAATTAGTCGCAAATATCCAAATGCAAAAAGATACTGTGTTACTGCCGTATATGTGTTATGCAAATTATTGTCATATAACCGCAGTGAGAAATGTGAAAAATGCAGTCTGCATGCTGAAAATATTCTTGTCCATAAACTTCTTTTCTGCTGTTGTAATGAAAAACTTCGGACATATTTATGGCAAGATATTGTGTCATATGCACATATTGCATTATATTTGAAGTTCATTACTCAAGAGCCAGTCATACAGATATATGACTTACTGTCCGGTCTTCAGCAACACGGTGTTTCTGATTATGAAATGAGAGAATAATATTAGCCAGTGTTAAAGCATTTCATTCAATGCTACTTTAGAACTGAGTTTCTGCTAATGACTGTATCTGGACAGATGCAAATACATTGTTGAATGCATATAATAACATTATGTAATTAAGTACATAATAACGTTGATATATTGTATTACACTTAATTCACATGCAATCTGTAATATTGTTTTCACAATACATATTACAATTGTTCGTACATGATTCCTTAAATAATTCTTGTATTTCGTTTCATCAAGGTCTTTTTTTATGGTTATCAAAGATGCATTGGAGAACGTCTTGTGAAATATACGTACATATGTAATAGCTCTGAATAGTTCTTGATGATAAATATGTAATTATTTCATTTATGTTTATACTACAGTATATGTCATTTATGTTTGTCATTTCAATGTCTATATGTTTTGCACTTGTATGTGCTTTTGTGTAGCTCTCCCGTCAGTGGAGGTAATAAAGATAAAAGAAGAGGTTTAAAGACTCATCGGAAAGAGGTCAGAGGTCATTATTAGGGTCAGACGGGCGAACGTACCTGCGATCCCTGGATTTCCAGTCCAACGTGTTAACTACTGGACTACTGATCCGTCTGTTTTTAAAATGCGCATTAATAATGTGGTTATATACCAAAATAATCCGACAGCATATCCGATGGAGGATACATCATCTGTTGCCGAAGTACACAGTATATAAGAACAACTTCTGTGGGCACGTTCTGCTTGATCCCTAGCCTGGGAACAGGCGTCGATATATTTTGCCTGGTCAGTCAAATAAATATATTTTAACACTGAGTCTATTAATTGGGCCGTATTGAGTTTCTGATCATGTCAATGTCAATTTGACTGAAATTAAAAAGTGGAAAATCGACAGACAGGCACCCAGGCTACTTGATCCCATCAAAGATGAAGAAGTTAGTAACGTTATGTCTTCTTTAAATAGAATATGAGCAATGATTCCATATCATTTTAAACAAACGCATGGAGATATTGCCACACGGTATGTATACTATTTAATTCCTTGTTGACATCCGGTTTCATATTAAAGCTTTGGCAAACAAGTACAGTGTTCATCCGCTATGTCGAATTCCGTCGGACAAAGCAAAAAACTTCGACATAACCGAAGTTTGACGTAACGAATTTTGATATAAACGGAGCAAGTTATTTGTAAAATAATAGTGTCTGAAATGGAACTTTGATCTGACTTCGAGATAACCGGATAATTCGACATAACCGACTTTGACATAACGGATGTAGACTGTGTTATAATATGTATTCGCTTGTATAAACGATAAAGGCATGCAGAGGTAATTGGTAGATGTAGGACGATGTAGATGCCAACCTTTGTTGTTACTAACCACTTTTGACATTTATTGTGAAGTGTTAATTTGTCGAATTAGCCATTTCCCTACACTTTCAATATAGTCTGCAATATTAGCATCATAGTATAAGGGCCGCATTTGATCTTCAATAATATGTTTTACATCACAGCTATCTAGATATAATGCGGGACATTTGACACATCGTGTGGCACGACGGGCTCATTGTTTAGTTGTTTGAACTTGGAATAATAGACCAACACTTACGTTAGCTAATTATGTCATATACATATATCAAACATATAGCAAATGCATCGTCAGTGAAAACGAACTGAACTGAACTGAATCTTTATTTCCTCCTCTCGGGAGATTCACATATAGTTTGTGGAAGTCGTGATAGCGCAGCGGATGCGCGTTCGCTTCAGGTGCGAAAGGTCCGGGGTTCGAGCCCCGCTGGAGCCGTTACGATTGTGCCCTTAGGCAAGGCATTTAAAGTCCACGTTGCCTCTTCTCTCTCCCTCGTGGCGATGGATTCCATCAGGAATGAGGTCTCGAGAGTGATTAATATAAGTTGAAAGAACTTGTTTCGCAATCGAGCTGAAACAAATTTGTATAAACATTCACATAATTATATATTGACATTACATTAACAATTACATTTACAACACATTACATATAAAACAATTATTATAAATTATGAATAACATAAAAGCATACATATAAGTGTAATGCAAAGACGTTATATATCTATATCACTTCCAATGGTATAGTAACGAATTCCACCTCCGTGTAGTCAACATGACTCGTCAAATTAAATAATATGTGTAATTATTTAGCGACTATGATTAAGCAGTCTATAATGTAGTCATACGAAATTTCTAAGAACTTTGAGTTACTTTCGATATTGTAGTTTGGGTCAGTATCTGACATCCCGCCTAACAATTTAATAGTATATGTTTTTTCACTCAGTAGTCTTAAACTTGTTGTAAAATCAATATCAAAATTCGATGACAAAGCTGCATGGTATTCGTCTCGCCTTATAGCGCTAATTGAACAATGCGATATTACATGTGATAGGTAGTCGCCATAGATACTGCCACATCTATCACATAGTTCATTTTCAATGTGTATAACGAGTTTGTATAGCACATACTTTCAGTCAAAGAAACTAGTAAAGTTAGTTAGGGCGCTCATTATAATGAACAGACGGATCTGTAGTCCAGTGGATTAACATACTGGGATCGCAAGTTCGATCACCCGTCTGACCCTAATAAAATTCAGTCTTTCAAATGGGACTTTAAACCGAGGTCTCGCGTCTGTGATTTACACCGTGCACGTAAAAGAACAAGAGGAGACTCTGGAATGTATCATTGCAATATCCTCCAAACATCTAAAATGACTATCTTTTCAGGAGGCGTGGTTCATATGGGCAACCGGTAGCGACGATAAATAAACGTAATACACACACATTATAATGAAATAGTTTTTATCAGCAGTATTTGATATCTTTTAACGTGTATACATACTCAATGCATGCTCATTCAATGCACTGATTCCTGATTGTGTTGTTTCTAAGAAAATATGAAACATCATAAAATCTTACAATTTTATTTTTACAAATGACTATAAATATTCATGAACGTTTCATCACATTTATCTTGTTTTATGGGTCTCCGTGGTCTGGTGGGTTTTGGCGTTGAACATTACTCGGCGAGGCACATTGAGTGTTCGTTGACTGAATATCAAGTAGAGCCATCGTATGACATTAATTTGTAGGCGTGATCTTAATCACACGAAACAAATCGTACGAGTTCATTTTTAATGTTTACAACATATGTCATTTTCTTTTCATTTTATTTTTTCCAACAACACTTTTGTTTGGATCTATACGAGTCGCAGTTGAAACAGACCCAATTATCACCCAATATCCGCATTCAACATCCAGAACTGCTTTATCACGATTGCTTGACTCTAAGGTCAGCTCTCAAAGAAAGTATTTCAATCCATTGGATGTTCCTCTGGGATTCATTAGCAGTTCCATTGATCGAATTAATCCTGTGCTTTTGTCAGAACACAATACCAATGCACTGACTGATAGTCCAGCATTATGCAAAAATTAATAAACATGCAACAAAGTTGAGAAGCAATATCTCAGAGTGAATATTATCAATCAGTGGTTTCTATATACATTAAACAGGGTGTGCTTAGTATCCAAAGGTAACCGGAATATTCGTAATTAGAGTAAATCCACCTTTGGGAAGGGCCGTTTTCTAATGTTGGTTATAACTTGTGGCCCGACCCTTTTGCAATGTTACACAAATGTATGTATGCATCTTATACATTGTTTAATTTCTATTCTGTATCATGCATGTATGTCAACTGTACTGGTTATATATAATATGGTTAAATCATAAATCCACCCAAAGTACGGATAGTTAATATAAAACACTATTTTATTCCTCGATATACAGATATAATCACCTAACTAATGGGTGTCATTAACGCAACCAGTGAGAAATTATAAAGAGTACATCTATAATTAGTATCTTCGATTTAATAATAAAGAGCAAAGCATACATAGGATGCCAACGGTTTAAAATGATAGCCTTCTGCTAATAAAAAGCTGGGATTCCGCCAGTCTAGAGGAAGAAAATTAGTAATAGCATTGCGTAGTAGGGTTGTCCGCTTCACACACATAATCTCCACAGCTAGCAACGCTGCTTATGTACAGCAATCTGACTGGTGTCGGAATAATAATAACAATATGGAACCGGAATGGACACATTGAAACACAAACACACCTTATCCCATTTACAATATATACTCAAACGCAAAAGAAAGTGTGCACGTTTATTTTTATGATAGCTATAGTTATATCGGTTATAAATATTTCATATGTGTAGCACGTGAAGCACGTGTAGCACGTGAAGCACGCCTGTCACTGTGTTGAACAATGGCTATATCTGTCAGAATTGTGTCAGTATTGTTACGTAACGTCCCAATATAAGCGTTTTGCACGATTTGCCCGTGCAATGTCTGGATAAATGTGAAATCGGTCAAATAATCTCTCATTACTTTCTTACAACATCTAGGAGTAAGAAAAACACACAGCAATTTGAATATTTTCAAAACTCGCCAAAGCCAGACTCTCTCAGCGTCAATGTATTGAAGCTTTGATGATGCTTAGCAGAGGTGACTCCATCGATACTGTTTCACGGGCATTTAATTGTCACAGAAACACAGTAAGTGAACTTCGTGCCAGGTTCCAGCAAACAGGAACAGTTGCCGAAGGTCCTCGAACGGGCAGGCCTCGTGTAACTGACGTCATATTAGACCGTCATTTTGAACTGACGCACACCAGGCGTCGTTTCCAAAGTGCTAGCGCTACAGCGAGGCAGTACGGTATTAGCAGGGACACAGTTCTGAGGCGTCTGCGTCTTTGTGTTCGGCCTATCAGACCTAGACGGGCTTACGTTGGTAATGTACTCGAACGACGTCATCGAGTTGCTCGTTTGAATTGGGCACGGCTTCATCTCCGCTGGCAAAGACGTCAGTGGGATAGAATTGTCTTCTCCGATGAATCTAGGTTTAACCCGAGTCATCATGATGGGAGGGTGGGGGTATTTAGGAGGAGAGGGGGGCGATTTGCTAACGCCTGTGTTGTAGAGAGAAACAGGTTTGGCGGGGGCAGTGTTATGGTTTGGCGCGGGATCATGGGAAACAGGAAAACTGATCTGGTTATTGTTAATGGCAATCTTAATGCAGGTGTTAAGACCAGTAGCTGTTCCATTCGTTAATCAGCATGCACCCGTCACATTGATGCACGACAATGCACGTCATCATACGGCACAGCTAACACAGCAATACCTAAATGCAAATGGCGTTAGCGCCTTGCCTTGGCCTGTCGTTTCTCCTGACCTCAACCCAAGCGAGCATATCTGGGATGTTCTTGGTCGTAGAGTTAGGTCAAGACATATCGTCAACAATTTGCAGGACCTACAGAATGCTCTGCAGATGGAATGGAACAACATACCGGCACACGTCGTACAACGTTACGTCAATTCCATTAGACGCCGTATTGTACAGGTTACAGACAAACTGGCGGCCATACCCAGTATTAATAAAATAATCACAACAAAACCATTATGAGAGCTGCAAAACGTGATTATACTCACAATAACACCAATATCACAGTGTGTGTAATTTTCATTTTGACCCTAAACACATGTAACCGAATTCTGTGCCTCTATAGTAACCGCTATTTTAAAAAATATTATTTGGGTGTGTAGGCAATTGAATAAGCTAAACAGTGGTACCAAACATCATACCATTTCTATTATGGATATAACGAATATTAAGAAAAACCTATATGCACACTTTCTTTTGCGTTTGAGTATATAACGTCTTCCTCATCTTAAATAAATAAATGCATGGCCGACTAAGCTATATACCCCCATACTCCATAACTTTCTACTCGTATCAGGTTAAAAGCCAAGACCACACAACGTACAGAGGGGATCTGTCAGCAGAACGTACGCTACGCTACAGTCTATCTAGTGCTTGGAAATGCTGAAATTGGTATAGGAAGGTCTTCAATATATAAGTTAAGCATGCAGATGGTTTTAAGCATGTCTTGTGACGCTACCTTCACACATTTAGTTGCATTATATAATGCATATATGCTCAGCATTGCCATATCCTGTCAATAGTCATATTCTAAGATTTACAGAATACACAAATATATATGTTTCATATTATTGTTTACAATATCTATACCATACATCTAGAACACACATGTGGTCGCATTTATGATACACATATGCCGTCTCCGTGGCCTAGTCCGTAAGACATCCGACTTTGGAGCGGGCTGTCGAAGGTTCATTTTGGTATGGCATGTTGGTGAGCCACCGCTAGTTAAACTAATGTTTACCGATCAGCCTGGAGCCTAGACTGGAAGGATATGATTCGGGAAGTACTGATGTTCAAAAGAGTTGTCTCATAAGTCAGAATGACGGATACTCAAGTGGTTTACACGTTGAACTGGTATTCCAGAGATCGCAGGTTCGATCCCCCGTCTGACCGTAATAAAATTAACAGTCTTTCCGTTGGGACTTTAAACTGAGTTCTCGTGTCGGTGCTATACACATTGCACGTAAAAGAACAAAAGGAGATTCTAGAATGGCTCTCTGTCTGTATCATTGCACTATCCTCCACAAATCTAAAATGACTAATCTCTTCAGGAGGCGTCGCTCATATGAGCAGCCGGTAGCGACGATAAATGAACGTAAAACACATACAGAATGACTGGTAATTTCAATAGTTGTGTCACTAATAAATAATACTCTACATATTAAAGCAGCATTACATCGTAATAAAGGATGATTTGGGTAAAATATAAATACTAATGTGTGTGTGTTTACAAAAATCGAAATAGTCGCTCAGAAACGATACAATTCCAATAAATTTAAACCGTCGTATACGCGAATTTGTTTATCAACACACGAACTGTAAACACGCACAGCGCGCATGCGTGAAACAACAGAGGATGTAGCAAACAACGTATATATTTTGAACATGAAAGACTATCTATCTATCTTCCTCTAATGTCGAACCCCTCGCGGGGATGTAGAAATGTTAGCTAACTTAGCTAACAGAGGTATGAATCAACATATCAAGTAATTTAATTAAAAAGACAACGTGGGACAAATGGGGACGATGCATTCCGAACGTAAACAAGTGCGGACAATGCGTTCCGGTTGTAAACAAGTGCGTGACCGATCGACTCGGAAAGTCCTAATTTCGGTTTTGAGTTTGTTTTATCGCAAAAAAACACTGTTTACCAAATGAACATAAGCATACAAAGTATAATGTTAGAATGTGTAGTAGCATTGCTACCCGTACGTAAAAATTGAATTTTTCAAATATCTGTTATTACATACGATGTAATGCTGCTTTAAGCAACGTGTTATTGATTGTTTCATACAAACGTGGATTACTAATAAGTCATCTAGTAACGTACTCGAATTGTATAATAATTGTAAACATGATTTTAACTATGAAACATACTTGGATATATTACCTTCCAACTTGAGATTATTTATAACCCGAATAAGGACTTCTGCCCATTCACTTAGAATCCATACTGGTAGATTCTCTAACAATAGAATACAGAGAAATTAGCGTTATTGTCAATGTTGTAATGTTAGAGATATTGAAGATGAGTATCACTTTATTAAAATGTGTCCGTGTTACTCATATTTGAGGAAAGTACTACTACACGAGACCGAGTATGTATAAATTGTGTTCTTTAATGAACAGTGATAATAGAAAGGTTTTATGAAACTTGGCTCGATTTATTAAGAATGCTTTAATCCATAGGAACTCAATATTGAACGCTTTGTCTTCTTAATTACACAAAACAACTAACTAGAATGTTCATCCTCTATATTAAATTAGATTACAGTAGCTATACGATAGCTTTATTGATCACTTGTTTATTTATATGTAATTATATGTATATATTATGACTATGTACTTATGTATACGTCATGAATAAACTAATGTTATGTTCTATACCAATTCGATCACTCAAACTCGAGATATTATATACACATACCACACATTCCAATAAAACAATCAATTATCATTTGTCTAAGTCATTTTAATACGACAAAGTGTGCTTAATATCCACATTTTGATTGAGAGAAATACTAGGGACGCTGGCGTATGGCATTTATTACGGGCAAATAAATAAAACCCACTTTAATGAGTTGTTACCGTTCCTTTCGTTCAAATAATGAAGTTCACCATTAATTATGTGACTACGACAAACAAGCAAATATAATCCTGACATTTCGTACATAATAATATACAATGTATATCTAAACATATTTTTAAATTTACAAATTCAATTACGAAACAAGATTTTACAACTTGACCTCATTCCCTACTATTATTTTAAAGCCCCATTGTGAGTTTACCTAGAATGTGCTGCACGAGAGACATTGTAAGGATCGGATGATTTTTTTTTTTTAACATTTATTTATCGTCGCTACCGGTTGCCCATATGAGCGACGCCTCCTGAAGATATTAGTACGGTGTTCCGTTAGGGCCATCGCGGTATATAGAGGGAAATCAGGAAGGCGATGGTACGATGGCACGATGGTACGATGTCGATGGTACGATGGCACGATGTCGATGGTACGATGGTACGATGTCGATGGTACGATGGTACGATGGCACGATGCCGATGGTACGATGTCGATGGTACGATGGCACGATGTCGATGGTACGATGGCACGATGTCGATGGTACGATGGTACGATGTCGATGGTACGATGGTACGATGGTCAACGCCATCGTACCATCGTACCATCGACATCGTACCATCGTACCATCGACATCGTGCCATCGTACCATCGACATCGTACCATCGTACCATCGACATCGCGCCATCGTACCATCGACATCGTGCCATCGTACCATCGACATCGTACCATCGACATCGTACCATCGTACCATCGACATCGTGCCATCGTACCATCGACATCGTGCCATCGTACCATATATATATGTTACACATTGTAGAAAATCTACTATAAAATGCACCAAATGTCTCCATTTGGATATATAAATAGCTCTTTTTTGTGGGAGCATGCATGCCCCAGATCCCTACCTAAATACCTAGACAAAATATGTCCCATAAAGCGACCCAAATACAACCTGACCATCTTAAGAAAAGCTTGTGTAAACTTTCTGAGGGAGCATGTCTCTATAAGGCTAATCCTTTTTCCTATGGTTTCAGCTACTTAGTTTATTCAATTTTATTTGAGCTCGATTGCGAAACAAGTTCTTCCAACTTATATTAATCACTCTCGAGACCTTATTCCCGATAGAATCCATCGCCACGAGGGAAGAAGAGGCAATGTGGAATATAAATGCCTTGCCTAAGGGCACACTCGTAACGGCTCCATCATAGCGCGAAGTCCGGGCCTTTCACACCTGAAGCGAACGCGCTACCACTGCGCTATCCACGACTTCCACTTTCAAGCCACTTAAGGATTGAATATATACATGCAGAAAATCACTTAAAGATTGAAGCGCGGATTTCGATGTTCATGCGTGTATATTCAGTTTATACAAATATATTTAAGCTCGATTGCTAAACAAGTTCTTACAACTTATATAAATCACTCTCGAGACCTAATTCCTGGTGTAACTCCGGGCCTTTCGCACCTGAAGCGAACGCGCAACCACTGCGCTATCACGACTTCCACGACCGTGTATATTTACATTCCGACTGCTGTCGTCTACGATGAATCAATACTAGTGCAAATATATTCATAAACTGATGAACACCATTAGGACCTAACGCACATAATAATACTTGGAGCGTGGGAATCGGGCTACTTTTTTCATTCATTAAAACATCCAACGGCCGACTTCCGTTCTATATTTCCAGGCGCGTAGCTACCCGTACGCAAAAACGCAGCTGCGTACACATAGTTTTGAAAAGGTTGAAAAATGTCGGTGATCAAATTATCCATAGATACCTCAGATGGCAGGAAATCGCCTTTACGATGTAAAAAGAATTCAGGGGGAGCATGCCCCTGGACCCCCTGCCTAGGTTGCAATTTCAGTGTTCCCATTTTGCGTACACATACTTTTGTTCTGGCTACTCCCCTGATTTCGTACGGCACACTATGGAAATATCGCAGACAGACACAATTGAAAATAGAACACTATACATGTATAACATTATTTTTATTATAAAAACGTTCATGCTCCGTATCACACAGACGCTTTCTCATCCTTCCGTGGCACGATGTCGATGGTACGATGGCACGATATCGATGGTACGATGGTACGATGTCGATGGTACGATGGTACGATGTCGATGGTACGATGGTACGATGGTACGATGTCGATGGTACGATGGCACGATGTCGATGGTACGATGGTACGATGTCGATGGTACGATGGCACGATGTCGATGGTACGATGGTACGATGTGTTATTATCATCGTGCCATCGTACCATCGACATCGTGCCATCGTACCATCGACATCGTGCCATCGTACCATCGACATCGTGCCATCGTACCATCGACATCGTACCATCGCCATCGTGCCATCGTACCATCGACATCGTGCCATCGTACCATCGCGTTACATTTTTTATATACCGCGATGACCCTAACGGAACACCGTATATTAGTCATTTTAGATTTTGGAGGATAGTGCAATGATACAGACAGAGACCCATTCCAGAGTCTCCTCTGGTTCGTTTACGTGCACGGTGTAATGCACCGACACGAGATTTTATTAGGGTCAGACGGGGGATCGAACCTGCGATCCCTGGATTACCAGTCCAGCGTGTTACCACTGGACTACAGATCCGTCTGTGGCTCGGATGATTACATATTGTGATTACTCTCTTATATATTCAATTTTTAAATTATTACGGTAAAAAGTAAAATTTGGAAAAATATGGCCACAAACGAACCTACTTTTGCGAAATTACCATTTGTAAATTATCTCCCTTTATCGGTATTTTTTATCACAATTCACCGAGAAATGGTTAACACTGGGATATATTTGCATAGGAATTGTAGTAGTATTTTTCCATTAGACGAAAAAAGGCATAAATAGACTTTTAAGTGTCTTTCTTAAGTAACACTGGGCTCGAACTGGCAACATCTCGGCTGCAAGGTGGACACCCCCGTATTTATTACACACCGGATGATCCACATATATAAGCACCATTCCCAGAACAATGTTCAACGCTCGCCCACATGGTTCGCCGGCGGCGAGGGTAAATAATCTCAATCAGGAATTAATCTATAAAGTATGTAACAACCTCTTGAATTCATTCTGATCTTTCCATCAATATATTCGGTACATTCTTAAGAGCAACTTGCAAACGTCCCCTACATGCAGTTTGAAAATGGTAGAGAATATTCGTGTGCAGAGACACCTGGCACATTCTTAAGAGCAACTTGCAAACGTCCCCTACATGCAGTTTGAAAATAGTAGAGAATATTCGTGTGCAGAGACACCTGGCCTTTTAGTCTATCTAGCTATCACTCATAGATAGATAGATAGTTTATTTCAAAATTGTTAAAATACAACATACATGAACATAGATTTAATACGATGACCCAACGATATGATAGCGCAGTGGATGCGCGTTCGCTTCAGGTGCGAAAGGTCCTGAGTTCGAGCCCCACTGGAGCCGTTACTTTTGTGCCCTTAGGCAAGGCATTTAAATTCCACATTGCCTCTTCTCTCTCCCTCGTGGCGATGGATTTCATCAGGAATGAGGTCTCGAGAGTGATTTATATAAGTTGAAATAACTTGTTTCGCAATCGAGCTAAAATAAATTTGTATAAACTAACGAAATGATAATGAAATGAATACAATAAACATTCAATTAAAGATCAAGGTCAGTTGATATGTGTAGCGGCTATTGTAATCATTGTCATTTAGAGAATGGTACCGGGATGTTTCATACAACACCCAAACTATACGTGTGCATAGACATAGTGGTAACACGCTCGACTGGTAATCCAGGGGTCGCAGGGTCGATCCCCCGTCTGACCATAGTAAATTCAACAGTCTTTCAAATGGGACATTAAACCGAGGTCTCGTGTCGGTGTTGTACACCGTGCACGTAAAAGAACCAGAGGAGATTCTGGAATATATCTCTGTCTGTATCATTGCATTATTCTACAAAAATCTAAAATGACTAATTTCTTCAGGAGGCGTCGCTCATATGGGCAACCGGTAGCGACGATAAATAAACGTAACACACACATACATACGGAGGTGTTAACTACACAAAACCGATCCAGGTGTTATGCATAACATATACGTATAGATAGTAATTTAAATTTGACTTCAGATCTATATATCTAACATATTGCACTGTATGAAGCGCATAACGCCGAATACAGTGCCAATATTTTACATATTGGATCCATTTGAAGCTTATATCTTACTTAACACACACTTATATAACCATTTCCTACTATTTAAAATTGTTAATTTCCTGCATTTACGCTTCGTATTTAAAATATTACTCTTGCCCTTTGGCACCAGACCAATATTAATAATAATGGACTGCAATGTACAACAGTATGACGTCACGACAGGGTTTTAAATCTACATATATATATTATAGCTCTGGGTTGAAACATAATCGAGATAATCATAGCAGGCTAATGTAGAATATTATAAATTGTATAACAAGATCCTACTAATTGAAAGTGTTAATATCGTACATGTACATGTAGGATTTATATAATACTCTGGCCTTTTAACACAAGTCCAATATTATTAAAAATGGACTGCAAGTACAAAGGTATGACGTCACGACAGTGCTTTAAATGTGTATAGTTAGATTGTATGTTTCGTCACATGTAAATATTTGCTATGCATTGTATGTATATACAATGTATATTTCGCTCTCCTACAAGTACAGGAAATAATGGTGTATATATATCCCACTCTTTTCCCATCTCCAAAACTTCATTCGTTTCTCTATTTTAATAATCTTTAATATTTTATAAAATGCACTATTTCAACCTGTACAACATTTTTTAACAATATACATGTACAGTCAAACCTGTGTTAGTGGTCCCCTCTATTAAGCAGCCAATCTGTATTAAGCAGCCAGTTTCCAGATTCTAAATATGTGTTATATTATTACATTTGACCTCTATTAAGCAGTCAACCTGTATTAATCAGCCAGTTTCCAGTTTCCAAATATATGTTATATTATTACATTTGACCTCTATTATGCAGCCAACCAGTATTAAGCAGCCGATTTCCAGATTCTAAATATGTGTTATATGATTACATTTGACCTCTATTAAGCAGTCACCTGTGCTACGCAGCTAATTTCCAGATTCCCAATATGTGTTAGCTCATACATGTGACCTCTATTTAGCAGCCACCTGTGCTAATCACCCACTTTCTGAGATTCCAGTGACTGGCTGCTTAAGGCAGGTTTGACTGTATACTCATATGTCAGGTAAATGATAAAAGTTAATAAAGACAAATTTAATCGAATTGAATAGTATAAATACTAATTACTACATACTAATGCCTCGTAAACCAATTGAATACTTACTATAGATGTGTCTGTGGTACAGTTCCGAAATCGTTCATCTAATCAATACCATTATAGCATCCAGGAAACACATTTTTACTGAGTACGAACAACCAGCTAAACGTATCATTCCAATTATTATAGCACAATATATCCATTGAATGTATGCTACAATGTTAATTCATAATTTAAAACGTTCATTTCGAAGGGTTAAATAGACAATTCACTTACATAACATCACAATGTGGAATCTTAATTCCAACTTCCAACTCTAGTCTGGGCTTCAATAGTCACAATAAGCGTGTAAACTACAATACAATGAATTAATCTCTGTCTATTAAGTTGCTGCATCCGAGTTTGATAGATTAAATACATCACATCGAATCTATTTTGATTAATTCCATTGTATGAAACCCCTATGTCAAAGTGTCATGAAAACTGCTATATGTCAGTATTCATTTTCAATCCGCGCCATCATACTTATAAAACACCAGCCGATTGGTTATCTAATTTGAGACGGGGTTACCGATTGGTTTGTATTAGGTACGGGCTAAATATTCAAGATATTGCAGTGGCTTAATTGTCGGCAAGGAAAATAGCAAATGAAGCAATTCATGTTTGTTTGTAGCTAAGACAATGAATAACGAGATTTTAAAAGGATTAACTATCAAACCAGGATTTTTATACAAGTGCCAGACCGCCAGATGTTTATGTTTTTGGTCGGTTTACATTGCAGATAATGCGTGTTTGCTTTATGTGCAACGTCTAAAGAACACCTGTTAGTTTGAGCGAGATGCATATACTGCACGGCACTTGCACCTTTCAGCTAATGCCTTGATTAGTATGATACATTTGTGTCTTGCGTAGTTGGATATTGTGGTTGTTGTTTGTGGCGGTCTACCGTGCTTATAGTCACAGTTGTTACCATATTAAACCCAGTCATCAGTGTCGTGGATTGACTATCATTATTGTCAATGTTATTTGCACACTCTGCGTTTGGGTTGTTGTAGCGCAGAAGGTAGCATAGTAGGATTTGATATTGCTAGTCGGTGCCGAACCCGGTTTTTGCCAATATTTCTTTCTTTCGGGTGTCCATTTCTGGCTAAAAGTCGCAACAATAGCTTAGGTCATGACAACTCTCCAGATAGTATTGGTTGATGAAGACCCCATGGTGCCATTCCGAGGCACGGACGGGTATCTGGGTTGTACCACCGGTCTATTACAATCCAACTGGATAGCTTCCGCGCATGAAATCAGTCAACATCTCCAGTGAGATTCGAAGCTTTTGCCAGTATAAATGCTATGCATCTAAAATGTGTTAGGATTAAAATGCATCCAGGGATGAAGAGATCAAACCAATACCACTGTGAACCATGGCTTTCAATTATATACCGTTTTAAGTCGTATATCGATAATTGATTCAAGTGTGTAAAGCAATAACATTAACAACACTACAATCAGACGTGTATTAAAACATTACGAACTATTTGCTTTTATTGCACATACAGAATCAACTGGAATAACACAGTTCGTAGTAATACCCACTGTAATTAAACGTATTTGGAAGCTATAACATATGTTTAAATAGTGGGAGGTATTTTTGAAATCTAAATTCTGCATTTAAAACAAAATTAGTTCATTACACTAGGTCAGGCATACTCGTGTTATAAGTGATATGAGATTTAATTCATGTTTACCGTATAAACAGTATTTGGTTCCATGTAGCCATATTGTTGACATGGATACATCTCAGGTGTGTGTGTTTTACGTTTATTTATCGTCGCTACTGGTTGCCCATATGAGCGATGCCTCCTGAAGAGATTAGTCATTTTAGATTTTTAGAGGATAGTGCAATGATACAGACAGAAACCCATTCCAGAGTATCCTCTAGTTCTGTTACGTGCAAGGCGTACAGCACCGACACGATAACTCGGTTTAATGTCCCATCTGAAAGACTGTTAATTGTATTAGGGTCAGACGGGGGATCGAATCCGTGATCCCTGGATTACCAGTCCAGCGTGCTACCACTGGACTACAGATCTGTCTGTAAACAGCTCATGGTTACGCGCGGGCGCTAGTATGCACGCTGGGATATGGACACATGGTTTCGGGTTCAACACACACACAAAATATGTGTTTATTTTTTTAGAACATTATGATTCACCATAGGATTGACACTATACATACACATTATTATTTCATATGCCATATCCAATCAAGTTTTAAAATGACACACCATCATTATCAAAGCCATACACCGACAGCCAATCGGAAATGTTAACACACGGCGTGCAACACAAGTCAACGGGTGTACATTTCCGTTATCTACAATTACTTGTAACGCAAACGCTTAATAGCCGGGCTGCACTCATTTATGACGACGGTGGTTTGCACGTCTACCTCTACCTTGTTTACACGAGCAAATAAAAACATTTAAAGATAAAACATTTTCTGCGAGTTGACCTACATGCTACTATAGAATGGACACTGGCGCCGTTATCTATTCAGCTGTGCCGAGCCGGAAAGAAATTTACGGGACGCGCGAACATTTAAAAAACATTCACTTAGAATTGCTCCATTGACATACCAAGAAACACAGTTGGACGAGTTCCATATCATTTCTGTAGGGGAATATTTTATAATATATATGCTATGCTATACACTAATGTAATTGCCGCCCACGTTTCTTCTCCACAACGTACTAAACGTTTTATGGTGCTTTTTTTAATCTTGGCGCGCAGGTAAATTTCTTCGCGACTCTGCGCAGCCAATGGATGGTTTCTGTGTGAATTGTTTCGGAGCTTTTAAGGTGGCTCCAATAGCGTATGTCATATGGCCACATCCCAGCTATTATTAGTGGAGAAACCCTCGGGTTATCCTCCGAGCAGTTGGATTCGAACCTACCGGTGACGGCTGCGTGATTTGAAGTTAACAGCAATAGCTACTCGGACACGGAGGTACTTATCGTATCGTACTACGTAAATACGTAAACATATCGTATCGTACTATGTAAATACGTAAACATAGCGTATCGTACTACGTAAATAGGTAAACATATCGTATCGTACTACGTAAATAGATAAACATATCGTATCGTACTACGTAAATACGTAAACATATCGTATCGTACTACGTAAATACGTAAGCATATCGTATCGTACTACGTAAATACGTAAGCATATCGTATCGTACTACGTAAATACGTAAGCATATCGTATCGTACTACGTAAATACGTAAGCATATCGTATCGTACTATGTAAATATATCGTATCGTACTACGTAAACATATCGTATCGTACTACGTAAACATATCGTATCGTACTACGTAAATACGTAAGCATATCGTATCGTACTACGTAAACATATCGTATCGTACTACGTAAACATATCGTATCGTACTACGTAAATACGTAAGCATATCGTATCGTACTACGTAACATATCGTATCGTACTACGTAAATAGGTAAACATATCGTATCGTACTACGTAAATACGTAAGCATATCGTATCGTATCGTACTACGTAAACATATTGTATCGTACTACGTAAATACGTAAATATAAACGACGTCTTCTAGTAGATGCGTGTCAGCTACACGCCAAACATAATTATGAACCAGCTGGGTTGTTCACATTGCACAAGGTCGCTATTAGCTTTAACGCATGTGTTATATATAAGACACAGTCTACCGTTTACGTATCTAGACAATAGAGTGTGTATTCTGATAGCACGTTAGTTAGATTAGTTTAGTTTAGTTTAGCTTAGTTTATACAACTTTATTTGAGCTCGATTGCGAAACAAGTTCTTACAACTTATATTAATCACTCTCGAGACATCAATCCTGATGGAATCCATCGCCACAATGGAGAGAAGAGGCAACGTGGAATATAAATGCCTTGCCTAAGGGCACAATCGTAACGGTTCCAGCGGAGCTTGAACTCCAGGCCTTTGGCACTGGAAGCGAACGCGCTACCACTGCGCTATCACGACTTCCATAGCACATTAATACCAGTGATTGTTTTTATCGTTCTTAACATTGCTCTCTTGAATTGATTTTACGTTGTTTTAATACCAATCATAGCACCACCTTTCAGAGCATGTAAAGCCAAGTGATGTTGGCATAAATATACGTTATTTGCTTTTGAGACGAGATCCGTGGGTTCTGGTCTTAGCGTTGTGTGGGGGAACAACAGGTAGACTCGTAAGATAGATGACTCATGGCCTTTGACATCTGAAGCGAAGTAGCTACCACTGCGATACCACGACTACCACACATAATGTAGATGAGTTACCTATTGTTATAATACTCTGTAATACCAGGGATGAAATAAGTATACACACAGTACGGTACGGTAGTAAAGTTTACAGCTATTATGATTTAGCATATGTTTATGATGTCATTAATTACAACGGAAAACAAGACACAAATAATCGAACTGCTCCAGAGCAACGATCTATACCTGATGACGTGGATGCAGTAAAACAATTATGAATAGTTGTGATTCATGCTGGTCTATCAGTCTACAGCATCCCACTGTGCAATATGCGGTTATCAAGGCGGACATGCTATAGAGATTAAGGAAGGTAAGATATGTAAAGTATTTTCTAACGTATTATCTATTTGTCTAAGTTGCGGTTAAATGGTGCATTGCCTCCTACATATTCTCAAACAGAGTTAAACCTCGAAAACAGACGGATCTGTAGTCTAGTGGTTAACACGCTGGACTGGTAATCCAGGGATCGCAGGTTCGATCCCCCGTCTGACTCTAATAAAATGAACAGTCTTTCCGATGGGACTTTAAACTGAGGTTTCGTGTCAGTGTTGTAAAAAAGAACATGGAATGAGTATATGTCTCTATCATTGCACTATCCTACAAACTATCTAAAATGACTAATCTCTTCAGGAGGCGTCGCTCATATGGGCAACCGGTAGCGACGATAAATAAACGTAAAACACACACAACCTCGAAAACGTGACGCAACATGTCATATACAATGCGGTTCATATTCTCTTATGCATAATGTTTTGCCCAACATATCACAAGTTTGCTTGCTCTACTCGTATGACGGGGCATTGTTTTTCATATGAAATTATACATGATTATTTGCCGGAGACAATTTAGCACCATGCCGTAGTAAAGACCGTAAGACAACACATATATATATGCGCATACAATAGAACTCAATCAGTATATGTGTGTTCTGTTTATATTACAGTGGTCATATTATCATTATATGTGTGTTATGCTAATATTACAGTGGTCATATTATTATATGTGTGTTATGCTAATATTACAGTGGTCATATTATCATTATATGTGTGTTATGCTAATATTACAGTGGTCATATTATTATATGTGTGTTATGCTAATATTACAGTGGTCATATCATTATATGTGTGTTATGTTTATATTACAGTGGTCATATTATTTACATATGTGTGTTCTGCTAATATTACAGTGGTCATATCATTATATACGTGTGTTATGCTAATATTACAGTGGTCATATTATTATATGTGTGTTATGCTAATATTACAGTGGTCATATCATTATATGTGTGTTATGTTTATATTACAGTGGTCATATTATTTACATATGTGTTAGATCAACAAAATGCAAACGCACCTCTTTTTTTTAACGTTTATTTATCGTCGCTACCGGTTGCCCATATGAGCGACGCCTCCTGAAGAGATTAGTTATTTTAAATGTTGGAGGATAGTGCATGATACAGACAGAGACCCATTCCAGAATCTCCTCTGGTTCTTTTACGTGCACGGTGTAAAGCACCGACACGAGACCTCGGTTTAACGTCCCATCTGAAAGACTGTTAATTTTATTAGGGTCAGACGGGGGATCGAACCTGCGACCCTGGATTACCAGTCCAGCACACCTCTATATATTCATAAAGCTTTTATCAAAATTCATCCACGACATTTTGAATTAACCTGCAAACAGTCAGACATATACACAGCCTAATATAACACACGCAGCCAAAATCAATAACCGCCTTTCCTACGGGCGTGGTTAAATTTGTAACCAGTCATGATGTGTACTGATAATATGTGGCCCATATTTTTTAAATGTGTGGGAATAAGTGATTTGCCAATAAGAGAAGCACCAGTAAGTATCATGCCACGTATTATTCTAATTATTGTTATCTACAAAGACATTATAATGATGTAAGCACAAGCTAATGTACCGCACATTCCTTATCTACAGTCAAACATGTCTTAAGAAGCCTGAAGGGAATCACTGGAAGTGGCTACTTATCACATACTAGAGGGCACATGTATAATAAAACAGGCTGTCCGATTAGCGCAGTGGTTAACGCGTTCGCTTCTCACCAATGCAACCCGGGTTCGATCCTCGGATCGGGAAGAATGTGAGATGATACGTTGGTCAGTCACCAGATCGAACACAGATCGGGTACTCCGGTTTCCTCCCACACGAATGACCACATTTACGCTTTCAACCGCGCCAAAGAGAGTGATTAATATAAGTTGTTAGAACTTGCTTGGAAACCAGTGTAAAATAACAACATATTGGGAATCTGGAAAATGGTTGCTTAATACATGTTGGCTGCTTAATGGAGGTGCCCAGTAACACAGGTAAAACAGTATTCCCTCGTAGTAAATTGTTAGTTTTAAATAGGAGTTTAATAGTCACTATATTCAGCGAACACTAAAATGCAACACCTGAATATATCGTCCAAATGATGCAAATCAGAGAGGAATCCGTTGTCTATACATGTTGCTAGTATACCCCTAACACCAAACCCATTTATAATATGCCGAACATAGATTCTGATAATATCTGCATG
Source organism: Archivesica marissinica (assembly GCA_014843695.1). Taxonomy (NCBI): domain Eukaryota; kingdom Metazoa; phylum Mollusca; class Bivalvia; order Venerida; family Vesicomyidae; genus Archivesica; species Archivesica marissinica. Next base: position 11,428,148 of record CM026395.1, read on the forward strand.
TGCGTATGGCCTGTATATATGATTGCAGTACAACACGGGCTACGTGAAGGCGGTAACCCATATAGAGGATATAATGACGGAGAAAGATCCCTGATATCCACTCGAGCAGTAGCTCAGTCACGGGCGGGTACCCCGGGTAGATAACCCATATTAAGCACGTCAGCTGGATAGCTTCCTCACATGAAATAATTACACACACCCAGTGGGAGTCGTACCTACACTGGTGAGGAGCTAGAGCGATTTGCGGTCTGTAACCTTAACGACTTGACCACGGAGGTCAACTTGTTCCGAATTATGCGAATATGTTGGTGAAATATAGAGAAGCATTTTATCAAACATTTACCTCTACATCGTCCCCGCAGAGAGGGAGACATGCAACGTTCGCTTCATGTGCGAACGGTCCGGATTTCGAGCCCCGCTGGAGCCGTTACGAGTGTGCCCTTAGGCAAGGCATTAAAATGCCACGTTGCATCTTCTCTCTCCCTCGTGGCGATGGATTCCATCAGGAATGAGGTCTCGAGAGGGATTAATATAAGTTTTAAGAGCTTGTTTCGCAAACGAGCTAAAATAAATTTGTATAAACTATGCAACGGAATAAATAATTATAGTCTGCCTAATAGGAAACGATCTGTCAGCATTTGCAATAAGGAACATATTACAAGCAAAGTGGATGCTCGTGTTATTGCTGTACTGTAACAATAATAAAAACCGTACATATACATAGACGTGGCATCGAAACTGTATTTTAGGCCTAGAGTTCGATTAATTAGTTTTAAATTTAAGCTTAAACTTTATTTATTTTACAACGATTGCGAAGCAAGTTTTAACAACTTATATCAATCACATTCCTTGGCGCGGATGAAAGCGTAAATGTGGTCATTAAACCGAAGTACCCGGAGAAAACACACCTGTCCTATCTGGCGACCACCATACCATCTCACATACTTCCCGGTCCGAGGATCTAACCTGGGTTGCATTGGTGAGAAGCGAGCATTAATTAACACTATCGAGCATGAATTATAACACGGTGAAACAGAGCTAGCCTTTATGTGTCCACAGTAAAATAAACATATCGTACAGACGGATATGTAGTCCAGTGGTAGCACGCTGGACTGGTAATCCAGGGATCGCATCTGCGATCCCCTATCTGACACTAATAAAATTAACAGTCTTTCAGATGTGACGTTAAACCGAGGTTTCGTGTCGGTGCTTTACACCGTGCACGTAAAAGAACCAGAGGAGATTCTGGAATGGGTCTCTGTCTGTATCATGCACTATCCTCCAAAATCTAAAATAACTAATCTCTTCAGGAGGCGTCGCTCATTTGGGCAACAGGTAGCGACGATAAACAAACGTAAAACACACACACACACATATCGTCACCCTCCATAAACCAGACGGATATGTAGTCCAGTGGTTAATACGCTGGATTGGTAATCCAGGGATCGCAAGTCGATATAGTATATACTTTATTGCTTTAAACGTCTTATAGATGTTTTACGCGGATGGATTAGATATGAAATAGTATTTGCATATATGAATGAGTTTCATCAATTTAGTACTGATATATTCGATGAACGATAATTAAAGACATGTTTACGGTTTTTGCTAGCAAATCGTTGATAAACTATAGACAGTTAAACATGTCTTCGGCAGCAAGCCAGGGGAATCGCAGAAAGTGGCTTAGAAAAGGGCAAATGTATAATGGGAAATTGGGAATCTGGAAACTGACTGCTTAATACAGGTTATCTGCTTAATGGAGGTGACCGCTAGTACAGTTATAGAAGAAGAAGAATAAGAACGCGATAACATGTTCTCTTCAGGTGCGAAAGGTCCGGAGTTCGCGCCACGCTGTAGCCGTTACGATTGTGCCCTTAGGCAAAGCATTTAAATTCCACACGCCTCTTCCCTCTCCCTCGTGACGATGGATTCCATCAGGAATGAGGTCTCGGACGTGATTAATACAAGTTGTAAGAACTTGTTTCGCAATCCAGCTCAAATAAATTTGTAGCTGTGCGAGGTATTTTCATCTAGAAATTACTCAACTATTGATTAATGGACCTACATAAACAAATCAACGAACTGTTTCAAGTGGAACCATTGTTATTGGTTACCTCCGCCCAAGTGTGTTTTACAAGTAATGTAAACAATGTTTATATGTTATCTAAGGGTAAGTGTTTATACGATATGGGAACACCAGCGATAACATATATACTAACTAAAAATGAATATGTGAAGGTCCTTAGAGGTAACATTTATATGATTTTAGAAAAATATATAGGCAAATTTGGACGTCTACACGCTTAAATATTGGATAAATTTGGACGTCTACACGCTTAAATATTGGATAAATGTGGACGTCTACACGCTTAAATATTGGATAAATTTGGACGTCTACACACTTAAATATTGGATAAATTTGGACGTCTACACGCTTAAATATTGGATACATTTGGACGTCTACACGCTTAAATATTGGATAAATGTGGACGTCTACACGCTTAAATATTGGATAAATTTGGGCAATGTGTGAAGGATTATTTTCTGAAAACATGATACTAAAATCCATAGTTCTAACATTTGTATCGAAAAAGTAAACCTAAATATACAAGTACATAGTGTTAAACAGTATACTATAATTGAATACGCTAAAGCAGTATATGTATGATGTCAGTATACTATAATTGAATACGCTAAAGCAGTATATGTATGATGTCAGTATACTATAATTGAATACGCTAAAGCAGTATATGTATGATGTCAGTATACTATAATTGAATACGCTAAAGCAGTATATGTATGGTTTGTACATCTATAAACACGTGTTCGTATTTACTACTTCATATTATTTCGCTCTGTAATTTATTTACCCTCGCGGCCAAGTCAAATTATGCAATATGTGCAACATAGACAGACAGACATTTTATTAAAAACCATTAGGCTAAAAAGCCCATGAGGTCAAAACATATGCATGATAGAGATAGCGAACATATACACCAGTCATAAAATATATAATTTTCAAAATAGTATCGACAAAGCATGACATATTCCAGTAAACGTTTCCGCAGACATATCACATATTTCTACTTTTATTACGTCCTATGATAATGTATACAGTCTTTATCACAAATGTCTAGTGCCATTTACTAGATTCTCTGAATTGCTGTTTGTAACTGATTTCATTCATGTGAGGAAGATACCCATATATGTCATGCTTGAACATGGTTATGATACATTTATTATCATTAATTGTCTCATTCCCCTTTTCTACTCTACTATCCAATTCCATATATCATCATATTCCATAACATATTATATATAATTCCTCTTCTTTTCAGCTTTTACATTACTATATAATTCCAATATGCCGTTCTCACTTATAGCCCTATCTTTTGATTGCATTTGATTTGTATATTTGTTGAGGGCCTCATGGTAGATTAACTTTTGCTAAATGCTTTTCTCTCGTTAAATAAAGTATTTGTTATTATTATTATTATTATTATTATTATTATAATTATTATTATTATTATTATTATTATTATTATTATTATTATTACCTGATACATGTATGACAAGAAGAACAAGGACATTGTGTTACCTTCCATATGATGGGTGGTGATGGACACCTCTGCTGTGTTCTCGTGTACACCCATCTCGATCGGGGTATGTCAAAGATCTCCTCGTCTATTCTTTTGTTTAGAGCATTAATTAATCTGCTCCTCACGGATAGTTGACGAGTAAGAACATGCATCCTGCCATCGGACCTCATGTTTGTGTTTTTATTTTACTCATGCATCCTGTTATTCAAAATGCGCCCGGTGAGTTCATTGCTTTATCTGTGTAAATGCACGTGTTCACTGTTTCTTAATACTATGTTTATATGACCAATGGATATACAGGAAGCCGAACAAATATATGTCAATTAAATAAGAGAACCCCCAAATATGCATGTCAGTGTTCTAGCAACAGTATTTAATTTGGCAGCTTTAAAAGGACATTCCTTCACGTGGTCCATTCACCTGTTGGATATAATAGTTTTCAATAGATTCGACCAACATAGTTGTCTCTTACAGCATGTAATAAACTATTTGAAGCAAACGTATTATAAGACGTAAATTCGACATATACATCTATTCAGCGTATTGCGTAATTAACAGTACACTTGTCAATTTCCTATCTAAGTTTGTTTTGCTTTTAGTATGTCAATGTAAACAGTCATCGCCCATTCTAAGTTATTAATCACTGCATGCCAAGATGAATATACTTTACATGGTGAGGGGAAGCGTCTACTCCAGTTTGTAGATAGCTTACCTAACTCGTTTATAGATTATGCGATATACTTACACATTCTACATCCGCTATGTCGAATTCCGTCGGACCGAGCAAACTACTTTGACATAACCGAAGTTTGACTTAACGAAATTCGATATAAACGGCGCCAGCTATATGTAAAATGATAGCGTCTGAAACGGGACTTTGGTCCGACTTCGAGATAACCGGATAATTCAACATAACCGATGTTGACATAACGGATGTAGACTGTATATGTTATAAAACATGAGAAGATTAATCATGTTAAGCATCGTTAATTTCAAAATTACAGCTTTGTCTTTTTTTCATTTCTGCACTGACTGCCTCAGGACTATGTACTTTAATCTTCAGATAACTTACCGAACTTTGCCTTTGCACTATATAATAATCTTAAAATGCTATCAAAAATGCTAAACTCAATCAATTTAAAGATCGTTAATTTCGAAATACCAGTTTGTCTGGTTTTTATTTCTGCACTGATTACCACATGACTTTCCTGTCCGATTCTCCTTAAGTCTGTAAATTCCTTTGATTCCATTGTGACAAAAACAGCAACGAAAACCTCATTTCGTGGCAAATACTGAAACGAACTTATCCGCCACACCCGTGGGTTTGCTATAGCGTATTGATTGTAAACCACAAGCTTAACATTTGGAAGGCATAGATAATGCATATTATCATATTTATCTTCTCAATAATATCTCATTTTAATGTGTTTTCCACTTCTTCAGTGATGTAATTATGCAATGTTTGTATATCTCTACCAATGCATTATGTAATCCATCAGTATGTGTGTTCTTTATTTATTTTTTTAATCTATGTTTTTAGTGGAATGTTTGGAAAATTAAAAATATCTTAAAAAAATGTATCTTATAGTTCGACATTTTGACACTGAAATATGGACATGTTATTGTTGTTTTGTAAATCAGTATGCACTGACTGTATGTATACGCATATAAATTGACAGGTCATTCAACGAGTTGCATTATCCATTACATTTCCGAAATCACAGAACGCTCTTCTTAAGAAATCCATGAACACATTATTTCATCTTCTGTATTTTCTTACATGTAGCCAATTCGCATTTGCAGATGATATGTAAATAATACCACTTACTTCTGTCAATTGTTTGCGATTTTCTATATTACAATGGTATGGAAATATAATATTCAATACTAAATCATCTTAAGCTAGTTTCAACCGTATTTAAACGTATATAATGCATACGAACACAAAGACGTAATTCCATATTCTGCAACTGTGTACAATTTAAACCTACGACCATGTAGCATATAATTTGGATCGGTGACGAGAATAGAAAACATGAAGAGCAAGTCTCTAAGGTCCATTGGTTGTAATTAGAAGTGCATTTTATTGTACATTGACTGTAGCTTGAATGGACGGCCGAGGTTTAGACGAGAATTTGTCACAGATTCATTGCTATATCGATACGCTCTTTTCCGAGTGGTTGAGAGGGCTTCATTCCTGCCTTATTGTCATTAGCTTTTAGGTATGTTTGGTATGTTAGGCTGTTTGATTTCTAATTACTCTTCCGGTTGCACGCAATCTCTTTCTGCAATGTTTGGAAAGTTTGAGTGAATAGATATCGAGTGTTTGTTGCAAACCTGTCGTAACTACATCGTGGCAGTAGCGGTATGTGCAATATGAAACTTTGGCATCGGCTCGCATGACATTCATCGAAACAACTGACTTAATCACACCTGAGAGAGAACGTTCATTCATTAGTGTGTGCCACAGTATACATCAAACAATACATACTGTGCAGTTACATTGGTGCACATATCAATACAACAACGATACACTGAGAAGCTGTTACGACAGTGCCCTTTGGCAAGGCATTTAAATTCCACATGCCTCTTCTCTCTCCAGTCAGACGGATCTATAGTCCAGTGGTAATACACTGGATTGGTAATCCAGGGATCGCAGGTTCAATCCCCCGTCTGACCCTAATACAATTAACAGTTTTTCAGATGGGACGTTAACCAAGGTCTCGTATCGGTGCTTTACACCGTGCACGTAAAAGAACAAGAGGAAACTCTGAAATGGATCTCTGTCTGTATCATCGCATTATCCTCCAAACAATCTAAAATGACTAATCTCTTCAGGAGGCAACCGGTAGCGACGATAAATAAACATAAAACACACATACTGAGAAGACATGACATGACATGGTTGAAGGGTGAATATGTGACAGAGACATTAATGAACTAATAATAACCGTTATAAAACATGTAACTGAGAGGTTGTTTGCTCGAGTCCTGTCAGAACAACGGATACTGTGTACTTAGGCAAGACACTTTCAAAATCCTCATTGCCTCTAGTTTAGCTTATGCACATTTAGGTTAGCTAGAATGCGAAACAAGTATCTACAACGTTAGATTAATTGCTCTCGATAACTCATTCCTGGTGGAATCCATCGCCACAAGGGAGATCGAAGAGGCTATGTGGAACTTAAATACCTTGCCTAAGGGCACATCTGTAACGGCTACAGCTGGGCGCGACCTCGGGTAGTTCGCACCTGAAGTGAACGAGCTACCACAGCGCTATCATGACTTCCTCTTGCCTCGTGGCAATGGATTCCATCAGTGATGCGAGAGCGATTAATATAATGTTGCAAACGAGCAAAGACACATTTTGTATACACCAACTTCAAACTTACGTTCAAACCAACATCCGCCTAATGTATTCATGTTCGAAATATACAACCACAATGTATGTATATATACTATGAGGTGACAATTCAATTGGCTTACGTGCCCGCGTTGCTAAGGATCGTAAAACCCATCGCCTGCCTCAATTGAGTAATTTCAGGAATGCGTGTTTTACTTTACTTTTACTTTACCGGAACGTCCAGATTTGGAATCCCGTAAATGTCCAATAGATATTTGTTCTGTATTTTAGTTTAGTTATATAGGATTCTAAAACAAGTAGCAAGACTTATACAAATTCGTCTCGTAATATTCGCCTTCCAATATTTGAAAAGGTAAGAGGCATAATTCTTATGAATTCCTCAACATTTCCTGTTTTTTTATAAATGTAAAACTTTGTGATATATGTATGACACGTATTTTACCTGTAGTATTTCAACGCCAAATTAATACTTTGTTCTCTGTATTTTGACAGACGTGGTGATGTGCTGCAGCTGCGTTGAAAAAGACTGACTGTGTTCTGGTTACGCTTCGTTATGACTAGACAATAAATGATGCAACAAATGAAGTTCAAACAAACCTGTTAATTAAACGAAAAATGATAATCAGCTGCCAATGTCAGTTGTTTTAGATGTTTAGAAAACGCTCGGATGAAGGAAAGGGGTTAAAGGTAATATCTTTTAGAATTACTGTAGTTTTCCATCGTAATGAATGCAACTACTGTGATTGCAGTAGCCTGGGTTCCAGTCTGTCGATTTTCACTTTTTAACTTCTGGTAAAATAACATGATCAGAAACTCAATACGGCCCAATTAATAGTACCAGTGTTAAAATATATTTATTTGACTGACCAGGCAAAATATATCGACGTATAGCTGTTCCCAGGCTAGGATTGCAGAACAGAACAGAACTTGATTTATGAAAAGACACAAGTTACATATAATAGCAATTATAGTAACAACATGTGACAGATTAATAGATAAAGAAAACATTTATTTTAAAAGTAAGAATAAGAAATGTTCGAAATTGTCATCTAGCCAGATGTGTGTCTTGCATCAAAAATGTCCTAATGCATATGTATCTGAGCTACATGATTAGTTTCTTTGTAAACTAGATGGTGGATAGTTTCTTGTTTATAAAAGTTCTAATACATTTCTTTCTTTATAACTCAGTCATGCATGTGTACTATATGTGTATATATGATTTTGTATCATATAATGAATAAACGAAGTTTATAACTTCATGACCGAACAGAAATAAATAAATATACACAACTATGTTTTTGAACACGAACATATTTAGCCCTTTCCTTCATAGAGATTTAGGCTAATATACTATTATATCTACATACAAACGACAGCCATTTAACCCTTTCCTTCATAGATATTTAGGTTAATATACTATTATATCTCCATACAAACGACAGCCATTTAACCCTTTCCTTCATAGAGATTTAGGTTAATATACTATTATATCTACATACAAACGACAGCAATTTAACCCTTTCCTTCATAGAGATTTAGGTTAATATACTATTATATCTACATACAAACGACAGCAATTTAACCCTTTCCTTCATAGAGATTTAGGTTAATATACTATTATATCTACATACAAACGACAGCCATTAACCCTTTCATTCATAGAGATTTAGGTTAATATACTATTATATCTACATACAAACGACAGCAATTTAACCCTTTCCTTCATAGAGATTTAGATTAATATACTATTATATCTACATACAAACGACAGCAATTTAGCTGTCATGCAGTGAATAATTAGTCGCCATATCTATCCCACCGCCATAGATATTACTGGGACCACATGATATTCAGGCCTTTATTATGAACATTGGTTTGGCTACTACATTGTCAATGTATGTCGTATTGGTAAAGGCGTCAAGAGGTGCTTCTATGAGAGAAAGGGTTAATGTATGTCCTATTGGTAAAGGCGTCAAGAGGTGCTTCTATGAGGGAAAGGGTTAATGTATGTCGTATTGGTAAAGGCGTCAAGAGGTGCTTCTATGAGGGAAAGGGTTAATGTATGTCGTATTGGTAAAGGCGTCAAAAGGTGCTTCTATGAGGGAAAGGGTTAATGTATGTCGTATTGGTAAAGGCGTCAAGAGGTGCTTCTATGAGGGAAAGGGTTAATGTATGTCGTATTGGTAAAGGCGTCAAGAGGTGCTTCTATGATGGAAAGGGTTAATCTGACGTGTGATGCCACTTAATTCGCGACTTCGCACAAGCGATAATAAATTATATCGCAGTAATTACAAATGTATGTAGAAGTATATAGTTCATGTTTCATAAACACATATCCGATTTTTAAAAAAAATAAAATATGAAATATATCAAAAACGTGCACACACAATTGGCCGTATGTAGAAAACATTAAATATGACAAATGCTGCTCCTACCATGTGACATTTCCTACTGTTATCTAGCCAGAGACTAATTATCAAACACCAAAATAGTTCATTAGGAATGCACCCACGTAATATACGGACATAGTCGATAAAAGTAATTCGGTCATGTTATGACGTCAGAGTATTCTAGAGTTACCTTTCCCTTTCTCTGTTAGTTGATTCTAAAAATGCAGTGTTCATGTTTGTCTCGATATTTCGTATCTTTACGCACACATTCCTCTAGCCAAACCCGGTTTAAATTTAGACTAATGTTGATTATCTACAAGTACATGGTTTAAGCTACAACGTGTATGCTCTAATTGCTGCTTCTGTGTATGTTACTATGTTCAGTGCTGCTAAATATTCATAAATTAGGTAGAGAATTGACAATAATTGTTATGTTATATTTCGGGTTTTACGCCTGCATCAGCACCATTTTGGGCTATATCACCGGCGGGCAGTTTACCTAACAACACCTTTCCTCGGCAGGCTCCAACGGTTAACCAGTACTTGGTGCACCAACCTTTTCATATAAATAAGACACGGCCTGAGCGGGGCTCGAACCCGTGACCATCAGTGATGATAGGTTATAGTGGTATACAAGTCACGAACTAACCACTCGACCACGGAGGCGGGCTACCAATAATTGTACTTCCGAATTATTGACTGACTGCATCAAGTCAACTGTAAATTATATCGTCGTGTCATGACCGATACAAATGGGTCACTGGAATTTTCAAAGCTGTACACAAATATCATGTTATGAACATTGCCATCGGCAAATGCTACAACTGGTTAAACTTACGCTCGTTACCGGATACCGGAGCATGCATTAGTTAAATTAATGCTTCTTAATTGTAATAATTATATAATTAAAAGAAATTTTAATTTCTTTAATATTTATTGCACAAGAAGTATACATATACACATTTCCTACCGGCTCCAACGGTTAACCAGTACTTGGTGCACCAACCTTTTCATATAAATAAGACACGGCCTGAGCGGGGCTCGAACCCGTGACCATCAGTGATGATAGGTTACAGTGGTATACAAGTCACTGAACTTAACCACTCGACCACGGAGGCGGGCTACCAATAATTGTACTTCCGAATTATTGACTGACTGCATCAAGTCAACTGTAAATTATATCGTCGTTGTCATGACCGATACAAATGGGTCACTGGAATTTTCAAAGCTGTACACAAATATCATGTTATGAACATTGCCATCGGCAAATGCTACAACTGGTTAAACTTACGCTCGTTACCGGATACCGGATCATGCATTAGTTAAATTAATGCTTCTTAATTGTAATAATTATATAATTAAAAGAAATTTTAATTTCTTTAATATTTATTGCACAAGAAGTATACATATACACATTTCCTACCGGCATCCCGCCTTATGGGGAGGGCCAATCACTAATGTTGTCAGAACTTGTGGCCCAACCCATTTGCTAATTATGTATCGGTTATAGGGTTGTTATTGTTATATACATGTATATAGAGCAATACAATATTATCAAATCAACGCCTTCTAATTACACATCATCGTTTTTAGATCTTTTTTACCTCCCATTTAAAATGGAATCATCTCTTATATTTCCGTTACTCCAATTATATGCATTGCTGCTTGGATCGATAACTGCAATGTGTGCGGTTATGACAATGCTACACACTAAGTGCGTGCAACGGTGCCGCAAAAGTCTATCTACGCTCCATCAATTACTTCTAAAACTGCACCACAAAGTCACAATTTCAAGAATAATACATCGGTATCCTCTTAAAATCACAGGTTTATATGATCCATTCAATATACAGTCTACAGCCGTTATGTCGAATTCCGTCGGACCAAAGAAAATACTTCGACATAACCGAAGTTTGACTTAACGAAATTTGATATAAACAGATCCAGTTATATGTAAAATGATAGTGTCTGAAACGGGACTTTGATCCGACTTCGAGATAACCGGACAATTCGACATAACCGACTTTGACATAAATGATGTAGACCGTATCTCTAATATTCAGATAATAATCTGGGAAAAATTATTTGTTTGCACCGTCCGCCATTTTTAAGTAATGCATCCTGATAAAGGCCGCTACACATGCGCACCAATTCCCTCAACCTGGTTCTACTGGCGACAAGATTTTAAATTGCACCCATTCATGCAAAGCACACGCTCTCATCTCTATATATAACGGCTCAGGCTGTGTCTGCTTATATGAAAACATTGGCATTTTCTTACGAAGGTTGGTGCACCACTTAACCGCTAGAGCCTGCCCAGGAAAGGTATTGTTAAGTAAACTGCCCACCGGCGAAATCGCCCAAAATGGTGTTGATGAAGGCGGTAAAACCCGAACAAGCAAACAAACAAATTATTTATAACGAACCTAAAACAGGTTAACATTAATTAATGCTGCCCAATGAGCTACAAGAATGAATTGTAAAACATGATGTTCTACTGAGATCACATCGCTCGCCCACATGGTTCACAGGCGGCGAGAGTAAATCTGCTCCATCATCATCATCATCTAAGATCACATTCATTCGCAAGAGATTGTTCTCAAGCTTGAGCAGTGAACGACTTGCCAGAATACTATAACGAACGTGATGAAATGATATATATTACAGTAAGGAGGTTAGGTAATTATGATAACAAAGATGAATTACTACATCAGGTGGAGGTAGGTTGATTAATGTAAAATGCTATGCGTTCGTATATATACGTTCAGTATAGAACATATCGCTGTATGAACCGTCTGAAGCTTGACAGTCAGAGAAAGAAGAAAATGAATATAGTTCATTATCATATGAAATATCCGTTGTTTAATTAGTCGGTTATGCCGATACTTGTCGATTGATTACTGTTTAAATATCTGGTACTCCGGTTTCCTCCCAAACGAATTACCATATTTACGCTTTCATCCACGCCAACAAGAGTGCTTACTATAAGTTGTTAAAACTTGCTTCGCAATCATTGTAAAATAAATAAAGTTTAATGTGTGTTTTACGCTTATTTATCGTCGCTACCGGTTGCCCATATGAGCGACGCCTCCTGGAGAGATTAGTAATTTTAGATTTTGGAGGATAGTGCAATGATACAGACAGAGACCCATTCCAGAATCTCCTCTGGTTCTTTACGTGCACGGTGTAAAGCACCGACACGAGACCTCGGTTTAACGTCCCATCTGAAAGACTGTTAATTTTATTAGGGTCAGTCGGGGGATCGAACCTGCGATCCCTGGATTACCAGTCCAGCGTGTTACCACTGGACTACAGATCCGTCTGTAATAAATTTAAGCTAAAACTTTAAGCTTAAATATCTCACTTATTTTATTGAACTGTTTGTAAAGTCTATTACACAATTCATTTACTACAATGTTTGGTAACGTATATATATGCAGACACCAAAATGGAACTGTGCACGGACGGGTCCGTAGTCCAGTGGTAATACGCTGGACTGGTAATCCAGGGATCTCAGGTTCGATCCCCCATCTGACCCTAATAAAATTAACAGTCTTTCAGATGGGACGTTAAACCGAAGTCTCGTGTCGGTGCTTTATAGAGGAGACTCTGGAATGGATCTCTGTCTGTATCATGCACTATCCTCCAAAATCTAAAATGATTAAAATATCTTCAGGAGGCGTCGCTCATATGGGCAACCGGTAGCGACGATAAATAAACGTAAAACACACACAATGTCAAAAATATGTTGTGATGCTGTCAACTACTGTATATATTACATGCACATAAAGATAGCTAGCTATCTGTATAGTTAAGAGAGCCCCGTGGAAGATTAGCCTTGCTAAATGGATTACCCTCTCTAAATAAAGAATCTGCTTATTTACTTACTTACCACATAGTATGCTACATTACATCATGTTGCACATCCATTCTAGAAATGCTTTATAATCGGAGCCCAAACGTTGATAGTAATGATATATTTGATTTACAAACGTGTTGCATGACAGGACAGGGCTTATAAACGCGAAGAAAAGCAAGTAACAGAGAGAACGGTCTATGCACCCACTGTATGTGAGTTCTGTTTATGTCAAACCCCCTGGCGATGACCTATACATGTTATCTCTAAGCGGTTAACCAGTAAAAAGCAATGTGTGTGAGGAGCCTTGTTCAAAAACACAACATACGTCCCTGGTCGAGTATCGAACCCAGGACCCTTCTATTCCAATTCCGTACCTCTACTACTGGACGACTAACGCCACAGCGACGCTGTATTGGTAGTTGGGAAACTAGTCTGGCACGTGTACATATACATTCAAAATATGTTGCCTTGCATTGCAACTCCAAGAAAGATTCTCAAATCGAATAATTACCCAGAACAATATAGCAGAAGGTTATGTCTCCGTGTGTAGGTATTTTAGTGAGGGCACACTTGCTGCCTCGCACATAGTTCTTCCATAGAAACAACATTAGTGGCAAAACAGATAGGTAAATCTGAACGTGAATGTGGCCTTGCAATCTAATCTACTCGATGTAATTTGGCAAATATGATAAACAAGCAAAGATTTCTTATGAAATGCAGAGCAAATGAAATGCAATTGACTGATTATTATATGGCGAGTATCCAGCTAGACAGACGAACAGACGCACGCACGCGCGGACAGACGCGTGGACGGACGGACATACACACAGACAATCTACATTCAAATATACATATATACTCAAACGCAAAAGAAGGTGTGCACGTTTCTTTTTATGATAGCTATAGTTATATCGGTTATAAATATTTCATATGTGTAGCACGTGAAGCACGTGTAGCACGTGAAGCACGCCTGTCACTGTGTTGAACAATGGCTACATCTGTCAGAATTGTGTCAGTATTGTTACGTAACGTCCCTATACAAGCGTTTTGCACGATTTGCCCGTGCAATGTCTGGACAAATGTGAAATCGGTCAAATAATCTCTCATTACTTTCTTACAACATCTAGGAGTAAGAAAAACACACAGCAATTTGAATATTTTCAAAACTCGCCATACCCAGACTCTCTCTGCGTCAACGTATTGAAGCTTTGATGATGCTTAGCAGAGGTGACTCCATCGATACTGTTTCACGGGCATTTAATTGTCACAGAAACACAGTAAGTGAACTTCGTGCCAGGTTCCAGTAAACAGGAACAGTTGCCGAAGGTCCTCGAACCGGCAGGCCTCGTGTAACTGACGTCATATTAGACCGTCATTTTGAACTGACGCACACCAGGCGTCGTTTCCAAAGTGCTAGCGCTACAGCGAGGCAGTACGGTATTAGCAGGGACACAGTTCTGAGGCGTCTGCGTCTTTGTGTTCGGCCTATCAGACCTAGACGGGCTTACGTTGGTAATGTACTCGAACGACGTCATCGCGTTGCTCGTTTGAATTGGGCACGGCTTCATCTCCGCTGGCAAAGACGTCAGTGGGATAGAATTGTCTTCTCCGATGAATCTAGGTTTAACCCGAATCATCATGATGGGATGGTGGGGGTATTAAGGAGGAGAGGGGGGCGATTTGCTAACGCCTGTGTTGTAGAGAGAAACAGGTTTGGCGGGGGCAGTGTTATGGTTTGGGGCGGGATCATGGGAAACAGGAAAACTGGTTATTGTTAATGGCAATCTTAATGCAGGTGTTAAGACCAGTAGCTGTTCCATTCGTTAATCAGCATGCACCCGCCACATTGATGCACGACAATGCACATCCGCACACGGCACAGCTAACGCTGCAATACCTAAATGCAAATGGCGTTAGCGCCTTGCCTTGGCCTGCCGTTTCTCCTGACCTCAGCCCAATCGAGCATATCTGGGATGTTCTTGGTCGTAGAGTTAGGTCAAGACATGTCGTCAACAATTTGCAGGACCTACAGAATGCTCTGCAGATGGAATGGAACAACATACCGGCACACGTCGTACAACGTTACGTCAATTCCATGAGACGCCGTATTGTACAGGTTACAGACAAACTGGCGGCCATACCCGGTATTAATCAAATAATCACAACAAACCATTAGGAGAGCTGCAAAACGTGATTATACTCACAATAACACCAATATTACAGTTTGTGTATTTTTCATTTTGACCCTAAACACATGTAACCGAATTCTGTACATCTATAGTAACCGCTATTTAAAAAAATATTAGTTGGGTTTGTAGGCAATTGAATAAGCTAAACAGTGGTACCAAACATCATACACTATTATCTATTATGGATATAACGAATATTAAGAAAAACCTACATGCACACTTTCTTTTGCGTTTGAGTATATGTAGGAGCAATGTATTTCAAGAATAAATGGTGATTTTAATTTGATACATTTAGTGCGTAGGCGGGTATGATATGTACTCTGCTATCCACATATAGAAGCATGTTGCTCTAGTGTTGTCCTTATTACGGTAAGTTGTACATGTTTGAACAGTAGGAGAGTTGCGAGCTGTAGGCCCAGATGGTAAAGTGCTCCAATCTCGAATAACTGAAGACAGGAAAGAGGTTATAACATAAAGTTTAGTGTAGTTCCCACCTGGATACCAATAATGAGTTCCGCATTCCGTAGATTGTACCATTGTGCATGCGCATTGTGGCATGGCAGCATAGAAGATAGTTGGCAGAAGGTAATTGGGTGCATGGTGTTAAACATTGTTGTTAAACAGGTTGTATCGTCTTTCAGAAAGAGATTCCAAGCTGGTTTCTTATTGAAGTTGTTATGGAGAGATCAGTTTAACGAGCACATTAATTTTGAATCTTTTTAATCTCATCCATTTCATATTTTGCACAATTACATCGACATACTTAAAGATAGGCCTAATAAAAGACAATTATATGATTTCAAGAGATTTACGACCTAGAAATAAGCTTAGTGGTGCATAATGTTAACTCATTTCCAATTTTAGTCTGTAGTATACTTAATATCTATATCTAAGTGTCACTACCATCTTGCGAGAGAAAAACGCAATTTACAATAGTATAATGTAAATTTGTTTATAATTTCTACAATGCTTAAAGTGTAGTAACTACTGTTCGCACAGGGTGTCAGTATCTACGCTCAGCCGGACACCGGTTTTTAGCGAGGAGGTCATTTTGCATAACGCGCACTACAGAAGCCTGATGTTAACCAATCACAGTCGTCCTTGTCACGTGTGTGGCTTCATCCGGGACTTGCGAGAGAAAGATACAAATGTATTTATGAACAGTAACTCCGGGAATAGTTTGATCAACACATCAGTAGTGTAGGGTGTTGTTGTTGATTTCGTTTTCTAGAAATAAGTACAGATTCGGACTGCAACTAGTTGGAATACAACTTACGAGTCTCTTCTCTGTCCAGGAAGACATTTTAGTTATATCGTCCATGCTTCAGCTAAATGGGGGTGCTCAACAATAGCATACAGACTAGTATCATCCTCAAAAAGGTTAATGGAAGAATTGATGTCGACGATATTATTAATGAAGATGATGAAAACTAATGGCGCATGAATTAATTCCTGGCGGACGCCAGCTAAGATATATGCCCTATGTGTCTAAATTAAAATTTAATGTTGGTCACACTGGACAGACATTGGATAGTGTATGTGTGTGCGCGCACGTGCGTGTGTACAGTCAAACCTGTGTTAAGCAGCAGGCCAAGGGAATGACAGAAAGTGGATGCTTAATAGAGGTCAAATGTATAACAAAACAGCATATTGGGGTACTGGTAACTGGCTGCTTAATACAGGTTGGCTGCTTAATGGAGGTGACCACTAACGCAGGTTTGACTGTATTTTGAGAAATATATGGCATTTGAGAATACTTCAGGCTACTTGATGTGTAGAAAAATGTGATATAAACACATAGGCAAAAAATCTAAAATGACTAATCCCTTCAGGAGGCGTCGCTCATATGGGCAACCGGTAGCGACGATAAATAAATGTAAAACACACATAGTACCACAAGTCTTTTGCTGATTTTCAATTTCATTTTATTTTTATATCTCTACATAGTGAATATGGTGTCAGAAGTAGTGAACGATGGGAAATAAAAAAGAAGAGACTATATTTTGTTACTTTTTGTAATTACACAATACCCGTATTTGCTATTTTACAACCTTAAAAGCATACACTCAATATACTGGCGAGAATAGGATTGCAAACATACGCAATCGGCGAATGTTATCATAGAATTGATTACAATTACGAACAAAGTTTAACGTACTCAATTATGTTGCCAAAATAAATTGTGAGTTACATCAAATATCAGTTACAATGTTATTTGTTTTCCTTGCCTAAGTAACCAACTTTTTAAACTAAAATGAGTTATTCGATTACCTGCTGTATTCGACTGATACGACAACATTAATTATTATTACTTTGAATATATACACAAAATGATGATCGCTCATATATTCTCTTTTGTTATGGTTTATTGTTCGTGTATTAATTCAACTAAATAAACGATCGTCGATGTTGGCCGTGAAAGTTGCAAAATAAAATAAATAGCACACTCAATAAATGTCCGACAAAACCAATACATAATGATATCATTACGAAAACCAATACCAAATGATGTCATTACGAAAGCCAATACATAATGATATAATTACGAAAACCAATATCAAATGATATCATTACGAAAGCCAATACCAAATGATATCATTACGAAAGCCAATACCTAATGATATAATTACGAAAACCAATACATAATGATATCATTACGAAAGCCAATACCAAATTCTGTCATTACGAAAGCCAATACCAAATGATATCATTACGAAAACCAATACCTAATGATATAATTACGAAAACTGTTCTTAAAATCGTAAATCGGCATAGAATAAGCGCACGAAATATCGGAATATCAACAAAATTTAATGTTATTGACACGTCTCGAGCACGCAAGCAGTTATGTAGATATTCAATAATATAATACTATCTCGAAAGAAGCATTCATTATTAGTATATGCATTTCTCATTTCCTGCGAATGCTGAATAAGCTACATGTTCAGGTTCTTTTCCTATGCTTTATAATAAACAATTATATTTTATTTATTTTTCCATTTGCAACATACTCAATTGCAAACATTTTCTACTTCATTTACGGACTTCATGCTCGCAGGAAATTGAATATCGATATATTGTCAATTGGTATTGTATCCAACCACAACGCGAAACTTCAAAAAGAATTACACATTTCATTTATAGCGTTCGATGCAATTATCACCAATGAAGACAACTGTTATGACGTAATACCATTCATAAATGATGTTATGTACTGTATGCTGTCATTGTGTGTTTGTTATACGTTTATTTATCGTCGCTTCCGGTTGCCCATATGAGCGACGCCTCCTGAAGAGATTAGTCATTTTAGATTGTGGAGGATAGTGCCCGATACAGACAGAGACCCATGCCAGAGTCTCCTCTGGTTCTTTTACGTGCACGGTGTAAAGCACCAACACTAGACCTCGGTTTAACGTCCCATCTGAAAGACTGTTTAATTTTATTAGGGTCAGACGGTGGATCGAACCTGCGATCCCTGGATTACCAGTGTAACGTGTTACCACTGGACATACTGTCATTGGTTTAATGATCTATTATTATAGTAACTACAGTAAGTCAAAAAGGATGTGTAGCAATGAGCAGACGGCGTAGGCGTCATTCGGGGAGGGGGTCCTTGGCGCCCCCTTTCTTTCATCAAATAGGTAGAGATGTGCGAAAACCTGACGCTTATCATTAGACAGGTCTGGCAACATCATGACCGAACGTTAGTCTGATCGAATAACACCTTGGAAAACCTTTACGTAACAGTAACACGCTCCCAACTGGTAGAAGGTGGAGTCGTACTCAAATTCGGGATGGTATTGTGTATGTACATTGAATACAGCACAATATATCATCACGGAGAAACTATCTTTTTTAATTTACTGACATATTTAAACTCAGAATTATGCACTAATGATATGCAACTGACATGCGCCCTCGAAGATACGGTTAATAATGTTGTCATAACGTGTAGACCAACAGCCATAATAATAAATCCTAATACAATTTTATATTGTTTTCTACGTATTTCATTGTGTGTATAATTGTAATGTAATGTATGAATTAAATACAATAAAATATTATTTCAAAATAAATACGGATATGCGCATTCCCAGTGTTGGGCAGCGTTCCAGGCGTGTCTTACAGTTTACGCTGTTTACGATTATCTACTCGTATTTACAAGGTCAGGCATACCGTAAGTCGCAAATCTGGACTAAATACTGGACTTAATACTTGTGCTAGATATGTATTTGTATCATTGAAAAGAATAGGTAATGAAAGTATAAGTCATGAATCGTGTGTTATTAATTTCCATCGGGGTATGAACTACATTGGACGTAATAAAAGTTAGCGTCGATGCATTCGGCCTCCACACACTTTAACCACGTCAATGTCGCGCATGCGCCGATGGAAACTATTAACCCGCGATTCATTCCTTAAATATTTACAGTTTTCGAAATGCCTATTATCACAACACAAATCGCCATGGTATATGAAACAGAGCGGCTAAGATACCTGCACGTCGCTACTGTGGATGCGGTACACGATAAGACAGCATCAGATTATCATTTTCTAACATAACACTTGACGTAATGAACCGATTTTAATGAAATACAGCACACGGAACGAAGCAAATATGACGCCACCACGCCATTATATCGAACCATCCAAATTCGTAAGTCTTATATCACAATCTTCAACACACTCCAAATGTTTTGTAATCGGAATACATCAGACACGCACACATGCATGACAGGTGCTAGCAATACCTGTAAGAAGCCCTTCTTGACAGAGATTTTTTAATATTATATGCATCTGTCTCTGCATTTTATCTTATCTCTTCTATTCATCATACTACTTGTATTTGTTTAGTTGTAATATGGCTTCGTTTTGTATTTGATTAAGAACACATTTATAGATTAGGAACACACTCATATATCAGGAGCACACTCATATAAGTAAGTATGTAATTGTGTATTATAGTGACATGTGCATGTACGTACTATAGAACAAGTAGATTAGGTAACCACTTATTACTTACTTGTTGAATATGACTGATTCGGAACACACGCATATACCGACAACAGGTCGGTGAAACCTGCAGATTCGCGGGTTTCTGGCATTGTATAATCAAAGCATATACTAAATCTGCATATGATGCAATACATTTAGAAGTTCGACATATACATATACATTTTATAGTCTAGACATAATTGTATCAGATAGTATATTAATAAAGACCGCCCTCAAATTATCATCTTGCCATGCCACCTGTAGACTGGAAGCCAACTTTTCACATGGCATAAGAAACATTGCAGTGTAGCGCATATTGCAGATACTAGATTTGCATATGGTGTAATACATTTAAACGTTCTACATATACAATTAATAAACTAGACATAATTGTATAAGATAGTATATTAATAAAGACCCCCTCTAGTTATCATCTTGCCATGTCACCTGTAGACTAGAAGCCGACTGTTCACATGGCATAAGAAACATTGCAGTATAGAGCATACTGTGGATACTAAATATACATATGGTGTAATACATTTACACGTTCGACATATAAATATGCAATTTATAGTCTAGAGGCTGACATTCCATCAATTAAAAGTATAAATATAATGTATAGCACTAAGGTATACACTGAACCAAATTTCTAAACGGCCAATATATAAAATGCGATTTGAAGAGAATGGTTATATGTATAAATTCTAAAATTTGCGACGAAGTTCTATACGCTATAATAAATCGATATCTAAAAAGAAAACACGTTTCTGGTGCCAGATTTGATCAAGTGGAGAGGAGAGACCGATTTGTATAAATCGGCACGAGGGCCACGTGCATAGCATGGTGAGTGTCCATTTTATATGTAGTATAATCCCTGTCTAGTACAGAATATAAAACACACAAAACATGGCGAGAATGAGCATTGAAGAACGCGGGCGAGCTGTTGGCATGCTGGATGCTTGTACTTCAATTAGGCAGGTAGGTACAAATGTGCGATGAAATTAACCAGTTGACCTAAATGTTGTCAAAAATCATCAAATGTTATATTCTTATACAGCCATTTTGAAAGTCCGATAACCAGCAATATCACTCTAGGAACTTCGGAGTTATGGCCCTTTTATTATCATTTCAGGTTGCTCGACATTTCAATAGACAGCATTCCACCATTCAGCAGCTATGGGCGAAGTTTAGACGTACCGGAAGTGTAGCCGACATCCGACGACGCAGACAGGACTGGTACATTATTGTGTCCCACTTACGGGACCGCTTCACCCCAGCTACCAGAACGGCAATGGTCACTATTGGCACACATAACCGCCGCATCCATGCACAAACTGTACGTAATCGTCTCAGAGCCGTCGGATTACGAGCCCGACGACCACGAAAGGGTCCAATTCTAACCGGAGACCATAGACGGGCGCGGTTAGCATACCGCCGTCGGGGCGATCGAAACAGCACAAACTGTGTAGTACAGGTCGATAAGTACGGAGGCGGCTCATTGATGGTCTGAGCTGGCGTGTCAATGCATACTAGGACACCCATTGTACCAATTCGAGGTAACTTAAATGCCAGAACATATCAAAACGATATCCTACAACCCGTCCTTGTACCGCATGTTAATTGCAATCCTGGTATCATTTTGGCACAAGACAACGCACCCTGCCATGTTGCCAGGAACACTCGGGCTATGTTGGCTGATAACAACGTGCAAACTCTTCCATGGCCGGCGAAAAGCCCCGATTTGAACCCCATAGAACATGTATGGGACCTGTTGAAAAGGAAGGTCAGAGCCCAACCACAGCAACTTAACATGCGTGAATTAGAGCGTGACATAATGCAGGCATGGGCAACAATTCCGCAACGCTATCTCCAAAGATACATTGTATCAATGAGGGCGAGGTGTCGTGCCGTTATTGTCGCAGAAGGGGGACGAGGTATTGAAATACCATAATAGCGATGTTTTCAGATTTGTGACTTTTTGTTATGAGGGTGACCTCATTGTTTTCATTGTTACGTTTTATCCGCTTTTTTAATTTTAGTGAATTGTTGTTTAAACATATGGAATAAAATGTATTAAATGATGATATGATTATTGATATTGTATGATTGTAGGTTTTTCCCAAATTCTGTAAAAGAACAGGTGGCCGTTTAGAAATTTGGTTCAGTGTATGTACAATGAAGTACAGTATGTTATGGTAGGTAGTCAGTGCATGGTACACAGTCACCGATATTCCTCAGTCATCCGATCACTTACTTGAAAGGGAATCTCAGAAAGTGGCTGCTTATCACAGGTGGCTGCTTAATAGAGGTCAACTGTATAATAAAACAGCATATTGGGAATCTGGAAACTGGCTGCTTAATACAGGTTGGCTGCTTAATAGAGGTGACCACTAACACAGGTTTGACGGTATATAATACAGGTTGGCTGCTTAATAGAGGTGACCACTAACACAGGTTTGACTGTATACTAGAGGTGACCACTAACACAGGTTTGACTGTATACTAGAGGTGACCACTAATACAGGTTTGACTGTATACTAGAGGTGACCACTAACACAGGTTTGACTGTATACTAGAGGTGACCACTAACACAGGTTTGACTGTATACTAGAGGTGACCACTAACACAGGTTTGACTGTATACTAGAGGTGACCACTAACACAGGTTTGACTGTATACTAGAGGTGACCACTAACACAGGTTTGACTGTATACTAGAGGTGACCACTAACACAGGTTTGACTGTATACTAGAGGTGACCACTAACACAGGTTTGACTGTATACTAGAGGTGACCACTAACACAGGTTTGACTGTATACGCTAAACAAATCCTAATCGGCCATCTGGCCTGAAGGTTATACAACGTTTCTCCTATCCCAAACTCAGTCTCAAGCTTCTGATTGGTTCAGCTGGCAGTACTAACCAATCAAATCAGTTGGGCTTGAGTTTGAAACGTGAGAAATTTGTTATAACCTCGGGCACTGGTGTCATACTATTAGGAACCAAATAATAATTGTATAATATAAATAGTTGCATATTGTCAATTAATGCATTTTACAGTATACAGCAATTCATTGCATAAAGATGAATATTAATATTATATGGCTATTAGTTTAGCTTATACAACTTTATTTTAGCTCGATTGCGAAGCAAGTTCTTACAACTTATATTAATCACTATCGTGACCTCATTCCTGATGGAATCCATCGCCACGAGGGAGTGAGAAGAGGCAGCGTGGAATTATTTAAATGCCTTGCCTAAGGGCACACTCGTAACGGCTCCAGTGGGACTCTGAACTCCGAGCCGTTCGCACCTAAAGCGAACGGTTATTAGTTTGCCCACAAATATGGAAAAACACAAGTTGACCGATTAGGAATTTTATTGAGTATATGCGAAACTCTGTTGGACATCAGGGTATGTCCGGTAAAATCTCTCAGATCATTGGGAAAAAAGTCCTTTTCAGGAGTAAAATTACATAGGTAATAACTTACCATCAACCGGCTATGTCCTCGGCTCTGGTTCTTCATCATTGAGTGAACGGTCGTCTGTTATGTGTACTCGTGTCACAATGTTCACATCAAGACCATAATTATGTCTGGAGTGTTGGTTTATTGTCACATTAAGTCTATGGAATAGAGGTTATATTGCTACTCTTGTATTTTATTAGCACTTTCACATTGAATATATATTTATGTAAAAGCTCAGCGGTAACATTTGCTAGTGTTACTGTAACATCACATTGTTCACTTTTCACGTTTCGCGTTTGTTACCCCTACCGATCTATGTCATACCGGTATGCATTAAAAATGTTATGTACTTCCTCTGAAAGTGTCCTGCGCAACTAACCAGACCGTAGTATTACATGCACGTCATATAGCATCATATGCTTCGGTCCATTCATATAACATATCGACAACATATAGAAGTAATTAATAAAACAGGAGACATTAATCCTTTCACCTGCCTCCAGTGTATCCATGCGCAACACAACTTTTATCTAACTATTCTATAAACACCTTCAATCCTTCATCAGATGGAACTATGCGTCTCCGAGCCTACCAACAACCTCAGTGGGTCTAAATACATTATACGCTCTTAATTCAATCATGCAGTCATCTTCTTCACAGGTTGTAAATTGCTATGCACAACAATCCTGTATATATATATTCTGCATCTAATTCACAATTAAAATATCACTAATCACCGTTTTATATTTATAATGAAATATTATCTGGAATATACTTCGAATGTTAACTCGAAATATTAAAATGTAATTCTGGAAAATAAATGAATTAAAATCGGGAATATGAAATGGTCACCATTGAACATGTAAACAGTCCAATGCGACTTGGTCGAGCTTCGATGCCAATGCCAATACGATTTATTTCCCTATTATCTGGTAATA
The DNA here is from genome assembly GCA_014843695.1 of Archivesica marissinica. NCBI lineage: Eukaryota > Metazoa > Mollusca > Bivalvia > Venerida > Vesicomyidae > Archivesica > Archivesica marissinica. The sequence goes on from CM026395.1 coordinate 11,452,948, forward strand.
CTCTATTCCATGTGCTTATATATCACAGAGAAATGGCACTCAATATAGTATATAGAAAATCCGCAGTTGCAAGACAATATTAACTTAATTAACGTATTCAATCGGCCAGTATGTTAAATCATTCATATATAGAACACCAAAGCGTATTCAATATATTAATGTACCGCTTGTTGCGTGCTGCACCACCGGCGGTCTTTGTGCAAAGCCGTCGGGTTCCTTTATTCGCTTACGCCGTCTCTTGATTACCTCACCTAAGAAATAGTCAATATAATAATACTCGCCATTGTTGAAAGAAGTCGAAAGGATTATTTAATTTGATGGAAAAAATCAGTCACGCATATCCAACATTTTTCAATGATATGACCTCAGGAGTTAGCGGTGGCATCCGCTGGAACAAGGTTACTATGTCATTGGTATTCGTGAAACGATGACATATTAGATGACAATTCAAAGATATCGGTGACGAATGAACATAATACACAATGTGCACGTACACTTCCATATTCAGAGGTGTGCAACGTATAAACAGACGCATTGCCTTGAGTAGTACATAATTGAACTATATTTCCAATATTTAATGTATTAAAATTACATCTTTACAAATGATACTTTATACGTTGTTTCTAGTACTGTGTGCAGTATAAGAGAAACAGGTATTGTAGAGAGGAAATTATCACTAAGTTGAATATATACATCATACATATATATGTCATAAATAGAAACCAAACCAAACACGATGCCCGAAATGAAACCATTCCAATGCATTGATTAACTCTCGATTCATACTTATATTAAATGTCCATGGAAAGAATGTTAAAACTTGCTCATACACCACACACCGTTAGCCCAACATGAAACAATAACACTACATATGCACACAAAAGAAACAACTAAAATAATCACTAACTGTTTTCGATAAATAATGTCCGAATGGCACTTGATATGCCGTTTAGAAAGTTTCTGAGAATATGGGTCGTCGACTACCATACTTTCTTTGAAGACAAAAAGGAGGAGCGCTCTATGCGTCGGGAAAACCACTTAACATAATGATCATAAACTTATGTTAACAACATTAGTGTTTCATTACATCACTTTGAGGATATATGAAAACTCACAGATATACCTGTACCGCTACTGCGGATAAATTTCCGCAGTATTGCTCTACCATACGCATAGAGTAAGCTAGACCATACAGACATATTTGCGATGATCTAATTTGCAGACTTTTAATTAAAGAATAACCGAACTAAAGGATCCATGTGAGAAATAACTTTCCAGTGGGAGTCGAATGTGTTGATGATGCTTCGAAGTTACTTGAAGTGCCTTACTTAAAGTGATACCTAGAGATTTATTACGTGGCTAGTTGCATATCAGCATAGGCATCGACTCGAGGTAACTTGATATTAGCCTGAGATCAAAGGTCGAAGGCTGATATCAAGGTACCGAAGCCGATACCTAGATTATTACGTGGCTAGTTGCATATCTGCATAGTTATCGACCCGAGGTACCTTGATATTGGCCTGAGATCAAAGGTCGATGGCTGATATCAAGGTACCGAAGCCGGTACCTAGATTATTACGTTGGTAGTTTCATATCAGCATAGGTATCGACCCGAAGTAACTTGATATTAGCCTGAGATCAAAGGTCGAATGCTGCTATCAAGGTACCGAAGCCGATACCAGTTTCATATTAGCATAGGTATCGACCCGAGGTAACTTGATATTGACCTGAGATCAAAGGTCGAAGGCTGATATCAAGGTACCGAGGGGCGATACCTAGGCTGATATGAAACCAGCCACATACTAACCTCTAATTATTTCTTGTCTGTTTGTTTGTATCATTGTTACGATGGCGTCGTTTATCTTCCTGATTATATCTTCTTCAACATATGTTATGCTGCCTTCTATCAAGCCACGTAATAACATCTTTATTACTTTGATATGAATTTGAACATTTAATAATCGAAATCATGCTCTCCGTTATCCATGTATCAGTAATAAATCACAATTACCGAATTAGATACACGAACACGATTGAAATATTACCACGAAACACACATCTGTTATCTGTCAAATAAATTTGACACGCTGATATGCTACGGGAAGTAATCAAACTAGCACCGAGTGCGCATGCGTTATTTAAATGTAACTAGTTATGATATGGCTCTTTCTTGTTTGATACGGGCTCGTAACCGTATCAAACCAACAAACGTAATATCTGACTGGAAAACAAAGCGTATCAACCTGGGCGGCAGTCAGTATTTGTGTTGTAGGCAAACAACGGCAACACTTGGCAAGAATTCATATCTAAGTAATAACTGTATTTACCCTACAAATGACAATTTCTAAAGAAAGTTGTTATCATGTATCTGTGCTCATCACACAACCAGTATTACACAAGCGTCACAGTAAGGACATCATTTTTGATGTACTTATATATATATATATATATATAAGTATTGAACGTGGAAGCCGTGATAGCGCAGTGCTAATGCGATCGCTTCAGGTGTGAAATGACCGGATATTGCGACAAGCTGTAGCCATTGGGATTGTGTTCTTAGGCAATGCATTTAAATTCAACATTGCCTCTTAATTTAATTCTCTCACACTTTCTCTCTCATGACGATGGATTCCATCAGGAATGATGGCTCGAAAGCGATTAATATAATAACTTGTCTCGCAATCGAGTTAAGACACATTTATATATATAATCTTAGTTTGACTGATAGTCTTTTTTCCTTGGCTCTCTCCGTAGTTCCATCGTGTATCCATAATAATATACTAGAGAACATAGAAAACGCCCACCTACATTATATGATTATTATTTCATGAAAACGAAATACGAAGGAATCCATCAACAATATATCACATCTTTATTACAAAACACAAACTGAACAACTAAAAATATCCCAAAATGTTTAAAACTATGTATTTACATAGTTATTGTTTTTCATGGAAAAACACACTTACCAGAAGTGTGCGTTTTCTATGTCCTCTAGTAGATCATACTAGCATAGAAAGTGTATGTACGTATATTCCATTAATGTCAAAACCCCTTGCGGGGAACTAGACATGTTTTCCTGGGCATGCTTAGCCGACCATAGCGGTTAACCAGTACTAAGCGATGTGTGTGAGGTGCCTTTCTCAATGACACAACATACGTGGCCTGACTGAGTATCGAACCCGTACCACTCGATTCCAAATCCATATTTTATTAACATTGCTGGCACAAACAACGTGTGTTTTGAACAGGAATTTGACCTAAATATATGCGAAGTTTGGACGAATTCTTTATATTTATTTTAGAAACATAGTACAGCTGTTTTTTACTTTTGATGTTGATTGAAAACTAGGTATATAAGTATTATACAAGTATGCATATTTATAGAATGTATACAGCTATTCAGAAGAGTATGAATAATTTGTGAAACAGAGATAGAGGTAGAAATGTGTGTTTTACGTTAATTTATCATCACTACCGGTTGCCCATATGAGCGACGCCTCCTGAAGAAATTAGTCATTTTAGATGTTGGAGGATAGTGCAATGATACAGACATAGACCAATTCCAGAGTCTGATCTGGTTCTATTACGTGCACGGTGTACAGCACCGACACGAGACCTCGGTTTAACGTCCCATCTGAATGACTGTTAATTTAATTAGGGTCAGACGGGGGATCGAACCTGCGATCCCTGGATTAGAAATTACCAGGCTAGTAGGTTATATACTCAAGCTCAGTCTCAAGCTCCTGATTGGTTCATCTGAGTATAAATCTCAAAATCAAGAGGTCAAATTAATTGAACTTGAGTTTGGCTTAAACATAGTTATTCGACAATTATATAACATAATTTACAACAAATAATTGTAGATTAAAATGAAAGCTAATCGCTGATTGGATTTCTCTTCACAGCTCGAGTTTGAGATCTGAGAAAATGATATAACCTCGAGCCCAGTTATTCTATATTCTAACACGACCCAGCTAATAACATACATACTTGTAGAGTAAAATCTACATCCGGTTATTCTGCGATATACCTATCTTGAACTATGCTGCGCGCGCAGCGTGCTTTGGCTATTCCATTTATACAATGCGTGTAAAGTTTTATGAATGAAAGTCACGTGATGTTTGTAAAAACGGTTAACTTATTATTTCTTAAATATACACACATACACACGGTAGCCAATATGAACTGCTGCTCGGAACGTGGACCTTCAACACAAGTTCCTGAAGATACGGACTAGTCTGTGTCGATTTGTATGTGCATAGTGATTGGGATACTCGACATATGGGCAGAATCGTTGATCAACCGTTGTAGCGAATTCAGTATAGAGGTTTGTGGAAGAAGTGATAGCGCAGTGGTAGCGTGTTCGATTCAGGTGCGAAAGGCCCCGAGTTCGCGCTCCGTTGGAGCCGTTACGATTGCGCACTTAGGCAAGGCATTTAAATGCCACATTACATATTCTCTCTCCCTCGTTAATCCATGTTCATAACTAATGCATATATATTATATGCCGTTAATCTATGTTCAATACTAATACAAATACATATATAGTGTATGCCGTTAATCAATATTGAACACAAATATATATATGTCGTATGCCGTTAATCAATATTGAACACAAATATATATATATATATATATATATATATGTCGTATGCCGTTAATCAATATTGAACACAAATATATATATGTCGTATGCCGTTAATCAATATTGAACACAAATATATATATATATATATATATATATATGTCGTATGCCGTTAATCAATATTGAACACAAATACATATATGTCGTATGCCGTTAATCAATATTGAACACAAATACATATATGTCGTATGCCGTTAATCAATATTGAACACAAATACATATATGTCGTATGCCGTTAATCAATATTGAACACAAATACATATATGTCGTATGCAGGTTCGATCCCCCATCTGACCCTAATAAAATTAACAGTCTTTCAGATGGGACACTAAACCGAGGTCTCCTGTCGGTGCTATATACCATGCATGTAAAAGAACGAGAGGAGTCTCTGGAATGGGTCTCTGTCTGTATCATTGCACCATCCTCCAAAAATCTAAAATGACTAATCTCTTCAGGAGGCGTCGCTCATATGGACAACCGGTAGCGACGATAAATAAACATAAAACACACACTTTTTAATGAACATATGGTATTAACGCTTAATACCATCGTATAATATTGTAACAAAATGATTTCGTAGTGGGACAATATAGTGTGTTAGTACCATCCTTATATATACATACACCATAAAATATATTGTGCACTTTTATATTGAGCGTTACTTTTTCGTTATAAATTTTAGAATTATGGATGTTACTATAATGAGTGAAGAAAATAATTATTCACACATTGCACTAATCTACTCAATATTTCGCACATTTTGATACCAATGTGCCTAGATTTGTATCCTAAAATGATATATATTGTACCTCATAGGCAAGTGCATCGTTTCTTTTTGGTGCCAATATAAATGGTAGATGTATACGGTATCCAATTATGGCACGATCCTACTCTATAACCATGTCTGTATTCCTCGTGCAGACGGATTCCATCAGAAATGAGGTCTCGAGAGCGATTCAACTATGGTGTAAGAAATTGTTTCGAAATCAATCTCAAATAAATATGCATACACTGCAGAGTGTCCGTATATTTGTAGAATATCTTTTTGTTATCAAATTACCTCAGTAACCATCAATTTGAGAAAGAATGTTTGTGTTTTCCTGGAAACTGTGAGCCTTATTACACCTACAGGAAAGCAGTACGGTGCATTGGTACGCTCTAGTAAATTGTCGCGATAATCAAACGAAGTTCGAGCCCCGCTGGAGCCGTTACGATTGTGCCCTTAGGCAAGGCATTTATATTCCACGTTGCCTCTTCCTTCCCTCGTGACGATGGATGCCTTCCGGAATGAGGTCTCGAGAGTGTTTAATATAAGTTGTAAGAACTTGTTTCGCAATCGAGCTAAACTAAATTTGTATAAACTAAGCAAACAACTTGACTCAAAAAAATTACTTTTAATCACTATATACTGTATAACGCTAGTGCATATTTAACGAATTATTGATTTTCAACGGTGTGTGTGTTTTGCGTTTATTTATCGTCGCTACCGGTTGCCCATATGAGCGACACCTCCTGAAGGGATTAGTCATTTTAGATTTGTGGAGGATAGTGCAATGATACAGACAGAGACCCATTCCAGAATCTCCTCTGGTTCTTTTACGTGCACGGTGTAAAGCACCGACACGAGACCTCGGTTTAAAGTCCCATCTGAAAGACTGTTAATTTTATTAGGGTCAGACGGGGGATCGAACCAGCGATCCCTTTTTCAACGGTAAATATGCAAACTATATATGTACAATGTGCTAAACGCAAGCTGTCATGCAGTGACCAATCAGAATATGTCCAGGTGTTATTACACGTGTGTTGATATAAGAAAATATGTAATGGCTGTATTATACTGAATACACGCAAATGTATGCGATCAAATCGCCAATGAATAACTTTTATAAATAGTGTATCCATTGTGGCCAATATAAACACCACGTTAGCATTGTAGTATTCTGGGTACTGTAGTGTATGCCTTTAAACAATGCCCAGCATTATCTGACGTCCTGTTGATGCAAACAAGACAGGCTCTTTCCTCTACTCAGAAATATGTCAAAACATAAAAACACAAGTGAGGCATTCCATGCATCGTTTGTAAACACAACAAGGGGCATTGTAAAAACATCAGACTATGTGAGAATGTGTGTGATTAAATAACATTGGTTATAGTAAAGTAATTGAAGTGCTGGTTCTAATCCATACTATAAACTCAATCATGAGGCGGCTTTCAGCTGAGAGTATTTTCTCAATGATTGGTCAGTACGACCCCGCTACTCCATCACACAGAAACTAATGATTGTATTCCTTATTTCAGTCACATCAATGTGCAGAATATAACAAATATAAAATATAGTTTACATATGCGACTCGATTCAGAGTTACAAGAGACTATTGTATATATACAACCTTGTACTATCTGGCAATTAAGTCGTAAATTCCCAAGCGTAAAAATGTACTGTTCCACAGCTATATATGTACTGTGTAGATTACTTTCTTTCTCACGTCCTGAGTTATGCACACAATGCGATACATGTGTTGTGAACTTAGTTGTTCATAAGCTGTTATTGTGTACATCTCAGGATAAATTAAGAAAGTGCTTATGGCAGAACATAAGTTGTGTGACTGGTATTAAGACATATATTGATTTTATCACACAACCACCCGAGACACAGATATATGATATGCTTGCAGGACTGGAGACACATGAACTTCCAGACACCGCAAGCGAAACACTTACGATACTATGTTTTAGGGCATTCTGGCAAATGCTCCAAACTTAAGGTTGTGGTAAATCAATAATCTAAACATGTTTGCTTCTTTTTACATACTATTGTGTTGCTTTTAGGTACCTGAACCGTTTTCTCTACTGAAGAATGGTGTTCCGGTTATAAACACTGTATCAGCTTTTGTGTGCGCTACCATCATCTCTTTCCCTTGCATTTCGTGTCGGCAAGTTATGATGATCGGTATACACTAATTAATAGATGCATGGTTATGTCAGTTCTTATGACCATTATTGTACACTTGTACTACTTTGTATATATGTATGTTTATATGTGTCCATGTAAAACGTGTAATTGTATATTATGTATGTTCACTTGTGCTCTTCATGTATATGGAGGTAATAAAAGGATTAATATAACATAGTGCACTACTATAGTATATACATGTACATGTGATAACTACATGTGTGAGATAACGCTGAAAAGCAGTCACTAATTGAAATTTAAAAACTTATTAAGATGAAATGGGAGGAAATATACTGAAAGCAAAATATGCACTACTGCGCAAATTAAAAAATGTTTTAAAAGATCAAATACCAATTCCAATTAGACTGGGATTATCCTATTTAGCAAATGAGTTTCAGGTGTAATAACATATCAAAACGACAGTAAATTAGCGAGACTTTCCAGGCTTGTTTGTTTAACGTGCTTAAAGACAAGCGATTAAAGAATCTTTGGTGGAAAGCGAAAACACAGTCTCGCTGCCGGTTTTGATTATGGAAAACATTTATTTCAGTCTTATCAATGTACAGCATATAACAAATACAAAATATAGTTTACATATTAAAAAGTACATTGTCACCCAATTCAGAGTTACAAGATACTATGTATCTATCATATGTAACATATTGCAAACCGTCTCCGTGGCCTTGTGGTTAAGGCGTCCGCCTACGGAGCGGGAGATCGGTGAATCTCGCCAGAGGTTCGTTCTGATATGGCCGGTTGTTGAGCCGCCAGCTAGTTAAAGAATGGTTACCGATTGCCTACCAGCCTGGCGTCTGGCAAACAAGCATAGGATTCGGGAAGTACTGATGTTCATAAAAAGAGGTGACTCATTTGTCAGAAATGGCTGGCCCTTTAAATAGGGGTGACACTATAATAAACAAACATTATTGCACTACAATAGTTCGGAGAAATGAATTGTGGAACTTTTAGATACCCTAATGCATGATATAAGGTTGTTAATCATCGTCCTTATAGATACAAGTATTCTCATTGTAGTTGTTTAACCCATTCAACCCCAAGTAACTCACATGGACTGGTCCATGATATTTTTAGACGAATAAATTAATAACAAAATTACATTTGGATCAGTTCATTTATCAAAATGGGTAAAACAAATTCTAAAAATAGTTATATTACTTGAAAAAAGTGCAGATCCTGATGAGATGGCTCGTCACGAGCCGGCTCATCTGGATCTACACTTTTTTGTAAGCCAATTTAGAGGTCTGTGGTGTTGAAAGGGTTAACACGTTTTAAAATGATATGTATATTTGGATTACCGTATCTAAGTAACGAGTTTGGTTGCTAGTCACTGTGTCATATATTATTATTACGTATTTGACCTTTCTTGACAGGCGGATCTGTCGTCCAGTGGGCTAACACGCTGGACTGGTAATCCAGGGATCGCAGGTTCAATCCCCCGTCTGACCCTAATAAAATTAACAGTCTGTCAGATGAGACTTTATACCGAGGTGCACGTAAAAGGACCAGAGGAGACTCTGGAATGGGTCTCTGTCTGTATCATTGCACTATCCTCCAAAAATTTAAAATGACTTATCTCTTCAGGAGGCATCGCTCATATGGGTAACCGGTAGTGACGATAAATAAACGTAAAACACACAAGACCTTTCTTGAATAGAGATAGACCGAAAATGGTATGTTATTAAGACAACATATCTACACACTATAATGCTAACAATAAACTAAAACTCTTAGTACATATATATAAGCAAAGCCAACTTCACAAAGACATCGCGTCCGTCGTCGAGTGGTTAATGTCGCTGACTTGTATACCACTGTAACGTATCATCACTGAGTTCGAGCCCCGTTCGGACCGTGTCTCTTTATATGAAAAAGTTGGCAGTTTCATACATAGGTTGGTGCACCAAGTACTGGTTAACCGATGGAGCCTGCCCAGGAAAGGTGTTGTTATATATTGGTATTAGATTAACTTCCAGGGTAACTGGTAGCGACGATACTGTCGCGAAGTACACGCACGTAGTTATATAATAGTAACGATATTAATGATTATATGAAAGTCCATCAAACTGCAGGCAGGCAGGCAGGCAGGCAGGCAGGCAGGCAGGCAGGCAGGCAGGCAGGCAGGCAGGCAGGCAGGCAGGCAGGCAGGCAGGCAGGCAGGCAGGCAGGCAGGCAGGCAGGCAGGCAGGCAGCAGGCAGGCAGGCAGGCAGGGCAGGCAGGCAGGCAGGCAGGCAGGCAGGCAGGCAGGCAGGCAGGCAGGCAGGCAGGCAGGCAGGCAGGCAGGCAGGCAGGCAGGCAGGCAGGCAGGCAGGCAGGCAGGCAGCCAGTCTGCCTAGGCAGGCCAGGCCAGGCAGGCAGGCAGGCAGATTTGAGTATCACGTTTGTACATATGTTAAGCATATACTGATATATACATAACAGCACACACAACCTCTCTGAATGAGTTATGAGAGACTATACATGTATTATTTACAAGTATATATATTATACTTATGTTCAATATCGCTACATTCTGGATATGATATGACCCCAACGTGCTTGCGTACATCCTCGAAACGATGGTTGCTATTTGTCGGTCATGTGACTTTTAATAACTAATCAGATTCTTTGCGAAAGTGTGGAGAGCTGCACATGTATACTTATCGATGCATGTGCTGTATATCACCAACACGCATATCGTAACACACAATAACCAAGTACATTATATTGTTAAACAAGCAGTCGAGTAAACAAAGGTAACGAGACGCATGCAGTTTGTCGTGCGTAAAATTAAGCACATTACCAGCGGGATTCAACCTATTTCCGAACCAGGTCACGTAGACAATATTCACGTAATTGCAAAAGAGCAACATTTGTTTTAGTGACTGCTTTTTTCCCCGTAGGGTTTCGGGCATGAAACGAGTCGCTGCCGATACACGATGATGATGATGCTGATGATGATGATGATGATGATGATGATGATGATGATGATGATTGAGCTTATTTACCCTCGCCACCGGCGAACAATGTGGGCGAGCGTGGGTACTAAAACACGATGAACCCATGTCCGATCAGTAATAAACATACTCAAATGTCTTTGAATTGATATGTATATATGGTTACGGACAACTAACATTTTGAATTGATATGTAACTAAGGTAACGAACTACTCACATTTTGAATTGATATGTAACTAAGGTTACGTATAACTAACATTTTGAATTGATATGTAACTATGGTGACGGACAATTAACATTTTGAATTGATATGTAACTATGATGATGGACAATTAACATTTTGAATTGATATGTAACCATGGTGACGTACAACTAACATTTTTTCGTTTTTACAATATTACGACATTTCAGTACTGTAAATAACGAAATCGTTCAATTGTTCACTTAAACAAGAAAGCTGTGAGATGGTCTGTTCCAGTGTCCAATACTTAGAACATGGAGTTCTTAACACCAGCGCTCGAGGTTATAACACCTTTCTCAGTTCTTAAACTCAAGCTCAAATGATTTGATTGATTGATTCTGAGTTTTACTGCCAGCTGAACCAATAGGAGCAAAGTTTTATAAACTCGAGGCCTGTACATCTTTAAAAAAAATTCTAATCCTAATTGGTTACTCATCACTAATATGAACCTGCGCCAAAACATGTATTTTATATATACTTCAAAGACGTTACTTTTATCTTGTAAGTAAATATAGCCTGTCCATCTGCTTTGTATCATATCTCTCTTATGTGTTTTATTTTTCCGCCGTTCACCTGCTAATACGAAATAGATGATAACATATTTCTTAAATGACTTGTTAATTGTGTGCCAATGCCTCATTACCATTCTGTGATTTGAATAATCATGTTTCAACTAGTTTTCTGTTCCTCTATTTTATCTTGTAGATCTAAATATATTGGGTATGTATGAAACACTGTGTAACATGTTGTATAGTCTCGTAACATGATATTAGTGTTATATATATAAAGCGTTTGTGTGTCGCCGCTACCGGTTACAGACGGATCTGTAGTCCAGTGGTAACACGCTGGAATGGTAATCCATGGATCGCAGGTTCGATCCCCCGTCTGACCCTAATAAAATTAACAGTCTTTCAGATGGGACGTTAAACCGAGGTCTCGTGTCGGTGCTTTACACCGTGCACGTAAAAGAACCAACGGAGACTCTGGAATGGGTCTCTGTCTGTATCATTGCACTATCCTCCAAAATCTAAAATAACTAATCTCTTCAGGAGACGTCGCTCATATGGGTAACCGGTAGCGACGATAAATAAACGTAAAACATACATACCGCTACCGGTTGTCTAAATGAGCGACGACTCCTGAATGGAGTCATTTCCGAAGTGCAATATTACATTACATAGTCCCAAATGTGTCAAAGCTCGGACAATACAAGACTAGCTCATTAAAACGTGAGTTACTTGAATATTTAGACGTCCATTTTATAACATTTATTACATATCTGTCTATATATATATATGCATTATTACGTCCATTACTGGGATTGAAACAAATACCATTTAACGAATGTGCATGAATATAGAAGCAATGTAGGTTCCAAAATATGCTGTAGCACATAGAAAGCATAGTACACGCTGGTATATTTATATGAAAAAGTTGGCAGTTTCTTACGGAGGTTGGTGCACCCAAGTACTGGTTAACCGCTGGAGCCTGTCCAGGAAATGTGTTGTTAGGTAAACTCCACGCCGGCGATATAGCCCAAAATGGTACTGATGCAGGCGTAAAAACCCGAAATATAACTATAACTAACTATGCTACAATCAAGTGTATACGTCAAGGAAATGTTATATTCCGCGAACAAGCTACACCACAAAAAGGATACTATCTATAGTATTTCACAAATTTGACACACCGGGACGCTATAGTAAGCAAACTAACACCTAGTGCGCATGCGTTATGTCTCAGGAACTAGTTATGATACGTTTTTTTCTGGTTTGATACGGGTTCGTGACCATATCAAACCAGAAAACGTATATCAGACTGGAAAACACAGCATATCAACCTGGGTGGCAGACAGTATTGTGGTAGGCAATTTACCGCAAAGTAGGCTACAATTCATATCTAATAACAAATAGTTCCGGTATAATTTTCAAGCACATTTCTGTTTGCTGCCAAAATTAAACACTACAGTAAAAACAAAATTCAATTACAATTTATTACTTTAAAATTAACTGTTCACGATTGTCAGAAAATAACTAAAATAAACCCAACCGCGGAGTAATACGCAACTCAAGCAGTGATAGAGAACATGCCATAGTTCACTGTTTGAAAACAGTGGATGATGGAGTTTTCTTTCACTGAGAAAAACTCAATCATTCATTAGAACGCATAAAGGAATACAATGTAATGTACGATGGCATTGTACATTACATATATGTGCGTGAGTTTGTGTTTCATTTGCTGGCGCAAAGAGTTAACCAGAAGAACAAGTGAAATATTCCCTCTGAATAGTATTGTCATTCAGATTATTGCAATTGATGGCCACCTGTTGGTGAGCACAAATATTTTATAAAAACCGTTTATCCGATCAATTACATTAAGCACATATCTGAAACTAAATCCACCGCAGTCGAAGGGTAAACACTGACAACATGTGCCCACAAAGGCGCTGCGGACAACGTAGACAATGAAGTTAAAAAGACGCTCTTAATATTTCAGAAGAGGAGCATTTGATGAGGATTTTGACGATGGTGAGAATGGCACGGAATATGTTGATGGTAGTGAAGACGATGTAGATAACCAACATATGGCCTCAGCCAGTGATGCTGAAGAAAGCTCTCGCTTCCTGGAAATATCAAACAATCATGTATTTGGAACAATGCAAGAACAGTTTGGCGAGACAGTCACATATCTAATACAGGCACCCCTACAGGAGAGTTTTAGTGGTATGAGAAGGACGCATATAAAATGTCAAGGCCATAATGTAATAGAAACGTAAGAAACGAGAAAAGAGGAGTATATCAGAATGCCGGACATTTTACGAGATCCCCTCTCGATATAAAGGATCTTACATGAATTGTGATTTCATACGATATTTAATGAAACGAGTTTTGGAATTTTGCTATTAAGCGAGCCGTTTGCCGAGCTTAATAGCAAACTTCCAAAATGAGATTCATTAAATATCGTATGAAATAGTCATGAGTGTAAGATTCTTTTTAACACATGACCTCGTATTAATAAAAAAGTAATTATTTAATAATGTTGTTAGTTTCATTTTGCAGCCAGTGGTCGACGCAGATTGTCATGACGTCACTAAATTGTCATGACGTCATTAAATTGTCACGTCGTCAGTACGCAAAACAGCGCTTTATTTATGTTTCAAAGAGCGTTATAATTTAGCCCATACATCTTTAAATCGTAGTTTGTCTTAGCATTAACGTTATATACCTATTCAAATGGAAATATGCATACATTAACGTTTAACGAATCCCTACAGGTGGTATTACACGTGTGTACATATAAGAAAATATGTGATGGCTGTATGAAAGTGAATACAACGGAAATTACGTGATAAAAAGGACTAATGCAGCGGCGAGAATACTATATATATATAATAGTGTAAAGAATATGAATGTAATGAGTCATGATAGTAATATGCTAAGAAAGAGACATTAGGCCTACAGTGTTAACCATACACTGGATGGCTATTTACATCCATTTATGAACTGTAGTTACTGCATTGTAATTATTCACTATGTACATTGGTACATTGTTACAATAAGTGGGGGAAATGTAAACATATGTCTTGTGTGCAGCCCAGGTTTGATCTGGCACACTGTCTGAGTGTCTAGGTATATATATAAAAGATCGGTATTGATAAGCCATCTAAATTGCTAGCGTGATCAGTGATTGTGTAGTCGGCAATTATTTTAAGAATACGAGCATACACCAGCCATACCTGCCATATCCTGTTATCCATATGAAACTGTTCATTGGTGTGTGTGATTATATGTTTGTGAAATCAGCACGTTTTATATCACACACTAGCACATCATCAATATCATAATTGCACATGTTGTTAACAATAACAACATATATGAAAAACAGTCATATATGGGTATATGTGCTTGTGTTTATACAGTATATTTGCACGTGTCAGTAGGGCAATAGTGCATCTTGCTACAAGAACAGCACATGTCAGCATGTCAGTAGTACATCTTGCTACAAGAACCGCACATGTCAGTAGTACAATAGTACATCTTGCTACAAGAACAACACATGTCAGTTGTACAATAGTACATCTTGCTACAAGAACAGCACATGTAAGTAGTACAATAGTACATCTTGCTACAAGAACAGCACATGTTAGTAGTACAATAGTACATCTTGCTACAAGAACAACACATGTCAGTAGTACAATAGTACATCTTGCTACAAGAACAGCACATGTCAGTAGTACAATAGTACATCTTGCTACAAGAACAGCACATGTCAGTAGTACAATAGTACATCTTGCTACAAGAACAACAAATGTCAGTAGTACAACAGTACATCTTGCTACAAGAACAGCACATGTCAGCAGGACAATAGTACATCTTGCTACAAGAACAGCACATGTCAGTAGTACAATAGTACATCTTGCTACAAAAACAGCACATGTCCGTAGTACAATAGTACATCTTGCTACAAGAACAGCACATGTCAGTAGTACAATAGTACATCTTGCTACAAGAACAGCACATGTCAGTAGTACAATAGTACATCTTGCTACAAGAACAGCACATGTCAGTAGTACAATAGTACATCTTGCTACAAGAACAGCACATGTCAGTAGTACAATAGTACATCTTGCTACAAGAACAGCACATGTCAGTAGTACAATAGTACATCTTGCTACAAGAACAGCACATGTCAGTAGTACAATAGTACATCTTGCTACAAGAACAGCACATGTCAGTAGTACAATAGTACATCTTGCTACAAGAACAGCACATGTCAGTAGTACAATAGTACACCTTGCTACAAGAACAGCACATGTCAGCAGTACAATAGTACATCTTGCTACAAGAACAGCACATGTCAGTAGGACAATAGTACATATTGTTACAAGAACAGCACATGTCAGTGGTACAATAGTACATCTTGCTACAAGAACAGCACATGTCAGCAGTACAATAGTACATCTTGCTACAAGAACAGCACATGTCAGTAGTACAACAGTACATCTTGCTACAAGAACAGCACATGTCAGTAGTACAATAGTACATCTTGTTACAAGTACAGCACATGTCAGTAGTACAATAGTACATCTTGTTACAAGAACACATGTCAGTAGTACAATAGTACATCTTGCTACTAGAACAGCACATGTCAGTAGTACAATAGTACATCTTGCTACAAGAACAGCACATGTCAGTAGTACATCTTGCTACAAGAACAGCACATGTCAGTAGTACAATAGTACATCTTGCTACAAGAACAGCACATGTCCGTAGTACAATAGTACATCTTGCTACAAGAACAGCACATGTCAGTAGTACAATAGTACATCTTGCTACAATAACAGCACATGTCAGTAGTACAATAGTAAATCTTGCTACAAGAACAGCACATGTCAGTAGTACAATAGTACATCTTGCAACAAGAACAGCACATGTCAGCAGTACAATAGTACATCTTGTTACAAAAACAGCACATGTCAGTAGTACAATAGTACATATTGTTACAAGAACACATGTCAGCAGTACAATAGTACATCTTGTTACAAGAACAGCACATGTCAGTAGTACAATAGTACATCTTGCTACAAGAATAGCACATGTCAGTAGTACAATAGTACATCTTGTTACAAGAACATCACATGTCAGTAGTACAATAGTACATCTTGCTACAAGAACAGCACATGTCAGTAGTACAACAGTACATTTTGTTACAAGAACAGCACATGTCAGTAGTACAATAGTACATCTTGCTACAAGAACAACACATGTCAGTAGTACAATAGTACATCTTGTTACAAGAACAGCACATGTCAGTAGTACAATAGTACATCTTGCTACAAGAACAGCAAATGTCAGTAGTACAATAGTACATCTTGTTACAAGAACACATGTCAGCAGTACAATAGTACATCTTGCTACAAGAACAGCACATGCCAGTAGTACAATAGTACATCTTGCTACAAGAACAGCACATGTCAGTAGTACAATAGTACATATTGCTACAAGAACAGCACATGCCAGTAGTATAATAGTACATCTTGCTACAAGAACAGCACATGTCAGTAGTACAATAGTACATCTTGCAACAAGAACAGCACATGTCAGCAGGACAATAGTACATCTTGCTACAAGAACAGCACATGTCAGTAGTACATTAGTACATCTTGCTACAAGAATCCTCTATCCTACATGTATGTACATACTATTCATACTTGACTATGTTTATTCAAAGATATGAATAGTGTTTAAACTAACAGCACATGTCAGTAGGGCAATAGTACATCTTGCTAGCCGGTGGTGGTGGTAGTAGGTAGCAGCGGCAACCACAACAGTATCAGTAGTAGTTAACCGATACATGGTCTAGTAACATACATGGTCTAGTAACATACATGGTCTAGTAACATACATGGTCTAGTAACCTACATGGTCTAGGAACATACATGGTCTAGTAACATACATGGTCTAGTAACATACATGGTCTAGGAACATACATGGTCTAGTATCATACATGGTCTAGGAACATACATGGTCTAGTAACATACATGGACTAGGAACATACATGGACTAGGAACATACATGGACTAGGAACATACATGGACTAGGATCATACATGGACTAGGAACATACATGGACTAGGAACATACATGGTCCAGTAACATACATGGACTAGGAACCTACATGGACTAGGAACATACATGGACTAGGAACATACATGGACTAGGAACATACATGGACTAGGAACATACATGGTCTAGGAACATACATGGACTAGGAACATACATGGTCTAGGAACATACATGGACTAGGAACATACATGGACTAGGAACATACATGGACTAGGAACATACATGGACTAGGAACATACATGGACTAGGAACATACATGGACTAGGAACATACATGGACTAGGAACATACATGGACTAGGAACATACATGGACTAGGAACATACATGGACTAGGAACATACATGGACTAGGAACATACATGGACTAGGAACATACATGGACTAGGAACATACATGGACTAGGAACATACATGGACTAGGAACATACTAGGAACATACATGGACTAGGAACATACATGGACTAGGAACATACATGGACTAGGAACATACATGGACTAGGAACATACATGGACTAGGAACATACATGGACTAGGAACATACATGGACTAGGAACATACATGGACTAGGAACATACATGGACTAGGAACATACATGGACTAGGAACATACATGGACTAGGAACATACATGGACTAGGAACATACATGGACACTAGGAACATACATGGACTAGGAACATACATGGACTAGGAACATACATGGACTAGGAACATACATGGACTAGGAACATACATGGACTAGGAACATACATGGACTAGGAACATACATGGTCTAGGAACATACATGGACTAGGAACATACATGGACTAGGAACATACATAGACACGCATCATTGACTACTGAATAAATAGTGTTACTATATCCATTGTAATATTAAGGTTGATGGTATGGTATTGTGGGTAGATTTAATTCGCAGGGATGGACTATAAATGTAAATATAGTTACATCTTGCATTCTTTGAATCTGATTCAGTACCTTGCACCGCTGTTATAAATTGTATACGGTATCTTGAATCAAAGGTTAACGTTTCCTAGAGATTAACAACATTTGTTCTCCGCTATTTATTACAGTATGTTGATTGTTCTTTGATTTTTACCTGTCTTCATTTCTTTTCAGATGTTATATAAGTATGCACATTCCCTGTTTTAGACCACATCTGTCTTTTTTTCAGACAGCTGACCATTCCATTGGTTACCATGTTTCCTACTTTTTACATGTTTGTGTCTATTGTGAGTAACACAGTGTCTGGCGTCACGCCGTTACGATTGTGCCATTAGGCAAAGCATTTAAATGCCACGTTGCCTCTTCTCTCTCCCTCGTGGCGATGGATTCCACCAGGAATGAGGTGTAGAGAGTGATTAATATAAGTTGTAAGTTGCAATTAAATAGTTCAATATATACATGTATTTATAGTTCAATGTATGCATGCATTTATAGTTCAATGTATACATGCACGTATAGTTCAATGTATACGGCAGGTATTTATACTGGGCGACTCATAGGACTAAATTTATTTCAAACAACATCAGTAAATGATGTGTTGCACTTTGAATACATTACTATGACAGGGGCGGATGGTTCGAAGTTTACCGCATGTGGTCGCCCCATTAATTTGACATAAAAAGCTGTGGATACCCTCGTCATAACGGCATATTAATGCATATAACTGGTATTATGGTGATGTCATCATATTATATACGTACAATTCGAAATAATAACATTTATACAAGGTCAAATTGCATCCATTACACGCGGCCTCCGTTGTCGGTGCAAGTTTAGACAACAAATCACACAAACATCAATCACATGAATAAAGAGTAATATTTCATTAACCTACCGAATAATTATTGCTAATCAGAAAAAGGCGGTGGCAACATTCTGTATTTCGGGATGATTTGATTGGCCAATCTTTTCTTTAGAAGGTCCTGGCATATTTTTCACATTAACATGGCATACAAAGGCGGGTTCCTCGCAAAATGCTGGCAAAGAGAGAGAGAGCTCTGCATTCTGAGTGATACGGAATAACTGTCGCCGTCTATGAGGCGACTTATAGATTTATTCTTTATTTCAGTCTCATCGTTGTACAATACATAAAATATACACAACAAATTATCGTGGCATAGTACAACACCATTCATTATAAAAGAATTATAAGAGACTAATGTAATCACAGATAATCAAACTATCACAGTCTAAGGACATATTATTATATTTACATATTAAAACCGGGGAACAGTCGCTAATTGAAAATTAAATACTTACTAAAAACGGAAATTTTGAAATACTGAAATGGAAAAAAAGCACTAATGCGCAATTAAGAAATGTTTTAAAATATCAGTTATCAACCTCGATCAGATCGCGGTTGAACTAATTAGCAGCTGTTTCTCGGAATGGATAAGAGACACACAATCAATAAATCAAATGGATATATTATTTACATAATAAAAGGATCGTCTTTGAAGAATATAAAAACAGGTTTTGGCAACAATTCTAATCAGAGGTATAGTAGTAAAAATAATTCTAAGCTGGTTGGATACAGGTTTGTTCCGAAAGTCATTTTCATATAATGAGGCTTTCTCTAAGAGAACAGCTCTCAAATCATCATACAGTGAACATTCTAATAATACATGACTTTCGTCTTCTAATACATTACAGAAAGGGCACTTACGTTCATCAAGTGGTAAATTCTCATACCTTCCGGTTTCTATACGTAATGGAGCAACTCCACATCTAAATTTACATAATGCTGATCTGTGACGTGTGGGTAAAATCATTTTACAATATACTTCTGTTTGAAATTTAAATTTAAATGTACAGTAGGTTCTAAGCTTAGTGCGACCACGTCCAGAAACACCTATCACACTGTTAATAGAGGTGGACCAGTCAGTAACATATTTCTCCATTACCGCATTTTCCACACTATCTACTAAATTGTGCTTATGTATAGGTATAGATAGGTTACAGTAATCCATCAAAGTAATGTCTGCAAACTGTCTCTTGACATAATAAAACCAGTTTTTATATCTTGTAGATTAGCATTCGCCCATAGTGCAACTCGCTTATTTAATCTGGAATTGTCGGTATTAGCTAAGCGTGCCCAAAACCCAGATATGTGCTTCCATTGTCGCACAACTGGCGGCTGCCAACCCATTTCCCCGGAGACAGCTGCATTGGGAGAATATTTCCCAATACCAAGAAAGAAACGCATGGCACGATTGTGGATTGCATTAATGCATGAAAACGCTTTATATCCCCAAACCGGGGCGCCATAAGCAATCACAGGCCAGACAACAGAGTCATACAATTTGGAGAAAACATTATATGGTACACCCCCCAACTAACTTACATTTAGCAATGAGCAGTCCCAATGCACGACTTGCACTTTGAGCAACACATTTTGCAGTAACATTGAAGTCAAGGTATTCACTCAAAACAATTCCTAAATAAGTATATATACCTATAGTTTCCAGAACATTAACACCACATTTAAAAATAACATCAGATCTTGGCATAGAAGCAGGACGAAAATGGACAACTCTACTGTTATCCCTGTTTATAAACATATCGTTTATATTGCACCAGTCATGTAAAGCATTCAATAATCTCTGCAAATCAAGTTGGTTTTCTGCTAGTAGGACAATGTCATCCGCGTACAATAGAATACCTATACAGTCATTATCGACATTAACACCGATATTTAATGATTTCAAAAATATCGTTAAATCATTAATGTACAAATTAAATAAAAGCGGCGATAGAATGCATCCCTGTCTTAAGCCACAATTAACATCAAACCAATCAGTCTTAAAAGAGTTTACCCTAATACATGACGACACAGATGAGTAGATAGACTTAACAGCTCGCCACATATTACCGGCAACTCCAATTTCATTGAGTCTTTTCCACAATTTATCTCTGTTAATAAAATCGTACGCCTTACTAAAATCAATAAAGGCACAGAATGTGGCTTTTTTAACTTGTTTTCTTGTATCAATAATAGAGGTCAAAGTGGATAAGTGATCTATGGTACTACGCTTCTTTCTGAAACCGTTTTGCTCATCTGCGATCGTATCGTTATGTTCAGCCCAACAACTTAGCCTGGCGTTTAAAATATTACAATAAATCTTGTACATGGCTGAGGCCAGTGCTATGCCCCTATAAGACAGGGGATCTCTTGAATCCGTCATTGAGGGTTTTGGTATCGGGTTTATAATACATTTGCCCCAGATAGACGGGACAGTCCCATCGGAGAAGCATACATTAAACAGAGTATGCAAAAATAGCACGGACGTATCGTTCTGTAAAACTTCACTAGGGATACCGTCTATGCCACAGGCTTTTCCCTTCTTGGCACCATCAATTGCCTTCTTTACTTCAAAAATAGTAATGTTTGCATTAAAAGACAGATCTGCATAATCAGTTACATCATTCAATACATTAGAGTTCTGTGATGAATATACATAATTATCATTTTTATATAACGAGCTAAAATCATGTTTCCATTTGTTTAATACCTGTGACAAATATGTAGAGAGAGAACCATCATTTAATGTAACTTCTAGAGGTATACATTTTTTCTTAATCTGACCAACGCCGATTTTACCTACAGATTTCCAAAAGTTTGACTGGTCTACATTACATTCCTTCAGCAATTCATTTTGTAAAGAATACCAATATAAACGTTTTGCCTTCTGTACTTCACGGTCAACATGTTTACGGACCTGAATATACTCGGACTTGAGATATACATTTCGGTTTTTATTACATGCAACACAATTCAACCAATTTCGTTCTGCTGTACAAACATTATTCCAACTATCAGTTAGATCGCTACTCCACCACGGCTTTCCCGGTCTGCATTTTCTATTGCACCAACCAGAGGTAATTGTTTTATAAGGCACTGACTTGTACATATTATATTTTAAAATACTACACCAGTCCTCATAAATATAATCAATATCAGTTTGCGTTTGATGGCAATGCTCAAGTTTATCAATAGTTACGTTAACACTATTAAGGACATCTTGGTCTAATAGAAAAGTTTCAGGAACATTAGATACATCACACTTGTCATAGCTATTATTGTATTGACTAGTAAACTGGGGAACTGCACTAATGGTGATACTCCATTTAATCATAGAATGATCTGGGATACTGGTATGTACCAACACTTTAAGGTCACCTGATTTATTAATCAAATCTGATGTACGTACAACGGTAAAATCTGAAAACAATGAAAGGTCATCGTGACTTACTATACAATAATCCACTACTGATAAACCTTTAACCGACACTGACGTGTAATCATTATTAGCGTAGTTACGACCATTTAGCATACACATATTAGCATTAATCATAAAATCAACAAATAATTCCCCATATGAATTAGTTTTGAAATCAACAACATTGCGAATAGGTATATTATCAACGCCATTAATAAAATCATCTAAATCTCCACAACGACTGTTAAAGTCTCCACATATAAATACGGTTCCTTCATTCTGATTTCTGTAAATACCAGTCAAAAGATTATCATAGAACGAATTAACACCAATGCGTCTAGATGAGTTTTCCGGCGGCAAATAACAAACACATGGCATGATAACACAATTATCAGATTTACGGTACATTTTTAACCACATAATTCCTTCAAACGAACAATCTAGTACAGAAATATTGAATTCATTGCAAATAACATTTTTTATCAAAAAGCCTACGCCTCCGGAATCTGTCCGGGCATTTTTATGAATATTATCACGATTAAAACCAAACCATTGATAACCATCGACGTGTAAAACATTATCATTTAAAAGATGAGTCTCAGCTACACCTATAATATCACAATCACTATTTAAAACACAAGAAGATCTTAAAACATGACTGTCAGAATCAATGTTACAGTTCCAACCGCGGACGTTCCAAAACCCGATGTTCACTCATTTTCTGCTTTGGTTCAGTTGTCTGTATCCACCACGCCGTCCGTTGTTGCCATTTCGTCCGCGACCTACGCGGTTCCAACTGTCACGGCTCTGAGAATGACCTCGTGTGTTGTCACGATTGGTAGATGAACGAGAGCCGGAACTATATTCGTTCGCATCACGCGTTTGATCCTCGGAACGATCCCTCGTTGAGTCGTCGCCATAATTACCACGGACAATGCGGGATCCTCTGAGTGTAAGATTATGCTGCTTAAGAGCACCCAGAATTGTTCTAAAATTATTGCTCATCACTCTATCCGCCTGAGATAAATCATGGTTAATATAAACACCAGAGAATCTGGAGTGCGATTTCAACACTTTCTTCTTTAGCATGACCTTACGTTTATCGTCGTGACATTTAAATGTACCAATCACAACCCCTTTTCTACTATTGTTGAATGACGCCTTGCGCTCAGCATTGACACATGTAACGTCCGGGATTCGTAAGCCGTCTTTAATAAGTGAGTTTACCTTGTTCTTTACATTTTCATTAGTGGTTTCAGGTAAGTCACGGATAACAATATTTAAGGCGATATCACGGGGTGCAGATGAACCAGCCTGGTTTACATTCTGAATTTTACTGTTCAGGTCATCTAACTCAGTGTTGAGATCTGCCTTTAGCGAATCTTTGAATGTGTCCAAATGGCTATCAATATCCTTGTGAATGCGTGCCAGTTCCGAATTCACTCGCTTGTCAAGTATTTGAGCGACCTTATTGGCAATACGCTGTTCCATACCCGACTCTAACTTGTCCATTCTCTCTGTAAGAGCAGAGAACATCATATGCATGTCTGCGGAGAGTCTACCAATAAGCTGCTCAACTGAGGGATTCGAGTCTACATGTACATCTGCCGCTGTAACGACAATACTGCGGTGCTGCTCTGGCGAATCGTAGAGGGACTTTTTTGCTTTGGCGTTCACTCGCGGCTTCTTAACGACAGAAACACTGTCAATGTCAATGTTTGATGGCTCTGAGCGATGTCTCTTCCTACTACCAGTTAAAGGGGTGTCAACTCTAGTAACACGTTGGGACCCCATAACAGAATCAACAAAATCCTGCGCTTCAATAGATGCATCCGTCATATCATGACCTGATCCGGCTTTATTAAGTGACATATTTATCTACCGTACAGTGGATCAATGAGCGGTTCAGTCAAGCGTGACTAATTGTCTGCCGTAGGTGGTGTTATACAATGACGATTACTGATCACGAAATCCAATAATACTAAGTGTTAATACTGATACTATAAATAGCAACACAGGTGGTAAACAGCAGGTTATAAATCAGCCTATATCACTTTTCTGGATTCAAAATTCCACAATAATTCACAAATAGTTCATATAACACCTCACCAATTACTGATAAAAATATCTGTCCCGAAAAGGACTAATAAAACATCCAAATAATTGAAATAATCTCCGCAAAAAGTAAACAACAACTTATTTATCACAACCGGAAGTCTCGATATATATATATATATATATATATTATATGAATAATGTAGTTAATTAAAAATGCACATAAATGCACGACATTGTCACACCTGGCGTAAGAGAATCGTAAGATGTTAGACAGAACACACCACTATATATTGAACCATCAGATGAATATCTATAATAGTCTGTCCTCCTCGAATATGAGCAATAGCTTCGCAACATATACTAGAGGACATAGAAAACGCATACCTACATTATATACTAGAGGACATAGAAAACGCATACCTACATTATATACTAGAGGACATAGAAAACGCATACCTACATTATATACTAGAGGACATAGAAAACGCATACCTACATTATATACTAGAGGACATAGAAAACGCATACCTACATTATATACTAGAGGACATAGAAAACGCATACCTACATTATATGATTATTATTACATGAAAACGAAATACAAAGTATTCCATCAAAGATATATCCCTTCTTTATTACAAAACACAAACTGAACGACTAAATATATTCCAAAATGTTTAAAACTATGTATTTATATAGTTATTGTTTTTCATGTAAAAACACACTTATCCGAAGTGTGCGTTTTCTATGTCCTCAAGTATATAATAATAATATTTTAACCACACTTATTAGGCATTAGAAGAACGTTTTGTTCATGGATAGTTCCGCCGTCAAATATATAAATTGTAAACGTACTAATATCAACTTGTATATTGCACGATAGACGTTCTTGCATTCCTTGTAAGAATTTCAAAATATCCAATTGAATATTGATTGGAAAGGTTTATTTTAACAGTACCCAATTACAAAATCCGGATATGTAGTCCAGTGGTAACACGCTGGAGTGGTAACACGCTGGACTGGTAATCCAGGGATCGCAGGTTCGATCCGCCGTCTGACCCTAATAAAATTAACAGTCTTTCAGATGGGACGTTAAACCGAGGTCTCGTGTCGGTGCTTTACACCGTGCACGTAAAAAACCAGAGGAGACTCTGGAATTGGTCTCTGTCTGTATCATTACACTATCCTCCAAAAATATAAAATAACTAATCTCTTCAGGAGGCGTCGCTCATATGGGCAACCGGTAGCGACGATAAATAAACGTAAAACACCACACAAAATCCTTATCTGGAGCTCATTATTGCGGAGATGGCTGGCTACATTTCCTGGGCCAACTCTTGTAAATCCCAACATGGTATCAAACATGGCAAGGAGGATGTATGATGAATAACAGGATTGAACCGACTATTTTGGACATTTAATTTGGAAAGTATCGCGTGGACACTGAATTTGTCTTTCAAACTAATCACTCATTTTCTACACGTATTCTCAAGAATAGTCTTAAGTTGAACACAGAAATTTAATCATACTTTGTATCGAGTTGTAAATGTGATTTGGATAATATCGGGAACATGAAATATGTCATTGTGACTCATTGTTCAACATATTGTCACAAGAACAATCTCGGTATATACATCTACATTACGTTTTGAGATTTAGATTTTTGACCTTAGGAATATTGTTAAGTATATAGCAATTTAAACAGAAGAGTGAGATTTGCTAAATTACTTATATGGTTCACGTGATAATGCGGTGATTAGTGTGGGTTCCTGTGTTCTAACTGCAATGGTATTTGGACATGGCACCCTGGCTATTCTTCAGGAGATATACTAGCAATAAACGCACATTGGTGTCAAAGTGTACCATTTAGATGTGCCACCAACGTAGACCCAGACCAGCCTGCGCAATAAGTACTGCTATCGACTCAGGGTATGATGAACTCATACATGGAGGGTAGACTTTGGTGCTACTTGGATAGTGCAGCCTCAAACCACCAGTTCTAAGAATGCTAATCACAAAGACTTAGTTAGATTCTCGGAAGATCCATCTAATCCATTCTTGTTGCCACATATTTCTTTGGTGGATAAGATAGAATCCCATCTCAAAGAATGCTTAGTGGGTAGTCTAGTTGTGATAGCATCTATTAATAGTAGCACAAATGACGTGGGGAAACTGAGCATAAATATATGCCCAGTCTTAACGAAAATTCAGGAAATGGCGTTTTAAAATATTCTGAGAAGGCATGCCGTTGGATCCCCTCGCATCGCAGGGGCATTTAGCCCCTCCTAAGGTCTGCCACCTTATAGCAATTCTAAAGATGCATTTCGTACCGATTATTTACAAAACTGGCTACATGGCCCTGGTCTTGTAGAGTGTTCAACTTCTAAATGTTTAATATTGTGAATTGAATATGTAATACGTTGGTATACCAACAGTGGCATTAGTAGTAAGTTGTACTTCTCAAATCGGTACCGTTGATAGCAAATTACAGTCTACACCTGTTATGTCGAATTCCATCGTACCGAACAAAATGCTTCGACTTAACCGAAGTTTGACTTAAACGAAATTCGATATAAGCGGAGTCAGCTATATGTAAAATGAAACGGGACTTGATCCGACTTCGAGATAACCGGATATTTCGACATAACCGACTTTGACATAGCGGATGCAGGCTGTATAACTTAAGCTTCACCCAAACACCTCGTAAGGCATACGCAGATAACAAATAATATGATTGGTAGTAAGCTAATTTCCTCTCAGTGTCAGCTTTAGGCTTGGGCAAGTGTTATAGTTCGGGTTTTACGCCTGCATCAGCACCATTTCGGGCTATATCGCCGGCAGGCAGTTTACCTAACAACACTTTCCTGGGCAGGCTCCAGCGGTTAACCAGTAATTGGGTGCACCAACCTCCGTAAGAAACTGCCAACTTTTTCATATAAATGAGACACGGCCTGAGCGGGGCTCGAACCCGTGACCATCAGTGATGATAGGTTACAGTGGTATACAAGTCAGCAACCTTAACCACTCGACCACGGAGGCGGACCTTGGGCAGGTGACAAGCAATGACATTGGTAGCATGTTAACCGCGACCATCTACACACGTTTTATGTTCGTTTCATTAACGACTTATCTTATACACTCGTATAACGAATCATAGTGTCTGAGATCATGTGACATTTGAAAAAGTTGGACTTTATTTAACAACTGAATGTCGTTTTTCTGATTTTCGTCGAGGTATGACATGTAAGTTTTGCTACACCTAATTTGCATAAAAACCGACGGTTTTACATTAGAGAGATCTATGTAAGTATTTTAGACGTTCCTGTTGACAAACTGTACACTAGCATTGACAATGCGTGTACACATATTGTGTTTAAAATAGTGTTTAAACTAAACCAAGATGTCTTTTTGATTCGCCTTGTCATAAAAAACGTAATCCTCTATGGATATGTAAGCAATTCATCGGGTTTGGTGAGGTGATGAACGGCGATCACATGGGCTAACTCATCCAATCAGAATCGCGATATTGCAATACGTGGTAATAATTACGATATCAAGCTGTTCCGAATATACACCTCAGACCAATGCATTAACTACGCTGATATCACTTATCGAGTGTGCTCTTATGTTTTACGTCTGCACGCAACACACCTAGTAAATGAAAGCTCAAGTATAATTCAAGCGAATTAATACGCCTGCTTTTGAATGTGCTCATACATAAATAATGTTACATGGCTCACACATAAATGAGATAACTCATTAGCTTTACTCTTACCTACCTTTGACAGATACATTTCAATTTAGTTGGAATCCTTTGCGTTTAATGTTGTTCCCTAGCCATACATTATGATATGATTAACGATATACAGTATATAGTTCTAGCATATATACTGACGCCAAAAAGAAACTATGCACTTGCCTTAGAGGTAAGAGTCACATTATATTAGAAAATAATATTGGCAAATTTGGCATAAAAATGTCGGAAATATTAAGTAAATTAGTGCAATGTGTGGAGAATTATTTTCTTTATTTTTCTTCACTCTTGATAGTAATATCCATAATTCTATAATGTGTAATATATACACGTGCACAGTTGTTTTATGATGTCAGTATAGTTACGTCAAATATATGTTGGAGATACCGTGGTACACCTGTTTGGAATAAATAATCCACTAGCAATAAGATCAGAAAGCGAGTTAGAAGAGATAGCACGTGGCGCAGTGGAATCAATGATAAAACTAAAGATAGCAAGGAAACAAATTAAACAATATATTTTAGTTTAATTATATGTTATTGAATATGTATAAATAGACACACTCACAGTCGTACAAGTATAACATACATACGCATATGGGTTGGACAACCAGTCATAGCAACAATAGATTCGGTCCTCCCCCATTGCACATTGCAGCAGATGCAGTGTGTTACGAGATTTACCAAAAGTGACCCACTGGGTGGATGACGTTACGTCGAAAATTGACGTATAAAGTTACGTCACGCAATCTAATACGGCAACGTTCGCGCTATGAATGTAAGTCTAAAATTCATTTTTAGAACAAATAATCTAAACTAAATTACCTTAAATGTGGAAAATCGCTCAAAAACATAATTCTGTGGAAAAAAACATTTTTTGAAAATTTCACCCAGTTTTGATATAATTTATATATATATATATATATATATATATATATAAGCTATGGGTTATGTTGTATGAAATAATTATACTAGAAATGTGTCGAGTGATACTACAATGAACTTTAAATGAAAGAATTAATGTTTTCTAGAGCGAAATATAACACTTGTATACATAAAAACAGACAATTATGCTCAGATGTCATCGCCCCACCCCTTACACGTTTGTTATCAGAGTATAACATAACTATGGTGCCTCGCGAAGCTTATTATGTAATATGTGTATTACCATGCATGATCATTACTGTTCAAATCTTTCATTTTCTTTGGACAGGGTTGAAAATAGATTGATTTGGATCATCGGTTAGGTTTTCGTCATCGGTTAGGTTTTCGTCATCGGTTAGCTTTTCGTCATCGGTTAGGTTTTCGTCATCGGTTAGGTTTTCGTCATCTATTATGTTTTCGTCATCGGTTAGGATTTCGTCATCGGTTAGGTTTTCGTCATCGGTTAGGTTTTCGTCATCGGTTAGGTTTTCGTCATCGGTTAGGATTTGTCATCGGTTAGCTTTTCGTCATCTGTTAGGTTTTCGTCATCGGTTAGGTTTTCGTCATCGGTTAGGTTTTCGTCATCGGTTAGGTTTTCGTCATCGGTTAGGTTTTCGTCATCGGTTAGGTTTTCGTCATCGGTTAGGATTTGTCATCGGTTAGCTTTTCGTCATCTGTTAGGTTTACGTCATCGGTTAGGTTTTCGTCATCGGTTAGGTTTTCGTCATCGGTTAGATTGTCATCATCGGTTAGGTTTTCGTGATCGGTTAGGTTTTCGTCATCGGTTATGTTTTCGTCATCGGTTAGATTGTCATCATCGGTTAGCTTTTCGTGATCGGTTAGGTTTTCGTGATCGGTTAGGTTTTCGTGATCGGTTAGGTTTTCGTGATCGGTTAGGTTTTCGTCATCGGTTAGATTGTCATCATCGGTTAGGTTTTCGTCATCGGTTACATTGTCATCATCGGTTAGGTTTTCGTCATCGGTTAGGTTTTCGTCATCGGTTAGCTTTTCGTCATCGGTTAGGTTTTCGTTATCGGTTAGGTTTTCGTGATTGGTTAGGTTTTCGTGATCGGTTAGGTTTTCGTCATCGGTTAGATTGTCATCATCGGTTAGGTTTTCGTCATCGGTTACATTGTCATCATCGGTTAGGTTTTCGTCATCGGTTAGGTTTTCGTCATCGGTTAGCTTTTCGTCATCGGTTAGGTTTTCGTTATCGGTTAGGTTTTCGTCATCGGTTAGGATTTGTCATCGGTTAGGTTTTCGTCATCGGTTAGGTTTTCGTGATCGGTTAGGTTTTCGTCATCGGTTAGGTTTTCGTCATCGGTTAGATTGTCATCATCGGTTAGCTTTTCGTCATCGGTTAGGTTTTCGTTATCGGTTAGGTTTTCGTCATAGGTTAGGATTTGTCATCGGTTAGGTTTTCGTCATCGGTTAGGTTTTCGTCATCGGTTAGGTTTTCGTCATCTGTTAGGTTTTCGTCATCGGTTAGGATTTCGTCATCGGTTAGCTTTTCGTCATCTGTTAGGTTTTCGTCATCGGTTAGGTTTTCGTGATCGGTTAGGTTTTCGTCATCGGTTAGGTTTTCGTCATTGGTTAGATTGTCATCATCGGTTAGGTTTTCGTCATTGGTTAGGATTTCGTCATCGGTTAGCTTTTCGTCATCTGTTAGGATTTCGTCATCGGTTAAGCTTTTCGTCATCTGTTAGGTTTTCGTCATCGGTTAGGTTTTGTCATCGGTTAGGATTTCGTCATCGGTTAGGTTTTTGTCATCGGTTAGGTTTTCGTCATCGGTTAGGTTTTCGTCATCGGTTAGGTTTTGTCAACGGTTAGGTTTTCGTCATCGGTTATGTGTTCGTCATCAGTTAGGTTTTCGTCATCGGTTAGGATTTGTCATCGATTAGGTTTTCGTCATCGGTTAGGATTTCGTCATCGGTTAGGTTTTCGTCATCGGTTAGATTATCATCAACGGCTAGGATCTATCCCCGGTTATGCAGAGACAATAACTGGCCAATGATTATCATTGGTTCATTAGCAGGAATGAGTATATGGACTGCTTATTCCACATGTACAAGAGTTGTCTTCAATACACATTCATGATACATTATATGCTGATGGAGGGCAAGCATTGGTGATGGGGTATATACATGGTTGATGGAGGGCAAACATTGGTGATGGGGTATATACATTGTTGATGGAGGGCAAACATTGGTGATGGGGTATATACATTGTTGATGGAGGGCAAACATTGGTGATGGGGTATATACATTGTTGATGGAGGGCAAGCATTGGTGATGGGGTATATACATTGTTGATGGAGGGCAAACATTGGTGATGGGGTATATACATTGTTGATGGAGGGCAAGCATTGGTGATGGGGTATATACATTGTTGATGGAGGGCAAACATTGGTGATGGGGTATATACATTGTTGATGGAGGGCAAGCATTGGTGATGGGGTATGTACATTGTTGATGGAGGGCAAACATTGCTGATGGGGTATGTACATTGTTGATGGAGGGCAAACATTGATGATGGGGTATATACATTGTTGATGGAGGGCAAACATTGATGATGGGGTATATACATTGTTGATGGAGGGCAAACATTGATGATGGGGTATATACATTGTTGATGGAGGGCAAACATTGATGATGGGGTATATACATTGTTGATGGAGGGCAAACATTGATGATGGGGTATATACATTGTTGATGGAGGGCAAACATTGATGATGGGGTATATACATTGTTGATGGAGGGCAAACATTGGTGATGGGGTATGTACATTGTTGATGGAGGGCAAACATTGATGATGGGGTATATACATTGTTGATGGAGGGCAAGCATTGGTGATGGGGTATATACATTGTTGATGGAGGGCAAACATTGATGATGGGGTACATACATTGTTGATGGAGGGCAAACATTGATGATGGGGTATATACATTGTTGATGGAGGGCAAACATTGGTGATGGGGTATATACATTGTTGATGGAGGGCAAGCATTGGTGATGGGGTATATACATACAAACAAAACAAAACAAACAAAAAATGTTGATGGAGGGCAAACATTGGTGATGGGGTATATACATTGTTGATGGAGGGCAAACATTGGTGATGGGGTATATACATTGTTGATGGAGGGCAAACATTGGTGATGGGTATATACATTGTTGATGGAGGGCAAGCATTGGTGATGGGGTATATACATTGTTGATGGAGGGCAAACATTGGTGATGGGGTATTTACATTGTTGATGGAGGGCAAACATTGGTGATGGGGTATGTACATTGTTGATGGAGGGCAAACATTGGTGATGGGGTATGTACATTGTTGATGGAGGGCAAACATTGATGATGGGGTATATACATTGTTGATGGAGGGCAAACATTGGTGATGGGGTATGTACATTGTTGATGGAGGGCAAACATTGATGATGGGGTATGTACATTGTTGATGGAGGGCAAGCATTGATGATGGGGTATATACATTGTTGATGGAGGGCAAACATTGATGATGGGGTATATGGATTTAAAAATATAAAACGGTCTTTTTTATACTAAAATATCAAAGCAACTAAACAAAGAACTAAGTTGTTTTTTTAACTTTATTTATTTTACAACGATTGCGAAGCAAGTTCTAACAACTTATATTAATCACTCTCGTTGGCGCAGATAACAAAATATGTGGTCATTTGTGTGGGAGGAAACCGGAGTACCCGGAGAAAACCCACCTGTCCGAGCTGGCGACCACCGTACCATCTCACATACTTCCCGGTCCGAGGATCGAACCCGGGTTGCATTGGTGAGAAGTTAGCGCACACGAGTCTTAATATCTTCATTTTTACCAATATATTTGAAGCCATATTGCAATACACATTTCTTATGTTACATTTTATATAACAATATCGTTGTGCTACTAAATTAAAGATAGGATGTGTTCTTGTATGAAATCATATCGATACAGTATTTGTTACAAATATTTGCTGATGTCAATAATTTCATTTCAAGATTGTTTGCAAAGATTTCACTATATAATGCAACCCGAGTTCGACCCTTGGACCGGGAAGTATGTGAGATGGTACGGTGGTCGCCAGATCGGACATGTGGGTTTTCTCCGGGTACTCCGGTTTCCTCCCACACAAATGACCACATATACGCTTTCATCCGCGCCAACGAGAGTGATTAGTATAAGTTGTTAAAACTTCCTTCGCAATCGTTGTAAAATAAATAAAGTTTAAATTTAAATTTATATTATTTTTTTTAATTTGCTGGCAACAATAAACTCTCCAAATGCGTGTTTCTCTCTCTCTCCTCTCTCTCTCTCTCTCTCTAAATGGAGAAATAAAGATTCATTCATAGGCTATTTCATCATATAGTGTTAATGTTCGTAAATAAACATCCGCTAAGTAATTCATGATTTTGTAAAGACATATCGAGTGGGAGGTAATTACCAATTACAAATCCACAAATAACAATTCATTAGTGAGCATATCTCCAAGATCGGATTAGACTATTATATTGAAACATCAATCAGCCATTACCATTGATGACAGTAACTTACCGCTTTATCTCTATCGCATAGCGACGGCAATGCTGTCTGGAATTTCCTCTTTGGTTTTTGTTTGGCTTGTACATCCTTCTTTCTCTGATTCGCTTCTGCAAATACAAGAATGTATATACGTCATAATGCAGTTCTATATTCGGAAAGTCCTTGGTCTACCCTACCACTACTGCAAATACAAGAATGTATATATGTCATAATGCAGTTCTATATTCGGAAAGTCCTTGGTCTACCCTACCACTACTGCAAATACAATAATGTATATACGTCATAATGCAGTTCTATATTCGGAAAGTCCTTGGTCTACCATACCACTACTGCAAATACAAGAATGTATATACGTCATAATGCAGTTCTATATTCGGAAAGTCCTTGGTCTACCCACCACACCAAACTAATGTATATACGTCATAATGCAGTTCTATATTCGGAAAGTCCTTGGTCTACCATACCACTACTGCAAATACAAGAATGTATATACGTCATAATGCAGTTCTATATTCGGAAAGTCCTTGGTCTACCCTACCACTACTGCAAATACAAGAATGAATATACGTCATAATGCAGTTCTATATTCGGAAAGTCCTTGGTCTACCCTACCACTACTGCAAATACAAGAATGTATATACGTCATAATGCAGTTCTATATTCGGAAAGTCCTTGGTCTACCCTACCACTACTGCAAATACAAGAATGTATATACGTCATAATGCAGTTCTATATTCGGAAAGTCCTTGGTCTACCCTACCACTACTGCAAATACAAGAATGTATATACGTCATAATGCAGTTCTATATTCGGAAAGTCCTTGGTCTACCCTACCACTACTGCAAATACAAGAATGTATATACGTCATAATGCAGTTCTATATTCGGAAAGTCCTTGGTCTACCCTACCACTACTGCAAATACAAGAATGTATATACGTCATAATGCAGTTCTATATTCGGAAAGTCCTTGGTCTACCCTACCACTACTGCAAATACAAGAATGTATATACGTCATAATGCAGTTCTATATTCGGAAAGTCCTTGGTCTACCCTACCACTACTGCAAATACAAGAATGTATATACGTCATAATGCAGTTCTATATTCGGAAAGTCCTTGGTCTACCCTACCACTACTGCAAATACAAGAATGTATATACGTCATAATGCAGTTCTATATTCGGAAAGTCCTTGGTCTACCCTACCACTACTGCAAATACAAGAATGTATATACGTCATAATGCAGTTCTATATTCGGAAAGTCATTGGTCTACCCTACCACTACTGCATGAAATGAAATTGATGAAAATGAATTTAGGATTGCGATCTCGAGAGTGATTTTAGTTGTAAGAACTTGTTTCACAGTTGAGCTAAGATAAATTTGTATAAACTATATTCAAGCAAATACGTTCTAGGTTAATAACTGAGTAACATGTACGTATTGTTCTTAGTTTATACACATTTATTTTAGCTCGATTGCGAAACAAGTTCTTAAAACTTATATTAATCACTCTCGAGACCTCATTCCTGATGGAATCCATCGCCATGAAGGAGAGAGAAGAAGCAACGTGGAAATTAAATGCCTTGCCTAAGGGCGCAATCGTAACGGCTACAGCGGGGCTCGAACTCTGGACCTTTCGCACCTGAACCGTATTGTTCTTGAACAAGTACATAATGTAAAATATATGTATGTGTGCTTAACGATATACAGTCACACCTGTATTAAGCAACCATCAACTGGAATCTCAGAAAGTGGCTGCTTAGCACATGTCGCTGTTTAATAGAGGTCAACTGTATAATAAAGCAACATATTGGGAATCTGGGACTGGCTGCTTAATACGGGTTGGCTGCTTATGGAAGTGACCGCTAGCACATGTTTGACTGTATTCCTGATCAAAGCACGAAATTGCGTTGTATGCCAGTGTTTCGATTTATATACCAGTAATATTAATAGAATATACTAAATGTGGTGTAAGCACATTATGTTAATTGCCGTTATTATTTGTGTTTACGGAGAAATGTAGTTACGAAGAGAACAAAAAAAGACCAGCCAATCATAATAAGAGTATGCATACTTTAGCAATGTTCAGAGAGAGTGTGTGTGTGTTTTACGTTTATTTATCGTCGCTACCGGTTGCCCATATGAGCGACGCCTCCTGAAGAGATTAGTCATTTTAGATTTTGGAGGATAGTGCAATGTTACAGACAGAGACCCATTCCAGAGTCTCCTCTGGTTCTTTTACGTGCACGGTGTAAAGCACCGACACGAGACCTCGGTTTAAAGTCCCATCTGAAAGACTGTTAATTTTTTTAGGGTCAAACGGGTGATCGAACCTGCGATCCCTGGATTAACAGTCCAAAGTATTGACCACTGGACTACAGATCCGTCTGTGTTAAGATAGATAGATATATTTCTTTATATATAAAGGGTGACCTAATTAGTTCTGAACTAATCTTCTTTAGGGCCCTTTTAAATTTCTTAACACTATAGCATTAATGCACATACACAATACTTATAACCAAAGTACACAGTTACGCCATGTAATATACATGTATAATGGTGTACAATGTAACTTAAAGAAATCAGGTAATGTTATCGACATACAACACGACATAAGCATATTGAATGACAATCATTATATACATAACTTTCAAATGTATACCGATTAAAAAGTTGCTGTATCCTTAATTAGGTACATTAAAAGTGCTAAATTGGATGGATTTCTTTTATAGTTTTTATTGTAACATTCTCCTGTCACATGACATAAGTCATATAAAAGGCTACAGTTTATATCGTATGAATCAAATTTATCAATTATGTGTACACACATATTTATGGAACTCCATAGCTGCGTATTATATATGTGTGGATGACATGGACTGTGCATGTGATCAACGTACTACGACTGTATCATAGGGTATAACATAGGATATTATTAACAAACTAGCTGTTTCAAGTGTATCAACAAATTTACTGGTGTGACATTGTCCTGGTTCGGTATTCATATTCTTAGTTATACGTAAATATTTCTCTATTTACGTATTCTTGGAATATATAATATATTTTTCAGGTTAAACGTTCCAGCGTACATAGTAGTATTATTATTAAGGTGTACCTGTTCAACTATTAAGACCACCGCCGAAATACACTGTACTATTATACCATATTTGATCATGGGTCATTTTTGACTTACTTCATATGTTATTATGTTTGCTTGTATTTGATGAAATAAAAACTACCATAACGTATTACCTACTACAAAACTCGTGAACAACTGATTCTGTAACTAGTACAATTGTATGATAGCAACTTTATTTAGAAATCGTGACACTCAGTTTGAATGTTAAACATGTGAGTATTACAGAGTTGTATGTCTCTCTTTCTGTTGTTGTAAGGGAGACTACTACAGTTCGGTCCACAAGCAAGAGATTACAGAGTTGTGTTTCTCTATCTCCCCTGTACATGCTTTGCCCGGCGAAATATAGAAATATATACAACGGATCTGTAGTCCAGTGGTAACACGCTGGACTGGTAATCCAGGAATCGCAGGTTCGATCCCCCGTCTGACCCTTATAAAAATTAACAGTCATTCAGACGGGACTTACACCAAGGTGTCGTGTCGGTGCTGTACACCGTGTACACCGTGTACGTAAAAGAACCAGAGGATACTCTGGAATGGGTCTCTGTCTGTATCTTTGCACTTCCTCCAAAACTATAAAATGACTAATCTCTTCATGAGGCGTCGCTCATATGGGCAACCGGTAGCGACGATAAATAAACGTAAATCACACACACAGAAATGTATATGTGTCGTCTAAATTATATATACATGTATACATGTGTTCTTAGTTTTCTATATATACCTATATACAACTTTAGTCGTTGTTATTGCAATATTACCTATATGTTCATGCCATTACACAATATACTATTTTATCCTACATTCATGCGAACTAACGTACAAAAACGGCCTGCCTAATAAATTTGGCTTTATTAGTCAGTGCCTAATAAAGCTTGCGCGACGTCATAGGGCTAATCGTGGATATAAATAGAAATACCAATGCGCAACATATTACCAAGTGCGTTGCGAGTTTGTAAGCTGTCATGGCTAGTTTGTTTGTGTCGGGTGCACACTCAGAATGTAGGATAAATAGAATATTAGGTTACAGTCTTATAAATTTTAATTTATTAGGCTCGTCTCCGAAAAAATACAAGGCTCGGCAGAGCCTCGCCTTGTATTTTTTCTCCGACTCGCCTAATAAATTAAAATTTATAAGACAGTAACCTAATATTCTCTATTAATCCTACCTTCATGCATAATAATGGTCAAAATACCGCCAGCCTAATAAACTTTGCTTTATTAGTCAGTGCCTAATAACACCTTTCCTGACGTCATAACGCTGCGTGTATGACGTCATATATTCGCAGATAGTATGATAAACTCACGAATATTCGGTAATCTTTCCTCTCTAAAACTTCTTTTTGTATCAGAAAATAGGATAAATGGAATATTAGATTACTGTTTTATAAATTTTAAATTATTAGGCTCGTCTCCGAAGAAATACTAGGCCCGGCAAAGCCTCGCTTGTATATTTTCTCCAACTCGTCTAATAAATTAAAATTTATAAAACAGTAATCTAATATTCTCTATGTAATAATAATGTACATTAGAATAAACAGTAACTAGTTATATTTGTTAATAGTGTGATGTATATTGTTGTACCGCATGGGCCATATTGACCTACACGAGTTTGAAATAAATAAATATTCTAAGTTAATTATGTCATTTTCTTTATGATATTCACAGTATACCCGACTATACAGAAACAATACACAGTATACATGAATGACCACATTTACGCTTTCATCTGCGCCAACGAGAATTATTAATATAAGTTGTTAAAACGTGCTTCGCAATCGTTGTAAAATAAATAAAGCTTAAAAAAACATAGTTCCCATAGGAAAGAACGAACGAACGAACATATTTTATTCACATAAACTATACAGTTTTTAGTGACATAGCAATATTACATTCTACAACATAAGTATAAAATTATGACAACAAATGTAGGTGATAATTATTAGCATACCATATTACTATAGGGATGAACTATAGTATATAATTTTACTTACTCGAAATCTTAAAACATTACTAAATGCAATCCTAATTACAGTGACATCTATATATGCGATATACTGAATTTCAGTACAACATA
This sequence comes from Archivesica marissinica, assembly GCA_014843695.1. Lineage (NCBI taxonomy): Eukaryota > Metazoa > Mollusca > Bivalvia > Venerida > Vesicomyidae > Archivesica > Archivesica marissinica. Next base: position 11,492,090 of record CM026395.1, read on the forward strand.
TCAATAAATACTATTTCCAACAAAAAGTGACATATAAACCTGATACTAGTGTATTTTAAAATGGACAACATATTGAGATAAAAAACTGTATCTGTATCTTTTAGTCGATTGTTCAGATCAATCAAGTCATATACAGAATAGTATGCAATGCATATTCCATACTAGGATACAGCGTATTACATATGACATCATAATTCATACTACACCATTTTTGTTGGCACGTTTACCAGATATTATATAAAGTGTATAGTAGCGTAAGTTTTCTACGGATGACGGATCTATAGTCCAGTGGTTAAACACGCTGGACTGGTAATCCAGTGATCGCAGGTTCGATCCCCCGTCTGACCGTAATAAAAGTAACTGTCTTTCAGATGGGACGTTAAACCGAGGTTTCGTGTCGGTGCTTTACACCGTGCACGTAAAAGAACCAGAGGAGACTCTGGAATGGATCTCTTTCTGTATCATTGCACTATCCTCCAAAATCTAAAATGACTAATCTCGTCAGGAGGCGTCGCTCATATGGGTAACCGGTAGCGACGATAAATAAACGTAAAACACACACACGTTTTCTACAAACATTTATTTTTCATCCAATCACCATGGACCATACCTTGCTGGAAAGCTCTAAATTGACATAGTATTTGTATTATTTCAGAAAATTCATATCTCTAGCGAATAAAAGAGAATGTGCCTATATATTAATATTTCAACTGTGAAAAGAGATTTTCAAAAATTGGTACAAGCTAAGTTCTTATATATTCTAATACATACACCATAGTCATAAAAATAAATTAATATTTAAAAAGTAAGTGCATTTCAATACCTTTAAAATAATACCAAATTTTATAGTAACAAATAAAAATTAACTAAGTTATTGCCATTACAGAATTACTAAGAAAACCCTGGAATTGCCGTTTATTAAACTGGCCATACAAAATGGCGATCATGATAATATCTTATTAGTGTTTGCACAGGCTGTGGGAACACAGGCTGTGAGAACTCTGTATATAACAATATATAGTGCATGTTGATACATCATGACATTTCCAAGAATAATACAAAATGGTAAAATAGAATTCCGGAAAAGTACAGTCATTAATAACCGCATTGTGATCATTAGCATTGATGACATGTCATTGCGAGGCATGATATATTATTCTGAATTATTAATAACAGTTGTACACAATACAGCACATTCTCACTGACCTAATAGTGTGCTGGTGACTAGATGGTTATACGCGAGAATGACCCACCAATCACAAGCTACATGTGTGCAAGACAGTATACGCTCAGTTTCTGTTTCTACACCTTTATTTTAACTCGATTGCGTAATAAGTATTTGCAACGTTAGATTAATGGCTCTCGAGACCTCATTCCTGATGGAATCAATCGCCACGAAGACGAGATAGTAAGAGGCAATGTGGAATTTAAAGGAACTGTCAAAACGTCTACAACTGGGCGCGAACTCCTGGCATTTCGCGTATGAAGCGTATACATACGCGCTACTACTGCGCTAGCATGACTTCCACAGTGTGGCGTTCTCAGCGTACCCACGTATGAGCGATAATACAGTATGTACCTTAGTTATAAAGACACTAAGTCTAGCGATCACGTAGTTGACATTGATTTTTGTTTGGTTACCTTCTTCCGGACGACACTTTGATTGTTTTCTTGTTTGAAACGTATCTATGTTTATTTTTAGCAACTATGTAGACGATCTTATGCTCAAATGTACATTATTTTAATAATACGTTTACTGGTTTGATATGGTCTCGTGCACGTATCAAACCAGAAAAAACATATCATAATTAGTTCCTAAGAAAATAAAGCATGCGCACTCGGTACTAGTTTGTTTACTTCCCGTAGCGTCACACATTTCACAGATAACATGTATTTGTAGCTTCGCTGTAATATAATATTTCAATCGTTTTCGTGTATCTAATTCAGTAATTGTGATTTATTCCTGATAAATGGATAACGGAAAGCATGATTTCAATTATTACGTGTTCAAATTTATATCAACGAAATATATACGTATATAACGTAATATTGGGTCGATACCTATGTTGATAATTATGAAACTAGCTACGTAATAACCTCTAAATAATGGGTTAAATGTGTCTAGTCATAGACATATTATATGTACCTGTATTATGAGAGTACTTAACTTAGATAAAACTGCACAATGCACCGGAAGTTTTAATAATATAAACTAACACAAAGTGTTGCAAACTATATAAGTGACAATTATAAGGAATATACTTCCAACATACATTCTGTATTATAACTTGACATAACTTGTACAGATGACTTTATGTACTAGGTTAGGATTGAGTATATATGTGTGGCATACAATGGCTGCTTTTGTCACAGGAGCAATACTGCCTTGCCTAACTCTACACTATAGTTTCCGTATAGTCACCTATATTATCCACCAATAAATGTATAACAGTAGGCCGTACCTATAAAACAACTAGCATAGCTACTAACTAGTACCTATTCCATACTTGTGTGTTTTACGTTTATTTATCGTCGCTACCGGCTGCCCATATAAGCGACGCCTCCTGAAGAGATTAGTTATTTTAGATTTTGGAGGATAGTGCATGATACAGACAGAGACCCATTCCAGAATCTCCTCTGGTTCTTTTACGTGCACGGTGTAAAGCACCGACACAAGACCTCGGTTTAGCGTCCCATCTGAAAGACTGTTAATTGTAGTAGGGTCAGACGGAGGATCGAACCTGCGATCCCTGGATTACCAGTCCAGCGTGCTACCACTGGACTACATATCCGCCTGTAATTGATTCGGAGATGTTTTTCCGATAATTTAATTATTTCAGATTGGGAAGAAGGAAGTGTTGGCACCGGACATTTTACGGTTTGACATGTTGTGTGACATGTTTCAGCTATTTGAAGAGCGGGTATCAATCTGGTAGTAAGAGTAGGTCAATACAGTTTACAGAGGGATAGCATTATAGTCTGGATAGTTATATGTATATCGTTGTTGTGTAATATGAGTAATTCAATGCCAAGTACTAATTGTTAATTGATACACCACTACCAACGAAATCACGGGCCCTCATATCACTGTGTGACAAATTCAAGCATTCCATAAAACCGTACTTTTACGCAATATTAAAAGCGGCCAGTAAATTTCTAAAAGCGGTCGATAGAAACGGTGCAATCCAGTAAGCCTAAGTGTGGTAAATTATAAAACTTCAAAGAAATAGTTCAGATACAGCTACACAGGAAACAGGTTCGACAACATACAAACTAAAACGCACGAGGACATCGATAAATGTGCGGAGCTTGACAGTGTCTAATATTGGAAACTTGATAACAGTAGGCAAAAATCTCCAAATACGGCATGTGGTATTGCAGTGATATTCTTTATTTGTTTGTTCGGGTTTCACACCTTCATCAGCACCATTTTGGGCTATTTCGACGGTTGGCAGTTTACCTAACATCACCTTTCCTGGGCAGGCTCCGATGGTTGACAAGACATCAGTAAGAAACTGTCAACTATTTCATAATAAGAGACAATGCCTGGGGCTATATCTTTGAATCTTTATACACATATTCTGAAAGTGGTAGATCTCTTACTATGAAAACGTTTTGGCAGACATGAAAGCCGTAAAACACACGGTTATTAAGAAACAAACAGACCGATCTGTCCAATTAGTGTACGTGGAATATAAGAAGCGTGCAAGAAAAGCAAAGTGAACAAAGCATGTGGATATGATTTGGTCGATTATTAAAACATTACATACGAAGGGAATATAAGTCATACATTAACAGCAACAGCTATTTGAACAGTGGTATGTTAGCATATTCAGATACTCTGGTAAATATGTAGCGGGGAATTATCGTTGTATTGCATTTGTTGCAGGCGGGAGTAAACTATTATAACCAATAATTATATAGAGCAATCACGCTCTCTTCTGTTGTTCTTAAAATTATATGAATCAGTTATCTTGACAAGCATTGAGAATGATAGTAAAGTGAGAATAAACGATTTGCAAGTTGGATTTAGGAAAGGAATATGTTGCATGATGACGATTTTATTGATGGAATGATAATGTGCAAGTTACTTCATTGAACAAAACAACTCACTGTTCACCTGTTTTTTAGACGTAACACAGACATTTGACATTGTCTGTCATGGCATATTAATGGTCAAGTTGTTAAAATTAGGAATTGAAGAAACAAAGTTTGAGGCCATTTACAAAATATATTATATCAAAATATGACAAGTTGTGTGCGTACTGTCGGGGGGACATATCTCATGTTGGTTCCTAGTAAATCAGGACACACGACAGGGAGTCCGTTCCTTTACCTGGTCTTGTGACAGGGGCTATACTATATAAGTATGTGATTTCACATTACGTTGTAATAATACTTATACTATTATGCAATGTATCTGTTTCATACATGTGTGTGGTAGCTCTCCAATACAAGGGGATAATTGTAAATTTTGCATTCCTGAGTGGGCAATATGAAAATTATCACCCAGAGAAATATGAATATTAACAGAGGCGTCAATATGAAAAATATTATCCCGAGAAATATGAATATTAACAGAGGCGTCAATATGAAAAATATTATCCCGAGAAATATGAATATTAACAGAGGGGTACATATGAAAAATATTATCTCGAGAAATATGAATATTAACAGAGACCTCATATGAAAAATATTATCCCGAGAAATATGAATATTAACAGAGACGTCAATATGAAAAATATTATCCCGAGAAATATGGCTGACGTCTCGGTTAATATTCATATTTCTCGGGGTGATATGTTTCATAGTGCCAACACAGGAATGGAATATTTATTTTATTAGGGCGCTCTATGGCATATATATAATTATTGACTGTTTGCCTATGGAAATGTTGCATTGAGTAGTCACGTGAGGTATGATAATAAATTATATAATATATCTATACAGCGGTACACACATCGCTTACAGAACGAATTCTTTTTAAAAGTATCACAATTCGGTGCTATTACTAAAACTGTGTTTATTTGATTCCATTAGTTCGCACACTGTGCTTTACAGTGCCGATATTTGAGGCATATATGATAGAACAGATATTAATAAAATACATAACACGTTTTGTAAATATATCTTAGGTGCTCGTCAGCAAACACCAACCTTAGCAGTGTTTGGTGAGTTATGTAAATACCCAATATCAATAATCTGCACAGAAAAGGTAAATACTGGCTAAAAATGATGAAGAATCCTGCTTCACCTATGCATAGAGCGTTCGATGACGAGCGTAATGGTAACACTGATAACTGTTTGGGCTAAGCTATTAAACGTTTATTAGATCGACTAGGCTATGGAGATATATGGTGTAATTTTAATCAAGAGATAAATTATTTTCCAGTACTCAAGCAACGTTTGCGTGACCAATATATAGAAGACTGGAATGCATATATTCAGAATGTATCAACACCAGAATATCTTAGACAATACAACACTTTTGATACGACAAATATCTCGATGTTATATCAAATAATAAGAAAACAATTCACATGCTTTAGATTATGTTCACATAACCTAGAAATAGGCTTTTGTAAATTCTCTGGATGTCATAGAAATGATCTAATATGTAAAGTATGCACATGCAATGTGATTGAATCCGAATACCACTTTTTATTATGTTGTCCGAAATATGCTATTGTTAGAAATAAATACCTCAGAAACTATATTCCATGCAAAAACCACTCTATTGGTTTATTTAGGGATTACATAGACAAACTATACAATATTTGGAGTATGTACAAAGACCAAGGCCTTGTACTTTTCATGGGCGATTTCAATGCGGACTGCTCCAGCAAAACAAATGATAGCAGAAGCGCTTATCTGCGTCAGTTTCTAACATATACAAATCAAATATCTGTAACTAGTCTTGACAGGTGTACAGGGGCAAACTGTTCATTTGTTAGCTATGGTGGTAAATATGAAACTTTGATTGATCATATTATGCTACCTGTAGAACAAATTGACATTGTCCGTCAATGTCAAATTATTGACGACCACTGTTTAAATGTCTCTCGTCATAGACCAATAGTTTGCTCATTAAATATTCTTGTTCTGAACAATGATACTGAATATACTGAAGACAGTGTACGATATGGTGAACCTATTTCATGGAAAAGGGTGTCCGAAAGCCATAAACTCGATTATCATTCGAAATTATCTGAGTTTATACAGAGAAATGATTTTTGTATCTCTGAAGAAGGTGAATATATAGACTCCATGTACTCACGTCTTACTGAAATTATGGTATCGTGCGGTGAAATATGCTTCCCCAAGAAGAAACACAAACCCCATCTTAAACCATACTGGAATGAACAGCTATCCGAAATACATACATATATGTTTAAATCAAGGACAGCGTGGTGTGATGCTGGAAGGCCCAGAGGCTCTACTCATCCTACATACGTCACATACAAACAAAGCAAACGAGAATTCAGACGTTTGCACAGACTAACGGTACGATCTCATCTAACTGAAATGGACCATGAAATAAATGAAACAGCAGAATTTGACAATAATCAATTTTGGAATCTAGTTAACTCGAGAAGAAAAACATCTAATACGAAATCTGGTGCTGAGATGAAATTTGGAGACATTATTTACAGAGACTGCGGTAGCATAACAGACCAATGGAAGTACTATTATGAAAACTTATATACTCCTGTAGATAACAGGAACTATGATCATGAATGGAAAACAAGTGTTGATCAGAGAATTAGTAATATCATCTCTGAATCTGTACCCCAAACCGATGTTTATGTAACGTCTGATTCCATATATGAGGCGCTGAAATCATGTAAAAAAAATAAAGTATGTGGACATGACCAAGTCCATTATGAACATATTATGTATGGCGGTCAGACACTAGTTGACGCTATTTCCATGCTCTTCACTTCCATGTTAAGGACGGGCTACATCCCCAACGAACTGAAGAAAGGCGTCATTGTGACAATATTCAAGGGCGGTAATAAACGTAAGGATAATCCTGATCGTTACCGGGCTATAACACTTACTTCCGCACTACTTAAACTATACGAGGTTGCTCTTCTTACTAGGGCACAACCAAGTATACTAGCTAAATTAAACACGCAGCAAGGAGGTTTTCAGCAAAATCTTGGCTGTCTAATGACTTCTTTCTTTCTGAAAGAGTGTGTATTATACAGCAAGGAGTATTCCAGTGATGTTTTCGTCTGCTTCTTGGACGCTAGACAAGCGTTTGACAGAGTTTGGCATAATGGAATGCTCCTAAAGATCTTTGATTGTGAGGTAGATATCAACAGCTTCTTATCCTTTGTGAATATATACCGTAATATGACTAGCTGCGTACGATATAAAGGACTGACGTCAGAGTGGTTCAGCGTCTTGCAAGGAACCAGACAAGGAGGAAAATCGTCTCCATTGCTATACCTCCTATTCATCAATGAACTGATAGACACACTAGAAAATAGTGGCCTTGGTGTGTGCATCTACAACCTCAAAGCAAACTCACCTACAGTTGCAGATGATATGGTCCTTCTTTCATATTCCAAGAGGGGCCTCCAAAACATGTTGGACATATGCCACGACTATTCTCTGAAGTGGCGCTATCAATATAATGCTGCCAAATGTTGCGTGATGACTTTTAATAACGCAAGAAATGTTCCAGAACATTCATTGTCATGGACACTAGGTGAGGAAGTCATTAATACGGACTCCAAGTATAAACATCTCGGTGTGGTATGTGATGAAATGTATAATATGAATGATGCTATTCGGGAATCTGCTCTGAAATTAAGAGGTACAGTTTTTAGCCTCGTAAACAGCGGGCTACACCCAAATGGCTTGAATCCTATGACCTTTGTTAATATTTACCGGTCAATTGTTTTACCCAAAGCAGTATACGGGTGCGAATTGTGGAATTCGATTTCAGTATCACAGCTAGTTATCATTGAAAGAGCCCACAGACTGTGTATTAAATATATGCAACACTTACCGATATCTACATCAACTCTCATGTCCCAGTGGTCATTAGGTGTCTACCCAATTGAAGTGGAAATTGATAAAAGGAAACGTCCATTTTGTGGCCAACTTTGTCGTTTGCCGTGTAAAAATTTGTCTAAGCAATTATTCATAAACCGACTAATTAGGTACATCAATAACGATAGACAGGTACAAGGGTTTATACCAGACATTTATAGACTTTTGGCTAAATATGATTTAATGGAAGTTGTGTGGGATTTTATCTCCAACGGTCATTTTCCAAATAAATGTTCTTGGAAAACTTTAGTTAAACGAAAGATTGACATCGTGCGTAAAAACGAGAGACTGCAGCTTGTTAATAATTTCCCTTATAATGGGATATTTTGCTTAGACGGCACGGCCCATGTAAAATATGGTCAGTTTCTAAAAGCAGTCCAAACATGTTAAGGAAATGCTATAAAGCCATTCAAATACTAGGCAATTGCTTTTCCTACCGCAAATTTGTGGTGTGCAAATATTGTAATCAGTGTGTACATGATATAAACATACATGTTGTTCACTATTGTAGACATAATATTAAATGGAGGCATATGCTATGGACAAAGATTATGGATGTGTGTGGTATACACATCTACTGTCAGTTTATAAAAAGCAGTCCATGCAATCAAGTGTTACATCTTCTATCAGGGTTGTGTCATTATAAAACTGAGGATGATGATGGTATCATGTTATGTATTGCTATTGATATACTCTATAATATGTTTAGTGATCATGTGTAGAAATGTTATAGCGTTATCAGGGCTACATAGAATGATACAAAGTTGCACAACCTGTAAACATAGACATACCGTATACAGACTCATGGTATGGTATCATATGGCCTCAACGATCGACATTATTTATGTTCCTTTGTATTTCGTTTCGGCAAGGGGCATCTCTGATGATGATCAAGTTATCTCGCGGCACATATACCATGATGCATCCATAAACCCAATTTCCACATCGTACTTGGATCTCCTTTATACCAAATTGATGTAAATGTAACTCCTTAAACACGGTATCCGTGGTACTGTGAGAATACATTCTAATGCCATAATAATTATATGTTGCCTACATGGATCAGTCTGCAGACTCGTGATATATATTCAGTCCTAAACATCATGTATAATTATGTTCCTTGTATGTATACGTGTATACGTTTATGTATGTATGCATGTATGCATGTATGCATGTATGCATGTATGCATGTATGCATGTATGCATGCATGCATGCATGCATGCATGTATGCATGTATGCATGTATGCATGTATGCATGTATGCATGTATGCATGTATGCATGTATGCATGTATGCATGTATGCATGTATGCATGTATGCATGTATGCATGTATGCATGTATGCATGTATGCATGTATGCATGTATGCATGTATGCATGTATGCATGTATGCATGTATGCATGTATGCATGTATGCATGTATGCATGTATGCATGTATGCATGTATGATGTATGCATGTATGTATGTATGCATGTATGCATGTATGCATGTATGCATGTATGCATGTATGCATGCATGTATGTATGTATGTATGTATGTATGTATGTATGTATGTATGTATGTATGTATGTATGTATGTATGTATGTATGTATGTATGTATGTATGTATGTATGTATGTATGTATGTAGGTATGTATGTATGTATGTAGGTATGTATGTATGTAGGTATGTATGTAGGTATGTATGTATGTATGTATGTAGGTATGTATGTATGTATGTATGTAGGTATGTATGTATGTATGTAGGTATGTATGTATGTATGTATGTATGTATGTATGTATGTAGGTATGTATGTATGTATGTAGGTATGTATGTATGTATGTAGGTATGTATGTATGTATGTATGTATGTATGTATGTATGTATGTATGTATGTATGTATGTATGTATGTATGTATGTATGTATGTATGTATGTATGTATGTATGTATGTATGTATGTATGTATGTATGTATGTATGTATGTATGTATGTATGTATGTATGTATGTATGTATTCATGGCCGATTAAGCATAAATGTGTGGCATTACTGTCGTCTAGATATAAGAAAACCTTATGGAGTATTACAAAATTTGTGACTGATGCTTTTAAAATTAGAAAAGAAACCCTTGTTGGCTTAAATGCTTCTTACGTATGCATTCAATATACAGTGTTTATGTATGCTAGATTAATATGCTTAGGCGTATATATGTGCATTGTATATTATGCTTAGGCCATATTAACCGTTTATTTGTTAACTCGCCAAAGGCAATTATATAATTTTATAATTTTGCCGATTTGCCTAATAAAAAACTGAAAGCCTTAACTAATAACCATGTATTTATTCAGTGTCATTGACCTTTCAATGTGTTGTCGAAGTACGGTCAATTATCCGTTATTGGATGTCTGCCTAGTGTTCCCCCGAGACTTGGGTGTTTCATAGATAATTGTTATACACATGGTCGTACCTCATTAAGCATACATTTGTAAAATACTTAGGTAGATGGCTGCACTGTGTTGCAATTAACATGACGCCGATAAGACAATAGCTCCTCCCACTAGTCACGTGATCAAAAACAATTCTATACACCGATAATCGCGACATGTAGTCGAGGAAAATGGCTTATCGGATTATTGCTGGCTGGGCTAATTGACAGCTCGCGTCATGTTAATTGTCACAAGAAACTGATATTCATAATATCCAATTCGAACATAGCATATTAATTAATTGTCTACGATGCAACGGGTTCACATCGGGGTAATGCCTCAAAGCGTGCCCTCCACTTATTCCCTCATTTACAGAACGTTCGGGATGGGGGCATATGTTTATAAACGTAACAGCAACAACATACTGGCGTTAAATATGTGCATAGCTAGACATTACTAGTTTAGTCTATACAAATTAATTTTAGCTCGATTGCGAAACAAGTTATTTCAACTTATATTAATCACTCTCGAGACCTCATTCCTGATGGAATCCATCGCCACGAGGGAGAGAGAAGAGGCAACGTGGAATTTAAATGCCTTGCCTAAGGGCACACTCGTAACTTAACGTAATTACTATGATACTTATTATGTGAACGTATTTGTCTAGATCTGGGTGTACATGCTACACATTCTTTATATTTTGGTAGTAGAAATAGTTTTTTGTTTGTTTGTTTTTGTTTGTGTGTTTGTTTGTTTGGAGGGGGTTAAGGTCACACCGGCTATTATTGGTAGAGGAAGGACCCCCGGGTGCCACTCCGGGCAGTATTTCAGACACAGACTGGCGCATGTAGACATATTAGATCACATACATGTATGCATATGCGCACACCACCTGCCTCTATTAATACATGTAGATACCATTCAAGTAAAACTATGAGATATGCTTCAAATATTGATCTCTATATTCCAAGACCTAGATGTGAAATGTACAAGAAATCTTTAGAATACTCAGGTCCAAATATATGAAATTAAGACATCCAGATCATTAAATATGTTCAAGACAAAATGTAAATTATGGATACAACAACTTTTTAATCGGTAGACAGTAGAAAGTTATATATATAATGATTGTCATTCAATATGCTTATGTCGTTTTGTATTTCGATAACATTACCTGATTTGTTTAAGTTACATTGTACAAGATTATACATGTATATTGCATGGCGTAACTGTGTACTTTGGTTATAATTATTGTGTACGTGCATTAATGCTAGTGTTAAGAAGTTTAAGAGGGCCCTAAGGAAGATTAGTTCAGAACTAATTAGGTCACCCTCTATAAATAAAGAAATCTATCTCTACCCGCATACCGTAAGCTACGGGGATTATTACTTGAAACGTGAAACGTTCTTCATTATTTCTAGTGTCAAAATCCCAAATTGATTAAGCATACATAACAATCAATGCACCACGTGTATATCGTACTACTTATGTCGGAATCCCAATTAATGCACCACGTGCATACCGTACTACTTATGTCGGAATCCCAATTAATGCAACACATGCATATCGTACTAGTTATGTCGGAATCGTTGCAGCACTTGAAGAGTGACTCGACACGAATACCGCAGAAATGTGTTATTAACATACGGACACCAAAAGGAAACTGTGTACTTGTCTTGTATATCCTTTTAGAAAATAATATAAGCAAATTTGATATCAAATTGCGCGAAATGTTAGGCAAATTAGTGCAATGTGTGAAGGATTATTTTCTTCACTCATGATACTACACTCAATAATTCTAAAACTTGTAACGAAAAAGTAACGCTCAATATAAAAGTGCACAGTTTTTTGATGGTGTCAGTTTTGGTTTGTTTAGTGCTAACCCAGTATTTCAGGTTATTATGTCCCTTGTATACTTGAAATAAAATATGAGCCTCGTTCAGACAGTCTCCGTGACCAGCAGTAAAGCCGTCCGTATAAAGAGCTGGAAGTGGAAGCTGTGAACAACGTCAGGGGTTCATTCATATTAACACGTTTTAGAATATGTTCTCATAAACTTGAAATAGTTATATGTTATGTTATATTTCGGGTTTTACGCCTGCATCAGCACCATTTTGGGCTATGTCGCCGGCGGGCAGTTTCCCTAACAACACCTTTCATGGGCAGGCTCCAGCGGTTAACCAGTACTTGGGTGTACCAACCTCCTTAAGAAACTGCCAACATTTTCATATAAATGAGACACGGTAAATTTGAAATAGAATTTGGTAGATATGCCTAAATTGACAGACAAAATCGTATATGTAAACTATGTACTAGAAATGTTACAGAATCTGAATATCATTTTTTGTTATGTTGTCCCAGATATGCTGATACTTGTACAAACTATTTTATTCACACTGCTTGGCCATCCGTACTGAAGTTTACACATATCATGCGCACAGAAAATAAGAAAGCTATGTACAAAACTGCTAAATATATACATATAAATGAGACACGGTCTGAGCGGGGCTCGAACCCGTGACCATCAGTGATGATAGGTTACAGTGGTATACAAGTCAGCGACCTTAACCACTCGACCACGAAAGCGGACCACGATAGGATTGGGGCAGTACTGGTGTTCATAAGAGGTATATCATAGGCAATTAGAAATGCATGTCCCTTTTATCAAACACTTTGCATACAGGAACTATATGCTGGGGTTGCAGTTCAATCAAGCACTCAGACGCTACCAGACACCTCCTGCGACCATGCTATGGAAACGCCGTGGTCTCGATCGAAATGGACTGGGTGCCCCGGAACCGCATAGGGTTATACTTTATCGAGGATGGACTATATTTTATGACATGCGTACAGGAAATGTGAAAGCAATGTAACGGTTTCAATAACATGCAATATCTGTTATTATAATTGATATTTCCATTCGAGACTACTCACTCGGTTAAGTGCGTTTTAATAATGCAATTACAGATAACAGAGATAAATAAGAGTCACTTGGAATTCCTACACGCTTATGGTGTGTGTATTCTACTATGTATTCATTCACTTATCTATGCTGTAGTATACAATCCACTAGTATCCCTTAACCTGCCGAATAAATCGGACGGACTGTGCAAACAACATAGATCCCGATCAGATCCGTCTGTAATACGCGACTTTAGTTTAGTTTTGATTGACAGGTTAAGAACAATCATCCATACAACTAGTGTGCATGCGCATCATACAATTCCAGCAAAATGTATGGGGAGACTCGACAAACAGAACAGAAGACCATACGTTATTATTTTGAGGGCCCTAAGGAAGATTAGTTCAGAACTAATTAGGTCACCCTCTATAAATAAAGAAATATATCTATGAGCATGCGTTTACAGACTGATCTGTACATTTTATATAATCACAAGCATATTAACATAAAGCTAATATTTACATCGCTATTGCATTTACTTCGATGAACGTACGTATATATACCACATGTTTGTATCCATTTTCGTATGAATTTCCTCACTAATGATATGCAGTTGACATGCGCACTGGAAGTTACGGTCATGCGCATTGGTAATGTTGTGCAGCGTTCCTCGCAAAAAAACAGGCGTGTCTATTATACATATACTATTGCTTTTAAATTGGTAAATATCAGTTATATTAGATTTAATTTGGAATGTGACTAGAACATTGGGATAAACTTTGATTACTTTTCGGCCGTATTTACAGTACGTAGCGTAGTGTGATTGAAGTTTTGATTATATTCATAATAACCGCCTGCGATACTCACTTAGGTACAACAGCCATGTGTATCCTGCAGAAACGGTTTTGCAAGAAATGCAATTATAATCCACATCGTCTGTACTGTAAAAAAAACTCATCTAAACATTGTAGTTGTCTATAATCATAACTTGAATTAAACCTATATCGTTATAGTCTGCTGGGTGGTTTGATTTGTTATTCGTAGCACCGTGGCATGCTTTAGGAACGACTTGTTTAGTTTCTACTTGGGCTTTGGTCGGGGATTTATCACCTGCTTAGCACCGTGGCATGCTTTAGGAACGACTTACTTAGTTTCTACTTGGGCTTTGGTCGGGGATTTATCAATAGCTTAGCACCGTGGCATGCTTTAGGAACGACTTACTTAGTTTCTACTTGGGCTTTGGTCGGGGATTTATCAATAGCTTAGCACCGTGGCATGCTTTAGGAACGACTTACTTAGTTTCTACTTGGGCTTTGGTCGGGGATTTATCAATAGCTTAGCACCGTGGCATGCTTTAGGAACGACTTACTTAGTTTCTACTTGGGCTTTGGTCGGGGATTTATCAATAGCTTAGCACCGTGGCATGCTTTAGGAACGACTTACTTAGTTTCTACTTGGGCTTTGGTCGGGGATTTATCAATAGCTTAGCACCGTGGCATGCTTTAGGAACGACTTACTTAGTTTCTACTTGGGCTTTGGTCGGGGATTTATCAATAGCTTAGCACCGTGGCATGCTTTAGGAACGACTTACTTAGTTTCTACTTGGGCTTTGGTCGGGGATTTATCAATAGCTTAGCACCGTGGCATGCTTTAGGAACGACCTACTTAGTTTCTACTTGGGCTTTGGTCGGGGATTTATCACCTGCTTAGCACCGTGGCATGCTTTAGGAACGACCTACTTAGTTTCTACTTGGGCTTTGGTCGGGGATTTATCACTTGGATCGGCTATATAAATATAGTATGCTAAACATTTGTGTTTAAGGGTATACACAATAAATCGAGTTCTTTAATGAAACTGGCTCTAGTGTACCCTGCCTTATTACTTCTCGTTTCCGTATACATTGCCCCGTCCCTCTCCCTTATGGCGATGGATAACATCAGGAATGACGTTTCGAGAGCAATCAATCTAACGTTCTAATAATTAGTTTCGCAATAGAGCTAACATTTGTATAAACTATGCTGGTGCTTTCAAAAACGTGCTCAGCTATAGACTTGATCAATTAGACAATAATACTAGCTGGAGTCGTCATAGTGTAGTTTATACAAATTTATTTTAGCTTGATTGCGAAACAAGTTCTTACAACTTATATTAATCACTCTCGAGACCTCATTCCTGGTGGTATACATCGCCACGAGGGAGAGAGAAGATGAAATGTGGAATCTAAATGTCTTGCTTAAGTGCACAATCGTAACTGCTCCAGCGGGGCTCGAACTCCAGATATTTCGCACCTGAAGCGAACACACTACCACTGTGCTATCACCACTTCCACTTACACATTTATGCAATCATTTGTGTATCTCATTCCTGATGGTATCCATCGCCACGAGGGAGAGAGAAGAGGCAACGTGGAATTTAAATGCCTTGCCTAAGTGCACAATCGTAACGGTTCCAGCGGGGCTCGAACTCCGGACTTTTCGCACCTGAAGTTCTATTAATGTCAAACCCCTTGCGGATATCTAGACATGTATTTCATGTGAATGCTTAGCTGATCTAATCGGTTAACCAGTACTAAGCAATGTGTGTGAGGTGCCTTGCTCAATGACACTACATACGTGGCCTGACAAGAGTATCGCACCCGGAATCGTTCGATTCCAAATCCAACGCTCTACCACTGGATCACGGACGTCACACAGTTAGCATGGTAGATGAATATATGATATGATTCAGTAATGTTGGAGTTTGTTGACATAAGACTGTCAAATAAATGGTAGGTGTTTCACTACATGAACATATATAACATCATAATAAATAATAAATAACCAGGAACCTAGATAATAAAAAAGACCCGGAAATAACGCAACACCAATTATACGACAATGAAAGTACTGTAAAATACTATAATTTCACTTTATTTCGCGATTTTCACGATGTTGAACATTTTCAATGATGTCTAGAATTCACGCGTCCGTGATGTATCGCGAAAAATGAAGGTGACTTTATGTAGGTCGCTTATAATTGTCTTGACTGTCACAATTTTGATAACAGGTACATGTCTATGAATATAACTCTACATTTGGACACATTATTATTCCCGAGAATCATGAATTCGCGATCAGCTTATTATCAAAATCTGGTGCGGGCCGTTGTCTAATGTTGTTCAAACGTGTGGCCCAAACCATGTGTATGTTCATGCTAATGTTGTTAAAACGTGGCCCAAACCATTTGTATGTTCATGCTAATGTTGTTAAAACGTGGCCCAAACCATGTGTATGTTCATGCTAATGTTGTTAAAACGTGGCCCAAACCATTTGTATGTTCATGCTAATGTTGTTAAAACGTGGCCCAAACCATGTGTATGTTCATGCTAATGTTGTTAAAACGTGGCCCAAACCATTTGTATGTTCATCTAATGTTGTTAAAACGTGGCCCAAACCATGTGTATGTTCATGCTAATGTTGTTAAAACGTGGCCCAAACCATGTGTATGTTCATGCTAATGTTGTTAAAACGTGGCCCAAACCATTTGTATGTTCATGCTAATGTTGTTAAAACGTGGCCCAAACCATGTGTATGTTCATGCTAATGTTGTTAAAACGTGGCCCAAACCATTTGTATGTTCATGCTAATGTTGTTAAAACGTGGCCCAAACCATGTGTATGTTCATGCTAATGTTGTTAAAACGTGGCCCAAACCATTTGTATGTTCATGCTACTGTTGTTAAAACGTGGTCCAAACCATTTGTATGTTCATGCTAATGTTGTTAAAACGTGGCCCAAACCATGTGTATGTTCATGCTAATGTTGTTAAAACGTGGCCCAAACCATTTGTATTTGCATGCTAATGTTGTTAAAACTTGTGGCCCAAACCATTTGTATCTTCATGCTATGTATTGTATCTTTACGTGTATGACATATGTACTATTGATTTGCAATATAAAAGCGAAATATAAAATAAAAAAGTAGTTGCTTAAAAGGACACAACGGTTATAGAAGCTCCCAGGAGTGTACAACTAGCAACCGTTATCGTTAACAATCAGGTACATAACTGTAAGGATGCATCAATTGTGAGCTATGTCTACGCCCTAGCTTGTCACACCTGTCTGGTAATGATGAAGTGTCGAGATACAATACACGTGTTAGTATTGCACCATCAGGGGAGACTAAAATGCAAACAAATTATTCTAAGTGATCGCTTCCAGACATGATTCCCGGATGGCTAGTTACATACCTTAATGTGCAATGTGCACAGTATCGTGGTATACGAGAGAGCGAGAGCGAGAGTGAGAGCGAGAGCGAGCGAGAGAGAGCGAGAGAGAGAGCGAGAGAGAGAGCGAGCGAGATAGAGAGAGAGCGAGCGAGATAGAGAGAGAGAGAGCGAGAGAGAGCGAGAGAGAGAGAGAGAGCGAGAGAGAGAGAGCGAGAGAGAGAGCGAGTGTAGAAACGTTTATTTATCGTCGCTACCGGTTAACCATATGAGCGACTCCTACTTAACTCTTGCATCGCCAATGTCGCATAAAAGCGACCAAAAAGCAGAGAACCCGATCGTGTCGTCTGATCAGGCTGTATGCTGATTGCTCTTCAGACAGTGCAGCTGAAGCACCTGTCCGAATAGCAAACAACATAGATCCTGATCGGACGCGGCTGATCTGGATCTATGTTGTTTGCATATGCTTAGAATGTATTCGGCGCTGAAAAAATTGTCATTTCATACTTCGGAGGATAGTGCAATGATACAGACATAGACCCAATCCAGAGTCGCATCTGGTTCCTTTGCGTGCACAGCGTAAAGCACTGACACGACAGTTTAAAGTCCCATCTGAAAGACTGTTAATATTATTATAGTCAGACGTGAGATCGAACCTGCGATCCCTGAGTTCATAGTTCAATGTGTTAAACACTGGACTACTGATCCACCTTAATATAAGATCGAGAGGTGATTGTGTTATATATGTAAGATCCTCGAACCGGGAAGTATGTGAGATGGTACGGTTGTCGCAATGATCGGACAGGTGGGTTTTTCTCCGTGTACTCCGGTTTCCTCCCACACGAATGACCACATATACGCTTTCATCCGCGCCAACAAGAGTGATTTATATAAGTTGTTAAAACATGCTTCGCAGTCATTGTAAAATATTATTTTTTAAATATTGGATATAGTTCATAATCAGTTATGATATATTTCGAGTTTTACGCCTGCATCAGCACCATTTCGGGGTATATCATATAAATGAGACACGGCCTGAGCGGGGCTCGAACCCGTGACCATCAGTGATGATAGGTTACAGTGGTATGCAAGTCAGCGACCGTAACCACTCGACCACGGAGGCAGAGAGTTCATAATCAGATATCTAGTGCAATCATTGACACTCGGAGAGCTATTCTACACGAATGACCACATATACGCTCTCATCCGCGCCAACGAACGTGATTACATAAGTTGTTAAAGCTTGATTCGCAATCGTATCGCAAACTGGACTGGTAATCCAGGGATCGCATGTTCGATCCCCCGTCTGACCCTAATAAAATTAACAGTCTTTCAGATGGGACGTTAAACCGAGGTTTCGTGTCGGTGCTTTACACCGTGCACGTAAAAGAACCAGAGGAGATTCTGGAATTGGTCTCTATCTGTATCATTGCACTATCCTCCAAAATCTAAAATAACTAATCTCTTCAGGAGGCGTCGCTCATATGGGCAACCGGTAGCGACGATAAATAAACGTAAAACACACACGCAATCGTAAACTAAATACAGTTTATACTATTTAGCACCATAATGCAACATATATCTAAGGCAAAATAGCAACAACATAATTCACCAGATATATAATGGAATCCAAATCATTTTGCAAAAATGTCATTCATGCCCATGGGCAGAATTATCATATATATAGCATCCACTGGGAAATTTAGAATACTTGTTTCGGAATCCTCTGTGTTCATCGTGTGTGTATATTCTTGATAAATTGGGACAATTGAGATTGTACTGTGGACTTCTGTTAGAGTATGTAACATCGTGTGTCGTGACGTCTTTTCTATGCATCAGTTGTACAATGCTGCACCAATTAGTGCATACATGTGTAAGTGGAAGTCGTGATAGCGCAGTGGTAGATGCGTTCGCTTCAGGTACGAAATGTCTGGAGTTCGAGCCCCGCTTGAGCCGTTACGAGTGAGCACTTAGGCAAGGCATTTAAATTCCATGGTGCCTCTTCTCTCGCCCTCGTGGCGATGGATACAACCAGGAATGAGGTATCGAGCGTGATTAATATAAGTTGTAAGAACTTGTTTCGCAATCGAGCTAAGATAAATGTGTATAAACTAATTATTGTATAATAAATTATGAATACTATGTAGATACAATAGGTAACATGCTACAATGATATACGATGTATCCCATTGAAGCTAAACATTGTTCATCTACAGCAAACATAATAACGTAGTGGTGTATTGGCTTTGAATAATTGATGCTGTGAAATGGTTCTGTCTAGTCCTAACATTTGCTATTTATTCTTGATCCCAACAGAGTAGTAAAGCTACTTGTACTATAAAGGCTAATTTGTGATTGCATTGGCTTCTGGAAAACAGACTATTGTGAAGACAACGTGTCAGATCTCTATGAATCATGTAGTGGATTTTGTTTGTTTGGGTTTTTGGAGTTTAAAGTCGCACCAACGGCTTGGGTAGTATGGCGCCATCCCAGCTATTGTTGGTGGGGGAAGACCCTGGGTTCCTGTGCCGGTCGATCTCCTCACGACGTGCACGTCGTGACCGGTGCACATCCCGCAGCAGCAGCGTAGGATTCTGGGATCTTCTGGTCGTCGATCTTGCGAAGGGGGAGGCTCGCCAGCATGTGGATCCATGACTACGGCACATCAGGACAGATCCGTCGTCTCTTCTAGATAGTGCCTACATATACACTATATCTTCGCTGGCTACTTCAATCTTTCCTCCTCCTTATACTTCTCCAACGGATAGACGAGTCGGCGGACCTGAGGGAGCGGCAACGGTCGTGGCATCCACGCTCCCCTGAGTGACAACCGACGACCAGATGTCTAACTGCCAGATCCGTTTAAATGCTGCTGCGGGGTGACCAACAGTGAGGAGGGTGGCCCTACAAGGGACCGAGTACAGAAAGACCAGGCATTGTCACCCTGCCACGGAATGAAGGAACCTCCTGAGGATGTCATCCTGAGCTCACATCGGGAGATTGTGTCACCGTTCCGAAGTGACCAATCCACGCCGCTGACGCATACAGACGAGGACCCGCATCGACTCTTTGGAGTGTCAACACTTACCTAGATCGGCGACAGCTAACACTGGGGCGCTGAAGAGGCACATCCTCGAACTCTTTTATCCGTCTACCAATGAAGTCCGTTGGGGACGGAGGGATGCGACCTCGACCCCGGATGCGTCAACGGGGTGGACAACGACGGAACAACCGAACCATTCTGCTGCTGTGAGCCTACCCAGGAAACCGGCACAGGGCTTGTCACCCTGTTGTCGGGGAGATGATGCCAGGCGCAGGGAACGTCACCCTGTCGTTTGGTATCGCTCCATAACTGGGTCAACGATGAAGAAGCGCCTTCACAGCGACTGGATGACCTCATTTCTTCATCCAGTCAGCGACCAGACCTTCAGCCGCCTTGACTTGGACTACCGGAGCCACGGTCTGCGCTAGAGCCTAATCATCTTGGACTACCCTACTAGAACATAATCATCTTGGATTAACTACCAGTACCACAATCATCTTGGATTTAAACAACTTGGACATAATCATCGAGTAACGTAATCATCTTAGACCATAATCTTCACGGGATTCTACAAACTTCAATCTACACCATTCTACAAGACACCGACGACTCAACACTTCATCTCAGCGAATAATCGACGGTGCGAAAGCACGTGAGCTCGCCCATATGGTTTACCGGTGGCGAGGGTAAATAAACGGAATCATCATCACTGGGTTCCTGTTGGACCTGTACTGGGGTTTCCTCCCACACGAATGACCACATTTACGCTTCCATCCGCCCAACGAGAGTGATTCATATAAGTTGTTAAAACTTGCTTCGCAATCGTTGAAAAATAAAGTTTAAATAAACTGTATGAACTGTATTTCAAGCCCGGGCACACACCAGGGTAGAACTTATCGCCACTGTACATTAAGATATCGCAATAAACAAATGTCCCATCCGTGTTGTGTTAACCATTGTAGACTTTCCTATGGTGACTAATGTGGCCAGTTTGCAGGTCACATAAACCTCGTTTACTTATGAAAATTAATTAATCAAATTATTTCATGTAATGTGTAGTAGCATTCATATACGTGAAGTCATGTTTTTGCTTTTTGCAATTTAGTTTAATACTCATATTTTATTGCAAATCAACAGTAAATATGTCATACACAAAAATATACAATACCTATCATGAAAATGTAAATGACTTGGGTCACAAGTATTAACAACAGTAGACAACGGTCCACACCTTTTCGCTTTTGCTATGTAATGCCAATACTAAATATACATTATAGTTTGCGATGCAATGTTACTTAAGAAATAATAAGTATCAACCGTGGTATATCGCAGAATAACCCGAGTTTGAAGTTCGTATGCGTAGAAATATATCACGAAGGCCGAAAGAACCAGAGGAGACTATGGAATGGGTATCTGTCTGTATCATTGCACTGTCCTCCAAAACTCTAAAATGACTAATCTCTCCAGGAGGCGTCATTCATATGGCAACCGGTAGCGACGATAAATAAACGTAAAACACACACATTTAACGTCGCTACCGGCTGCCCATAATTGCGACGGGCAATTTATCTAACACCTTTTTCTAGGCAGGCTCCAGCAGTTAACCAGTACTTGGTGCACCAAACACCGTAAGAAAATGCCGCGACCAATCAGAATCCGTCAAGTAGTTATTAAATAATTTATGAGATGACTGTATTACACTGCATACAAGCAAGGTTATGTGATAAATGACAACAATAAAGATTAAAACATTGATATAATTATGACACTGTACGCGTACATCTCATCTATATCATTACATTTGATGTCTTATCGAGTGGCAGTACCTTACATTCAATGATAATATAAAAGAGCTACCGAATAACCGTGTGATTCCCAATTGTTTCAATGTATCATTCAACTACACTATCAGGTAGCTACTACACCAAGCAACGGTAACGTACGAGAACTACCGAATAACCGTGTGAGTTCCATTTGTTTCAATGCATCATTCAACTACACTATCAGGAAGCCACTACACCAAGCAACGGTAACGTACGAGAACTACTGAATAACCGTGTGATTCCCATTTGTTTCAATGTATCATTCAACTACACTATCAGGAGGCTACTACATCGAGCAACGGTAACGTACGAGGGCTACCGAATAACCGTGTGATTCCCAATTGTTTCAATGTATCATTCAACTACACTATCAGGTAGCTACTACACCAAGCAACGGTAACGTACGAGAACTACCGAATAACCGTGTGAGTTCCATTTGTTTCAATGCATCATTCAACTACACTATCAGGAAGCCACTACACCAAGCAACGGTAACGTACGAGAACTACTGAATAACCGTGTGATTCCCATTTGTTTCAATGTATCATTCAACTACACTATCAGGAGGCTACTACATCGAGCAACGGTAACGTACGAGGGCTACCGAATAACCGTGTGATTCCCAATTGTTTCAATGTATCATTCAACTACACTATCAGGTAGCTACTACACCAAGCAACGGTAACGTACGAGAACTACCGAATAACCGTGTGAGTTCCATTTGTTTCAATGCATCATTCAACTACACTATCAGGAAGCCACTACACCAAGCAACGGTAACGTACGAGAACTACCGAATAACCGTGTGATTCCCATTTGTTTCAATGTATCATTCAACTACACTATCAGGAAGCTACTACATCGAGCAACGGTAACGTACGAGGGCTACCGAATAACCGTGTGATTCCCAATTGTTTCAATGCATCATTCAACTACACTATCAGGAAGCTGCAACACCAAGCAACGGTAACGTACGCGAGCTACCGAATAACCGTGTGATTCCCACTTGTTGCAATGTATCAGTCAACTACAATATCAGGAAGCTACTACACCAAGCAACGGTAACATACGCGAGCTACCGAATAACCGTGTGATTCCCAATTGTGTCAATGCATCATTCAACTACACTATCAGGAAGCTACTACACCAAGCAACGGTAAGGTACGCGAGCTACCGAATAACCGTGTGATTCCCAACTGTTTCAATGCATCATTCAACTACACTATCAGGAAGCTACTACACCAAGCAACGGTAACGTTACACAGTTACCGAATAACCGTGTGATTCTCACTTAGTTCAATGTATCATTCAACTACAATATCAGGAAGCCACTACACCAAGCAACGGTAACGTACAAGAACTACCGAATAACCGTGTGAGTTCCATTTGTTTCAATGCATCATTCAACTACACTACCAGGAAGCTACTACACCAAGCAACGGTAACGTACAAGAACTACCGAATAACCGTGTGATTTCCACTTGTTTCAATGCATCATTCAACTACAATATCAGGAAGCTACTACACCAAGCAACGCCAACGTACGAGAGCTACCAAATAACCGTGTGATTCCCATTTGTTTCAATGTATCATTCAACTACAATATCAGGAAGCTACTACACCAAGCAACGCCAACGTACGAGAGCTACCGAATAACCGTGTGATTCCCAATTGTTTCAATGTATCATTCAGCTACAATATCAGTAAGCTACTACACCAAGCAACGCCAACGTACGAGAGCTACCGAATAACCGTGTGATTCCCACTTGTTTCAATGTATCATTCAACTACAATATCAGGAAGCTACTACACCAAGCAACGGTAACGTACGAGAACTACCAATAACCGTGTGATTCCCACTTGTTTCAATGTATCATTCAACTACAATATCAGGAAGCTACTACACCAAGCAACGGTAACGTACGAGAACTACCAATAACCGTGTGATTCCCACTTGTTTCAATGTATCATTCAACTACACTATTAGGAAGCTACTACACCAAACAACAGTAACGTACGAGGGCTACCAAATAACCGTGTGATTTCCATTTGTTTCAATGCATCATTCAACTACACTATCAGGCAGCTACTACACCAAGCAACGGTAACGTACGCGAGCTACCGAATAACCGTGTGATTCCCACTTGTTTCAATGCATCATTCAACTACACTATCAGGAAGCTACTATACCAAGCAACGGTAACGTACGAGAACTACCGAATAACCGTGTGATTCCCAATTGTTTCAATGCATCATTCAACTACACTATCAGGAAACTACTACACCAAGCAACGGTAACGTACGAGGGCTACCGAATAACCGTGTGATTCCCATTTGTTTCAATGCATCATTCAACTACACTATCAGGAAGCTACTACACCAGACAACGGTAATGTACGCGAGCTACCGAATAACCGTGTGATTCCCATTTGTTTCAATGCATCATTCAACTACACTATCAGGAAGCTACTACACCAAGCAACGGTAACGTACGAGAACTACCGAATAACCGTGTGATTCCCATTTGTTTCAATGTATCATTCAACTACACTATCAGGAAACTACTACACCAAGCAACGGTAACGTACGAGGGCTACCGAATAACCGTGTGATTCCCATTTGTTTCAATGCATCATTCAATTACAATACCATACATCGAACATCGGTAACGTTAGACAGTTACCAAATAACAATACCATATTTTCGTTTGTGCAATACTGCATCCAAAGACGAATAACAGAGATACCGGATGGCGGCGTCAGTTTCGTTTCTTTCAATGCAACATGCAATGAGAATGTAAGAGGCGTTTGGTACAACAATTATTAACACATATATTCTAGAGGACATATAAAACGCACATTCCGGATAAGTGTGTTTTTACATGAAAAACAATAACTATATAAATACATAGTATTAAACATTTTGGAATATTCTTAGTTGTTCAGTTTGTGTTTTGTAATAAAGATGTGATATATCTTTGGTGGAATCCTTCGTATTTCGTTTTCATGTAATAATAATCATATAATGTAGGTGTGCGTTTTCTATGTCCTCTAGTATATAATGTAGGTGTGCGTTTTCCATGTCCTCTAGTATATAATGTAGGTGTACGTTTTCTATGTCCTCTAGTATATAATGTAGGTGTACGTTGTCTATGTCCTCTAGTATATAATGTAGGTGTACGTTTTCTATGTCCTCTAGTATATAATGTAGGTGTACGTTTTCTATGTCCTCTAGTATATAATGTAGGTATGTGTTTCTATGTCCTCTAGTATATAATGTAGGTGTACGTTTTCTATGTCCTCTAGTATATAATGTAGGCGTACGTTCTCTATGTCCTCTAGTATATAATGTAGGTGTGCATTTTCTATGTCCTATTATATAATGTAGGTGTGTGTTTTCTATGTCCTCTAGTATATAATGTAGGTGTGCGTTTTCTATGACCTCTAGTATATAATGTAGGTGTACGTTTGCTATGTCCTCTAGTATATAATGTAGGTGTGCGTTTGCTATGTCCTATAGTATATAATGTAGGTGTGCGTTTGCTATGTCCTCTAGTATATAATGTAGGTGTACGTTTTCTATGTCCTCTAGTATATAATGTAGGTGTGCGTTTTGTATGTCCTCTAGTATATAATGTAGGTGTGCGTTTTCCATGTCATCTAGTATATAATGTAGGTGTGCGTTTGCTATGTCCTCTAGTACACAGACAATGTGTTGTCTATTTGGTTGCTTAGAACAGCGAACGATTACATAGGAGAGCTTCTTAATAGCGTTGTCCAAATTCGTTTGTATCAAAACAACAATATGTATGCTTTATAAGTTTGTACCGCTAGCATAATGAGCACAGTTATTTATTTCCTGCTGTGTGTGAAAGTGTTCTACTAACCTCGTGAAGCTGAAGATATTCTCTCGAACGTATCGCACTAATTACTACAAAGCATGAACTACATAGAACAGCCATCATTACCTACATAGTAGATACCGTAGTTACCCTGTGTTCCATTCGTTGATAAGTTGGCATTGATGGTCGTGACATTGATGGTCATGACATTGATGGTCGTGACACTAATGGTCGTGGCACTGATGGTCGTGACACTGAATGTTGTGACACTGATGGTGGTGACACTGATGGTCGTGACACTGATGGTCGTGACACTGAAGGATGTGAGACTGGTGGGTGTGACATTGATGGTCGTGACACTGACGGTCGTGACACGGGTGGTCGTGACACTGATGGTCGTGACACTGATGTTCGTGACACAGATGGTCGTGATACGGATGGTCGTGATACGGATGGTCGTGACACGGCTGGTCGTGACACGGATGGTCGTGACACTGATGGTTGTGACATTGGTGTTTGTGACACTGATGGTTGTGACACTGATGGTCGTGACACTGATGGTCGTGACACTGATGCATGTGACACTGATGGTGTTGACACTGATGGTCGTGACACCGATGGTCGTGACATTGATGTTCGTGACACAGATGGTTGTGAAACTGATGGTCGTGACACTGATGGTCACGACACTGACGGTCACGACACTGACGGTCGTGACACTGATGGTCGTGACACGGATGGTCGTGACACTTGTGGTCGTGACAATTGTGGTCGTGACACTGACGGACGTGACATTGATGGTCGTGACACTGATGGTCGTTACACTGACGGTCGTGACACTGATGGTCGTGAGGCTGATTGGCGTGACACTGACGGTTGTGACACTGATGGTCGTGGCACTGATGGTCGTGAGACTGATGGATGTGACAATGATGGAGGTGACACTGATGGATGTGACACTGATGGATGTGACATTGATGTTCGTGACACTGATTGTCGTGACACTTATGGTTGGGACACTGATGGATGTGACAATGATGGAGGTGACACTGATGGATGTGACACTGATGGATGTGACATTGATGGTCGTGACACTGATTGTCGTGACACTTATGGTTGGGACACTGATGGTCGTGACACTGATGGTCGTGACATTGATGGTCGTGACACTGATGAATGTGACACGGATGGTCGTGACACGGATGGATGTAACACGGGTGGTCGTGACACGGATGGATGTGACACGGATGGATGTGACACTGATGGATATGACACGGATGGTCGTGACACTGATGGTCGTGACACGGATGGATGTGACACGGATGGATGTGACACGGATGGATATGACACGGATGGTCGTGACACTGATGGTCGTGACACCGATTGATGTGACACTGATGGATGTGACACTGATGGATGTGACACTGATGGTGGTGACACTGATGGTCGTGACACTGATGATCGTGATACTGTTGGTGGTGACACTGATGGTCGTGATATTGATGGTCGTGACACTGACGGATGTGACACTGATGGTCGCGACAATGTTGGTCGTGACACGGATGGATGTGACACTGATGGATGTGACACAGATGGTCGTGACACAGATGATCGTGACACGGACGGATGTGACACTGATGGTCGTGACACTGATGGTTGTAACACAGATGGATGTGACACTGATGGTCGTGACACTGATGGTCATGATATTGATGGTCGTGACACTGATGGTCATGATACAGATGGTCGTGACACTGACGGTTGTGACACTGGCGGTCGTGACACTGATGGTCGTGACACTGATGGTCGTGACACTGACGGTCGTGACACTTGAGGTTGTGACACTGATGGTCGTGACACTGATGGTCGTGACACTGATGGTCGTGACTTTGATGGTCGTGACACTGATGGATGTGTGACACTGATGGATGTGTGACACTGATGGTGGTGACACTGATGGTGGTGACGCTGATGGATGTGACACTGATGGTGGTGACACTGATGTTGGTGATACTGATGGTCATGACATTGATGGTGGTGACACGTGGTGACACTGATGGTCGTGACACTGATGGTCCTGACACTGATGGTCATGACGATGTTATTCTATCACCTGCAATGTGTCAAGAGAACCGGAGGCATTGAATGCGTTATGAAGCTTATAGTGATTGTACCGCAACAATTAAAGTTATATTTTTGTTCAAACAAAAAGAAAATGGTGTTTATGCTAGTGTCCCTTCTTATATGCCAGCAAGTTTAATAAAGCCTACTAAAGGCTATCATACGCAGGTCCGTAATCACACTGAGGCACACCGAGGCAGTTGCCTCGGTTAAACTGCCTCGGTTAAAATTTTCCTAAGCACCCAAAAATTAAATGAAATATTAAATGAATAAAATACGAATATATCCCTTTGCTGTATAAAATGTTGACTGCTAGAGAGCTGAAAGGTGAGTGCATAAGTATACGCCTAAACTCATTAAATCAGAAAACGCAGGAAATCGCTTTTATACCCCAACAGTTTTAATGGGGGAACATGACCCCGGACCCCCTAGATTGCCCCGTCTGTCTACGGTACTGCTACGCACATTAATTGCATTGATCTTAGTTACGGAGTATTGGAGTTACGAAGAGATCCGATTGATTAAAAGACTAATCTGGTCCAAATTCGATTATTTATATTTCCACAATGTGCAAGTACATTACATTTAGTATTAAGAAATGTTGTACTGATGTAACACAACATAAAGTATCATCACATAGGTTACACATTGTAGTGTGGCGTCCGTGGTCCAGTGGTAGAGCGTCGGATTGGAACGGTCCCGGGTTCGATACTCGGAAAGGCCACGTATGTAGTGTCATTGAGCAAGGCACCTCACACACATTGCTTAGTACTGGTTAATCGCTTAGGTCGGCTAAGCCTGTCCAGGAAAACATGTATAGGTCCCCGAGAGGGGTTTGACATTAATGGAACATACATTCATAGTCGATACAAATTTAGTTTAGCTCGATTGCGAAACAAGTTATTTCAACTTATATAAATCACTCTCGATACCTCATTCCTGATGGAATCCATCGCCACCAGGGAGAGAGAAGAGGCAACGTGGAATTGAAATGCCTTGCCCAAGGGCACAATCGTAACGGCTCCAGTGGGGCTCGAACTCCGGACCTTCCGCACCTGAAGCGAACGCGTATCCACTGCGCTATCACGACTTCCACAATACATAAATACACATTGAATGGACACAAATTAGCACACCTATACTTGATAGAAAGTGTATTCTATGTGATAATTTAGAAGATGAATCTGGGTATAACTACGGATAAACTGGGACCAATTCAGTAGTGGGGCGACCATCCCCTACCCAGCGGGTCCTCAGGTGGCGGATAGGGGAACGGCCCTCAGATATGGGGGTTTGCTGTGAATTAAATAAGCAGTCCAGGACCATATGGCGGTGTACCTACCAGGACGGGGCAGGATAGCACATGGCAAAGCTACTCCTATTAAATACTCCACGTGTCCTACAACGGGTGCATCAGGCGAATGTTTGGGCCGCCTTAAAAGTCCTAGCCTAAGAGTGAGGTAACCCCAACAGAAACCTCGAATGCTGAAGCCGGAAGTACTGGGCCGCACGGCGCATTCTAATAAACCACGGTACTACGCATAAACGCAAAATGAATCACAATGACAGAAAGAGTAAACCGAGATGGTGCTTGACCTGTGAAGACCCGAGAAAGAAGATGAATAGCATTTTGTTTTAGAATGTAGGTTATGCAATGATCTAAGGAAACGTATACACAATATTATTGGAAAACACCGAACGTGCAAAGTATGGTTCGTGAACTAGGCACATTTATACATAGTGCGTTCGAGCTTTTTTTTAATGTTTATTTATCGTCGCTACCGGTTGCCCATGTGAGCGACGCCTCCTGAAGAGATTAGTTATTTTAGATTGTTGGAGGATAGTGCATGATACAGACAGAGACCCATTCCATAATCTCCTCTGGTTCTTTTACGTGCACGGTGTAAAGCACCGACACGAGACCTCGGTTTAACGTCCCATCTGAAAGACTGTTAATTTTATTAGGGTCAGACGGGGGAACCTGCGATCCCTGGATTACGCGTTCGAGCTTACAAGACAACGGTTATATATAGCCCGTAATATGGTCAACACTACGTAATTATTATAATACATGTACATATAGTTAGAACTATATTGTAGTATGTGCTAATGATATGTCAAGTATATAAACACGTATGTATAAATATTGTTTACATTAATATGCAAATATATGTAATATAATACCTATGTTTTCGTTTCGATATAGGTTTTTACGACATGGCAAATCACTCAGACGGATCTGTAGTCCAGTGGTAACACGCTGGATGGTAATCCAGGTATCGCAGGTTCGATCCCCCGTCTGACCCTAATAAAATTAAGTCTTTCCGATGGGACTTTAAACAGAGGTCTCGTGTCGGTGCTGTACACCGTGCACGTAAAAGAACCGTGGAATGGGTCTCTCTCTCTGTATCAATGCACTATCCTCCAAAAATCTAATTTTTTTATTTCAATGCTATATATATGATATTTTATATTTTATTTCTGAATTCCAATAGGCTCAAAAGCTCATGAGGACATATAAATGCATACGTTATGGCAAACAGTAATAATAGCATAAATTATATAAATACTTGTACAATGTACATATCAAACATAAAGAAATATATAGTTGTTCAAATTTGGAGAAGGTTATACGTATTCATGATCATATTTTACATATAGTATGCATACATTTACAGTAATTACTCACATTTAAAATATTGCTATATTGTAGCAGTTACTATAATATCATAATATTCCAGGTTATTTATATTGCTTATCTGTTCATTCGCTATTTAAATTTTCTCTCTAACTAATAATAAATAGGTCAGCCTCCGTGGTCGAGTGGTTAAGGTCGCTGACTTGTATACCACTGTAACCTATCATCACTGATGGTCACGGGTTCGAGCCCCGCTCAGGCCGTGTCTCATTTAAATGAAAAAGTTGGCAGTTTCTTACGGAGGTTGGTGCACCCGAGTACTGGTTAACCGCTGGAGCCTGCCCAGGAAATGTGATGTTAGGTAAACTGCCCGCCGGCGATATAGCCCAAAATGGTGCTGATGCAGGCGTAAAACCCGAAATATATAAATAATAAATAGACATTTTAAAAATGAAACCAATATGACGTTGATCTTAAACGAAACGATAAATACAGTTTAAACTAATATATGTAAATACTGTATATATAATGATGAAAGGTAAATAAAGATTGCTTACTATTGGATATACTTTTAAGTTTAAACTTTATTTATTTTACAACGATTGCGAAGCAAGGTCTAACAACTTATATTAATCACTCTCGTTGGCGCGGATGAAAGCGTAAATGTGGTCATTCATGTAGGAGGAAACCGGAGTACCCGGAGAAACCCACCTGTCCCATCTGGCGACCACCGTACCATCTCACATACGTCCCAGTCCGAGGATCGAACCCGGGTTGCATTGGTGAGAAGACAGACAGACAGACAGACAGACAGACAGACAGACAGACAGACAGACAGACAGACAGACAGACAGACAGAGTTAGCATTTTAAGCAAGTACTATGCTAACACACTGTAAGTTCTTACTTCTCTTTCGCTTGGCCCTAATCATTAAACCCATTCTAGTGTTGTTGTTGTTGTTGTTGTTGTTGTTGTTGTTGTTGTTGTTGCTGTTGTTGTTGTTCTTGTTAGTGTTGTTGTTGGACCAGCGCCGACAGCGCTACCTTGTGCTGTTTACCTAGTAGAGCGTTATTATCAACTAGTAAATGATTCATAATTTCAATATATGTACGCTGACGAGGAACTGCAGCACACATAATCCGTGGTGCATGGTTTCGTCTTAAGTGAGTTTTAATCAATGATTGCTCTACACTGCTTGTCAACTCAGTGTGAACGGAATGTAATTAATAGAAGTTGTATAGTATCCTCGCTTCGTGACACTGCATTACGCTCGCTGGCATACCGTCCTATATGTGTGTGCGTGTCACATTCACAGAAATGTAATTTCGTATTCATACAATGCCTTGTTATTAATTCACTTAGTACTGAATTATAGATTATTAAAGTCCTACCCTTTCACACTTTGATATGTGTTACGGTAGTGACATAGACCGCACGCATAATTATATTTAAATTTCTCTATCATAGTCTAGCTAATATTCCAGGAACTAGTGTGTATATATATACGTATTTATTCCAATCGCATATCAATTATCCGCCACATGGTCGTATATGAACGTTGTGTTAGAATTCAGAAGCGTCAAGGTTACTCGATATGAAAACAATTAATACTTGTGTATCCGATGGCTTAGTATACGTAACGTGCATTGCACCTTGTCCAATAAGACACAGCTCGCTATAGAGAGAGAGCAATAATCACACTTATAGTGCGCTACACAAACGAGAACTTGTCGATCCCCCGTCTGACCCTAATAAAATTAACAGCGTTTCGGATGGGACTTTAAACCGAGGTCTCGTGTCGGTGCTTTACACCGTGCACGTAAAAGATCCAGAGGGGATTCTGGAATAGGTCTCTGTCTGTATCATTGCACTATCTTCCAAGATCTAAAATGACTAATCTCTCCAGGAGGCGTCGCTCATATGGGCAACCGGTAGCGACGATAAATAAACGTAATGCACACACTTGGACAGTCCAAACCATGAGTTTTGGTAAATTAATGACAATATTGGAGGGACAAATATATACAAGTGTATGCATGGTAAATTTATGTTACGGCGAAATAATAGCTTTTGTCAAATGGATATTTAATGTAATTGTATTTTATTGCTCGATTCATTTTACATATATAGAGTCTACATCCGTTATGTCCAATTCCGTCGGACCGAACAACATACTTAATCGTAAGTTTGACTAAACGAAATTCTATATAATCGGCGCCAGTTATATGTAAAATGATAGTGTCTGAAACAGGACTTTGATCCGACTTCGATATAACCGGAGAATTCGACATAACCGAGTTTGACATAACGGATGTAGACTGTACATGTGACTACAAAACACGACACATTAAAGAAAGGCAAACGGGTCGGGCCACAAGTTCTAGCGACATTAATTACGGCCCATCCCGGAAATGGATATAGTGGACATTTGTGAAGTGCCTAGTCCGTCCGTCAGTGTGAGTGAGCATCGTTTATAACTGGCTTTAGAATAACTAGGTAACAACGCTCGCCCACATGGTTCGCCTGGGGCGAGGGTAAATAAGCTCAATCATCACCTAGGTAACAACATGCAATCAGCGAACATGTTAAAATTGTGTTGATTAATGAGGTAGATCAAATGCTTAAATTAACTTAAGAGTCAAAGTCAAATATACGTTTTACTAAAATGCGTATATAATAACAATATGCATTGGTAATAAACTAGTGTGAAACTTATACACACACATAGAATAAATAAAATAGTAGCACCCATGTAGAACCACCGATCGTCCACAATACAGTTCAGTAGCTTCACTTATTATATTATCGTTGGCGTTCGAGTCTGTAAAGATGAGGGGCGCATGATTTAAGGTCAACGACCGTAACCACACGGTCACGGAGCCCCTCCCTCCCCTCCCCCATCCCCACACACCCACTGCAATCATTAACTAGGTATTTCAGTGTATGCTATTTTAGCTATATTTTAAATCGTGTATACAGCCTACTTCCGAGGAATGGATAACGATAGATAACACGTAATTAAATGAATTTATCTATACGTAAAGACGAACCTTGGATGCATGCATGCGGAAATAAACTCAAAACATGCTGTAGAAATATTTACAATTAGCCTATGATCAATTATGCGAGGTACTTGTTCAGAATAGACTTGATGTGATATATATTGCAAAGTATGTGTATTAGATATATAACTGGGTTTAGAGCAGGTGTACATTTCAAAACTCACGAAACACTTTTAGATTAGCAGAAAATTCGAAGAGATTGTAGCAGGCAACAATCACCATTTTAGTCTTAAACGAGTGGTTATTTTATTGCCACATAATATAAACTTGATTGGAAAATATATGGACGCATGGTTGGAAGTTGCGCTACGTGCATGTTTGCGTTATGATTGGAAAATATATGGACGCGTGGTTGGAAGTTGCGTTACGTGCATGTATGCGTTATGATTGGAAAATATATGGACGCATGGTTGGAAGTTGCGTTACGTGCATGTTTGCGTTATGATTGGAAAAGATATGCACGCATGGTTGGAAGTTGCGTTACGTGCATGTTTGCGTTATGATTGGAAAATATATGGGCGCATGGTTGGAAGTTGCGTTACGTGCATGTATACTTTGTCATTCATGGTATCATTGATAGCAAGAAGCCGAGATAAATACATATAGAATAATCCAAACAACGTAAACAATACATATAAGTTGGTTGTCAGATTAGCGCAGAGGTTAGCGCGCTCGCTTCTCACCAATGCAACAAATGTTCGATCCTCGAACCGGGACGTATGCGAGATGGTACGGTGGTCGCCAGATCGGACAGGTGTGTTTTCTTACGCTTGCATCCGCGCCAACAAGAGTGATTAATATAAGTTGTTAGAACTTGCTTCGCAATCGTTGTAAAATAAATTTGAACTTTTAATAATTATTAAGTGTTCCATATTACAATTCAATATATTTACATCGTTATTGCATTTCCTTCCATGAACGTATGTGACCTGATAGTATACATTTAATTATTTTTCGTATGAGGGTTCCCAACTAATGCTATGCATCTGACATGTGTACTCGCGCGAGCGAGTCTCGCGCATGGTGCGTACATACAACGGGTGAGCACGCTAGCGTGTCTCGCCCATGGTGCGTAAGTACAAAAATAACTTTTATTTCCTCCAACTATAGGAGAGCACAACAATAAATGTTTACATATTGCGGAACGCGAGTGAGTCTCGTGCATGGCGCCTACAAACAACAGGGGTGCGAGCGAGCGAGTCTCGCGCATGGTGCGTACGTACAATAGGGCAGCACACGAACGAATCTCGCGCATGGTGTGTACGTATAGCGAGGGAACACGTGAGAGAGTCTCGCGCATGGTGCACGTACAACGAGGGTGCACGCGCATCATTCGCAGTATTAGGCAGCGTTCATCGCGTGTCTTACATATTAGGCTGTTCCAAGGATGATCCATGTACCCGTGTCGTCTCGGGTCATCTCTCCATACAACTGGTACGTGTGTTATGTGTCGTCTCCATCATCTCTCCATACAACTGGTACGTGTGTTATGTGTCGTCTCCACCTTCTCTCCATACAACTGGTATGTGTGTTATGTGACGTCTCGACCATCTCTCCATACAACTGGTACGTGTGTTATGTGTCGTCCCGACCATCTCTCCATACAACTGGTATATGTGTTATGTATCGTCTCCACCATCTCTCCATACAACTGGTACGTGTGTTATGTGATGTCTCCACCATCTCTCCATACAACTGGTATGTGTGTTATGTGTCGTCTCCACCATCTCTCCATACAACTGGTACGTGTGTTATGTGACGTCTCCACCATCTCTCCATACAACTGGTACGTGTGTTATGTGTCGTCTCCACCATCTCTCCATACACCTGGTATGTGTGTTATGTGACATCTCCACCATCTCTACATACAACTGGTATGTGTGTTATGTGTCGTCTCCACCATCTCTACATACAACTGGTACGTGTGTTATGTGTCGTCTCCACCATATCTCCATACACCTGGTATGTGTGTTATGTGACATCTCCACCATCTCTCCATACACCTGGTATGTGTGTTATGTGACATCTCCACCATCTCTACATACAACTGGTACGTGTGTTATGTGTCGTCTCCACCATCTCTCCATACAACTGGTACGTGTGTTATGTGTCGTCTCGACCATCTCTCCATACAACTGGTATGTGTGTTATGTGTCGTCTCCACCATCTCTACATACAACTGGTACGTGTGTTATGTGTCGTCTCCACCATCTCTCCATACAACTGGTACGTGTGTTATGTGTCGTCTCGACCATCTCTCCATACAACTGGTATGTGTGTTATGTGTCGTCTCCACCATCTCTACATACAACTGGTACGTGTGTTATGTGTCGTCTCCACCATCTCTCCATACAACTGGTACGTGTGTTATGTGTCGTCTCGACCATCTCTCCATACAACTGGTATGTGTGTTATGTGTCGTCTCCACCATCTCTACATACAACTGGTACGTGTGTTATGTGTCGTCTCCACCATCTCTCCATACAACTGGTACGTGTGTTATGTGTCGTCTCGACCATCTCTCCATACAACTGGTATGTGTGTTATGTGTCGTCTCCACCATCTCTACATACAACTGGTACGTGTGTTATGTGCGTCTCCACCATCTCTCCATACAACTGGTACGTGTGTTATGTGTCGTCTCACCATCTCTCCATACAACTGGTAGTGTGTTATGTGACGTCTCCACCATCTCTACATACAACTGGTACGTGTGTTATGTGTCGTCTCCACCATCTCTCCATACAACTGGTACGTGTGTTATGTGTCGTCTCGACCATCTCTCCATACAACTGGTATGTGTGTTATGTGTCGTCTCCACCATCTCTACATACAACTGGTACGTGTGTTATGTGTCGTCTCCACCATCTCTCCATACAACTGGTACGTGTGTTATGTGTCGTCTCGACCATCTCTCCATACAACTGGTATGTGTGTTATGTATCGTCTCCACCATCTCTCCATACAACTGGTATGTGTGTTATGTGTCGTCTCCATCATCTCTCCATACAACTGGTATGTGTGTTATGTGACGTCTCCACCATCTCTCCATACAACTGGTACGTGTGTTATGTGACGTCTCCACCATCTCTCCATACAACTGGTACGTGTGTTATGTGACGTCTCCACCATCTCTACATACAACTGGTACGTGTGTTATGTGTCGTCTCCACCATCTCTCCATACAACTGGTACGTGTGTTATGTGTCGTCTCGACCATCTCTCCATACAACTGGTATGTGTGTTATGTATCGTCTCCACCATCTCTCCATACAACTGGTATGTGTGTTATGTGTCGTCTCCATCATCTCTCCATACAACTGGTATGTGTGTTATGTGACGTCTCCACCATCTCTCCATACAACTGGTACGTGTGTTATGTGACGTCTCCACCATCTCTCCATACAACTGGTACGTGTGTTATGTGTCGTCTCGACCATCTCTCCATACAACTGGTATGTGTGTTATGTGTCGTCTCCACCATCTCTCCATACAACTGGTACGTGTGTTATGTGTCGTCTCCACCATCTCTCCATACAACTGGTACGTGTGTTATGTGTCGTCTCGACCATCTCTCCATACAACTGGTATGTGTGTTATGTATCGTCTCCACCATCTCTCCATACAACTGGTATGTGTGTTATGTGTCGTCTCCATCATCTCTCCATACAACTGGTATGTGTGTTATGTGACGTCTCCACCATCTCTCCATACAACTGGTACGTGTGTTATGTGACGTCTCCACCATCTCTCCATACAACTGGTACGTGTGTTATGTGACGTCTCCACCATCTCTCCATACAACTGGTACGTGTGTTATGTGACGTCTCCACCATCTCTCCATACAACTGGTACGTGTGTTATGTGTCGTCTCGACCATCTCTCCATACAACTGGTACGTGTGTTATGTGCCGTCTCGACCATCTCTCCATGCAACTGGTACGTGTGTTATGTGTCGTCTCGACCATCTCTCTATAGACTAGGACAATCCAGAAGTCGTGCTGTATTTGTCTGGGATAATGCTCTACTCGGGAGAGATAATTAGTTATTAGATTATACCGATATTTTGTCATATATCTGCCACCAAATCGATAGAAAATGCATGTCCCAGTCGACAATCAAATAATTGTATCAAGTATGTAACAATAGACGGCGCACGGGCGTCATCAACACCAGTTGTATAATAATTAAGTTATAATTCCTATTTGTCAGGTCTTATGTATGTGAATTAATAAAACATCGAAACATCTGCATTTAGAATACTTTCAATTGACTCGGTTCGCTTTCGCTGAATTTAGATTGTTTTCGCTGAACTTAGATCGTTTTCGCTGCACTTAGATCGTTTTCGCTGAACTTTGATCGTTTTCGCTGAACTATGATCGTGTTCGCTATGCTTAGATCACTTTCATTCTACTCAAATCTCTTTATCTTTACTTAAATCTCTTTGGTTTTAATTATGTCGCCTTCGATTTACTTATGTCGTTTTTCTTAGGTAAATTTCGTTATGCATAGATCACTTTCACAGTTACCTAGCAACACCTATCTTGGACATGCTCAAGCGGTTAACCAGTACTTTGTTCACCAACCTCCATAAGAAATTGCCACCTGTTTCATTTATTTATTTATTTATTTAATGGATATCTTGACGATATCTTATTTACCGACGCCTCAACCTAATAAGGTCATGTGGCGTCGAAAACATTTGTAAAAATAAAAATTGTTTAAAAACGTGATCTATGTTGAAAGGTTACATTTTAAATAATATATATACTCGATAATCACAATAAGTTGCATTATAATCTATTTATAAGGTGAGTTTCTTTTAAAAAACCTAATATTGTACTTGGCAGTACTGAATCGAATAATTCTTGTATACTATTTGTATTAAAGTATGCATTCCTTGTAAAGATGAGTTCGGCACAGTGGAGCAAAAAGTGCTTCACTGTGAATATCTCATCACAAGGAATACATATGGGTTGTTCTTCTGCATTTAAAATATAAGAATGTGTAATCCAAGTGTGTCCAATACGACACCGAGTCAAACGAACTTGTTCTTTTCGGTTTAGTT
This sequence comes from Archivesica marissinica, assembly GCA_014843695.1. Lineage (NCBI taxonomy): Eukaryota > Metazoa > Mollusca > Bivalvia > Venerida > Vesicomyidae > Archivesica > Archivesica marissinica. The sequence continues at coordinate 11,531,258 of CM026395.1, forward strand.
TTGTACGATATGTACTTGAAAATATGGGTTTAATTTCATGTAATTTATTTCTAACTTGTTTGTCCCAATTTATTTGACATTTACTATCGACATATTTCCTAATATTGGATTTTAAATCCGTATGCGGTATTTTAGAGTTTGTTATTGGCAAGTCTAAAGCAGACTTTGCTAGAAAATCAGCTTCATCATTTCCTCGTATGTTTATATGACTGGGATTCCAACAAAAAACAACAGTTTTTGAGGAGCTAATAGATATGTATCTTCTAAAAATTTGTTGAATTAGGGGGTTGGAATGGTTTGGTTGTTTGAGAGATGTTAAAACCGACAAAGAGTCGGAAAATATAATAAATTTGTCGTTTTCGTTAACAGTTATAAGGGAAAGAGCTAGGTCGATAGCTTGTGTTTCTGCATAGAAAATTGAACTGTCATCAGGTAATCTTACAGTACTTGATTTAGTATGGGTAACTGCTGCACATGCAACCTTTTCAAGTCTTTTTGAGCCATCTGTGTAGATGGATATATAATCTTTATATTTAGATTTTATTTCTAAAAATTTTGTTTTAAAAATATCTGGACTAGTTTCACTTTTCTTATTCTCATACAAATGAAGATCTAAAATAATGTTTGGGGTAGTCAAAGTCCACGGTTCTTTATTTAACAACTTGTTTTCTTGTATAATTGTTGTATCTATTTTTGCTTCTACTAATAATGGTTTAATACGGAGACCTAGTGGTTTTATGGCGGATGGAGAGTTTCCGTAAACTATTTTCTTTTTAGGCTCGAAAACGCAATTGAATGCAGGATTTTTGGGATTTGCAGCTAGTTTGGTTGTATATTGTAACGAGAGTTTCTCTCTCCGTATGTATAAAGAGGGTTCATTTGTTTCAGCATATAAGCTTTCTACGGGAGATGTGCGAAAAGCTCCTAGAGCCAGTCGTAGACCTTGATGATGTATTGTATCTAACTTTTTCAAGTAGGATTTTCTCGCCGATCCATACACAATGGATCCGTAATCCAGTTTGGAACGGATAAGTGATCTGTATAGATTTATAAGAACTGGACAATCGCTTCCCCAATTTGTATTTGAGAGCACCTTCAAAATATTTAGAGCTTTTAGACATTTCGTCCGTAGATAATTTATATGAGGTATGAATGTTAATTTTTTGTCAAATATAAGTCCTAGGAATTTTACTTCTTCTACTACAGGAATTTGTGAACCGTAAATTGTTAAATTTGGATCTGGATGTAATCCTCTCAATTGACAGAAATGTACGCATTGAGTTTTAATTTTAGAGAATTTGAAACCATTTTCGTTTGCCCAATCTTCAAGTTTATTTAGACATTGTTGGAGTTTTTGTTCAATGGTTTCCATATTTTTAGATTTGTAGAACATTACAAAATCATCTACATATAAGGAGCAATCTGTTTCGTTTAAACATTTCACAATGCTATTAATTTTAATATTAAAAAGTGTTGGGGATAAAATACTACCTTGAGGCACCCCTTGCTCTTGTTTGTATGTATCGGAGAGCGTTGAGCCAATTCTTACTTTAAAATTTCTATTTGATAAAAAATTGGCAATACAATTTGGCAAGTGGCCTTTCAGACCAAAATCGTGTAAATCTTTGAGAATACCATATTTCCATGTGGTATCATATGCCTTTTCTAAATCGAAAAAAACTGCTACCAAATGTTCTTTTTTGATGAAGGCATTACGAATATAAGTTTCTAGTCTTACTAGATGATCAGTTGTACATTTATTTTTCCGAAAACCCGTTTGGTAACTCGTAATCAAACTGTTTGATTCCAAGAACCAAACAAGTCTATCGTTAATCATTCTCTCCATGGTTTTACATAGACAACTAGTTAGTGCGATGGGACGATAATTTGTGGGATTTGTATGATCTTTTCCTGGTTTGGGAATAGGAATGATTATGGCTTCACTCCATTCTTTGGGAAAGTTCTCACTTTCCCACGTCATATTAAAAATATCTAAATGAGTTTTCATTGCATTATTTGGTAAATGTTTTATAATTTGATAATGGATTTGATCTGGACCTGTGGCCGTTTCTTTTGTTCTTTGTAGAGCAGTTTCGAGTTCTGACATATTGAATGGTAGATTATATTTTTCTTCATTTCTAGAATGAAAATCAATTTTTTCTTTCTCTTTCTCAGTTTTAAATTTCTGAAACTTCTCATTATAGTTTAATGTTGAAAAGTTGTTTTGAAAGTTTTCACCTAAAACATTGGATATGTCTTTTTTTGTTAAATGGGTTCTATTATTAGATGTATTTAGATGAACAATTTTTGAGCTTTTCCTCTTGCCATTTATTTTTGCTACCATATTCCAAACCCTTTTCATTGATGTATTAGAGTTTATAGTAGATACATATTTTTGCCATGAAGTGCGTTTTGCATTTTTTATAGTTCTTCGAGCTTTTGCTCGTGTAATTTGTGTGTTTAAGAGATTTGTTTTTGTGGGAGTTTTATTAAATTTACGCAATGCATTCTTTCGTTTATTTATAACATTTTTACAATCGTCATTAAACCATGGTCTAATTCTTTTAGAAGATGTAGAGGATTTCGGAATGCATTCCGTTGAAATTTTTAAAAGTGAATTCGAAAACGAGGTGATTGGATCCTCGTTCCCAATCTTTTCCAATATCAAATGTTCTCTGCATAAAATTTGGAATTTTTCCCAATTAGCTTTTTGTAGATTCCATTGTGGGTAAAAATTCATCTTTTGATTTGTTTATTTCTGTGATTACAATTGGGAAGTGGTCACTTCCATGTAGGTCATCATGTACGGACCATTCAAAATCTAAGAAAATGTTTGGATGACATATACATAAATCTAAAGCAGAAAAATGTCCTGTGGCAGGATGAAGGTATGTCGATTTGTTATCATTTAATAGACAAAGATCATTTTCAGTTATAAAGTCTTCTATTATTTTTCCTTTATTATTGATATTTGTACATCCCCATAGTTTACTATGTCCATTGAAATCTCCAACTAACATAAAAGGGTGAGGTAATTGTTCAACAAGATTCTCTAAATCATTTTGTTTTAATGGCGAGTTTGGAGGTATATAAATGGAACAAATTGTAAATGTTTTTGAAAGTGTAACCTTGGCAGCAATGGCCTGTAAATTTGTAGTCAAGTCTATTTTACTATGTGGAACAGTCTTGTTTATGAGAATGGATGATCCACCAGATGCCTTTTGACAATCATTATTTATAAAATTAAACATGATAAAATCTTTAAAATATATATTGTCAGTCGGTTTTAGGAAAGTTTCTTGCAAACAAAGGATATTTGGTGAAAGCAGAGATATAAGTATTAAAATCTCATTATAGTTTGCTTTTAGTCCCCGACAGTTCCATTGTATTATTGTATTATTCTTATCCATTATTTACGGAGAGAAGATTAAAAAATGGTACATAAAAAGATTACATTTTAGTGTTTGGAGGTGGATCTGGTACCAGCTCCATGTCTTCATGTTCTAATGAAGAGAATTTATTCGATTGTTTTATGGGATCCACTGATCCCTTCGGTGGTCTATCTGAGTTTTGTTTCAGGTTGCTAGGTCCATTTGGTTTGTTTGGTTTTTTTTGTTGGTTCGTTTTACTCTGTGACGAGTTTGATTTAATAACAGATGTTGATCGGGATTTACGAGATGTTGATTGGGATGAGGATTGAGAAGATAAGTGAGTTTTTGTTTTGTCATTGGAACTGTTTTTGGCTTCGGATTTTTCGGTAATAATTTCAGTAATAATTTCAGTTTGAGTGTATGCATTTTTCATTATTGGCTTATTTATTGCTGATTGAACTATTTTAGAGTAATTTTCCTTGCTTCGAAGTAAGAGATATTTTGTGAGCACTTTATTTTCATGATTTCTTTTTCTTTTATCCAAGTTTCGCATTTGTTCGATTTTGAGATGTGATCTTTTTTACAGTTTACGCATTTTGATTGATTGGGGCAATCTGCGGTAAGGTGATCGTTTTCACCCATACCACAATTTTCACAAATGGAGTATTTTGTAATTTTACAGTTGTCTTCATGGTGGCCAAATTTTTGGCAGTTGAAACATCGAAGTGGATTTGGTATATATAATTCGACATTTATATTTCTATAAAAGATTTTCAGATTTGGTGGAATAACTGTGTTGTTGAAGGTTAATAAAATTGTATTAGTTTCAAAAAAATTGGCCGTCTTTTTTGTACATGAATCTTTTAGCTTGAGTGACGCCTTGTGGAGTTAAATTTTTAACAATATCTTCGTTCGAGACTCCTTTTAAAATGTGATCTTTGATTATACCTTTGGAACTGTTTAGAGATCTGTGTTCCGTTATAGTAACATCAATGTCGTATATTTGTTTTATTTTTAAAATATTTTCAGTTTGTGATCTGGATTTAGTTTCAATAAGTAACGTTTGGTTTCTTAGTTTTTTTACAGATTTTGGTGATCCAATTAAACTTTCCAATGATTTTTCGATAACAAATGGAGATAGTGAGCCAATTATTTTTTCATGCATTTCTGATTCAATAATGAAGAATTTTGGATACGCTTTAAGTGGTATTTCTGATTCGTCTGATGGTCGTGGTCGTTTTAGGGAATTTTGGGAAGCCATGGTTATTGTTTTGATGTTCAACAGAAGAGGGCACCACCCGCCTCGGAGTCCTACCAGGGAACGCAGTTTAGAGGTGGTATTCCTACCTCTAGCGTTAATGCTACTCTTCTGTCATACTCTACTGATAGTAGAGGAAACTGTGATCCTGCCAGTAACTGGACAGTCACACAGATCCCCTATTTATCCATCGATTAACCCGTTAAGCCGCCGCTCATAAGAATCTACTTTAAGAAAGGAAAAAGGTAGTCAACACACGGTTTGTATCTGACGATACATATATAGTAAGAAAGATAGGCAGATAAGTTTTTCGATTCCAGAGCAAGGCACGACTAGCCGATTGTCTAGGCCCGGGCCCAACCCAGACGCCACGTCTATCCGAAGCCAGGGTCGAAGTAGTGTGTTAGGAGCTGGAGATCCCTGAGCCCCCTCAACTACCAGAATCCCTATTTCCGGTTTACGGGTCGCCACCTACGGCAAACTGGTGGCGTCTGTTTTATCAGGGGATTTCACCCCAACCATCACAGACGTAAAATGATCTATATATTGTATCCCTACAGACAAGGGTTTAATCGATTTGTTTCAAAATGTTTCGTAAGCTAGGTGAAGGCCTAAACATACTACTAGTTAGATGATACATTGGAGTACGGTTAGATGATACATTGGAGTACTGAACTATTTGGAAGATGTTACGTGGATATTCCATGTGAAAAATATTTCAAATAATCAAACAGTGGGATAAAATTTGTTCCCAATTTTGTATAAATTGTGCATAGTGATACGAGAATAGAAAATGTGAAAACGTACACAACACAAATGGTGATAAATACAGATGAATGTTACAATCTTCGTCCCGTGCGCTACCCACAGGCACAAATGGTAAACAAATGAGCATGTTAATGTATGATATAGCAAGGATAGAGAGAAAAGACATACATGCAGGGTTTGGGAAGGGAAAAATATTTACCTAAAGAGATTTAATTTATTTAAAATCATTTATTTATATTTTTGTTAAACCTAGTTTGTTTTGTTCGTTCGTTTTGTTCATTTGTTTTTGTTTAGTTTTATTGTTCGCGTGTTTGAAATCCTAACAGTATAGTATTACGATATTTTAAACATAAGTTTAATAAATTAGAAAGTTTTGTTTTGTATTTAATTTCTCAGTTTTAATGGTTATATTTTTATATTTTCTAACGCGTTTTACATTTCAGTTCTGTGGTATATTTATTTTTCAAGACTTTATTTAGTTTTAGGATATGTATTTGAATTTAAATTTTAGAATATGTTTTTGGTGGAACGCGGTCGGCTGGTTTCGTGGGAGTTTTACCCAATCTGCACACCAGCCAGGCAGCAGTGAATTTCTTTTGCCCCCAGCCGCTGGGGCGGGCCACCTGTTTCATATAAAGAGACACGGTCTGAGCGAGGAACGAACCAGTGGCTATTAGTGATGATAGGTTACAGTGACAAGTCAGCGACCTTAACCACTCGATCACGGAGCTATTTTCTTCATTGCTTAGAACAGTAGCGTCGCTAAACTCGTCTCGTATTAGGAAAATACGAGACATCTATGCATAGTGTGTTGCGTGCAATGAAAGAAATAATGTTCTATATTTTCTGTTAAATATCCACATTTACATACTGAATATTGACGTAAATGATTGAGTAAGTCATTATTTCGATGCTGTTTCTTATCCGGGCATGATTAACCTGGGTAAGTATATCTCAATCTCAATCATATCTCAATCGAGGAAGAATAGGGAACAGAGTCAGACTTGAACCTTGATTTTTGTTTATTCATGTTTCTTTCTTTTTCTTTTTTTTACACGCTTGATTGATTATTTCTTCACTTGATTCGTTTAAAAGACGTTTCCTACTTTACTTTTTGTTTCGTTTATTTGGGGGAGGGGTAAAGTCGCAACGGTCATATGGCAACTCTCCACCCATTATTGGTGGAAGAGGACCCTTTTTGTTACGTTTATTGGGGGGGGGGTTAAAGTCGCAAAGGTAATATGGCAACTCTCACCAGCTGGATAGATTCATCACTTCACAGAAATAGAGCGCCTGAGTGGAATTCGAACCTGCAGCGATGAGGGGTAAGTGATTAAAGTAAAATACCTTACCCACTGGACCGCTGGGATCTGTCCCAACTTTATAGATCAAATGTCAAATGTCAAAGCGCATCGAAATACATGCACACTTGTCCACGGGAGAATAAGTCTATAAGACTGTTTGTCATTCGTATCATTTCCCTGTAGATTCATGTGTGAATATATGGATTATACAAACTATAATATTGGGAAATAAAAATAAGTTGAAAATTAATACTGTAGCTTAGACTTGCAGGTGAGTGTCAACCCAGTAAGTGCGGTTCCTAAACCGCACAGAACCGCGCTCAACCGCACATATTTACAAACAAGTAGGTGATAACATGGCGTTAACGCGGTTGTCCGGTGTCAATAAAGAAGACATGCGATACTGTTCGATGCAAACGCGATCATGCACGGTGCTAACGTGGTCATGAACTGTGCTAGGACGGTCATGTATGATCATGTACAGTGCTAGGACGGTCATGTACGGTTCATGTACAGTGCTAAGGCGGTCATGTAAGGATCATGCGGGTTCAATGAGGATAACTACACTGTGCTAACACGGATACACGACTAACGACAGTGATGATGTCCCTTCCATATATTAAGTCAGGTTTTCAAATATTCCCATCCGTTTCCCTCGTCTGACAATAATAAAATTAACAGTCTTTCAGATGGGACGTTAAACCGAGGTCTCATGTCGGTGCTTTACACCGTGCACGTAAAAGAAACAGAGGAGACTCTGAAATGGATCTCTGTCTGTATCATTGCTTTATCCTCCAAAAATCTAAAATGACTAATCTCTTCAGGAGGCGTCGTTCTTATGGGCAACCGGTAGCGACGATAAATAAGCGTAAAACACACACACACACAAATCCCATCAGTTTTATCGTGGCTACAGAGCGACAAGCATCGTTGTTAGAGGAAGAAGGGTGGTACCTGCTGAATGCGTACAAGGAAAAGAAAGAAGAGGGTGATGACAGGCCGCTCAAGAAGAAGATAGTATTATGGATGGGGCCTTTGTTGAAAGCGAAAGAGAAGGAACAGTACAAGCAGGTTGCTGTCCAAGCGTCTGGCTACTGATCCCAAATCATACAAGAACTTTCCGAGAGTTGTTGATCAGCTTTGGTGATCTTTATATAGTAATGTTTAGTTCATCTGCTATAAAAGAGACTGACTACAAGTTATTCACCGACAATCCCAGAGGTCCGAAAACCGTTACGCACATGATAATACTGCTATTGAAGCGTATACTGTTTCTTGCTTAACTTAATGTGACACGTTGAGCAACTTGTACACCACTGTAATATACCATCACTGATGGACACGGGTTCGAGCCCCGCTCAGGCCGCGTCTCATTTATATGAAAACTGTTGGCAATTTCTTACGGAGGTTGGTGCACAAGTACTGGTTAACCACTGGGGCCTGTCCAGAAAAGGTGTTATTAGGTAAACTGCCCGCCGGTGATATAGCCCAAACTGGTGCTAGCACGATGCAGGCGTAAAATCCGAACAGACAAACGCGTGCTACTCTGAACGTACTACTACATGTTATATAATCCACCGCGGAAAGTGTATGAACGGAATAGACGGATATGTAGTCCAGTGGTAATACGCTGAAATCGAAGTCTCTTGTCGGTGCTGTACACCGTGCACGTAAAAGAACCAGAGGAGACTCTGGAATGGGTCTCTGTCTGTATCATTGCACTATCCTCCAAACATCCCAAATGACTAATCTCTGCAGGAGGCGTCGCTCATATTGGCAACCGGTAGCGACGATAAATAAACGTAAAACACACGTATGCACGTAGCTCGTATGTCCATGTATGTGATAGCGTAATGTCCGCATAGTAGGTGTTTGCTAAACAAGACCGTACACGTCCGTAGATTCGGACATACCTATTTGAAGCATTTTCCACATCGCCCGCTAATGATGTGTGAAGCGGGTGTCTCTATGAACAGTGTGCATACATTATCTAACTAGCGTTCCCATTGTTCATCATGCTACACTGTGTCCAAGCTTATTAACGTGCATATATGAAATGAATGCATTGGCATTTCTGCATATACGAAATTGAAGCCACGGCCAGAAATATATGAACTTAATAAAAGTTAGCTAATCCTATATTGTCATATACCGTACAAAATGATTGTTTTTAATTGGATTACCTCCCGCTACAACAGTTAAAGGGGCATTGGGTAGGCATGACTATTGGCAGTTTATGATTGTCCGTTTAGTGTATCATTGGTACAATAGTACGTAAAGGTGAGCACCGATTATCGTTAATACAATAGTACGTAAAGGTGAGTATCGATTATCGTTGATACAATATTACGTAAAGGTGAGCACCGATTATCGTTGATACAATAGTACGTAAAGGTGAACAACGATTATCGTTAATACAATAGTACGTAAAGGTGAGTATCGATTATCGTTGATACAATAGTACGTAAATAAGAGCACCGATTATCGTTGACACAATATTACGTAAATAAGAGCACCGATTATCGTTGACACAATAGTACGTAAAGGTGAGCACCGATTATCGTTGATACAATAGTACGTAAATAAGAGCACCGAGTATCGTTGACACAATAGTACGTAAAGGTGAGCAACGATTATCGTTGACACAATAGTACGTAAAGGTGAGTAACGATTATCGTTGACACAATAGTACGTAAAGGTGAGTAATGATTATCGTTAATACAATAGTACGTAAAGGTGAGCAACGATTATCGTTGACACAATAGTACGTAAAGGTGAGCAAAGATTATCGTTGATACAATAGTACGTAAAGGTGAGCAAAGATTATCGTTGATACAATGGTACGTAAAGGTGAACACCGATTATCGTTGATACAATAGTATGTAAAGGTGAACACCGATTATCGTTGACACTATAGTACGTAAAGGTGAGTAACGATTATCGTTGACACAATAGTACGTAAAGGTGAGCAACGATTATCGTTGATACAATAGTACGTAAAGGTGAGTAACGATTATCGTTGATACAATATTACGTCATTGTGAGCAACGATATCACACTCTGTGTTGAGCACCGAGCATGTGTGTCTGTTAATTCGTGTGCGTTGTTTAAACTTTATTTATTTTACAACGATTGCGAAACAAGCTTTAACAATTTATATTAATCACTCTCGTTGGCGCGAATGAAAGCGTACATGTTGTCATTCGTGTGGGAGGTAACCGGAACACCCGGGGGAAACCCACCTGTCCTATATGGCACCTATCGTCGCTACCGGTTGCCCATATGAGCGACGCCTCCTGACGAGATTAGTAATTTTAGATGTTGGAAGATAGTGCAATGATACAGACAGAGACCCATTCCAGAGTCTCTTGTGGTTCTTTTACGTGCACGGTGTAAAGCACCGACGCGAGACCTCGGTTTAACGTCCCATCTGAAAGACTGTTAATTTGATTAGGGTTAGACGGGGGATCGAACCTGCGATCCCTGGATTAGCAGTCCAGCGTTTTACCACTGGGCTACAGATCCGTCTGTGTTTGTTTATTATTGTCCCTATTTAAAGGGCCAGCCATTTCTGACTTTTGAGACACCTCTTTATATTAACATCAGTACTTCCCGAATCCTATGCTTGTATACCAGGCGCCAGGCTGGTAGGCAATCGGTAACCATTATTTAACTAGCTGGCGGCTCATCAACCGGCCATATCAGAACGATCCCCTGGCGAGATTCGAACCTTCGATCTCCCGCTGCGTAGGCGGATGCCTTAACCACTAGGCCACGGAGACTATTCGTTCCGTTTTTTGTAATTTGAATGTGTGTACACAAATATGTAAAAGAGCAATAACATATTATTAAATCACCGAATATGCTCGGCGTAAATCCTACATACCATGGCCTATAAAAAAAAGCTAAATGCCGTATATTATTATTTTCGTAAGTCGTGAACACAACTTTCATAAAATTGTTGTTGAAAATGTTAGCTTCATTACGTAACCATGCGCCTAAATACAGCTATCGCAGTTTCCATGGGGAACTAGATATTTTAGGGCACCTATGCACGGCGTACATGGATTTTTTTAATTTATGCACGGGTAAATGTTGAATATATTATTTTGACTTAGTAACATCAATAACTAACAATATTACAACTCATAAGATACTTTTTTCTGATTATTTGTACATTTTTTCCCCAATTCGGATAGCCACATGAAATGCTCATAAACTGCATCATTTCGGTGGAAACAATTTCCCAAACAAGTTGTCTGTTTATATTCGGCTACTGAACCAGTCAGGTGACAGTTGCATTAGGCTACCTGTACGCACAACGGAATGTTATTGAACTATGCTTCTGTCCTCTGTCAGTGACAATATGTTAAAACTATTCAATATTTTTTAAATACGGACGTAAATTGAAAAAATACGCCGAGCATAGGAATACGCCGAGCATAGTTTCACCCACTCTATGAATTAATCATTGCAGCTGTGTAAGTAATTAAGAACTGTTATCTAATGCAGCATCCATATTATGCTAAGTAATTTGTTTTAATATACATGTATGTAGAACTTTGCACTACGAGTTGCGATCGTTCAAACTTCCTGGGCCTGCTTAGTGGTTGAATGATCAACTACACACTAGGGCGGAGGGTGGCTTACAATAAGATGGTCGTGGTTTACGTGGATAATAGAACGTATGTCCATAATGTTTTTGAATATAAAGCTATGTCGACTGGTACTTAATCATGTGTTATACTGTTGTATGTAACCGCCAGTCATGTTTCTTGGCGATGTACATGTTTATGCCAATAAAAACTTGACTTGACTGTATATATGTGTGAAGATACTTTGCATAGTTTACGACAATAAAATATTCTGTCTGTTTGTGTTTCTGCAAATACTAGTAATGAATTTGATCGAAACTCGCATGATTGGTTTATTTATATTATTATAAAGAATGTGTGCACTGGTAAGATATATTGTATTATATGTATGACATGCAGGGAGAGTGGCATGCAGGGAGAGTGGCATGCGGGGAGAATGACATGCAGGGAGAGTGGCATGCGGGGAGAGTGGCATGCGGGGAGAATGGCATGCAGGGAGAATGACATGCAGGGAGAGTGGCATGCGGGGAGAATGGCATGCAGGGAGAGTGGCATGCGGGGAGAGTGGCATGCGGGGAGAGTGGCATGCGGGGAGAATGGCATGCAGGGAGAGTGGCATGCAGGGAGAGTGGCATGCGGGGAGAATGACATGCGGGGAGAATGACATGCAGGGAGAATGACATGAATGTATGTACAAAGGGATGTTTGGCATAGCGTGTAATGCTATCACATTTATCAACGTTCATACTGTGCAGTAGATAAATTGCACACCTATTTCTGACATCAGAATGTGTTATGTTTTGCTTCAATGTGAATAATTGCTTGTCATTGAGTTCACGATTATAAAGCCAATGATTACGGTCATGATGTCTAAGTTGGACTGGTAATCCAGGGATCGCTCGTTCGATCCCCCGTCTGACTCTAATAAAATTAACAGTCTTTCAGATGCGACTTTAAACCGAGGTCCTGTGTCGGTGCTGCACACCGTACACGTAAAAGAACCAGAGGATACCCCGGAATGGGTCTGTATCATTGCACTATCCTCCAAATATCTAAAATGACTAATATCTGTTCAGGAGGCGTCGCTCATATGGCAACCGGCAGCGACGATAAATAAACGTAACACACAGGCAAGATAGAATATGTTTGTAATCTAAGCGAACATTATAAGCTAACCTAATACAAATTACTATAATGATTGTATCCAATTTACCTTGAGGTTGATCTCTCGTACTATATGTATTATACGTTGTCTCTATTGTATCAGCGACAGTCGCACATACTAGTCAACTTGGAGCATCTGATTGCGTAAGAAACCTCGTGTATACTAATGCCACGTGTAGTCGCGTGTGTCGATACGACCACGTGCATATATATCAACACCGCACATGACGTCACAGGAGGGACAAGAAACCTCGTGTGTACTAAAGTCACGTGTAGTCGCGTGCATCCATACGACCACGTGCATATATATCAACACCGTACATGACGTCACAGGAGGGACAAGAAACCTCGTGTGTACTAAAGTCACGTGTAATCGCGTGCATCAATACGACCACGTGCATATATATCAACACCGAACATGACGTCACAGGAGGGACAAGAAACCTCGTGTGTAGGCTACTAAAGTCACGTGTAGTCGCGTGCATCAATACGACCACGTGCATATATATCAACACCGCACATGCCGTCACAGGAAGGACAAGAAACCACGTGTGTAGGCTACTAAAGTCACGTGTAGTCGCGTGTGCCCATACGACCACGTGCATATATATCAACACCGAACATGTGGTCACAGGAGGGACATATTTCCTGTGAATCAGTACATACGACCACAGGCACAAGACACAATTTGTTTTGCCCTATGGTCATATAGTAAGTAATGTTTACTAAAGGCAACCAACGGAAATGAAACATGCATGCAGAAACATCGACGAGAAACTAGGTAAAAACGAGCAGATCACTGATATGCCCGTGTGGTCCCGACCGGAAGACCTTATTAAATCAACAAATACTTTTTATTTCATGGAGATCGGTCAGATAACACCAGAATGGCGCATTGTTTCACCGTGAACAGCAGGAAATGCAGGCGTTCGGATTTATTTCCGTTGGTTGCCTTTAGTAAACATTACTCAATATATGGCCATAGGCAAATTGTGTGTCTTGTGCCTGTGCATACGACTAGGTCTACAACTCAGCACAGTGGCAATATACAATCAGTAACATAAATAGTAATAACAACTTACCCCGGCTGTTAAATATGAGCAATATCCGTCATACACGTTTCCATTCGTTATCCCTTTTGCTCAGCTAAATTTGGTTCAAAGTCAAGTAAATCCAGCTTTTAGCTTTCAGTTCAATCCACATATCACGATATAAATGTATGTTTCTGTATATTTATCAATGTATATTACATGTATCCTGATAAATAACCAAGTAAATCTAGGCCAGATGAATAATCCCCATGTCACGTGCAGTTAACAGTCCCATGTGTTTTACAGCAAACGAACCCTCAGGTACAACTCCAACCGACTCGTTTAGTTCCTGCTCTCAGCATGTTAAGCTCCCCTAGCACCCAGCAAAACGTGTCCCGAATATGTCCGATGGAGACTCAAACACCTGCCACTTATCGTAGTCCAGCAGACTGCGGAAATGTTGACAATCCACTCCGGTTGACATTCCTTCAGTAAATTCAGTTTGTGCCGTCCCATGCTGTACCGCAACCACACTTCTTCCCAAGCTGCAACTACTCTGGAAGTAAATCCACCATCCCATATCCATATATGTAATGAAATCCCAGTCACTTCTATTCGTCCAAATTCGGAGAAAAAACTTTGAAACTGACGAAACACAACTCAAATCCGTTGCTACTAGTGCTAGATCGAGTCAGCAAACCGAGTGGTGAAATGTGAAATGCACAGTGGTGAAATGTCAAAACTTCCCACAGCAAGGGAACGTGCACGAATCTCACGTGAAATCACTAGGTCAGACAAATGTTCACATTCCATACATGAGACAAAGTGTGAATACAACACGAAGCAAGACAGATCGGGGCTTACCCGATGCTATAAATAGACCGTGTACTCCGGCGAATAAAGACCAACAAGCGGAACGCGAGCAGTTGATAGGTGATGGGTTTTCCATACAGGTGCGAACGTAGGACAATAGGTCAACACTGAGACGAGCATGCTGTGTTGTGCATTGTTCAATATTCAAGGGTATTACAACAAAACGGACACATAAGTTACTGTCTCCGAAAATAAAGGTGTAACAATTATGATATTGTGTTATTTACGGAAACTTGGGCAAATCTATTTTCTGATTTAACCCTTTCAACACCACAGACCTCTATATAGGCTTTTGCAAGTAGTATTACTAATTTTAGACAAAATTACCCATCTTGATAAATGAACTGGTCCGAATGTAATTTTCTTATTCATTTATTGGTCTAAGAATATCATGGACCAGTCCATGTCAGTTACTTGGTGTTGAAAGAGTTAACTGTTGAATAGTTCCAACATTTTAATCTAAACAGGTCAGAAAACAAAGCGTCTAGCAAACGTTCCACGTGCGGTATACTTATATACGTTAGGAATTAGTTCGTTTCTTCTGATACTGTAATCACAGGCACCAGACACCAAAAAACGCCCAGCCAAAACGACAACATTGCATGTTCTGCTGTTCACGATGAAACAATGTGCCATTCTGGTGTTATTTGACCGATCTCTGGTGCCTGTGACTGTAATTGTTCATAGTGAAGATGATATTATGTGTATTAAGATAACCACTTTTAAACCGGGCCTACAGAATGACTTATTTGTTTGTTTTTGCTACATTATACATGAAAACAACAGCCGACAAACCATGATCGATGAAACCTATGACAGATTATTCGAGCATATTGTTAGTTAGATTCAAAATATGAAAATGGCTTTAATTTTATTCTCTGCGGCGATATGAACTCGCACACTTCTGGTTGTCCAGATTTTGTCGTTGGTGATGATTATTCTCATGTTGATGTGTTACCAGATGATTATTATACTGATGAAAATGTTAGGCGTTATTCACAATAAAAAGAACATTTGAATAATAATGGTTTAGTTTTATTGGATCTGTGTAGACAAACAGGCTTACGTAACTATTTAAAACGGTCGCTTTGGTAATGACACAACTATTGGTTGCTATGCATTTGTTGGACATAGAGGGTCAAGTGTTGTTGATAGCGTCGTGATAACGCAGTGGATGCGCGTTCGCTTCAGGTGCGAAAGGTCCGGAGTTCGAGTCCCGCTGGAGCCGTTACGAGTGTGCCCTTAGGCAAGGCATTTATATTCCACGTTGCCTCTTCGCTCTCCCTCATGGAGATGGATTCCATCAGGAATGAGGTCTCGAGAGTGATTAATATAAGTTGTAAGAACTTTGCAATCGAGCTCAAATAAATTTGCATAAACTAAGTGTTGTTGACTATGTTATTAGCACAAACAATTTAATTCAGTATGTTGATTATTTTAATGTTGGTGATCCTATTATACTATCTGATCACTGTTTAGTTGGTTTTACGTTAGTATTTAATGTACCAGGATTGAATATTAAACCTGAATATAAGACATATGAGCATATACATTAAAGTATATATAATGTGCATGGCACAGAGAAAAGACAGACGAATACATTGATAGATTGTCTTCAAATAATACTACAATTAAGTTAGAAGCTTTTCAATTAAATATAGACAACAACACGTGTAATAATGATATTAATAGTTGTATTAGTGAATTAGCTGATACTGTTGCTGGAGTTGTCTCACTTTGTTTAAAGCGACACTACATCAGTGAAATTGCAAATTTCTACAAAATGTAATTTCCTATTATATGGTATAATTTTTCACAAAATATTTGCCTCAAAACCTGAGTATTTCAACTAATAAACAAACGTCGTATACGCGGTTTGTTAACATAACAAAATAATGTAAATATGGTCAACATGAATGCGTAATGGAACGCGCGTGTCGGAATAACACGATTTGTGTATGGTACAGTATTACCGTTATATCTCACACGTGTACCAATGCATATTTATTTGTAGACTTAGTTAAATTAGCTCTAAACGACAGTATCACGCGTTTAGTATTGACTCCAATGACAAACAAACGCCAATTCAGGAGCGCAAATGACAGTTACATAATCCTGATGAGCATTTCTTTAATCCCGACGAAGATGATTTTATCTTGTGTTGATAGATATAAGAGGGAGGAGTTTAATGTTATGCTTGCAGAATTAAATTTACCAATTACAACCGAACATTTGTTAAAAGCAATTAATCAGTTACGCCCAAATAAAAGTGGAGGTCCTTGTTAATACTGAAATGAGTCGTCGTCGTCGTCGTCGTCGTCGTCGTTGTGTGTATTAAGATGTACATAATATTCATAGGGTACACTATACTTACCAATATTCTTTCTTTTCCCCCGGATCATCAGTCCCATTGTTAATTATATGTGTTGATGTGACCTTCCTATACAAAAATCTACACACACATATATACAATAACAGAATCACACTAGTCGAAATATTCTGGTTGTCACATCAGAATAGGTGCACCAAATCATATTCCAATTTCCTTCTCCCCGACACACACTGTCCACACCGTTCGATACGAAAACCCAGATGCTTTCGACAATACATTATATGTCAACAGTATCACCGTCGTCATCTAATTATGCTATTAATAGTATTCCAAATATAAGCACATTTTACAAAGCAATGACAAAGCACACACATGTACATGTGCTTCAATGTACATAATTAGAAACACGTCTTTCCAAATAATTATATGTATTTCATATGAATAAAAACTAAATACACAGTACATTATCACATTTACACGCAATGAATAGAACTCGTCTTGTAACACAATTTTAAAATTATATCAACACGAACGCGTATTGTAACAAACGTGTATGTTTTCTGACTTGAGCTGTTTGTCTATGTTAACAAAAAAAGGAAATGAGAACATTAGCTACTATTTCAACTGTATATGTTCAATAGCCAAGAGTAGTAAGTGTATATTCTTCCAACTTGTATATACAGCACCAGGCTGTTCTTAATTACATTTAGTACTTGTACAATTGGTAGAGGGTGTACTGGTGATGCGGGGTAATTGTAAAGACATATCAGTATGAGTGGTCTAACGATCATCCCTCGTCTTTATTGTCACTTAATGTATGCTATACATGCTTAGTAATACTTCGCCCTTGCAGAACATGCGTTTTCATTTATACATTCCTCTAGATGACTACTAGTAAGTCATATATCAAGTAAAGGAAATGGTAAATTCTGTACAATCACGGAATATAGCATAAGCATACAGGAGGTTAGCATTTAACAACTCTGGTTTTGTATGTGGCAACTTATCAAACACATGAGTGTCAGAGGGAAACTTTCTAAAGTTCAAATACACGAACTACCCGCTAGCTGGGTAAATAATTTAAAAGTAAATAAGCTGACATCATCCGGTACAGAACGACACATACACACATTCGCAATGGAGAGGAACGAATTTAATGCTATTATGACTTGTGTTCCAGCCCATATGTGTACATTGTATGTATATAATAATACGTGTGATTGTTTACATATATACAATAAAATAAGATTAGCAAGTAAACAATTACCAAAAGTATAAACAAAACAACAAGGTTACCTTCCTAAGCAGAAATAAAGTGTATTTCAAATACAGATTTCGTTCGTCTGATACAAATAAAATGCACCGAGATATAGGCATATGGCAATTTTAAACCATATTATTGTGAATAATTAATGGGAACTAGTCAGGTACAGCAGTTTTTACGACGTTACATTTCTTAACAGATTAGCATGGTAAATGACTTTGCAAAGATTGTTCAAAGTAATTTTGAAGTTTGTTGACATAAGACTGGCAAACTTTTGTTTTGTGAAGATAACATCCGGATCAATCTGTCCTTCAAACAATTCAGTGACTGCTACATATGATTCACAGTAGTATGCATTACTGCATACAATCCTGTAGTTTCGTTGTAAGCATTAACCTGCCAATCACAACTAACATTGCCTTTGCAAACAGTATAGGAGGCAATTCAGGCGGCACAAAACGGGCTAGACAAAATTTGAGCACAAGTGAGATTCGACACGAGTAATGACTACTAATATGAACCGGAAGACCACGACGACGAGACAACGTTTAATAATAATGATTGTCGTTCAATATGCTTATGTCGTTTTGTATTTCGATAACATTATAGTTGTATAAGTTACATTGTACAACATTATACATGTATATTGCATGGCGTAACTGTGTACTTTGGTTATAATTATTGTGTATGTGCATTAATGCTATAGTGTTATACATGTATATTGCATGGCGTAACTGTGTACTTTGGTTATAATTATTGTGTATGTGCATTAATGCTATATTGTTATACACGTATATTGCATGGCGTAACTGTGTACGTTGGTTATAATTATTGTGTATGTGCATTAATGCTATAGTGTTATACACGTATATTGCATGGCGTAACTGTGTACTTTGGTTATAATTATTGTGTATGTGCATTAATGCTGTAGTGTTAAGAACCTTATGAGGGCCCTATAGAAGATTAGATCAGAACTAATAAGGTCACCCTCTATAAATAAAGAAATATACTCTATTAGATGATACGCCAATATATACTGCTTGAATACCTCACAAAGACAATTGTTGTGGTCTATGTAACATATATACTCATCTGTTACTCATTCGAATAGAAAATATAAAGACATACTGTTCTGAAAAGGTTGCATAATTACTGACACTGCCATTATCATCGTCATATAACCTCTGTACTGACATTATCTTGCTCGTATAACCTTTGTACTGACATTATCTTGGTCATATAACCTTGTACTGACATGATATTGGTCATATAACCTTTGTACTGACATGATCTTGGTCATATAACCTTTGTACTGACATTATCTTGGTCATATAACCTTTGTACTGACATTATCTTGGTCATGTAACCTTTGTACTGACATGATCTTGGTCATATAACCTTTGTACTGACATTATCTTGGTCATATAACCTTTGTACTGACATGATCTTGGTCATATAACCTTTGTACTGACATTATCTTGGTCATATAACCTTTGTACTGACATTATCTTGGTCATGTAACCTTTGTACTGACATGATCTTGGTCATATAACCTTTGTACTGACATTATCTTGGTCATATAACCTTTGTACTGACATGATCTTGGTCATATAACCTTTGTACTGACATTATCTTGGTCATATAACCTTTGTACTGACATTATCTTGGTCATGTAACCTTTGTACTGACATGATCTTGGTCATATAACCTTTGTACTGACATTATCTTGGTCATATAACCTTTGTACTGACAGGATCTTGGTCATATAACCTTTGTACTGACATTATCTTGGTCATATAACCTTTGTACTGACATTATCTTGGTCATGTAACCTTTGTACTGACATGATCTTGGTCATATAACCTTTGTACTGACATGATCTTGGTCATGTAACCTTTGTACTGACATGATCTTGGTCATGTAACCTTTGTACTGACATGATCTTGGTCATGTAACCTTTGTACTGATATGATCTTGGTCATGTAACCTTTGTACTGATATGATCTTGGTCATGTAACCTTTGTACTGACATTATCTTGGTCATGTAACCTTTGTACTGACATGATCTTGGTCATGTAACCTTTGTACTGATATGATCTTGGTCATGTAACCTTTGTACTGACATGATCTTGGTCATGTAACCTTTGTACTGACATGATCTTGGTCATGTAACCTTTGTACTGATATGATCTTGGTCATGTAACCTTTGTACTGACATGATCTTGGTCATATAACCTTTGTACTGACATTATCTTGGTAATATAACCTTTGTACTGACATTATCTTGGTCATGTAACCTTTGTACTGATATGATCTTGGTCATGTAACCTTTGTACTGACATTATCTTGGTCATATAACCTTTGTACTGACATGATATTGGTCATAAAACCTTTGTACTGACATGATCTTGGTCATATAACCTTTGTACTGACATTATCTTGGTCATATAACCTTTGTACTGACATTATCTTGGTCATGTAACCTTTGTACTGATATGATCTTGATCATATACGCTTTGTACTGGCATTATCTTGATCAATATAACCTTTGTGCTGACATTATCTTGGTTGTATAATCGTTGTTATATGTTTAACTTACCAAACATCATGTTGCCTACTCCTCATGATTGCCTTTTATATACTAGAGGACACAGAAAACGCACACCTACAATATACACTAGAGGACATAGCAAACGCACACCTACATTATATACTAGAGGACACAGAAAACGCACACCTACAATATACACTAGAGGACATAGCAAACGCACACCTACATTATATACTAGAGGACACAGAAAACGCACACCTACCATATACACTAGAGGACATAGCAAACGCACACCTACATTATATACTAGAGGACATAGCAAACGCACACCTACATTATATACTAGAGGACATAGCAAACGCACACCTACATTATATACTAGAGGACACAGAAAACGCACACCTACAATATACACTAGAGGACATAGCAAACGCACACCTACATTATATACTAGAGGACACAGAAAACGCACACCTACAATATACACTAGAGGACATAGCAAACGCACGCCTACATTATATACTAGAGGACATAGCAAACGCACACCTACATTATATACTAGAGGACACAGAAAACGCACACCTACAATATACACTAGAGGACATAGCAAACGCACACCTACATTATATACTAGAGGACATAGCAAACGCACACCTACATTATATACTAGAGGACACAGAAAACGCACACCTACAATATACACTAGAGGACATAGCAAACGCACACCTACATCATATACTAGAGGACACAGAAAACGCACACCTACAATATACACTAGAGGACATAGCAAACGCACACCTACATTATATACTAGAGGACATAGCAAACGCACACCTACATTATATACTAGAGGACACAGAAAACGCACACCTACAATATACACTAGAGGACATAGCAAACGCACACCTACATTATATACTAGAGGACACAGAAAACGCACACCTACCATATACACTAGAGGACATAGCAAACGCACACCTACATTATATACTAGAGGACATAGCAAACGCACACCTACATTATATACTAGAGGACACAGAAAACGCACACCTACAATATACACTAGAGGACATAGCAAACGCACACCTACATTATATACTAGAGGACATAGCAAACGCACACCTACATTATATAGTAGAGGACACAGAAAACGCACACCTACAATATACACTAGAGGACATAGCAAACGCACACCTACATTATATACTAGAGGACATAGCAAACGCACACCTACATTATATACTAGAGGACATAGCAAACGCACACCTACATTATATATTAGAGGACATAGCAAACGCACACCTACATTATATGATTATTATTACATGTAAACGAAATACGAAGGAGTCCATCAAATGTATCACATCTTTATTACAAAACACAAACTGAACAACTAAAAATATTTCAAAATGTTTAACACTATGTATTTATATAGTTATTGTTTTTCATGTAAAAACACACTTATTCGAAGTGTGCGTTTTCTATGTCCTCTAGTATATACTATATGTGGCTTAATTAGAATACCTTTGATGTGTTTATCAGTTACTAGCAGTGCTGCATGTCCATGTACATCCCTATACAACTAGTT
Organism: Archivesica marissinica; assembly: GCA_014843695.1. NCBI lineage: Eukaryota > Metazoa > Mollusca > Bivalvia > Venerida > Vesicomyidae > Archivesica > Archivesica marissinica. The sequence continues at coordinate 11,553,357 of CM026395.1, forward strand.
AAGACAATTGATTAGAAGTTGCCAGTATCGTGTGTTTTCTATTCATGAACAAAATAAGGGATGTGACATCGAATAAAACTATTGATAGAGTTAAACAATTTAATAATTGTTCCACAGTTGAAGAACGTACACATATTCAGATGCCTATTCTCAAACTTCTGATTACTGTCATTTTTCCAATTTAAAGATTCTGAGAAATACATTTCTAACAAATCGTCTGTATTTAGAATGTGTAAATCCCATTATATATGGATTTATCGCGCAATAAAGTATATAAGTTCGAAACCCGAACTCCTGTGGTAAATTCATAATCATACCATTGGCTCTTAATTTAGGTTTGATAAAAAAAGCATACATAAAAATACGGCGCAAATGGTAATATAGTTGCTATGGTAACGGCCGCCATCATGATAGCAATTGACTTTTCCGCTGCTATCTTAGTGTGCTCGTGAGCTTTTGTTGAATTATATGTGGCGTGTTTCGTCTTCTGTGATAACTCCCAGTGTTCATGAGCTTTTGTATATTCTGTGCGGGTGTTTGTCCTCTTCGCTGAAATACTCACTGTTGTTGCTTTGGTATGTTTTACACGAGTCTGTTGAACTGTGTGTGTTGTCGCATTCGCTGCGTTGTCACTGTGTTGGGTATTACCGGTGTCGGCTATACGGCGTTCCTCTGTCAATTCGGGTATTCTAGAAATGTATGTTGTGCTTTCAGATCTGATTTGAAATTCAACAGAATGCAGTTCATGTAGTTTGATATCAGTTATTGCAAGTTGTTTTATTGAACTCAATGTCGACGTATTAGTTAAACATGATATGTTTGTAGTATTGCTGCCACCATTGCACATAGCAGGTTGTGCTTTTGTAAGTCTTTGTCCAGTTTTATTTCCTGATGCGTTTTGTCCTGTGAGAGGTCTCTGTCCACTATAATAATTCATTTTTAATTGTTTCTCTGCGTGAACTATTTTTTGAATAATGGACTTGTATAAAATAAGCATTGTTAATGTCATCGTTATGAGAACAATAAAATCAATTACATGGAAAATGAATATAGTTGTTTGTAGGTGTTCTTGATAGGAATGGCTGCAATAGAAACCGATTATATTGGTAAAGTTGCCTGCGTCAAGGTCTATATGTGATGTATCGACAATAAAATAATTCTTTAATGACACACCTGCAGAATAAATAGCAGTGCAGGCTACACATTTTCTTGCGGTAGAAAAGTTTAACTGCCATTTCGAATTATCACAACAAACACGTCTATGTCTGTCGACGGCAATAACAAATAACAAAGTGAGCGAATTTAAAACAAGCCCGTAATTAAAAAAATACATTACAATACAACCAGTCTGGCTTCTGAATGTGACAGTGTTTGTCATTTCATAGAACACGGTGCATTCACTGGCACATGCAACAAGATCGTTCGTGGATAGAACACTTAGTAGAAAGTATGTCACATTTCTTTGTTCTTTCTTCTTTTCCTTATACCCATACAACACTATTGACAATGTGTTTCCAATGATACCCAACACTAGAACAACACTAAACGTTACTAATACTGGCACATATTCATCGGTTAATTCATCATTGAGTCTGCTTAGACTGTATTCATCGTCCGTATCTGCCATGCTATCTCTCTTAACCTAATTTAACATACAGTCTACATCCGCTATGTCAAAGTCGGATATGTTGAATTCTCCGGTTATCTCGAAGTCGGATAAAAGTCCCGGTTCATACACTATCATGGTACATATAACTTTCTCCGTTTATATCGAATTTATTTAAGTCAAACTTCGGTTATGTCGAAGTATTTTGTTCGATAAGACGGAATTCGACATAACGGGTGTGTACTGTATATTTTAAGTTATTGTGTTTGGTGGTATCATTCCGAACATAGTTGAGAAACACTATACATCCTACAAGTTATTCACATTATTTCAACTAAGATTACTTAAAATTCACCATTTTACATAGATGATTCATACAGGCATATTTGCTATTGCAATGTATATATTTCTATGGTAATTATTTTATTGTTTCTATTAGTTTCACGTTCATTCAGTTGAGCTGGCCTAATATTTTACACACGGTTCATTGTTTCTTTCTTCCAAACCAAGTGTGTGCCATATACATGTATCTGCTACAAGTCACGCGACCTCGCAATCCTGTCCCCATGTTTTCCATTCATTGATATATCGATACTTGTAAATGACAAATGTTGTGTTCATATCCAAATAACATTTCCTCTCCATATAAATCAACAAAGTTCACAAAAATATGTATACATCCGTGCTGTTCATCTTCATCTACTTAACTTATATCAGATGCCTATATTACGTTGTGTCTATTCGACATTCACTACACTTGATGCAATTGACGTATGCTCACTAGTTACACCAGGTTCTGTATAAAACAAACTCCAGTAATCACGTTGCAATTAATCACACGGATTAATACAAACAACGATCAGTGTGTAGCATCCATTACCGCAGATACAATCAGTTGCAAAGTTCATGATAAACGTGTTATCTTAGGTATGGAATGTTGCGGCCTGTTTCTGCAATAGGGAATCGATTCCAAGAAAATCGGGATTGATACCCTACGGTACCGTGCACGAGCACCACGTTCCATATACATTAAAGTGTGTAAAACAACAAATAAATTGCCTATTAAATACATAGTAAAAAGTAAAACCATACAGTCTGTTTATTTATATTCCCAATCTTTCATTTCTTCTGATACCACATCCACTGTGAAGAGGTATTCAAATGAAACTGTAAAAGAGCAAAACTCTTCCAATTATAATGTTTGCCATAGCCAGCGCTCACCTGTGAATAACGTCACTGTGTTTACACACTGTATTCCTCCGCCAAATAATTCAGTATACCAACATTCAGTGTGCAATGGCCTGAATAATTATTATTATACCACATCTGTTCTACACATCAACTAGTCTGAAGTCTTCTTAAGTCACATCATTTCTCAAAAAAACACAAACACTATAACACTGCATTTTTACCAAACGAAACATGAACTATATTAGTTATTGGGACTACATTCGTAGGTTTCCGGTGTGTTCACAGGTAGCCCGCCTACTCCATGTGAGGAGATATGAAACATCGGACTTTATCGCAATTCCAAGCGTTCCTGACACCATCATGAATCTCGATTGAAATTGTAGTTGTCGGATTGATCAGTAAGCTATGTGCGGGGGGTTGACGCTGTAGCTTGGGGAGCATCATTTGGGGCCGATAATCTTATTGAAATATGTTACTAAAATCTTGCTTGGAGACGATAAGTGTAGTGGTTTTGTCTACATACAGATTCGTCTATCCAGATGCATCGTCTATCTTGGCAGTGTGTGGTTGATGCGGTCGCATTGGGGGAGGCATGGAGATAGTGACCACCAAATTGTGATCGGTAGTCTTCTATCTAGGCATAATTGTTGTGAGAACTTGTAGTTGTAATCTTGTTTGTAGATTAGGTTAGATAGCAAGCCATATCCCTTGTTTGTTCATCCCTATAGGTCACCACATGAGCCTACCAAGTAACGCTAGGAATTACAAATATATAACTATTTAGTTTAAACATTATTTATTTCAGTATTTTACATGTAATCGAGAAATGAACAGTTTACATATTATAATTTAACTGCAGTAGACTGAAAGGGATTAGAACGAAAGAACACTTATATCGTTATTTGCCCTATCACTTGGTTGTTATACAATTGGCAGGAGAATTTCTACTAATATAACAATTAATTAACAATGAAAATACGTGAAATATATTCTCGGTATATTGCTAAACAATGTCAAATTAGTATGTGAAATACAAACGATAATGTTATTGTATTAGTGAATAAATTAGCTTTGAGTGTTCAAAAGTAAATGGTTAACATTTAAATGAATATTTGAAGAAAGTTCAAGAACATGACATATCAAATCGGAGCATAAAAGACGTAATTAGTTTCAAGAAAAGTGGTTGAATACGATCGGTTGTCAATAACGACAGCATTCAGATTGGAATCCGCAATGTGAACATTTTAGAAAGTATCCATCTTCTCGGAACCTTTCACTGCCAATGATGTATTCGCGTACAGCAAGGAGAATTACGGTGTTGGTTGCAATATCCTTATTAGTGTCACCGATAAGGAGTGTGTTTAAAGTTGACTTTACAAATTGTGGACAGATTATTGAAGAGAGTTGTACAGAATTGAAAATGTTGAAAGAAGAAATGGAAGTTATCTTCTATAGAACTATTTAAATAACGAATATCTGATTAGCTTAAACAGTATTATATTTCAGTATATGTACATACATTGTCTTTTATAATATACAGTATGTCAACAGGAATGAGGAGAAATGATCTGCTACTTATGTAAGTTTCCCTCTCGTCGAAGAATATGTGATTATATATCTCTATTCCTCATAACATATGTACGCACTAAATTTGTGACAAACTGTCTGAATTTTGGATTTGTGAATCCCATTATATATGGAGTTATAGCACCATATAGAATATATCCTCGAAACGCGAATTGCTGTTGTAGGTTGAAAATCGCACTTCGTTCTTGCATGTCCGGCTTTATAAAGAAACATGCATAAAAATACGGGATAAATGGCACTGCAAAAGCTATCGTCATTGCTACCATCATAAACACAATTGTCTTTTGTGCAGCTAGTTTAGCGTTTTGACGTCTAATTGTAGCATTGGTCCTCGTCGCTTTTATATTAGCCTGTTCGTGATTTTCTGTAAATATCTTCGGCGCTGTTATATTACCTTGTTCTTGGCTTGCAGCAGAATCCGTCTCCTGTGTGCTTAATATACATTGTTCCTGATTGTCAGCCGATGTTGTCTTCTCAACTGTTATTGCATCGTGCATCTGACTTTCAGTATGTTTTATATACGTCTTTGTTAATTTACAGTCATTCAGACTCTCAGAAAATAGGTTGGTCTTATCCTTTTTTAATTTAGCTTCATCTTGACTTTTAGTAGGCTCAATTGTCTCCGTTGTTAGAACTCTATGTTCGTGACTTCCTGTAGATTCGATCTTGTCAATTTTTAAGTGTGCGTGATTATGACTTTCCGCTATTATGTTATCGTGTTTCTTTTCGTCTGCATATTCAGACTTCTCCATTGCTATATTACCGTGTTCGTGACTTTCTACTGATTCCGACTCGTTCGTTTTCATTATACCGTGATCATTATTGTCTGTGGAGTCAAGCTTCTCTACTGCTACTCTAGCGTGTTCCATAATTTCTGTAGTGATTCCGTCTGCATGACTGTTTGTAGATAGTGTTACATCCACTGATATATTAACGTGATCAATATTTCCTTCATATTGATCATCTGTTATTTGACCACGTTCATAGACTTCTAGAAATACAGACTTATCCGACATATATTTATGGTTTTCGTGAGTATCGGTGGTTTGAATTTTCTTCGCTGTTAGATTAGAGTTTCCGTGAGTGTCAGTATTTATCGAATGTTCATGATTGTATGTAGATGGTTTTTGCCCCGTTATTGTGTTATAATACTCATAACATTCTATAGATTCAGACACCTCCGCTTGTAGTATAGCGTGCTCATGATTTTCGGTAGAAGGCATCTTCTCCGCTGCTATTTTTGAATGTTTTTGACTGTTTGTAGAAACTGTAGTATCTGTTGTTGAGTTCGAATAATCATGATATTTTGTAGATTCCATCTGTTCTGTCTTGTCCGTTTGTACTTTCAGGTTTGCAGATTTTACATAGCATTTTGCAGTTGTTGGTGTTGTATTAATGTCAGTATGGAATTTTGTGATGTCGTCGTATGGTGCAGATCTGTGATGTGTTGTTGTATTTTCCACTTTAGAATGTTCCACGTATTCCGGGACAATTCTAAACACATTTGCATATTGTGTTTCATAGCTGATGTGCGAGTCAACAAATGTTTGGACACTAGAATTGGATTGTTCTTTGTCAATATTTCTATCTACGCCCATATCGCTATCTTTTCTAAAGCATATTCGGAAGAGTATGTGTTCAGCAAAATACGTGACTTTACAACACTGCCTTGGGGGAATTGTCTGCCCATTAGCATAATGGCTTTTCATTTGTCTCTCTGTGAGAAATATTTTCTGAACGATCATTTTGTACAAAATTGTCATAGTTACAGTCATCATTATCAAAAGAATAAAATCAATTAAATGAGATATAAACATAATTGTTTGCAAACTCTTTTGATATGAGTAGATGCAATGAAAGCCATGTATGTTGGTAGTATTGTCAGTGTTAAGATCAATATGTGCGATATTGATAATAAAGAAGCATTTGCAGGAAATTCCAAATGTACACGTTGATAATCCGAGAATACATTTTCTTGCCATTGAAATGTTAAGCTGTCTATTTGAATTTTCAAAGCAAATCCGCCTGTATCTGTCGACGGCAATGAGTAGTAATAGAGTGAATGAATTCAATACAAGCCAGTGATTAAAGAAATATATGGCAATGCATCCTTTTCTACTTTTGAATGTTAAAATGTGGGATACTTCATAGACAATGCTGCATTCACTGATGCATGCTGCAAGGTTATTCACCGACAGAGCAGTTAATAAAAGAAATGTTACATTGCTTTGTTCTCTTTTCATTTCTTTAAACCCATAAAACACTATTGAAAATATGTTTGCAACGATGCCGAGCATGATAACTATGGCGAATGTTAATAACAGCGGCATAAATGCATCGACGAATTCACTGTTGATGTTGTTTAACAAAATTTCGTCTTCATCACCCATTATTCATTTTCAGTTTTACGCTATGCTTCACATGCTTCAAATTATGTAGTGTCCAAATCACTTCCATGGGGGGGCCAATCATCAATGCATTTAGAACTTGTGGCCCAACCCATTTGCTAATTATGTATTTGTAATTTGTTTGTAATTGTTTACATATTACATGTATTTACATGTGCGCCTCTTAGCCACTGCAGTTTATCTATGTCATGAAACCTAACGGACAACCCTACTGTACTAAGGGCTCACCGGTGCCGATGGCTCGGGTGAGCAAATAAACTAAGAACATCAATGGAATTGAATATGTCTGGCGTGACATGTATATACAGCAATAAAATATTATCAAATCAAATATCCTTCACGAAATCTATTAATTCCAGATTAACTCCGTTCCTATCCTGGTAGTGGTATCACTTTTCGTTCACTTCACTTTATGATCAATTCGCATTCATTATTATCGTCCATTAGTTATGTTACTTAACTTCGCTGTTTATCAATAAATACATACGTTGGTTACCCATAGCAACGCCTCGTGGTGGATATAAATGGACTTATACAGTCTGTGAACTTCAATATTACTTCTCATTGTGAAGCGTTGATACAATGCAAAGTTAAATACGATGTGACATAAAATAGATAAATAACTTCTAAATGGGATTAAATAGATATGTCATCTATTATTTCTACCCGAAACAGTTGAATTCGATCTAATGGTATTGCATAAAAAATTAAAAATAGAATTTGAAACGTACATTACCTGACACAATGTGATATGCTAATACAGTCGGATAGACATACTATGTATTCTTGCATTATATCATGATGGTTACTTCCATTTGATCATTGACCAAGGCGCCTCCGTGGTCGAGTGGTTAAGGTCGCTGACTTGTATACCACTGTAACCTATCATCACTGATGGTCACGGGTTCGAGCCCCGCTCAGACCGTGTCTCATTTATATGAAAAAGTTGGCAGTTTCTTACGGAGGTTGGTGCACCCAAGTACTGGTTAACCGCTGGAGCCTGCCCAGGAAAGGTGTTGTTAGGTAAACTGCCCGCCGGCGATATAGCCCAAAATGGTGCTGATGCAGGCGTAAAACCCGAAATATAACATAACATAATTGATCATTGACCAAGGCGCCGATAATAATGATCGCACCGTTTCCATGAATCTGCTGTTCTAATATAAATCTACATCCAACACCTTCATCGTCCATATAATGTTGCTGTTACTGACCATAATACGGATTGCATATAGTGAAATTAAAGACTACGTGAATACTGTAGACATGAACAAAAATGTAAGGTTGGTAGGGGATATGTCTCTGTCTCCTGCACTACATATTAGGGGGATTAATAAATGGGGTTGCCCCTAAGTAAGTGGTTTTGGAGGATAGTGCAATGATACGGACATATACCCATTCCAGAATGTCCTGTTTCTTTTACGTGCACTGTGTAAAGCACCGACACGAGACCTCAGTTTATAATCCCATCTGAATGTCGGAAAACTGTCACCGATGTCACTATAGAACAATGTACATATGAATTCCTGTACTACATGTATGAATAAAGTGCACTATCCATACGAAATGCAATAAAAACTAACATATGGACATGAACCACCACATACTATAATATTTAGGAAAGTACTGGACATTATAACCGGTATTCCAAAGTATAATTATATCCATAGATCACATATGTACTATATAGTGTATCATACAGGTAGACACGCGCGTATGAATACACTGGGATTGAAACTGACTAACCCTTGGTCTTCATTTATCATTTACTTATTAAAACCGGAAATAATAATTAATGATACAAGGTGTACTCAGAAATCCAGAAGATTGAAACGTTCTGCCTCCAAGAAAAAGATGGCGAAGTTCCCGGATTAAAGCCACACACGTGACAAGGAAGACTGTGATTGGTCAGCATCATGCTTCTGCAGTGCGCGTTATGGAAAATGACATCCTCGCTAAAAACCGGTGTCCGGCTGAGCATATATACTGACACCCTATGCGAACTGTAGTTACTACAGTTTAAGTATTGTAGAAATTATAAACAAATTTACATTATACTATTGTAAATTGCGTTGTTATCATTTACTTATTAAAACTATGATGATGTTGGTTACTGTAATTTGTATGTATTAGATTGAGCAGAGTTGTGGTGTCGCAGTTGAAAATCTGCTTTATCTGATAACACAGGCTTCCAAATCTATGTGGCGAGGCATTATCGTCATTTGTTAGAAGAGTGTACGGGAAACGAATATAAGTATGTGTAGTGCTCTGTGTTGGTCGACTCGCTCTCTATACCAACCGTATCAGCCTACGGATTTAGCTACACTAAGTCCATCGCTACGCTGTTATACGAAACCGAAAAGGATTTGTCAGTCATCCTGGTTAGCCCAATTTATATGGTTAATATTTGGTACCACTACAAATCGAGTATATTGTACAGTGTGTCACTACGCTCGCAAGAACAATCTCACAACAGTCAGTACAATGACAGCATTTGTCAAAGAGGGTTTCAATATTTGGAAGAAGTCGCCAGGAAATTTCAAAGACCATCAACTATGCGAAGCGAACAAGGAAGTAAAAGGGAAAATTAAATTCGCGCATAGAGACACCAACGTTAAATATGTAATAATAGGGGACGGAAATTTCTAATCAGAAGAAACATTTCATATGCATAGTGAAACAATTTGCGTCAATATTTCCTTCTACATAAATTAGCTATACGTGGCCATTCAAACGAAGAGGGGAACGTTATCAAACTTCAGGAGTCACGGACAACTGATTGCCAAATCATGCAATCCTGGGTTTGTTTAAACTATACTGAGTCAAAAAAGAAACGATACCAAACTAAAAATGACGTAAAACGGATAAAACCATAGAAAGGTTTAATATATTATTACGTATCAGTACCGGGTATCTTATTGCAACGTCAGCCAACCATAAACACAGGTAAATAAACACCCGATAATCCTGGAACGCCGAATTTCCGATTTGCACTCGCTCCTCAACAAAGACAACTTCCTATACATGTACAAATCGGAAAACCGGTTTATTGTACTGGTATTGCATTATCATCGAGGAAAAACACCTTACATACCCATTGTTACCTCTAACAAAATGCCTAGGCTAAACCGCAATCAGAGAATGCGTGCCATTGGCATGATTGACGGCGGTTTACGTCAGCGTGACGTCGCAAATCGACTCGGGGTTACGCGGATCACGATAACACGTCTACTTCGACGTTATCGAACACATGGATCGGTGGACGACCGTCCAAGATCTGGTCGACCACGTGTGACGACGCGTGAACAGGACCGTCACATTCGGACGTCACATTTACGTGACCGGTTCCTACCTGCTACGCACACAGCTGCCGTTACTCCTGGGATGACCAACAATCGCATCAGTGCACAAACAGTCAGGAACCGGCTCGGTGAACGTGGCATTCGTGCCTATCGGCCATACGTTGGACCCATCCTGACACGACGTCACCGTGACGTACGGCGGGAATGGACGACGGAACGTGCTCGCTGGACTCGGTTACAGTGGAATTCGGTGATGTTTAGCGATGAATCGCGGTTCTGTTTGCGTCGAGCGGATGGCAGAGAGCGGGTATATCGCAGACGCGGTGAACGTTACGCCGACGCATGTGTACATCAGGTCGATCTGTTAGGGGGCGGAAGCGTTATGGCGTGGGGCGGTATCACCTTCGGTAGTCGCACTGAACTGTTAGTGGTGGACGGGAACCTAAACGCCCAGCGGTACTGTGATGAGATCCTTGCGCCAGTTGTTGTGCCGTTCTTTAACGCCAACAGAAACGTCACACTGTTCCAACAGGACAACACCAGGTGTCATACTGCTCGGATTTCCACCACATTATTGGAGCAGAACAATATTGAAACCCTGCCGTGGCCTGCTTTGTCACCAGACTTGTCACCCATAGAACATTTGTGGGATACGTTAGACCGCCGCGTCAGACGACGTCAGCCGGTAACGTTAAACCAACTGAGGGATGTTTTGCGTCAGGAGTGGACACATATTGACCAGCAAGAGATTCAGACACTCTTCCGTTCGATGCGACGGCGGTGCATTGCAGTGAGAGACGCAAATGGTGCCCATACTCGGTATTGACGTCTGCGTGAAAACTCCATTAGACCCCTGTCCGACGAATTACGTCATCACGCAGCAGACAGTTTCGGAGGCTCATTGTGCTTTATGTGATCCTCTTTCAAACATGTTGGACTATCATCTTATGAATTTTCAAAGAATTTTCTTAATAAATGTTGAAATTATAGACACATAAACACCAGGTATCGTTTCTTTTTTGACTCAGTATATTTATATTACAATGATTGTGAAGCAATTTTTAACAACTTATATTAATCACTTTCGATTGCGCGGATGAAAGCGTAAATGTAGTCATTCGTGTGGGAGGTAACCGGGGTACCCGGAGAAAATCCACTAACCACTGCGCTAATCGGACAGCCAACCTTGTAATGGGTCTGTATATTCTCAGAAATAGTTGTCGGCTTACCATTAGCAGCATCAATTAACATTATCAGCATCAATTAACATTATCAACATTAGCAGCATTAATTAACATTAGCACTCCGGTTTCCTCCAACACGATTGACCACATTTAAGCTTTCATCCGCGCCAACGAGAGTGATTAATATAAGTTGTTAAAACTTGCTTCGCAATCGTTGTAAAATAAATAAAGTTTAAACTTTAACATCTTTACAAGGATGTTTTAGACGCAAAGTAGAATTAGCAATGTTGGTCGACGTTCTATAGCACAATAGTATGTAAGTTACAACTATTACAAGTGTGTGAAGGTCCGCCTACGTGGTCGAGTGGTTAAGGTCGCTGACTTGTATACCACTGTAACCTATCATCACTGATGGTCACGGGTTCGAGCCCCGCTCAGGCCGTGTCTCATTTATATGAAAAAGTTGGCAGTTTCTTACGGAGGTTGGTGCACCCAAGTACTGGTTAACCGCTGGAGTCTGCCCAGGAATGGTGTTGTTAGGTAAACTTCCCGCCGGCGATATAGCCCAAAATGGTGCTGATGCAGGCGTAAAACCCGAAATATAACATAACATAACAAGTGTGTGAACAGTATGTGACATTATGACTGAATGAACAACTTAGTATTAAAATGCTTTTGTCTGCAGTTGCGATGTTACTAAAATTGTATTTTACAATTCCAGTAACAACAGAAACTGCTGAACGTACGTTTTCGTGACGAATATGGACTTGTGTATGGTCAACAATGACGCGATAATGTCTGAATAATGTGCTGCCGCTCAATCGCTACACTGAGGTAGATAGGATGGGCAGTGAGTCTTTAGCAAACGATTATGTTGGGAAAACTGAAGGGCGATGCCTACTTTTTATATATCTGTAGCAAATATGTAATATCTGACTAGCTGTGATTTCGGAGCGTAGAGCTTTGTTTATTCCTCAAAAGCAGGGGGATAGACAACACGCAGCCCCTATCCACATAGCACTCCCCTGCGGCCACGTTGATCAGTGATGAGTGTTTTAATAGTGTTGTTGTTCTAATTTCTAAAATTGTTAACCCCCTCCTCAACTTATGAAACGTTCCTTCTCCTATGCTAGATATTCATAGCACAGTATATAACAATTGTTAAAACACTGTCGTGACGTCATACCTTTGTACAAAAGAGTATTATATTAAATCGTAGGCGTACCGATACGAGATTAACATTAGTAGGATCTTGTTATATAAGTGTGTGTTTTAAGTAAGATATAAGCCTCAAAATGATCCAATATGTAAAACTACGCGCCTCACACAGTTCAATAGTTTACATATGTGATGGTTTTCGGCTTATAGTAGCGTCCGTTTTCCAATGGTAGAGCGTCGGATTCGGAATCGAACGGTCCGGGTTCGATACTCAGTCAGGCCACGTATGTAGTGTCATTGAGCAAGGCACCTCACGCACATTGCTTAGTACTGGTTAACCGCTATGGTCGGCTAAGCATGCCCAGGAAAACATGTGTAGGTCCCCGCAAGGGGTTTGGCATGAATGGAACATACATATACATACATACATACCATATACATAAACTATTATAATAGTACTAGTTTATAGGTATTTAGTATTTACGTAAATATATTTTATGATTATTATGATCAAAATTGTTATCGTACTGGCTTGGTGCGATGGTTTGCCAAAGGTCACTTTGTGAGCTTTATCTGCACAACTGTTTTGAGGCGATGGCGCAGTAGTAGTATTGTCAGATTTGGTCTTATTATACGATGTCGCCTTAGCGGGTCCAAACCCGACTTATAATGGAGTTGGATCAGTAGATGACAACATGTTACATGACAACAGACAATCATCTTGGCAACCCTTATATGAACTTGGAAGATCATTGAACATCAATGATTAATACAATTATATGAACGTTTCACAAATTTATATCAGTTGCACTCGTTATTTCTCTCAACTAGACGTTTCAATCAAGTTACCGGCCGTCACACATATTTAATGTAACATTCTTTATTCATCATTATTTATTCGCAAGCAGAGTAGTGTATCAGGCCCGTAGCCACACTGAGGCACACCGAGGCTGCTGCCTCGGTTAAAATGTCCAAAGCAAAAACAAATAAATGAAACATTAAATAAATAAAATGTACCAAATATCCCTTTCCTGTATAAAATGTTGACTGCTAGAGAGTTGAAAGGTCAGTACATAATTATACGTCTAAACTCATTAAATCAGAAAACGCAGGAAATCGCTTCTTTATCCCAACATTTAAAGGGGAACATGCCCATGGACCCCTCTCCCTCGATTGCCTCGGTTGAAAGTGGTCTCTAGCTACGGGACTGTGTGTAAACACGTTTCATGTAGCAACATCTGTATAAACATTATTAATGAATGTGTTGTGTATCATCAGATCACATCTATAACAACAACAACTGGTATTATTAGTTGATAAAGAAACCAACCTGTTACAGAATACAACTATCAGCTCAGTCATTGTACAAAGTAACAGATACGTTGTTGTTTTGTCGTTCAGCCTTGTTTTGTCGTTCAGTTGTGTCGTTCAGCCAACAATCATTCGCAGGTTCGATCCCCCGTCTGACCCTAATAAAATTAACTGTAAATGGCGAACATCCAGCTATTGTTGTTGGAGAAGGACCCCGGGTGACCTTACGATCAGTACGTCAGGCCAGGCGCAGACGGGAATCCTGGCAGAATCATCGACCTTCTGTAAGCAAACTGAATGGCTTCATCACATGAAATAATTCGACACTACTAGTCGGATTCGAACCAGCAACGGTGAGAGACAAATTAATTGAAGTCAACGATCTTAACCACTCGGCCACCGAGGCCCCTTGTTTTGTTGAAATGATCCAATCTAACCGACTGTATAGTTATTGAATGCAATAGTCTGCATACGATCACGAGTCACGCGAGATCACGAATTACGCGAGATCCGTCAAAATGACGCCTCATACATATACTTTGCTTAATTCTGGTTTTACCACAATCGATTCCAAGAAAACAATAATTCGCAGGTTCGATCCCCCGTCTGACCCTAATAAAATTAACTGTAAAATGTAAATAATGTTGTTATAACTTGTAGCCCAACCCATTTGCTTTTTTCCCTCGACAAACAAATGTATCGTATACTGCAATCATACAAATACATATTAATCTCTGATTTGTTCTTAGTATTGTATGTATATATGTAATATATTGTATGAAAAAATGCAATAAAATATTATTAAAAAAATAAAAAATAAAATTAACTGCTTTTCATTTGGGACTTTAACCCGAGGTCTCATGTCAGTGCTTTACACCGTGCACGTAAAAGAACCAGAGGATACTCTGGAATGGGTTTCTGTCTGTATCATTGCACTATCCTCCAAACATCTAAAATGACTAATCTCTTCAGGAGGCGTCGCTCATATGGGCAACCGCTAGCGACGATAAATAAACGTAAAACACACACACATTAGTGTGTCTGCATTTGGCCAGGGCATTAAAAGTTATGATCACAGTACGAGAACTATTACAACTAGTGTTAGGGTCAGAAACCGTTCTGATAAGCGGGCGGCCATGTTAATGAATAATCATATGGTAAACATGTTGCACTTTACGGCTCTAAAGCAGGGCACGTATTATTATTAGTAATAGTATATTCCACATCTGTTAAATCGAACACGTAAATACGACTGTTGACACTTCAGACAAGCGAAATTGCATGTAAACAATAATATAGTTTATTCATAGCTGAATGATAGCAACATTCGGTACGTGATTGCTTGGCATGATATAGCCGTTATTCTCGACCGCGTGTCTGTTGTGGCATGCTGACACCATAATGTTTAATATTTGGTTACCGCATACAATCTAGCGTTGCTATGTATTAATATACTCTACATTGTTCAGCGGGGGACCCTATTTCCATTACTTGGCATATACTAGTGTCATCCGTACTCGTTAACATGTTTCTTATTCGTGGACGTTTCCATTTCCTGTACTTGCTATACACTATTAGTATCTTTATTGGTTTAAACATATTTAGTGTCTTTATTAAGTTCCTTTGTCACGTAATGTTCCATTTCCTTTTACTGTTTATACTCTAGTATCATCTTTTGTATGTTCCTTATGCACTGCATGTTCCATTTCCTGTACTCGTTATATACTAGCAGCATCTGTATCTATACCTGGACGTTCCCATTTCCTGTACTAGTTATATACTAGTATCATCTGTATCTATACCTGCACGTTCCCATTTCCTGTACTCGTTATATACTAGCAGCATCTGTATCTATACCTGGACGTTCCCATTTCCTGTACTCGTTATATACTAGCAGCATCTGTATCTATACCTGGACGTTCCCATTTCCTGTACTCGTTATATACTAGCAGCATCTGTATCTATACCTGGACGTTCCCATTTCCTGTACTCGTTATATACTAGCAGCATCTGTATCTATACCTGGACGTTCCCATTTCCTGTACTCGTTATATACTAGCAGCATCTGTATCTATACCTGGACGTTCCCATTTCCTGTACTCGTTATATACTAGCAGCATCTGTATCTATACCTGGACGTTCCCATTTCCTTTTCTGTTTTATAGTAGAAGTATTTGCATTATGTTCGTTATTCTGTTCCTTATAGGCGGGTGGTTCTATTTCCTTTTAACTGCTAAATATATACAAGTGTCTTCTGTATTATGTTCCATGTTGGAAGAAAGTCATATTTCCTTTAATTACAATAATCTAGTCACGAAAATAACGTACGTTATCAGCCGTATATTTGTAACCATTCGGCGTGCCATAGCAATGGCACAATCGGTAATGGGGCCAAACGTGTTGTCTCTTTGGATCACGGATCGGTAATGGGGCCAAACGTGTTGTCCCTTTGGATCACGGATCGGTAATGGGGCCAAACGTGTTGTCTCTTTGGATCACGGATCAGTAATGGGGCCAGACGTGTTGTCTCTTTGGATCACGGATCGGTAATGGGGCCAGACGTGTTGTCTCTTTGGATCACGGATCGGTAATGGGGCCAGACGTGTTGTCTCTTTGGATCACGGATCGGTAATGGGGCCAAACGTGTTGTCTCTTTGGATAACGGATCGGTAATGGGGCCAAACGTGTTGTCTCTTTGGATCACGGATATTCGAACAGCCATCATGATCATGGTTGCATTGGTGTAAGGGGACTGAATCAACACACTCATTAAACCGTATATCCACGCGATGACAAGTGTTCGTGATGTAGTACACGTAGATGGTACATTAGAGAAGCGTACTAAATTGTGATCCCCTATCAGCTTCTGTATCTTCTAAAGGCGGCGTCCTATCTGTTTTGAAACACCTGCAAATTGATCTGGCAAGAAACTTCCTAAATTGTGTATTTGTGAGACCCATAATGTACGGATTTATGGAGCAATTTAGAACGTAACTGCGAAACATAAACTGCTCTGTCACGCTCATCAGTTCGTCCCTATCCTCCCTAGTAGGCCTGATCACGATAGTTGCATACAGATATGGAGCAAATGTAAGAACGGATACACACGTCACTGTTATCATCATAATAACTAGCCTGGTCTCAATCAACACTTTAATGTCCGTGTTCGTGCTGTGTGGCCGCGTTGCTACCTGTCTTAATTTCTGAGTAACTTTGGTATACATTGTAAGTAATATAGTTGATATTATTAATACGATGATCAAATCGATCAGATGCAATGTAAATATTGTCTTATGTAAGCTACTCTTCCGTGAATGGGTGCAATATGTTCCTAGAATAGTCTGGTTTCCCTGAATGTCAATGGGAAACTGTGTCACATCCACTGTCAGTATATACTGACAGGCCAATGCCATACTAAAGAGAGATATTCCTGCAAACACTTTTCTAGCTACTGGAATTGTAACTTGCCATGCTGTAGATGACAGACAAATTCGTCTATATCTGTCTACTGCTATAAATGCGAGTAAGAATAACGATGAGACAATCAACCAGTGATTGAATGCATAAAGGGCCACACAACCCCATCGGTACCTGAAATTAACGATGTTCCTCATTTCATAAAATATGCTACACTCACTGCAGCACGCGGCTAAGTCGTTTGTTGCAAGTGCAGTTATCAAGAAATACGTCACATTCTGTTGTAGTCCTTGGGTTTTTGTAAAACCGTAGAATATAATCGAAATAATGTTACCGGCAATGCCCAACAGTATAACGACAGCTATTGTTGACAGAACAGAAATATATGTGTCGCTTATTTTCCTGTTAACATCTAAAATATCGGCACTTAATTCCATATTTAATCCTCACAACTCTGTGTTGACGTATATGTATGCATATGTCATTTATCTTGTTAGCAACAGTTTCAAAATATTATTAAATAGCAGTCAGTCATTGTATGTCACTCTTATACCTGGCATGCATCAACATCTTACATATATACACTGACATGCCATGCGTTAGGCTATGGTTGTCTTAGTTTCCTGAATTTTAATAATGATAGTGGTGTCGAATATATTCCGTCATACGATAAGCGGTATGCATACTACCGTCAACAATCATTGTCCTCACTGTGTCAGAAATGTTCTGCAATAATTACAAATCTGATACATAGTTTAATGGAGAGTTTGGTAGCCCATGCGTTTGTGTTAATTCACGTGTGTAATCGCAATGTCTCTATTATCATAGCATGACATTACGTGCATCGTTAAAATCACATATAGGTCATTTACCTTGCCATTGATATGTTAAGAATATTCATAATATTCACAATTTCAACTTCCCAAATTAACAATTTCAACTTCACGAATTCACAATTTCAACTTCACGAATTCACAATTTCAACTTCACGAATTCACAATTTCAACTTCACGATTTCAATTTCACAAATTCACTAATGAATAAAAGTGTGGCTAATAAAATCTAGCTTATATATGACCATGGTGAAGTGAAACATATCTTGAATAGTTTATAAAGCTAACATGATAAACTAGCTAATTCCATCAACACATAGTATGATGTCGTTTTACATACGTTCATTTTATATTAGAATATTTGCGTACCACACACGCACGCACACACGCACACACACATGTATATATATATTCATGTATATCGTATATTTCCAATATAACGCACGCGTGTCATTATAATCCGTGAGCAAACATACAAGTTACCCTTCTCACATTATAAAAATTAATGTTCCTATACCTTGTGTATAAATCGATATTGTATGACAACATAACACGGAAGTTAAAGCTAAATGATATTATCAAACCCAGTTTTGACTATAACGCAACATTGATAAACTAGGGGGTGTTCTACAATTTCTCTCGCAACAGTGATAAACTAGGGGTTTTTCTACAATTTCTCTCGCAACAGTGATAAACTAGGGGGTTGTCTACAATTTCTCTCGCAGCAGTGATAAACTAGGGAGTTTCTACAATTTCTCTCACAACAGTAATAAACTAGGGTTTTTTTCTACAATTTCTCTCGCAACAGTGATAAACTAGGGGTTTTTGTACAATTTCTCTCACAACATTGATAAACTAGGGGTTTTCTACAATTTATCTCGCAACAGTGATAAACTAGGGTTTTCTACAATTTCTCTGGCAACAGTGATAAACTAGGGGGTTTTCTACAATTTCTCTCGCAACAGTGATAAACTAGGGTTTTGTTCTACAATTTCTCTCACAACAGTGATAAACTAGAGGTTTTTCTATAATTTCTATAATTTCTCTCGCAACAGTGATACACTAGGGTTTTTTCTATAATTTCTCTCGCAACAGTGATAAACTAGGGGATTTCTACAATTTCTCTCGCAGCAGTGATAAACTAGGGGGTTTTCTACAATTTATCTCGCAACAGTGATAAACTATGGATTTTCTACAATTTCTCTCGCAGCAGTGATAAACTAGGGGTTTTCTACAATTTCTCTCGCAACATTGATAAACTAGGGGTTTTCTACAAGTTCTCTCGCAAAAGTGATAAACTAGGGGTTTTTCTACAATTGCTCTCACAGCAGTGATAAACTAGGGGTTTTTCAACAATTGCTCTCGCAACAGTGATAAACTAGGGGTTTTCTACAATTGCTCTCGCAACAGTGATAAACTAAGGGGTTTTCTACAATTTCTCTCACAGCAGTGATAAACTAGGGGTTTTTCAACAATTTCTCTCGCAACATTGATAAACTAGGGTTTTTCTACAATTTCTCTCGCAACAGTGATAAACTAGGGGGTTTTCTACAATTTCTCTCGCAACAGTGATAAACTAGGGTTTTTTCTATAATTTCTCTCGCAACAGTGATAAACTAGGGGATTTCTACAATTTCTCTCGCAGCAGTGATAAACTAGGGGTTTTTCTACAATTTATCTTGCAACAGTGATAAACTATGGATTTTCTACAATTTCTCTCGCAGCAGTGATAAACTAGGGGTTTTCTACAATTTCTCTCGCAACATTGATAAACTAGGGGTTTTCTACAAGTTCTCTCGCAAAAGTGATAAACTAGGGGTTTTTCTACAATTTCTCTCACAGCAGTGATAAACTAGGGGTTTTTCAACAATTGCTCTCGCAACAGTGATAAACTAGGGGTTTTCTACAATTGCTCTCGCAACAGTGATAAACTAAGGGGTTTTCTACAATTTCTCTCGCAACAGTGATAAACTAGGGTTTTTTCTATAATTTCTCTCGCAACAGTGATAAACTAGGGGATTTCTACAATTTCTCTCGCAGCAGTGATAAACTAGGGGGTTTTCTACAATTTATCTCGCAACAGTGATAAACTATGGATTTTCTACAATTTCTCTCGCAGCAGTGATAAACTAGGGGTTTTCTACAAGTTCTCTCGCAAAAGTGATAAACTAGGGGTTTTTCTACAATTTCTCTCACAGCAGTGATAAACTAGGGGTTTTTCAACAATTGCTCTCGCAACAGTGATAAACTAGGGGTTTTCTACAATTGCTCTCGCAACAGTGATAAACTAAGGGGTTTTCTACAATTTCTCTCACAGCAGTGATAAACTAGGGGTTTTTCAACAATTTCTCTCGCAACATTGATAAACTAGGGTTTTTCTACAATTTCTCTCGCAACAGTGATAAACTAGGGGGTTTTCTACAATTTCTCTCGCAACATTGATAAACTAGGGGGTTTTCTACAATTTCTCTCGCAACATTGATACACTAGGGGGTTTTCTACAATTTCTCTCGCAACAGTGATACACTAGGGGGTTTTCTACAATTTCTCTCGCAACATTGATACACTAGGGGGTTTTCTACAATTTCTCTCGCAACAGTGATACACTAGGGGGTTTTCTACAATTTCGCTCGCAACAGTGATAAACTATGGGGTTTTCTTCAATTTCTCTCACAACAGTGATAAACTAGGGGTTTTTCTATAATTTCTCTCGCCACAGTGATAAACTAGGGGTTTTCTACAATTTCTCTCACAACAGTAATAAACTAGGGTTTTTTTCTACAATTTCTCTCGCAACAGTGATAAACTAGGGGTTTTCTACAATTGCTCGCGCAACAGTGATAAACTAAGGGGTTTTCTACAATTTCTCTCGCAACATTGATAAACTAGGCGTTTTTCTACAATTTCTCTCGCAACATTGATACACTAGGGGGTTTTCTACAATTTCTCTCGCAACAGTGATAAACTAGGGGTTTTTCTTCAATTTCTCTCACAACAGTGATAAACTAGGGTTTTTTCTATAATTTCTCTCGCCACAGTGATAAACTAGGGGTTTTCTACAATTTCTCTCGCAGCAGTGATAAACTAGAGGGTTTTCTACAATTTTTCTCGCAACATTGATAAACTAGGGGGTTTTGTACAATTTCTCTCACAACATTGATAAACTAGGGGGTTTTCTACAATTTCTCTCGCAACATTGATAAACTAGGGGGTTTTCTACAATTTCTCTCGCAACAGTGATAAACTATGGGGTTTTCTTCAATTTCTCTCACAACAGTGATAAACTAGGGGTTTTTCTATAATTTCTCTCGCCACAGTGATAAACTAGGGGGTTTTCTACAATTTCTCTCGCAGCAGTGATAAACTAGGGAGTTTCTACAATTTCTCTCACAACAGTAATAAACTAGGGTTTTTTTCTACAATTTCTCTCGCAACAGTGATAAACTAGGGGGTTTTGTACAATTTCTCTCACAACATTGATAAACTAGGGGGTTTTCTACAATTTCTCTCGCAACATTGATAGACTAGGGGGTTTTCTACCATTTCTCTCGCAACATTGATAAACTAGGGTTTTTCTACAATTTCTCTCGCAACAGTGATAAACTAGGGGGTTTTCTACAATTTCTCTCGCAACATTGATAAACTAGGGGGTTTTCTACAATTTCTCTCGCAACAGTGATAAACTAGGGGGTTTTCTACAATTTCTCTCGCAACAGTGATAAACTAGGGGGTTTTCTACAATTTCTCTCGCAACATTGATAAACTATGGGGTTTTCTACAATTTCTCTCGCAACAGTGATAAACTATGGGGTTTTCTTCAATTTCTCTCACAACAGTGATAAACTAGGGGTTTTTCTATAATTTCTCTCGCCACAGTGATAAACTAGGGGGTTTTCTACAATTTCTCTCGCAGCAGTGATAAACTAGGGAGTTTCTACAATTTCTCTCACAACAGTAATAAACTAGGGTTTTTTTCTACAATTTCTCTCGCAACAGTGATAAACTAGGGGGTTTTGTACAATTTCTCTCACAACATTGATAAACTAGGGGGTTTTCTACAATTTCTCTCGCAGCAGTGATAAACTAAGGGGTTTTCTACAATTTCTCTCGCAACATTGATAAACTAGGGGGGTTTCTACAATTTCTCTCGCAACATTGATAAACTAGGGGTTTTCTACAATTTCTCTCGCAGCAGTGATAAACTAGGGGGTTTTCTACAATTTCTCTCGCAGCAGTGATAAACTAGGGGGTTTTCTATAATTTCTCTCGCAACAGTGATAAACTAGGGGTTTTTCTATAATTTCTCTCGCCACAGTGATAAACTAGGGGTTTTCTACAATTTCTCTCGCAGCAGTGATAAACTAGGGGGGTTTCTACAATTTCTCTCGCAACATTGATAAACTAGTGGTTTTCTACAATTTCTATTACCTTTACTTTGCTTGTTATTTTCGGAAATATAAATTGAGCGTACACTATATACATGTGTGCTTGAAATTATTGATCGAATTTAATCAATTATCCTACTGCAGTCATATATAACAGTTCCCAAATAAATCTAAACGTTCCGGATATAGTTCGATAATACAAAATGTCTCAATGTTAGGTAATAAAATTATACGAACTCCGATGGTTGACATTCGATATTTCAACATTTCAAAATTTCATCTTAACGAGTTCACAATTTCAACTTCACGAATTCACTATTTCAACTTCACCTGGTGAATTCGTGAAATTGAAATCGTGAATTCATGAAGTTGAAATTTCTTGAAGTATGAAATAGCGAATTATTACTAAGTGTGTGTTTTACGTTTATTTATCGTCGCTACCGGTTGCCCATATGAGCTACGCCTCCTGAAGAGATTAGTCATTTTAGATGTTTGGAGGATAGTGTATTGATACAGACATAGACCCATTCCAGAGTAATCTATGATTCTTTTACGTGCACAGTGTATAAAGCACCGACATGAGACATCGGTTTAACGTCCCATCTGAAAGACTGTTAGACGGGGTATCTAACCTGCGATCCCTGGATTACCAGCCCAACGTGTTAACCACTGGACTACAGATCCATCTGTAATTATTACAAGATAGCATGTGTTTGCCTAGATGAGATTATTTCTTTATTTTTGGAGGATAGTGCAATGATACAGACAGAGACCCATTCCAGGTGGAATCACATTTCTGTGAAATAAAACCCTTCGACTTCGGTGGAGCGAGTGCCCTGCCCCACGTGAACGTATTGGTAACTAGGTCAGAGAATATATTGCACACATGTTCCGTATACATATTTATAACACTGTCGTGACGTCATACCTTTGTACTTGCAGTCCAGTATTATTAATATTGGACTGCTGTCAAAAGGCCAGAGTATTATATTAAATACTATGCGTATATGTACGAAATTAACCATTTTAATTAGTAGGATATTGTTATATAAGCGTGTGTTTTAAGTAAGATATAAGCCTCAAACGGATCCAATATGTAAAATATTGGTACTGTCATCGGCGCTACCCGCCTCACACAGTCCATTATTTTACATATTGGATCGTTTTCGGCTTATATCCTACACTTAAAAACAGTATCTCGTAACAAACAAACATGTTTTTACAGACGGACCTGTAGTCCATTGGTAACACGCTGGACTGGTAATCCAGGGAGTGCAGGTTCACTCCCCCGTCTGACCCTAATAAAATTAACAGCCTTTCAGATGGGACGTTAAACCGAGGTCTCGTGTCGGTGCTGTACACCGTGCACGTAAAATAACCAGAGGATACTCTGGAATGGGTCTCTGTCTGTATCATGCACTATCCTCCAAAATCTAAAATGACTAATCTCTTCAGGAGGCGTCGCTCATATGGGCAACCTATCGCGACGATACATTAACGTAAAACACACAAACAAACTTTTATTATTCCATTTATGGTGTTGCCTAATTTATGAGGCCATTGATTTACTGATTAGATGTGTGCTGACAAATCATCAAATGTTTACCTGCATAGAGAAGTGTCTATTCAAATACAACTGTATCTAATCTGGTTTTAAGTTAGGGTACAGAAATATATATATAGCACCATTGTAAAGCCGAGTGGTCGTCTGCAAGTTGTTGAGAACATGTTTCTAACTGGGATATTATTGATTGCATGGAGCGCATGCATTTATGCTTGTACGTTTTTTAATGTTTTCCGTATATTTGTGCGACACATAATTTAAAGTTGCATTAGTTTAGATATGCATGAATATTATATGTTTAAGAAAAATATGTTCATAATAGTAAATCTAATCAGATAAATCACATATATGAAAGTTTAATAGAAACTTTATTTATTGTACAACGATTGCACGGATTTTAACTACTATATTAATCACTCTCGTATGTGCGGATGAAAGCGTAAATGTTGTCATTCGTGTCGGAGGAAACCGGAGTACTCGGAGAAAAGCCACCTGTCCGATCTGGCGACCACCGTACGTACCATCTTACATATTTCCCGGTCAGAGGATCGAATCCGGATTGCAGTGGTGAGAAGCGAGTGGGATAGAGTGGACAAAATCCCCTTCGGATGCTGTATATGATGCACTGTCCTTTTAGGACATACCAACTATTCGAGAATCCTAACCTATCTAAAGAATATTTAATTTTATTAGTCCAACATTTTTTATTCGCCGGTAGAACATTGATAACTTTGCTATTTAATGCATTTTTAACAATATTATTATCGCTTATTAGAATGTAATCACTTTACAAATAGTAGACAACGTTTTCTAGACTCCAAGTATCATAATAGACTAAACATATTTTATTTTGACGCCATTATAAATCCAAAGATGAACAATATAACTAATTATAGAACACTGCCTATTCATGAAATAAATAGTAGAACAATTTAAGTAATGCATTATCAAAATCATGTTTATTTTTGAATGCGTTAAAAACAGATTGAAGTTGACTGCATGTTTATATGTTTATATTGATATATTTGCCATATTACAACTATTTAAGAAATAATAAGTATCAACCGTTGATACTTATTATTTCGATTCTAACACGACTTACTTCTAATAATTTTAGACGAGAATCAAAGGAGTATTTTCTTCAAACTCCGTGCTACTCCGCTGCATTTGGCTTTCGAAATGTCCTCCCGCGTAAGGGGTGATGACGTTATTGTTATGGAAAATATCTCTAGTGCATAAATGAACAAATGTTGTAACTGATCAATAATTTTATTTATTTTGTCAAATAAAACTGTACAGAATAGTAACTGAAACATTACTTAACAGAAAAACAAGACGGACAAGAGATTATCTGATTCTAAAAATAGCTCACTTCCGCGAATTCCCACGGTAGTATTTACAAACATCACGTGACTTTCATTCATATAACTTTACACGCATTGTATAAATTGAATAGCCAAAACAAGGTGCGCGCGCAGCATAGTTCAAGGTAGGTATATCGCAGAATAACCCGAGGTAGATTTTACTCTGCAAGTATATATGTTATTAGCTGGGTCGTGTTAGAATATTTGTTAATGATCATAAGCATGTATGTATATTGCTGATTTGCCGAATAAACTTTGAAACTTTGAATTGAAAAGGTCCTTGCATTGTATCTGCTTGCAGTTGACATGGAAGACTATTGCGGCAAAGAACTAAGTATGGAATCTGAGTCCGTATATCAACTGGAACTAGAGTTGGATGACAAACATATGTACACTAAACACAGTGCCCACTTCCTGCTTAGTAGACATGAGAGGTCATGTGATATGACAATAGAAGCCTGGCATTCATCATGGACAAAACTCATGCTCTACTTTGATGATTTGGATTTGGATTGCAGTGCTGGAATTTTACAATTTTTCGCTGGTGAGAAATCGCATACTCGAGTGAAAGGTATGTACATGTTCAGTGGAATTATATGATCAGATCACTCGTACGAAAATGAACGATACGTCCACACTCGCTTGTTTCGGTTCGGTTAGCTCCGGTCCGGTCCGGTTCGTTCGTTCGTCCGTCCGTTTGTTCGGGGTTTACGCCCTCATCAGCATCATTGTGGGCTATATCGCCTGCGGGTAGTTTACCAAGCAACACCTTACCTGGGTAGGTTCCAACAGTTCACCAGTACTTGATGCACTAACATCCGTAGGAAACTGCCACGTTTTTCATATAAACAGACTTGGCCTGAGCGGGCTCGAACCATACCATCAGAGATGATATGTTAAAGTGGTATACAAGTCAGCGACCTTAACCACTCGACCACGGAGGCAGTTTCAGAGCGCGAGAGTTAGAGGTACGTACGTGTACAGTGATAGTACGTGATTAGAGAGCTCATACTAGAGAAGAGGTATGTATCTCTGAGATGTAACTCGCTTGTCAGAGCGGGTATATGAGAGTTATAGACACATTTGTATACAAGGAAATTCATGTCTTGTCAGAACGCTCATACCAGAGAGAATCGTCCGTACGTTTACAGTGATATTACGTGATGAGAGAGCTCATTCTAGAGAATGAGATGTAACTCGCTTGTCAGAGCAGGTATATGAGAGTTATAGACACATTTGTATACAAGGAAAGTCGTGTCTTGTCAGAGCAGTATATGAGAGTTATAGACACATTTGTATACAAGGAAAGTCGTGTCTTGTCAGAGCAGTATATGAGAGTTATAGACACATTTGTATACAAGGAAAGTCGTGTCTTGTCAGAGCAGGTATATGAGAGTTATTGACACATTAGTGTACAATGAAAGTCGTGTCTTGTCAGAGCAGTATATGAGAGATATAGACACATTTGTATACAAGGAAAGTCGTGTCTTGTCAGAGCAGTATATGAGAGATATAGACACATTTGTATACAACGAAAGTCGTGTCATGTCAGAGCAGGTATAAGAGAGTTATAGACACATTAGTGTACAGTGAAAGTCGTGTCATGTCAGAGCAGGTATATGAGACTTATAGACACATTAGTGTACATTGGAAGTCGTGTCATGTCAGAGCAGGTATATGAGACTTATAGACACATTAGTGTACAGTGAAAGTCGTGTCATGTCAGAGCAGGTATATGAGACATATAGACACATTAGTGTACAGTGAAAGTCGTGTCATGTCAGAGCAGGTATATGAGACTTATTGACACATTAGTGTACATTGAAAGTCGTGTCATGTCAGAGCAGGTATATGAGACTTATAGACACATAAGTGTACAATGAAAGTCGTGTCTTGTCAGAGCGCTCATACAAACGAGAATCGTCCGTACGTTTACAATGAAATGTGCTTGTCAAAGAGTGATAGGTACATACTTGGAAAGTTGAACCATATTTAGAGAGGGTACGTACGTATGGACAGACCATGAAGCGAGCGAAACGGCCAGATGTCTTAACTGTCAAATCAATTTATATGCTGCTACGGAGTGACCAACAGTGAGGAGGGTGGCCCTAAAATGCATCGTTCAGAAATAGGAGACCATCAGAAATTGCCATCCTGAAGAGGAGGAAGATGCCTACCCCAGTTGTCGTTTTATTGCACCATCATCGAATACTTAAAGACCATCAAACTACAAGACATCATTCTACAACTCTACAGACACTTCACGAATAATCGATGCAGATAATCAACTTAGAATGTCACATGGTTCGCCGACGGCAGCGAGGATAGTAAACGTACTAGTAGTACCGTTATTGGCTGTTGGAAGCTTAAATAGTGATCCTGACAGCATGCTTAATTGGTCCAGTTATGTGTTAGTTTAATTCAACCCAACAAAACCAGAAACTCTCATCTTCTCAAGTACAACTGATGATTCAACAGCACACGACGAAACTATTCTTAGACCACATGTTGCATCCTGCAAACAGCCGCCTAAACCCGGGTCTTTTTCTCTATTCGAAGACGAATATGCAATGATAGTTTTGTTTGTTTGTTATTCGTACGAGTATTACACTGTGCTATATAATCTCCTATGATTTACTGTTCTCATGTACAGGTCTGGAGAAAGATATATGCGGTTATGATAAACCTCACGGTGTATTTACAGTAGACAGCAGATATCTACATATTAAATACGTCCCTAAAAGCAGCCAATATGTAGGCGATGTATTTTCCATCATCGTTACATCCTATAGCAACGGTAAGTATGTTAGAAAGATCGTTGATATGAACAAACGCGTACATGCACAACCTAGACACTGGCTAACACAATCTCGCATAGGCTGGCACGCACTCGTACATATACAATCAATGAGCAAGTGTGATCCTGACATACCAAACGTGTCCAGATTCATTCTTCTATTGGTATGGTTGTTTGTTTGCTGATCAAAAGTTTAAACTTTATTTATTTATTTTTTAATACAAATTTATTTTTGCTCGATAGCGAAACAAGTTCTTACAATTTATATCAATCACTCTCGAGACCTCATTCCTGATGGAATCCATCGCCACGATGGAGAGTGAAGAGGCAACGTGGAATTAAAATGCCTTGCCTAAGGGCACAATCGTAATGGCTCCAGCGGGGTTCGAACTCCGAACCTTTCGCACCTGGAGCGAACGCGCATCCGCTGCGCTATCATGACTTATTTATTTTACAACGATTGCGAAGCAAGTAGTAACAACTGATATTAATAACTCTCGTTGGTGCGGATGAAAGCGTATATGGCGTCATTCGTGTGGGTGGGAACCGGAGCAAACCCACCTGTCCGATCAGGTGACCATCGTATCATCTCACATACTTCCTGGTCCGAGGATCAAATCCGGATTGCATTGGTGAGAAGCGAATGGGATAAAGTGGACAAAATCCCCTTCGGATGCTGTATATGATGCACTGTCCTTTTAGGACATACCGGGTTGCATTGGTGAGAGGCGAGCGCGCTAACCACTGCGCTAATCGGACAGCCAACAACAGATAGTTTAAATAGAGCCGGTGAAGATATGCTTGTCTTGAAAATTGGTAATTCGCTCTAGTGGTGAAGGCCTGCGAAGCGGGAGGTCAGAGATTCGAAAAGTAATGCTCAATATAAAAATGCACAGTTTTTTTATGGTATCAATATATATTAAAACTTGTTAAGGGGTGCACATTTGTGTAGCAACCGTAGTTATTCACGGTGTGTATCCATATGTAAAATATGCAAACATAGAAACCATACAATACACTGAGAATGTGCATGGTAAGAACATAAAAGACTAATAAGGAACATAGTCATTGTTTCAGATACATATCACTAGGCCTTGGGGCTATAAACCTTTTCTTCAATCTCAAACCCAAGTCTCGAAATCCTGATTGGTTGATCAAAGAGCAAATAACCAATCAAATTTCGTGAAACTCGAGTTTGAGATCTGAGAAAAGTTTATAACCTCTGGCCCAGGTAATCATGTGAATACACAATGTTTTAGATACATGTCCAAGCAAGGCATTTAAATGCGACAACTCTCGATGTATCGACAACGTTCTCAGGTGTAACGGGTATGATTCGTGCGGTGACGGTTCATTTTGTGACAGCAGTAGGCCTACTGTTGGTGCCATTATCGGCATTATCATTGGCTGTCTCATCGGTCTGGCTATTGTGATTGGTGCGATCATCTGCTGTGTCTGTTGTGTGAGGACGACTAGAAAAGTGCCAGGAATAGTTCAGGTAAGTAGTACGGGCGTCTCTTTACTTGTTGTGTATACATCATCACTTGTTATCGCTCAACTACCGAGCTCTTTGCTTTTTTGGTATACGCGTCACTATAGAGCCTATTGATAATAGCTT
The DNA here is from genome assembly GCA_014843695.1 of Archivesica marissinica. Lineage (NCBI taxonomy): Eukaryota > Metazoa > Mollusca > Bivalvia > Venerida > Vesicomyidae > Archivesica > Archivesica marissinica. The sequence goes on from CM026395.1 coordinate 11,583,082, forward strand.
TATAAATAGCGATCGCGTACCATTCTATAAATATCGACTACGAACCTATCCATAAATAACTATTACGAACGCTTCTATATAAATATAGACCGTTTACAACGGACTTAGACCTCAATCAGCTTCACGAACTTCAACGAATATACGGGTAAGTTCATTATATTATTCAAACTCGGCGTACGTTTTTATCGAGTAAGAAATCCTAATTATACGCAAACTTAACCTATGTACTTTAGAGAAAATGAATAATATATATCTTACATCGTTACGTATACTTCCATAAAAACGCGATAAATTATTAATAATCCGTAATGTACGTTATAGAGGGCGATGGATTCCATCAGGAATGAGATATCCAGAGCGATAAGTCGTAAGAACTTGTTTCGCGATCTAGCAAATATAATTTTGTAATAAAATAATATTATCCATCCAATATGAGACGCGGGATGGAACGATTAATATAAATGTGTAATACTCGATGTTCAAATTATAAAACCCGTCTGCGCGAACGTATGTCTGGTGGCAATAGAGGTTAGTCATATAAATAACGCGTATATCTCCGAATAAATCATATCGGTTAGTATGACGCATCCTATCTTGTCTGCTCAATACATCGGAATGAATGGGATATCCTGTCTGCCTGCATGTTTGTCTGTTGACCCTAAATAACCTTATCTGGGAAATGCGAGAACAATTTATAACCATCACCAACTCAGTAGGTACACAAAATGACATCGAAGTAATTAATACGTTTACATACCGAAGTTGTGAATCCCGGCCTTTAAAAGCTAAAGGTAAGAAGGGTTAATTACCCAACAACATTTCTCTAAGCTACAACTAGCGGATTAACTGATAAGCACAGAGTGCGCACATAACTTAATCGGGAGGTCGATTTTGTTAAATGTCAAACACTCGTTTCGCTATCGCGCTAACATAAATTTGTAATTACATCCCCGGTTCATTAAAATAATCCACGCGTTCATAAAATATTACGTTAGTGTGTGTGTGTGCGTGTGCGTGCGTGCGTGCGTGCGCGTGCGTGCGTGTGTGTGCGTGTGCGCGTGTGTGTGCGTGCGTATATATAGACGTATAAATAAAGGAAATATATCGTCGTATCGGTCTCGCCGAGCTCTTTCCGACTATACCAAACACGGCCAGTTTCCTCGAAAGTTCATTTTTCTTCAAACTTATTTACGATTAAAGGGAGATAATCAGTATTATAGATATATCGAAAGATCAAAATGAAGGGTAGCGTCGGACTCGTGACGACGATACGCGTATATTAGAACTAACGTATAGTAACGTTACTTACGTTTAAATATTTTTTTCATTTCCGATGCTGGACTTTAATGATATATAACATCTTTAAACCTCTATATCTCGAAAACTAATAGACGTATAAATAAAGGAAAGATATCGTCGTATCGGTCTCGCCGAGCTCTTTCCGACTATACCAAACACGGCCAGTTTCCTCGAAAGTTCATTTTTCTTCAAACATATTTACGATTAAAGGGAGATAATCAGTATTATAGATATATCGAAAGATCAAAATGAAGGGTAGCGTCGAACTCGTGACGACGATACGCGTATATTAGAACTAAAGTATAGTTACGTTTAAATATTTTTTTCATTTTCAATTCCGGGACTTTAAGGATATATAAATTCTTTAAACCTCTATATCTCGAAAACTAATCGCCGTATAAATAAAGGAAAGATATCGTTGGATAGGTCTCGCCGAGCTACGTCGATGTATACACATTTCTACGCTCTAACGCCGATCCGAAATTGATGACGTCAGATTCGTAGGCCAAGTCTTTTAGCTCCGCTATAAATAGCGTAGATCGTACGCGGCGCTACCCCTATATCTAATAATCGAATTATGGATATCCGTATAAATACTAAAGAAATAGCGAAACGTCGCCCCCTAATTGTTGCTGTTTTTAGATTGATTTGAGTACCGCTGTAGGCCTACATACAGCATTTACATACATGTACATCTTATAATTCTGTTTCGCGCGTAATGCGACATATTCATCGGCAAAGCCTTTGTTTTGGAGGACAGTGCACGAGGCAGAAGATGCTCCACCGACAGACAGACCGCCAGACGGACGGACGGACAGACAGACGGACGAACGGACGGACGGACAGACAGACAGACAGACAGACATACAGACGGACGGACAGACAGACAGACAGACAGACGGGCGTGTGGTAAGGTAAATAGATATACATTATATAAAATAACCGCAAACAACATACAACCTGATAGAGGGAATCAGTAACTTGCCAAATATTACATTCTTATCACACACACACACGCACTCACACACACGCGCACACGCACACACGCACGCACGCATGCACGCACGCACACACGCACGCACGCACGCGCGCACGCACACACGCACGCACGCACGCACACACACACACGCACGCACGCACACACACACGCACGCACACACACACACGCACACGCACGCACGCACACGCACACACACACTAACGTAATATTTTATGAACGCGTGGATTATTTTAATGAACCGGGGATGTAATTACAAATTTATGTTAGCGCGATAGCGAAACGAGTGTTTGACATTTATCAAAATCGACCTCCCGATTAAGTTATGTGCGCACTCTGTGCTTATCAGTTAATCCGCTAGTTGTAGCTTAGAGAAATGTTGTTGGGTAATTAACCCTTCTTACCTTTAGCTTTTAAAGGCCGGGATTCACAACTTCGGTATGTAAACGTATTAATTACTTCGATGTCATTTTGTGTACCTACTGAGTTGGTGATGGTTATAAATTGTTCTCGCATTTCCCAGATAAGGTTATTTAGGGTCAACAGACAAACATGCAGGCAGACAGGATATCCCATTCATTCCGATGTATTGAGCAGACAAGATAGGATGCGTCATACTAACCGATATGATTTATTCGGAGATATACGCGTTATTTATATGACTAACCTCTATTGCCACCAGACATACGTTCGCGCAGACGGGTTTTATAATTTGAACATCGAGTATTACACATTTATATTAATCGTTCCATCCCGCGTCTCATATTGGATGGATAATATTATTTTATTACAAAATTATATTTGCTAGATCGCGAAACAAGTTCTTACGACTTATCGCTCTGGATATCTCATTCCTGGTGGAATCCATCGCCCTCTATAACGTACATTACGGATTATTAATAATTTATCGCGTTTTTATGGAAGTATACGTAACGATGTAAGATATATATTATTCATTTTCTCTAAAGTACATAGGTTAAGTTTGCGTATAATTAGGATTTCTTACTCGATAAAAACGTACGCCTAGTTTGAATAATATAATGAACTTACCCATATATTCGTTGAAGCTCGTGAAGCTGATTGAGGTCTAAGTCCGTTGTAAACGGTCTATATTTATATAGAAGCGTTCGTAATAGTTATTTATGGATAGGTTCGTAGTCGATATTTATAGAATGGTACGCGATCGCTATTTATAAAGCTATTATCAATAGGCTCTATAGTGACGCGTATACCAAAAAAGCAAAGAGCTCGGTAGTTGAGCGATACGTCATCAATAGGCTCTATAGTGACGCGTATACACAACAAGTGATGACGTATACACAACAAGTAAAGAGACGCCCGTACTACTCAGGTATTGAATATAATTCTTAGGAGGTTATTACGACCTTCGATCCCAGGCTGATATAAAGTTACCTCGGGTCGGTACATATGCTGATATAAAGTTACCTCGGGTCGATACATAGGCTGATATAAAGTTACCTCGGGTCGATACATAGGCTGATATAAAGTTACCTCGGGTCGGTACATATGCTGATATAAAGTTACCTCTGGTCGGTACCTAGGCTGATATAAAGTTACCTCGGGTCGGTACATAGGCTGATATAAAGTTACCTCGGGTCGGTACATAGGCTGATATAAAGTTACCTCGGGTCGGTACATAGGCTGATATAAAGTTACCTCTGGTCGGTACCTAGGCTGATATAAAGTTACCTCGGGTCGGTACATAGGCTGATATAAAGTTACCTCGGGTCGGTACATAGGCTGATATAAAGTTACCTCGGGTCGATACCTAGGCTGATATGAAACTAGGATCGTAATAACGTCTTTATTACTTTGATATGAATTTGAACATTTAGTTTAAGCATATTTTATTTCCCAATATAATACATATTGAACAATGCATACATCACGCATAATCAGAATACAGAAACAGGATTAGAATGGAAGACAGAGTCTTATATAATTCTTCTCCTCAAATAATTTGAACATTTAATAATTGAAATCATGCTCTCCGTTATCCATGTGTCAAGAATAAATCACAATTACTGAAGTAGATACACGAAAACTATTGAAATATTACACAAAACTGCAAACATTGTTATCTGTCACATTTGACACGCTGCTATGAAGCTTTAAGTAAACAATCTAGCAACGTATGTGCATGCGTTTTTTATTCAGGAACTAGTTATGACACGGCTGTTTCTGGTTTGATACGGGCTCGTGAACGTATCAAACCAGCAAACGTAATATCAGACTGCAAACATTTATATCTAATATGACAAAATAATAACTCTCGAATAAGAACAGAAGAACAAAGCAGATGAACATGCAAATGTAGTTTTATTGTAATATTGAAACTCCCGATTGCAAGTGAGGCATAGTTGTGTTGCTACTATTGTTTACTGTTACATGCGTTTGCTCTGAGTAATATCTTTCGTGAACTAAATTTCGGATAAGTCGAACTAAAGTCGGATACGTCGAACTAATGTCGGATAAGTCGAACTAATTTCGAATAAGTCTAACTAATATCAGATAAGTCGAACTAGTGTCGGATAAGTTGAACTAAATACGGATAAGTCGAACTAAATTCGGATACGTCGAACTAATTTCGGATAAGTCTAACTAATTTCGAATAAGTCGAACTAAATTCGGATAAGTCGAACTAATGTCGGTTAAGTCGAACTAAATTCGGATAAGTCAGTCCGAAAGCATTTGTTTAATATAGTGTCTACAAATCAAACATTCAATAGCGTTAAGCTCCTACTGTATGAGCCATATCAATGTGCTTTATACAGGTTTGTATTTGTTATATTGTATTTGCTTTGTGGCTATAGTCTCACATACAGTTTTGATCGTGTGGCGTATATGTGGAGGAAGATTGCTGATGTCCCTTCGAGGAGTATTTCAGGCACAAACTAGCACCCGAGCAGAACCACCGACCTTCTACACGCCAGTTTCCTCACTTGGCATAAGTTTATTCCTAGCGGAATTCTAACCTGAAGCGGCAAGTGGAAACCCTACGACAAGTTGGGCAAACATTAACTATGACCCAAAGATAAATATGGTATCTAACGAAAGTATATGGAACAATTCCAAGATAAAAATTTCAAATTCTACCATATTCAATAAATCATGGTATGACAAAGGAGTTACGAAAATTAAGCATTTATACGATGTTGATAACGAACAATTTTATAGTTTTAACACATTTAAGAATTTGTACGGAATTGAAAATAAAGATTTTCTTCAGTATTATTCACTGTTATCAAATATCCCCCAACAATGGAAAAATAATATTAAATTAGAAATCCAATAAATACAACCATATCTACTCATCAACAACATTATGAAGATAAAGAAACCAAACAAATATTTGTACAAAAAATATCTTGAAAAGCACAATACTAGCATAATAAACAAAGCAGAACAAAAATGGTATAGTGAATTTGAAAACTTGGACTGGAAAAGTATTTACATAACAACATTTAAAAGTACAATAGAATCTAAACTGAGGGTATTCCAGTACAAATATGTTACAAGAATATTGCCAACAAATAAATTTCTACATCAAATACATCTAGTTGACTCGAGTCTATGTGATTTCTGTACTATGCAAGTGGAAACCCTACGACATATATTCTGGGAATGCCCTCATATACAACATGTTTGGTCACATCTAGATATGTTCTTTGCGAGTCAAAATTTTAATGTAACATTAAACTACCAAAATATAAGCTTTGGTTATAAATATATCTCAAATGACCAAATAATGTCGATAGTGAATTTTATTATTATTTTTAGCAAAATTCTTTATCTTCAAAAATAAACTCAACCACACAGCTCCTATGTTTGAAGTGTCAGGTAACAAACCTGAGGAAACGAAAGGAAGTAGAAAGACATATTGCAATAATAAAGGACAAAATTGCTACTCATAATAAAAAATGGGATCAAATACAGCTGTAGGACAGTTTTCTCAAAACCGTTTTTTTTTTCTCTTTGTTTTGTTGCTGTTTTTTCCCTTTGTTTTTGCTCCGTTAAATGTAACAGAAGAATCTACTCTTTTAACTCTATTTAAATCTATTATCACTTCCTTCTATAAAAAACATCTTATTCTGTGTGACCTTTCATGACATTATTCTTAATCACAAACTGAAATGTTTAATACGTGCATGTATGTGTATGTATGTATGTATGTATATATGTATATGTGTGTAATTTGTTCTTGTAATGACATGAAAAGGAAAATAAAACAATTAATACAAACAAAAAAACCTGAATCGGCTGTGGCACAAGTGAATCAAATGAAATAAACGACTTTCACCACTTTTTCTCTTTTTTTAAATTTACGTTTATTTAACGTCGCCACCGGTTGCCCATTTGAGCGACGGGCAATTTGCCTAACAACACCTTTCCTGCGCAGGCTCCAGCTCCCGCTGTTAATCAGTACTTGGTGCACCAACCTCCGTAATAAATTGCCACCTTTTTCATATTAACTAACATGGCGGTCTGTGCAGGGTTTGAACCAGTGCCCATCAGTGATTATAGATTACAATGGTACACAAGTCAGCTACCTTAACCACTCGATCACGGAGGCGGACCTTTCACCACTTACAATGACACCCCATGTCACAACTGTATATGTTTTAGGTTCCCGATTCACTGACAGTGATATACACGCCATACGGTCAGCTGGGATTGAGCCAGCCCATCTATGGCGTCAATCAATGTGGTACTTATGGTGTGAACCAACCCAATGTGCCACCTTACACTGTTGGACCTCAACCAGTCTCACCAACAAATGCAGCAGTCGGGAAAGCGCCTGCTTACTCAGTCGAGTTGTCAAAGGAACCATACGAACATATCCGAGCTAGTGACTAGCCGCCGCCATATACAGAGTTATATGCAGGTTCACAACATTACCAGCAAGGAGAAACACCATTGCAGCATGAAACTGCTAACACAGGGCGTGTAGAGAACAAGCAACAAGTGAATGAGTATAGTGAACTTAGTAATGCACGAGATCATCACACATATAACCATGCATGATAGCGCAGTGGTAGCGCGTTCGCTTCAGGTGCGAAAGGTCCAGAGTTCCAGCCCCACTGGAGCAGTTACGAGTTTACCCTTAGGCAAGGCATTTAAATTCCACGTTGCCTCTTCTCTCTCCCTCGTAGCGTTGGATTCCATCAGGAATGACGGACTCGAGAGTGATTAATATAAGTTGTAATAACTTGTTTCGCAATCGAGCTAAAATAAATGTGTATTAATTAATATAACCATTCAAGCCAAATGTCGTGGACACTATTTAAAGATGGTGTTCCAACATAGCAGTGCTTTAATACTAGTAGATGTATGTTGCCATCAAAGTATTAAACATACGGACATATTTCAAGTTCACATAAATATACAAGCATACCCATATTAATATATACATAAACATATTCAAAATATCACATTATAGATAAAGAAACACTGAATATATTTTCCGCGTTCTATCTCGCATCTCGCGGCCTTCCTTGGTGGTATGTATAAGCTTGAATGTGACATAACACCGAAATGACGTCACGTCGTCTGAATTACATAATTATATTACAGACGGATCTGTAGTCCAGTGGTAACACGCTGGGCTGGTAATCCAGGGATCGCAGGTTCGATCCCCCGTCTGACCCTAATATAATTAACAGTCTTTCAGATGGGACGTTAAACCGAGGTCTCGTGTCGGTGCTTTACACTGTGCACGTAAAAGAACCAGAGGAGACTCTGGAATGGGTCTCTCTCTGTATCATTGCACTATCCTCCAAATTCTAAAATGACTCTCTTCAGGAGGCGTCGCTCATAAGGGCAACCGGTAGCGACGATAAATAAACGTAAAACACACAAGAAATATCGTCAGCAACACGAACCAAAATATGTTTTTTAATTCTCCAACGTTTGTATTAATAATTATCCTTCTTCATAGTCCGGCAGTGAAACATAACCTGAAATTCCCGGATAAATTTTTTTTTCAGGGAATATTAATATTAAAAATATATACAAAAAATAGAAACGTAACGTCTAGTCACGTACGAATGTCCGCAACGCAACGCAGTCGTTTCGCGGGGGGGGGGGGACTCATATATATATGAACGTACACAATTACATTAATAAATTATACTGGATTTAAATATAAAAGTGTTTCCTTAGTGAATATATAATATATTATGGACGTATCGGCTTTCGGTCCACTAAGGTTTGTCCGTGAATACCTTCTACTCTTTTGTAGCATTATTGTGGTTGAACACATAGTTTCACAATTGTATTCCAAATGAATAAATGTTGCTTTGTGTTTTGGGGTTCTAAGTCCCGTGTGTTTTATGTTTATGTATCGTCGTTAACGGTTGTCCATATGAGCGACGCCTCCTGCAGGGATTAGTCATTTTAGATATGTGGAGGATAGTGCAATGATACAGAGCGATACCCACAGAGTCTCCTCTGGGTATTTTACGTACACGGTGTACAGCACCGACACGAGTCCTCGGTTTAAAGTCCAATCTGAAAGACTGTTAATTTTATTAGGGTCAGACGGTGGATCGAACCTGCAAAGTCCCGTCAACAGCTTAGGTCATATATGGCGCATTCGGTCGTGGATGACCGAATGAATCGGAGACGCATAAAGATCGACAGTATTAGAGCATACGCCAGTGCCAGTTTGTAGGCGGTAGCGAGAATCAATGATCGAACCTTGAGTCACCTCTGATTAAAGAACTCCACAACAACTGGTGTATGTGAAAAACGAGGACATTCTGTATCACCCGATATGAAAAGTTTCTGCGACTTAATCGGATGTTAAACAAAACTACATAGCATAGCCGCCCTGATCGTAGAAACGTCTCTCGCACAGTACATCCTATAAGGTATCCACCCAACCACCATAAAGCTTGTAATGTTGTCACATACCATGAGCTTTATTGGGACGATTGACATCATGGTCCCAAATTGTCTGAAATTGCAGAACAAGTTATACATTTGACGGAACCAGATATAGATTTGACGGAACCATTTATAGATTTGACAGAACCAGTTATAGAGTTGACGGAACTAGTTATTGATTTGACTGAACAAGTTATAGATTTGACTGAACAAGTTATAGATTTGACAGAACAAGTTTAGATTTGACTGAACAAGTTATAGATTTGACAGAACCAGTTATAGATTTGACTGAACAAGTTATAGATTTGACTGAACAAGTTATAGATTTGACAGAACCAGTTATTGATTTGACTGAACCAGTTATAGGTTTGACGGAACCAGTTATAGGTTTGACGGAACCATTTATAGATTTGACGGAACCAGTTATTGATTTGATAAGGAAAAATGAACATTTTGAATAGAATGTCAAATGTCCAAGTGGTTGAGTATAAAAGGATGGTTTGGGTGTTGAGTGGTTTGGGTGTTAAGTGGTTTGGGTGTTGAGTGGTTTGGGTGTTAAGTGGTTTGAGTCACACCTACCGCTGTGATAACTAGAGAGTAATAACATAAAGAGGTCGCTCAGGTTAATTTCTGATAAATTATGTTGCCTAACTTATTTAAGTTGTTCTGCACAAGATTCGAGTTGTTAAGGTCGTAGATTTCAAATAACTTTCCTCTCATCAATGCTGGTTTCGAATCCCACTAGACGGTGTTGAAGGGAAGGGCCGTAACTAATGTTGCTAGAACTTGTGGCCCCCGACCCGTTTGCTTTTCTATAATTTGTCATGTTTGTATTCACATGTAAATATGTAAACAAAACTAATCGAGCAATAAAATATGATTAAACTAAGACGGTGTTGAATTATTTCAAGTGAGGAAGCTATCCAGCTGGCTTGTCGTTGCTGTGCCCGTCCGACCCTGAAATACTGCTCGGAAGAGCATCCTGGGTCATCCTCCACCACTGCTCGGAAGAGCATCCTGGGTCGTCCTCCACCACTGCTCGGAAGAGCATCCTGGGTCGTCCTCCACCACTGCTCGGAAGAGCATCCTGGGTCGTCCTCCACCACTGCTCGGAAGAGCATCCTGGGTCGTCCTCCACCACTGCTCGGAAGAGCATCCTGGGTCGTCCTTCACCACTGCTCGGAAGAGCATCCTGGGTCGTCCTCCACCACTGCTCGGAAGAGCATCCTGGGTCGTCCTCCACCACTGCTCGGAAGAGCATCCTGGGTCGTCCTCCACCACTGCTCGGAAGAGCATCCTGGGTCGTCCTCCACCACTGCTCGGAAGAGCATCCTGGGTCGTCCTCCACCACTGCTCGGAAGAGCATCCTGGGTCGTCCTCCACCACTGCTCGGAAGAACATCCTGGGTCGTCCTCCACCACTGCTCGGAAGAGCATCCTGGGTCGTCCTCCACCACTGCTCGGAAGAGCATCCTGGGTCGTCCTCCACCATTGTTAGCTGTAGACTCGTCAGATGAACTAAGCGATTTAAACCCCCCCCCACACACACACCAACCCAACGCAACCTTGTTCTACGCAGCTTGAGATTGCGAATTTTATTATTTACAGACTGGGTTCAGGTAGAAAATAAGCTATATAATTATATCGTGTATCATTGTCGATGATTTACTGATAAGAGAACAAATAATGTTGTATGCGAGAATGTTAATTAAGTTTATGTTAATGATGGGCGATAGTTAGGTGTGTGTGTTCGGTACTAGAAACCATACGTTACATTCATCGGTGACACAGATCTTACTAAGTGAAGGATATTTTTCGGAAGAAGAAACAATGTTATTAGTCACAAACTAGATAGATAGATTTCTTTATTTATAGAGAGTGACCTAATTAGTTCTGAACTAATCTTCATTAGGGTCCTCTTAAATTTCTTAACACTATAGCATTAATGCACATACCCAATAATTATAGCCAAAGTGCACAGTTATGCCATGCAATATACATGTATAATGTTGTACAATGTAATTTAAACATATCAGATATTGTTATCGAAATATAAAACTATTACAGTTGTTGGTCTTTAAAGCGACAGTACATCGCAAAAAGTTAATACAATGCATGTTTTCACGTATAAGTGCATTGCTACTACAAATTCTTCTGAATACATTCGAACACTAACATTGAATCAATAAACAGTGTTTTTATGGTCTACAAGCTTTCAAAAGTGAAAGTAGGATTTCATATAGCGGTCATCCACGCTCCTGTAATGTCATTTGTTTTGTCATTGGAGTCAATACCTAAACACGCGATACTTTCGCTTAGAGATTATTTAACTAAGATTAATCTACAAATAAATATGCATATGCACAAATGTGAGATATAACGGTAAATATGTACGATAAATTGTGTTATTCAGGATACACGCATTATATTATGCATGAATGTAGACCATATTTACATTACTTTGTTATGTCAACAAACCGCGTATACGACGCTTGTTTATTTGTTGAAATACTCAGTTTTTGAATCAAATATTGGAAAAGAATGTATACCATATAATAGCAAATTACATTCTGCAGATATTTGCGTTTTCACCGATGTAGTGTCGCTTTAACATAATTATGTACAACGAAATTATTAACAATCACGTGAAGTCCAAATAGTATATAAATATATAAATACAATATCTGTAATGAAATATTATGACAAGACGAGGGTGGGGATGGACTAGATATGAACTCGTATTTGCATATGACAAGACGAGGGTGGGGGTGGACTAGATATGAACTCGTATTTGCATATGACAAGACGAGGGTAGGGATGGACTAGATATGAACTCGTATTTGCATATGACAAGACGAGGGTGGGGATGGACTAGATATGAACTCGTATTTGCATATGACAAGACGAGGGTGGGGATGGACTAGATATGAACTCGTATTTGCATATGACAAGACGAGGGTGGGGGTGGACTAGATATGAACTCGTATTTGCATATGACAAGACGAGGGTAGGGATGGACTAGATATGAACTCGTATTTGCATATGACAAGACGAGGGTGGGGATGGACTAGATATGAACTCGTATTTGCATATGACAAGACGAGGGTGGGGATGGACTAGATATGAACTCGTATTTGCATATGACAAGACGAGGGTGGGGATGGACTAGATATGAACTCGTATGTGCATATGAATGATTTCCATTAATCAATTTAGTACCGATATCTTCGATGAACGATAATTAAAGACATGTTTACTCACGCTATATCTCTCTACAAATCGTATTCCATACATATGAATTAATATGGAATCTGTATTGCTTACATTATCTGGATCATCGACTAAGTTTTAAATTTATTCTAAATGTGTCTATTTTCAATAACCTGTCCGATTTGGCGACCACCGTACCATCTCACATACTTCCCGGTCTGAGGATCGAACCCTGGTCGCATTGGTGAGAAGCGAGCGTGCTAACCACTGCGCTATTCGGATTGATGGAGAGTATGAGTACTCGCAGTCTTCATCCAGCATTGTCCAGCAGTCAAGAAGATCAACACGTGCAGACCGGATGTGATCACGTGCTCGGGTTGCTGGAGAGGATGAGTACTCGCAGTCTTCATCCAGCATTGTCCAGCAGTCAAGAAGATCAACACGTGCAGACCGGATGTAATCACGTGCGATGTGCTGATATCGAATTACATGGTCGGTTTCTATGCTGCTGCGAGATGACCAACAGTGAGGGGGTCGCCCTAAACAGGACAGTTTCGAAACAAAAAGTACTACAGGACTTGTCACCCTGCGAAGAGAGAAGATGCCTCATCCTGATGTCAACAAAGCAACATGTCGTGATAGCGTAGTAGTAGCGCGTTCGCTTCATGTGCGAAAGGCACCTAGTTCGAGTCCCGCTGGAGCCGTTACGATTGTGCCCTTAGGCAAGGCATTTAAATTCCACATGCCTCTTCTCTCTCCATCGTGGCGATGGATTCCATCAGGAATGAGGTCTCGAGAGTGATTAATATAAGTTATAATAGCTTGTTTCGCAATCGAGCTAAAATAAATGTGTATAAACTATAAACTAGATTGAACATAAACTTCTTAGAAGATTCACTCGCACAGATGCCTCGGCGGTAGCGAGTATAAACACAAATATTGGATTGGAGATAATGTTGCTGATATCAGTATATAGATATGCCAATATGCCAATTTCTAATAGTCATGTTACGCCATGTATTTTAGTTGGTACCTTTCTGAGGCAGATGTAGAAGACGTAAATAGAAATATTAAGACAATTGCACAAACTCGTATCGGGCACACGTGTAGACCTCTAATTAACATGGTTAATTCATGATAAAGATTATGAAAACCCTTCAGCTGAATTACTCCTTGAACTAAATTGGATGACATTTCCGAGAAAGGGATATTTTTTTCAAACTACTATCTTGATGTAGAACAGTCTAAATGATCAAGCCCGTGTCTATCTCAGAAACACATTCACTTTCAGTTCGGATTACCAAGCACGTACTTTGAGAGCAACTTCTAATTTACATCTACACTCAACAACATACCTCTGCCACATGGTGTTTTGTAGCCTGGGAACAGGCGTCGATATAGTTTGCCTGGTCAGTCAAATAAATATAGTTTAACACCGAGACTATTAATTGGGCCGTATTGAGCTTCTGATAATATCAACATGTCATTTTGCCAGAAGTTAAAAAGTGAAAAATCGACAGTCTGGCACCCAAGGCTAGGTGTTTTGCAGTATTTAGAGCAAACTAATAACCATGTAATCAATATTCATAATAGCTTATTTGATAGATTGTATTACAGATCGTTAAACAAGGACTTGCTGTATAATCATATGTAATAAAATGCATTAAATGACAATATCAAAATATTATATTGTACCTTTATTACTTGCCTGTACATAAAACACTGTGTCTCAAGCTTCTGGTTGATTCAGCTGACCGTACAATTCAGTACCAACCAATCAAATCACTTGAGCTCGAGTTTGAGCACGGCCTGAGGTTATAAATCTTTTCTCAGATCTCAAACTCGAGCTCAAGTGATTTGATTGGTTGGTACTGAATTGTACCACGGCCTGAGGTTATAAATCTTTTCTCAGATCTCAAACTCGAGCTCAAGTGATTTGATTGGTTGGTACTGAATTGTACGGTCAGCTGAATCAATCAGAAGCTTAAGACTGAGTTTGAAATTGGAGACAATGTTTTATAACCTCTGAGCCCAGGTGACCGATTAGAATTGTTGTTGAGTGTATATCATCCGTGGCTGAGGTGTTGCTGCCGTTTACTTCAAACCACTTGACATCACCGCTGTAGGTTCGAATCCCACTGAGACCAGTGACGAATTATCCTGTCCGATTAGCGCAGTGGTTAGCGCGCTCGCTTCTCACCAAGCGGTAGCGAAGCTAAATAAACTTAAATAAAAATTTAAAAAGTGTGAGATTTATTTTGGTCAAATTAACTGGTAGCACCGTGTAAATCGCTTAGGTAACTGAAAAGTGACAGTATTATTATTTTTTGAAAATAAAACAGTACACTCAACAAAATTCCTAATCGGTCACGTGGTGTTTTATAATATTTGAAGCAAACTAATAACCATACAATAGCATTGAAATACTTTCAAGTAATGCATTTATTCCAGATGGTAATACAGCAATTCGTTGCATAAAGTTCTGTAATAAAATGTATCAAATAAGATGATATGAATACAGATAAAATAAGGTTCAATAGTTTGCTCCAAGTTGAGTGTACATTTTGATTGTTGGATTTTGACAGGTTACTTAATAGATATTCGAGTCATGATCGGGCATTCTTAAAGATCAAGTCGCCTAGATACCTCTCCCCCTAAATACAACCTCACCCCCTAAATACAACCTCACCCCCCTAAATACAACCTCACCCCCACCCCTAAATACAACCTCACCCCCACCCCTAAATACAACCTCACCCCACCCCTAAATACAACCTCACCCCCCTAAATACAACCTCACCCCCTAAATACAACCTCACCCTACCCCTGTATCGATAGTGCTTTTCCTCATTATCAGTACAGACGTATCTGTAGTCCAGTGATATCAGTAGTATACCCAGCTCTTTGGGTGTAAACAAACGGGCGCCATTTTGAATACGATTTATAGTAACTCATTTGCATATAAGGTAATATAAAGTAGGTCACGCGCGTGCGCGTATATTTTTAGAATACGCGTCACCTGATGACGTATTGCGCAACTACCGAGCTCCGTGTACGATGGCGTATGTCCATCTCGGACGATCTAGTAACAGCGTCTCTACGCGGCGTCCATTTTGGATGACCTCACGATTAAGTCCGGGCTTATCGGATAATGTACATCTTATAATTCGCGCATAATGCGACATATGCACGCTATTACATATCCGGAGCGTTGTCGCATTTCTTCGAAGACACGTACGTCAGAATAATCGGTCCCCGGTGGCCCCGCCACGTACCCGGATGACACCCTACGTCTCATGCTTCCAGTCGGATCCGTTCTCGGGTCAATAACATCCATACAGAGCCGCTTCCAATTGGTCCGTACTGGAGGGTTCCGTACCTACATTCTCCGCCTACACACGGATTCAGATCCGGGCTTACCGCTGGCCGGGGTAGAGTTATCGCTGCATTGGCCCTCATGTACGTGCTATGTGAGGCCTGTCGACCGTGTACCGAGGTCGTGTAGCGAGTGGATGGTTGTCGCCGGACAACGACTGGCTGTCACGGATGTCCGGTTACCCGATGGTGACCAAATCCATCTCGCAATCATGGGACAGGCACCTCCGGACGACAGGAAGTCGCGATAGCGCAGCTTCATGTCCGGAGTTCGAGCCCCGCTGGAGCCGTTACGAGCGTTGGCATTTGAATTCTCTCTCCGTCAGGAACGAGGTCTCGAGAGTCGGAATAACTCGTTTCGCGATCGAGCTAAAATAAATTTGTATAAAAACCGGATGAAGTTAAGCGAAGCGAAACGACGTTCTTTTACGACATCGGTATACTGATCGGTACAGTAGCAGAGTGAAAGTGGTGTATAAGAAAACGAAGCGTACGTTATTACTACATACCCTATTACACCGACCAATGGGAACGAACCGCTCTATAAATAGCGAGCGCGTACGTTTCTATAAATAACGACTACGACCCATTTATAAATAGCGATGTTGTACTTTGCGATGTAATATATTATTACATGTTACTTATATTCAATAAAATATATTTAATCCGTAATGTACGTTTTAGAGGGCGATGGATTCCATCAGGAATGAGATATCCAGAGCGATAAGTCGTAAGACCTTGTTTCGCGATCGAGCAAATATAATTTTGTAATAAAATAATATTATCCATCCAATATGAGACGCGGGATGGAACGATTAATATAAATGTCTAATACTCGGTGTTCCATGCCCTGTAACATAATTAACTGAATCCAAGCGGTATGTCTGCTTGTATGTTTGTCAGTTGGCCCTAAATAATCTTATCTGGGAATGCGAGAAATATTTCTAGCCCAACTGACGCAGTTAATTATAAACATAGCGTGGCAACTTGTTTCAAAAGTAATTAATACGTTTACATACCGATCGCATCCTATCTTGTCTGCTCAATACATCGGAATGAATGGGATATCCTGTCTGCTTGCATGTTTGTCTGTTGACCCTAAATAACCTTATCTGGGAAATGCGAGAACAATTTATAACCATCACCAACTCAGTAGGTACACAAAATGACATCGAAGTAATTAATACGTTTACATACCGAAGTTGTGAATCCCGGCCTTTAAAAGCTAAAGGTAAGAAGGGTTAATTACCCAACAACATTTCTCTAAGCTACAACTAGCGGATTAACTGATAAGCACAGAGTGCGCACATAAGTTAATCGGGAGGTCGATTTTGATAAATGTCAAACACTCGTTTCGCTATCGCGCTAACATAAATTTGCAATTACATCCCCGGTTCATTAAAATAATCCACGCGTTCATAAAATATTACGTTAGTGTGTGTGTGCGTGTGCGTGCGTGCGTGCGTGCGCGTGTGTGTGTGTGCGTGCGTGCGTGCGTGCGTGCGTGCGTGCGTGCGTGCGTGCGTGCGTGCGTGCGTGCGTGCGTGCGTGCGTGCGTGCGTGATAAGAATGTAATATTTTATTATGTGTGTGTGTGTGTGTGTGTGTTATTTTATATAATGTATATATATTTACCTTACCACACGCCCGTCTGTCTGTCTGTCCGTCTGTCCGTCCGTCCGTCCGTCCGTCCGTCCGTCCGTCCGTCCGTCCGTCTGTATGTATGTCTGTCTACAGCGGTACTCAAATCAATCTAAAAACAGCAACAATTAGGGGGCGACGTTTCGCTATTTCTTTAGTATTTATACGGATATCCATAATTCGATTATTAGATATAGGGGTAGCGCCGCGTACGATCTACGCTATTTATAGCGGAGCTAAAAGACTTGGCCTACGAATATGACGTCATCAATTTTTTTCGGATCGTCGTTAGAGCGTAGAACTCTGTATAAATCGACGTAGCTCGGCGAGACCTATCCGACGATATCTTTCCTTTATTTATACGGCGAGTAGTTTTCGAGATATAGAGGTTTAAAGAATTTATATATCCTTAAAGTCCACATATTGAAAATGAAAAAAATATTTAAACGTAACTATACTTTAGTTCTAATATACGCGTATCGTCGTCACGAGTCCGACGCTACCCTTCATTTTGATCTATCATTATTCGATATATCTATAATACTGATTATCTCCCTTTAATCGTAAATAAGTTTGAAGAAAAATGAACTTTCGAGGAAACTGGCCGTGTTTGGTATCGTCGGAAAGATCTCGAAGAGACAATGACGAATCCGCGTCTCAATTAATGGTCCGACCTCATACCGGAAGTAGTGATCCGAAAAACCGTAAGTACCGATATAAATTCGTTATATAAGCTTTATTATAGGTCCTATCTATCCGGGGGTTTCGATAATCGTACTAAACGAGTATACGTTCAGCGCCTACGATTTTCAAAATGGAGGATAAAAATGGCGGGAAAACACTATCTCGCTTATTAATGGTCCATTCGACTCGGTGTGTGTCGCTCCATGTATGTCCGTATCTACCGTTAATTCTAATTACGTAGCTAATGTCCGTACACAAATACCTCCCTCTACACATTCTCATTATACCGATAAAATGATTATATTTATTATCGTCATTTCGATCGTAAGATGTTGATATTATATAATTCGTATAGGTACCTAAATATCCTTACACTTTGGCATCCGATACTTAAGTCGCAAAGGACTGAGCGTGTTTATAGTTTCCGGAATATTGCATCAGTCAGTCGTTGGCGTCACGAAATCATGTCCAGACACGTATAGACCTATCCTATAAATGACCTACGTTACTATAAATAGAAAACTAGTTGGAACAGGCTATTTATATTCATCCAATCAGAACGTATTGCTATAAATAATAATGACATACGTTACTATAAATAGAAAACTAGTTAGAACCGGTATTGCTATTTTTATTTATCCGAGGAGAACGTATTGCTATAAATAACAATTACCTACGTTACTATAAATAGAAAACTAGTTAGAACCGGTATTGCTATTTTTATTTATCCAATGACGTTATAACCGACCAATCAGAATCCAGGATAGTGACGTACGTTACTAAAAATAATCGACCGATGAAACGAGAGAACGTAGTATATTCTACATTCATTACTACAAGATCTACACACTATTTCACCATATATACATTCATTACTAATAGATATACACTCTGTCTCACCATATCTACATACATTACTACAATATATACACACTATATCACCATATCTACATATATTACAACAATATATATCCACTATCTCACCATATCTACATACATTACTACAAGATGTACACGCTGTCTCACCATATCTACATACATTACTACAATATATACACACTATATCACCATATCTACATATATTACAACAATATATATCCACTATCTCAACATATCTACATACATTTCTACAAGATATACACACTATCTCACCATATATACATACATTGCTACTAAATATACACACTATCTCACCATATTTACATTCATTACTACAAGATCTACACACTATATCACCATATCTGCATACATTCCTACAAGATATATCCGCTATCGCACCATATTTACATACATTACTACAATAACTACACACTGTCTCACCATATCTACATACATTTCTACAAGATATACGCGCTATCTCACCATATCTACATACATTAATACAAGATATACACACTATCTCACCATATATACGTACATTACTACAAGATATACACACTATCTCACCATATATACACACATTACTACAAGATATACACGCTGTCTCACCATATATACATACATTACTACAATATATACACACTATATCACCATATCTGTATATATTACAACAATATATATCCACTATCTCACCATATCTACATACATTTCTACAAGATATACACACTATCTCACCATATATACATACATTGCTACTAAATATACACGCTATCTCACCAAATGTACATACATTAATACAAGATATATCCACTATCTCACAATATTTACATACATTACTACAAGATGTACACACTATGTCACCATAGCTACAAACATTGCTACAAGATCTACACACTATATCACCATATCTACATACATTCCTACAAGATATATCCACTATCGCACCATATTTACATTCATTACTACAAGATCTACACACTATATCACCATATCTACATACATTCCTACAAGATATATCCACTATCTCACCATATTTACATACATTACAACAATAACTACACACTGTCTCACCATATCTACATACATTTCTACAAGATATACACACTATCTCACCATATCTACGTACATTACTACAAGATATACACACTATCTCACCATATCTACATTCATTACTACAAGATCTACACACTATTTCACCATATATACATTCATTACTACAAGATATACACGCTGTCTCACCATATCTACATACATTACTACAATATATACACACTATATCACCATATATACAGTCATTACTACAGGATCTACACACTATTTCACCATATATACATTCATTACTACAAGATATACACGCTGTCTCACCATATCTACATACATTACTACAATATATACACACTATATCAACATATCTACATATATTACAACAATATATATCCACTATCTCACCATATCTACATACATTACTACAAGATATACACGCTGTCTCACTATATCTACATACATTACTACAATATATACACACTATATCACCATATCTACATATATTACAACAATATATAACCACTATCTCAACATATCTACATACATTTCTACAAGATATACACACTATATCACCATATATACATACATTGCTACTAAATGTACACACTATCTCACCATATTTACATTCATTACTACAAGATCTACACACTATATCACCATATCTGCATACATTCCTACAAGATATATCCGCTATCGCACCATATTTACATACATTACTACAATAACTACACACTGTCTCACCATATCTACATACATTTCTACAAGATATACGCGCTATCTCACCATATCTACATACATTAATACAAGATATACACACTATCTCACCATATATACATACATTACTACAAGATATACACACTATCTCACCATATATACACACATTACTACAAGATATACACGCTGTCTCACCATATATACATACATTACTACAATATATACACACTATATCACCATATCTGTATATATTACAACAATATATATCCACTATCTCACCATATCTACATACATTTCTACAAGATATACACACTATCTCACCATATATACATACATTGCTACTAAATATACACGCTATCTCACCAAATGTACATACATTAATACAAGATATATCCACTATCTCACAATATTTACATACATTACTACAAGATGTACACACTATGTCACCATAGCTACAAACATTGCTACAAGATCTACACACTATATCACCATATCTACATACATTCCTACAAGATATATCCACTATCGCACCATATTTACATTCATTACTACAAGATCTACACACTATATCACCATATCTACATACATTCCTACAAGATATATCCACTATCTCACCATATTTACATACATTACAACAATAACTACACACTGTCTCACCATATCTACATACATTTCTACAAGATATACACACTATCTCACCATATCTACGTACATTACTACAAGATATACACACTATCTCACCATATCTACATTCATTACTACAAGATCTACACACTATTTCACCATATATACATTCATCACTACAAGATATACACGCTGTCTCACCATATCTACATACATTACTACAATATATACACACTATATCACCATATCTACAGTCATTACTACAAGATCTACACACTATTTCACCATATATACATTCATTACTACAAGATATACACGCTGTCTCACCATATCTACATACATTACTACAATATATACACACTATATCACCATATCTACATATATTACAACAATATATATCCACTATCTCACCATATCTACATACATTACTACAAGATATACACGCTGTCTCACCATATTTACATACATTACTACAATATATACACACTATATCACCATATCTACATATATTACAACAATATATAACCACTATCTCACCATATCTACATACATTTCTACAAGATATACACACTATATCACCATATATACATACATTGCTACTAAATGTACACACTATCACACCATATTTACATTCATTACTACAAGATATACACACTATATCACCATATCTACATACATTCCTACAAGATATATCCACTATCTCACCATATTTACATACATTACTACAATAACTACACACTGTCTCACCATATCGACATACATTTCTACAAGATATACACACTATCTCACCATATCTACGTACATTACTACAAGATGTACACACTATCTCACCATATATACGCACATTACTACAAGATATACACGCTGTCTCACCATATCTACATACATTACTACAATATATACACACTATATCACCATATCTGCATATATTACAACAATATATATCCACTATCTCACCATATCTACATACATTCCTACAAGATATACACACTATCTCACCATATCTACGTACATTACTACAAGATATACACACTATCTCACCATATATACGTACATTACTACAAGATGTACACACTATCTCACCATATATACGCACATTACTACAATATATACACGCTGTCTCACCATATCTACATACATTACTACAATATATACACACTATATCACCATATCTGCATATATTACAACAATATATATTCACTATCTCACCATATCTACATACATTTCTACAAGATGTACACACTATCACACAATATTTACGTACATTACTACAAGATATACACAGTATTTCACCATATCTACATACATTACTACAAGAAATTATTCACTATATCACCATATATACATTCATTACTACAAGATCTAAACACTATCGCACCATATATACATTCATTACTACAAGATATACACACTATATCACCATATCTACATATATTACTACAAGATATACGCACTTTCGCACCATATCTACATAAATCCCGCATCTTCCAACACAAAACATGGATCTTACCATAACATTAGGTCGTCATAACATGTATTACACCGTAGCGTTTCAGTTATAATATAATTAAATATAATCATTTTATCGGTATAATGAGAATGTGTAGAGGGAGTTAATTGTGTACGGACATTAGCTACGTAATTAGAATTAACGGTAGATACGGACATAAATGGAGCGACACACACCGAGTCGAATGGACCATTAATAAGCGAGATAGTGTTTTCCTGCCATTTTTATCCTCCATTTTGAAAATCGTAGGCGCTGAACGTATACTCGTTTAGTACGATTATCGAAACCCCCGGATAGATAGGACCTATACTAAAGCTTATATAACGAATTTATATCGGTATTTACGGTTTTTCGGATCACTACTTCCGGTATGAGGTCGGACCATTAATTGAGTCGCGGATTCGTCATTGTCTCTTCGAGATCTTTCCTACGATACCAAACACGGCCAGTTTCCTTGGACTTTAAGGATATATAACATCTTTAAACCTCTATATCTCGAAAACTACTCGACGTATAAATAAAGGAAAGATATCGTCGTATCGGTCTCTTCGAAATTTTTCCGACTATACCAAACACGGCCAGTTTCCTCGAAAGTTCATTTTTCTTCAAACTTATTTACGAATAAAGGGAGATAATCAGTAATATAGATATATCGACTAATGATAGATCAAAATGAAGGGTAGCGTCGGACTCGTGACGACGATACGCGTATATTAGAACTAAAGTATAGTTACGTTTAAATATTTTTTCATTTTCAATAAGTGGACTTTAAGGATATATAACATCTTTAAACCTCTATATCTCGAAAACTACTCGACGTATAAATAAAGGAAAGATATCTTCGTATCGGTCTCTTCGAGATCTTTCCGACTATACCAAACACGGCCAGTTTCCTCGAAAGTTCATTTTTCTTCAAACTTATTTACGATTAAAGATAGATAATCAGTATTATAGATATATCAAATAATGATAGATCAAAATGAAGGGTAGCGTCGGACTCGTGACGACGATACGCGTATATTAGAACTAAAGTATAGTTACGTTTAAATATTTTTTTCATTTTCAATATGTGGACTTTAAGGATATATAACATCTTTAAACCTCTATATCTCGAAAACTACTCGACGTATAAATAAAGGAAAGATATCGTCGTATCGGTCTCTTCGAGATTTTTCCGACTATACCAAACACGGCCAGTTTCCTCGAAAGTTCATTTTTCTTCAAACTTATTTACGATTAAAGGGAGATAATCAGTATTATAGATATATCGAATAATGATAGATCAAAATGAAAGGTAGCGTCGGACTCGTGACGACGATACGGGTATATTAGAACTAAAGTATAGTTACGTTTAAATATTTTTTTCATTTTCAATAAGTGGACTTTAAGGATATATAAATTCTTTAAACCTCTATATATCGAAAACTACTCGCCGTATAAATAAAGGAAAGATATCGTCGGATAGGTCTGGCCGAACTACGTCGATTTATACAGATTTCTACGCTCTAACGACGATCCGAAAAATTGATGACGTCATATTCGTAGGCCAAGTCTTTTAGCTCCGCTATAAATAGCGTAGATCGTACGCGGCGCTACCCCTATATCTAATAATCGAATTATGGATATCCGTATAAATACTAAAGAAATAGCGAAACGTCGCCCCCTAATTGTTGCTGTATTTAGATTGATTTGAGTACCGCTGTAGACAGACAGACATACAGACGGACGGACGGACAGACGGACGGACAGACAGACGGGCGTGTGGTAAGGTAAATATATATACATTATATAAAATAACCGCAAACAACATACAACCTGATAGAGGGAATCAGTAACTTGCCAAATATTACATTCTTATCACACACGCACGCACGCGCACGCACGCGCGCACGCACACACTCACGCACGCACG
>CM026395.1:11612878-11795361 GCA_014843695.1 Archivesica marissinica
ATATTAGAACTTTGTTTGTGTGTAATGTTTTTGAATATCAAGCTATGTGGATTGATCATCACATCATGTGTTATACTGTATATATGTGTCAAGAAACGGTGTATGGTTTACGACAATAAAATAGTCTGCCTGCCTGCCCCTGTCTGTCTGTCTGTCTGTCTGTCTGTCTGTCTGTCTGTCTGTCTGTCTGTCTGTCTGTCTGTCTGTCTGTCTGTCTGTCTGTCTGTCTGTCTGTCTGTCTGTCTGTCTGTCTGTCTGTCTGTCTGTCTGTCTGTCTGTCTGTCTGTCTGTCTGTCTGTCTGTCTGTCGTCTGTCTGTCTGTGTCTGTTGTCTGTCTGTCTGTCTGTCTGTCTGTCTGTCTGTCTGTGTCTGTCTGTCTGTCTGTCTGTCTGTCTGTCTGTCTGTCTGTCTGTCTGTCTGTCTGTCTGTCTGTCTGTCTGTCTGTCTGTCTGTCTGTCTGTCTGTCTGTCTGTCTGTCTGTCTGTCTGTCTGTCTGTCTGTCTGTCTGTCTGTCTGTCTGTCTGTCTGTCTGTCTGTCTGTCTGTCTGTCTGTCTGTCTGTCTGTCTGTCTGTCTGTCTGTCTGTCTGTCTGTCTGTCTGTCTGTCTGTCTGTCTGTCTGTCTGTCTGTCTGTCTGTCTGTCTGTCTGTCTGTCTGTCTGTCTGTCTGTCTGTCTGTCTGCTGTCTGTCTGTCTGTCCGTCTGTCTGTAAAATGAGCATCGTTATGTCTGTCGTACCTATATATTGTGACATAACAGAATAGCCTAATCCGTTAATTCAGTTGTATTAAGTAAAATACTAGTTTTTATGAAATAATCACCATGGCAATTCTGATTAACAGCAATTTCCATGAAAACTTCTTGTACTATGAGAGAGTCAACCTCCGTCGTTGGCAGTTTCTTACCGAGGTTGGTGCACCAAGTACTGGTTACCCGCTGTTGCCTGTCCAGGAAAGGTGGTGTTAGGTCAAATGTCCGTCGCTCAATTTGGGAGCGTTAAATAAACTTCAGATATGCATTGGTGAGTTACTGCCCCTGAATACTCTTTAACTGGTTTCCTCTGTTTTCATCGTTGTTTCCTTTGCACAACATGTTATCAATTTTCGTCCGTTTTCTCATCTCGTAATTATTAAATAATTAAGTTCGATCGATTGAATATACTGTAAAAATGTTATAAATAATAATGACTATGATTTTGGTCAAATCAATTTTCATACCGCAACATCTGGTTAGGGTACAACGGTAACAATTACGGCGGTAACAGAAAGACCAGCAATGTCGCTGACATTTTTTTTGCAAAATGACATTGTAGCCCGTTTATCGACTCGGTATCTGAAAATCTGCATTTGTCCATATACTAATCTGTATAATGAGGAACCTCGCTGGTCTTTCTATTACCTCCCTTGGCAGAATTAAGTCCAATGTATCCCTAAATGTATAGCGGTCCTTTCAGTTGACATCCTTTGTTTTTAAAGTTGTTCCCTAACCGGATGTTGCGTTAAGATGAATGTGCTTTTTAATCATGTTACTTAATTGATGAAAGCAATTACAGATTGTTTACCCATTGGATATATATACTGTAGTATATCTGTCGAGATATAGCAATATAATAATTATAAGATGAGAAAGTGGATGAAAATTGATGGCATATAGTGCAAAGGAAACAACGATAAAAACAGAGGAAACAACTTAAGAAGACCTACATACTATTAGAGAGTATTCAGGGGCAGTAACTGGTCGATGTCTCTCAATGTATTAGAAAGCATGATTAATTACTATTTAATCTTTAAAAATGATAATCTAAAATATGGTTACATGTTCATCAATTTTCAATTCTCGAGAGTGATTAATATAAGTTGCAAGTACATGTTTCGCAATCGAGGTAAAATAAACTTCTATAAACTAACTGATTGCTAATATATTGTAACCGAAAACTGTCGAGGGCATTGCTCTCATTGCAGTTTACATGGAATACTACTGTGGACGAAAACTCAGCATGATCGAACAGCACGTGCACCAACTCCATCTCGAATTTAACGCTGACTCTATGTTCAATACATACAGTAATGCATACATACTTGGTAGGAGAAAAACATGCGAGGCCACAATAAAAGCCGGGAAAGAAAAATGGACAAAGCTCATGTTCTACTTCGAAGACTTGAACTTGGACTGCCATGACGGATATTTAGTATTTTACTCTGGCCAGTACGACAAAAAGAGAGTCAAAGGTATGTGTACACAAATTCTCATTTCTCTTAACCCTTAACCTGTCGAATAAATTGGACGGACAGTGCAAACAACATAGATCCAGATCAGCCACGGCGTTGCGCCGAGTGTGATCAGGTTCTGTGTTGTGTTCTATTCAAACAAGTGTTTTAGCTCCACTATCCGAATAGCACACAGCATAGAGCCTGGTCAGACGGCATCTGATCTGACTCTATGCTGTTTGCAATAGCGACTTGTGATTGGCAGGTTATGGGTTATCTAGTCATATCTAGTCTAGTCAGAACATCTATCACGACTTTTCAAAAGATTGTATTGATAAAAGTGTGTGTTTTACTATGCCTATGTATAACCAGACTGATCCTATAAATGACATTTTATCTGAGAACAAAACTTAATTGTGGAGTCCCACAAGGCTCAATATTAGGACCACTTTTATTCTTACTTTTTATTAACGTTTTATCTCAGAACAAAACTTAATTGTGGAGTCCCACAAGGCTCAATATTAGGACCACTTTTATTCTTACTTTTTATTAACGTTTTATCTGAGAACAAAACTTAATTGTGGAGTCCCACAGGGCTAATATTAGGACCACCTTTATTCTTACTTTTTATTAATGACTTACCACTGGTGTTTTTAAACAAAATCACCGGTAGCGATTTATATTCAGATGCTACTACATTATATGATATTCATACCCAGAAATAAGTGTTAGAAACACGATTACAACAAGCTTTGGAAGACTTGAAATACTCGTGTTTTCAAAATGGAATGAAGATTAATACAGACAAAACGAAAGTTCTATTTATGATGCCCAGCGGAAATGCGGTTTCCCTAATACAGCACTCTCTCTAAAATATGAAAATATATTATTGAAAACCAGCAAATCAGTGAAGTTGCTTGGAGTACACATACAGGATTCATTAAAATGAAACTCACATATAAATTATATTATGAAAACGATGTCAACTAACATTTGGCTATTAGGTTAAATACGATATAGTGTCTATCTGAACTACAGAATACTTTACTATACAAGGCATATATCCAACAACATTTTGATTATTGTTGTATCATATGGGGAAACACCACCCAACAAAATATTGACACACTTAAGATTGCAGAGACGAGCATGTAAATACATTCTGGGACAAGATTATAATTTCTTTGCTTGAATCAATGTCTGAGATTAGTATAATGACTTTTGACCAACGGATTATTTTTCAAGAAGCAGTAACAATGTACAAAATTATGTACAATCTTGTACCGAATTATTTGAATAAACATTTTCAAATTAAGACATCGCAATACAGTTACTTCAGATATGACATTGCATGACATTGACATACGCTTCAACAATTGATCTCTATATTCCAAGACCTAGATGTGAAATATGCAAGAAATATTTAGAATACTCTGATTCAAATATATAGAATTGTCTACCATTGGAAATCTAAAATATCTTTATATATGTTCAAGACAAAATGTAAATTATGGATACAACAACATTTTAATCGGTAGACACTAGAAAGTTATATATATAATGATCACGCAATATGCGTTGTAAAATAAATAAAGTTTTAAAAAAATGAATATGCTTATGTCGTTTGTTATTTCGATAACATTACCTGATTTATTTAACTTACATTGTACAACCTTATATATGTATATTGCGTGGCGTAACTGTGTACTTTGGTTATAATTATTGTGTATATGTGCATTAATGCAATAATGTTAAGACATTTAAGAGGTTTCTAAGGAAGATTAGTTCATAACGAATTAGGTCACTCTATATATATATAAATAAATAAATAAATAAATCTATCTGTAGTAAGTGTGTCAAAAATTATTACAACGTTGTCTCAACACTGACCTGATGGCAATGGCAACGCCAAAGCGGACTACGCCAAGGCAGATGTGGACACCAACAACCATGGTGTTCACAGAATAGTCGAGTGAACACATAATATCGATGACCGTGAAATATAACCCTATTGCTATAATCATGCATGTATTTATTCTATTTATAGATTATTTAGACAGGTATAGTACTTTTATTATAATTTATTATTCTCATCAACAGGTCTGGAGAAGCCTATATGCGGGTTTGAGAAGCCTGATGGTGTATTTACAGTAGATAGCAGATATCTAAGGATTTACTACGTCCCTAATAAAAGCCGGTATATAAGAGGTGTATTTTCGATCATTGCAACATCCTATAGCGACGGTAAGTATATTGAATGTATGTTTTATATACACCAGTCGTCGCCTTAATCTTATAGTGCGATATCTACAAATTTTCCATTCCGAGATAATTGATGTCAAATATTCAAAGTCAAATATTTCTGTATTTGTTGATCTTTTGTAAACATTTTTTATACACATTGAAAGGTTTAACAATGTTCGCTTATATTCCAGTATGACTAAGTATTTCATACCAGGATTGTTTAACAATTTAACATTTAAATTTGGAGATAGCTCAAAACTGAAAAAATAAATCAGATTTTTTTAATGTTATAATGCGTTCTGGTACATAGCGCAGTATAAGACAAAATAATTGACAGTCTTAAATATATTTAACGAACATTATACCTATCTCCACACTGTATGTGCACAATTATGATCTGCGTTCAGTCCATCCTATTACATATACCCGAATGGTTAGAGGTACGACCTACCATAGGAATGTGAGTTTGAAGCCTACCATTAGTACCATGTTTTTCTTTGAACAAGAAGTTTATCCACATTTGTGTATAATTATGGTATTCCCAGGATGCAAGACTGGAACATTGTGCTATAAGATAATCATAATTGAGTCTGAATTAATTAAATATACTAATACTGCTGTTACAATCTCCGCATAGATTGATCAGGAATTTGTTTAAAGTCAATTACCTTCCACTGATACAAGTTGGAAATATTGGAGCACCATAACCAGGTAATTATGACTGGAAATCAGTGATTGATTCTCGAGTGTAAGCGCAAACAATGGGACGCCATTCCCAAAGATGAAAAGTGAGGCTCGATTGTGAGGTTCGATTCTCGACGCAATCCTCTGATGCAGGTGGGAAGGATAATCTGTCGTTTGAAATGTGACAATAACTGTTTTAACCCAGGTAGTATATTTCCAATATTGTCGTTCATAGTCACCATGCACAATATCCAGTCTAGCACTTGTACAAATATTCCATTATTAAATTATGCTAATACATGTATATATACTAATTAATGTATGATAATTATAACAATATAAGTTGAAATATTTATTAACTGACCTTAAAACACAGAACAAACACTTAAACATCAATCTGTATAGCTTCACAGTAATAGAACAAATCCACAACAGTTAATGAATAGGTATTAAAAATTGTCCAATAGTAAATACACGCAGTTCCTGAAATGTAACTGGCATTACATAACAATCAAACAAATCATAATTTTGTAAGAATGGCATAATTAGACTGTAGTCATTCATAGTATTAATCAATTAATCATGAGCCACGCACA
Source organism: Archivesica marissinica (assembly GCA_014843695.1). NCBI lineage: Eukaryota > Metazoa > Mollusca > Bivalvia > Venerida > Vesicomyidae > Archivesica > Archivesica marissinica. The sequence continues at coordinate 11,618,608 of CM026395.1, forward strand.
CTATATCTTGAAACTAAGGCAGAACAGTTTAATAATATACATTGTATACTGGATCAATCCAAAACATATTAATACAATAGATAAACCATATATTAAGCTGGAAAATAGTTTGTTGAACAGTTTAGTTAGACAATGTTGGTAGTTCATTCGTTGCACACCATACATGTAACTCCATCTAGTATTCAGTTATTGCTGTCGTTGGTCTCCAATTTGCAGAAGGCGTTCCATGTAATATCGATCAACAAGAGGCATAAATCGCAACATGCTCTCGATGTCTTTTTTCTTAAGTTCACATATCTCTGGTACTTTATTAAGTACACGTGCGACTGGTAAGTTTGGATTGCATGTAGACCTCGTCTGTCGCCGTAAGCTAGCTTCAGTAATTGCGGAACCATTCTGAAAGGACACTCTATAATCAATGTGAAATGGGTGTGACGCTTTATAAGTAAGCGATTTTACTCGAGTATAAGGGATTTCTTTAAACTTGAAACTTGAAGCTGCATCCTGGAAATCGAAAATCTCATCTGCCTTCATCTGATGAATATCCATCACTTCCTTCCTGATTTCGTTCATGTTTCTAATGAGGCTCAATGGACTGTATATATCTACTTTAGACAGATGCTTTTCGATATGAGAATGAATGTTATCAACCTCCTGGATACATGAGTGGCCTGGGGTACAATATATATGTTCAATGGACACTAGTTGCGTGTGCCTATGCAAAAACAGCATAAGGGCTATGCTCATGATACTGTTCCTATTTTGTGGCACACAGGAATCCGACCACAATACAAACTTCTGTATGTGTGGATAATTTTCAATAACCTTTTCTAAAATAATTACCAAAGCACTCGCTATCTCATTCGCACCCCTGCCTGCGATACATTCGGTCCATAATACGTTATACGCAGTTTTAAGCGTGGAACAATGGGCAATAAGATTGTATACGTTGAGCTTGCGTTTATAAAAGAAATTAGAAACATTAGACCGTGGACAGACCAGTACTTTCTCCATGTCAAAACAAACTGTTGTCACTACATCATCTGTATTTTCTCTATCTGTTTTGCGTTCCTCTCTAGTACTATGCTTGTCTGCTACATGGGCATCATACTTTGTTTTCAATATAGGTACCTGTGGTTGTGAAACTTTAAATTATTCGCACGTATCACACCTGTCCTTTTTAGGCTTAAAACATCCCAAGTTGAAATCCGTTTTCAGAATTTTGCGGTAAATGCATTCAGTCTGAGGCTCTACTTCATTTGATACACACATATCTCTGTACATCCTATACATCTTTGAAATGGTAAGGTTTGCTTCCAGGTACTCCTTTGTAGTTGTTGCCCTACAATAGTGTGATGGGACTCTAGGGAACATGTCAATATGATCTTGAATTCGTTTACGATCTCTTTCATGAACTCTTTTCTTAGAATGTCCTCCTCGCCTGTCCTCAAACCTCACCTCTTCTACGCCTTGCCTCTTGTAGAAATATTCTATACGCTTAGAACTTATGTCCAGTGTTGATAGATAATACTGTTTACAAACACGAATTATGTCCGTGTCTTTCGGTAGATGATACTTTATACTATATGCTCTTCTGGACTCTTCTCTTACTGTTCTCTTGGTTGCTTTGACTGTTCTATCTGTTGTCTGCGCATAGAATGTATTTTTTTCTGTATCTGTTAGTTCCCAAAAACTGTCAAAAATGTTTTTCCTTTCTACAGCAGTAAAATGTGTAGTACATATGTACTTGCAATGCCCCTTACAATCCTTTACTGTTTTAATTTCTCTAGCTCTGGTTTTCAAACCGCGACTGTTTATATACTCCTGTCCACTCTGCCGCTGTCGCTTTCTCACATTTTGGGCCCATAGAGTGTCATCTTTAATTCGTTTTCGTCCTCTTTTAGGTATCTCACTTCCATTCGCATTGTTGTTTGTATCAGTTGCTATGTTGGTTTCGTTTGTCGTGTATTCGTTGGTACTTTCAATGTCAGGCATTGTTGTTTCATTTTCAAAACTGTTTTGTTCTTCAATATACACAACAATGGGTTGTATTGTCTGACAAATCACTCCCTGTGTCTGTGGGGTACCCAAGTCCGTAGAAATTGTTTGTGTGTCTGTGGAACACTCCAGCCCGAATAACTCCTTGTTTGGTTCATTAGGCTCCACATCCGAATCACACGCACTGCTGGTATCAGTCAACATGTCACAGTCATTGCTTTCTAGCAATTCCAACGCTTTAGCTAACCCGAATTTACTCATTTCTTATAGATGTGGAACCCAATGTTAATATACAAATCCCTTATTTCCCGATTGAATTGGTCGTCTGGCACACCTTCCTCCAAAGAAAGATCAAATGTGATTAACGTAGTGTGACACAATCTTAGCACATGTTGACACTCCTGAATTGTTAGCGGCACTCCACAAACATCCAGTACCAATAGTGATTTTCCTCTCACAATTTCGCACAAAGTGGTGCCCGAAATATTGGTAAAAGATAAATATAACTTATGTATTTGTGTAGTAAGCTTCAACACTAGAAAATCTTCATCATGTAAGTTAGTGCATCCCGATAAGTTTAATATTTCAACGTTCGGAGTGTTCACCATGAAGCAGTGTCGATAAACTTAGATCTGTTAATGTAAGCCAATGTAACTTGAAACTCTTTAGTAAGTTTGAAAACAATAAATCAATTTCAAATCCTTCACAAATCACTCACATCGGTGGTAAGATCAATGTTTTGAAAGCTGAAGCATGTTTCAATATAGCTACTATATCCTCTTTGCCGATCGACAATGGTCCATCTACCTGCTCAATTTCAAAATGTTCCCATGGAACAGATGTTTGAGCGATTAATGTGTATAATATTTTACATGTCCTGTTCACTATGGTCAGTAACTCGTAGATGCTGATGTATCTCAGAATTTTCACCAATACAAGCGGTGGAAGTAACGTCAAATCAGGCCTGAAATAAATTAAAAGAACAAGAATTACACACTAGTAAGTTGTTACACATATTAAAATGGTCTCTTACAAATACAACACAAATGTTCTTGATCATAGCATACGAGAGTCTTGGCAATATATAGTGGTCTCTCGAGCAAATTTGAGTGTAGTATATTATAGAAATTAGACAGGAGCTTAAATAAATCCGCAAAAATAAATTTCATTCGAATCGTTATCATCCGAATATGTATCCACAAAAACAATTTCTTTATTCTGTCTCAACATGTGAATCAGCTGTGTATTGCTGTAGCTAAAACAAATCAATCAATATTTCAAACAACGTAGGCTTAAAACTCACATCACATTCATGCATACAGCTGACAGAGTGCATAGATAGTTTTATTCAGAATCAAACAAGTATAAAATGTCAGACTTTTTCTTCCGAACACGTGGCTAGAATACAACGTTTTCATTGGGTTAGACTGACATGCCTCATTATAATATTTAACTGTTTACGAGATAGCTCAATATGTGATTAATGAAAATAATGTCACATGACTATTGTCGCATTGCGATTGGTTTAGAAAATACTTACTGTTATAGTGTTCTATCTCCATGACATAGCGCAGTATAATATTGAAATGTTCTTGCGAATCAATGACTTAGCTCAAGTCATTAGGCGCGAACTCGTTAAGTAGGTCACATCCGCAAATACGGCGGGCACCAGGAGATATCTCTCTTTGAGACGAATCCAACAGTGTGCGCAGCTAAAAAAGTCAAAATATGTAGATAGCGCACTATAAGATTAAGGCGACGCAGTGCCGTAGCAAGAATCTGAAAATAACCTAGCGACCCCCCCCCACACACCGGAATTATTTATGTATGCTTGTCTATGGATTCTGAAGGCAGTTTTATCAGAGTTTTCCTATACCTGTCGTTACTTGCCAAATTCTAACCGAGCGAGGCGAGTGCCTCATTTTTCTCTGTGTGGCTACAGGCCTGTACACATACACGCACACGAACCGACACGGATATGCTGAGATATGTATATCCAAGGTAACTATGCGTTATTGGGTTAGTGCATGGATATGCTGAGATATGCTGCTGATATATGACTACTTTCTAACATGACAAACCAGTTTCAATAGTTTGCCATAATAAAACGTTTTTCAACTGACTATGTTTTCAGGTCCATGTCCAAGCTACGGATTCCAATGCGACAATTCCCGATGTATCGACAAGAACCTCAAATGTAACGAATATAATTCGTGCGGTGATAATTCCGGTTGTAGTATTTCTGTTGGCACCATTGTCGGGATTACCATTGGCTGTCTCGCTGGGCTTGGTATTTCCGTGTGCGCAATGGCGTGCTGTGTCTGCTGTTTGCGGAGGGGCGGAAAGTCGCCGGAAACTGTTCAGGTATTACAAACATCGTAGCATCAAATAAGATAGAAAAAGAAGTAGTAGTATTTTCGTTTACGTGTTTTTATTAGCAATTACGTATCATCAATCTAGACAGCTACATAATATTGAAAAACTATTTGAATCCAAAATCAGTTACCAATATTGTGCACAACTTAAAGCAACAAAACATACAAAACGCAAACATATGCGTGCGTTTAAGGAATGAATCACGGGTTAATAGTTTCCATCGGGGTATGAACTACATTAGACGTGGTTAAAGTGTGTGAAGACTCAATGCATCCACGCAACGCCCAGGGAAACATCAAAACAATGAAACATGAACACCATCAAATGGATAACTCAACTAAACAATGACCTTATAACGACTAGGACTGTGACGATGTGGGGCTGGATACCAACTAAACAATGACCTCATAACGACTCGGCCTGTGACGATGTGGGGGTGGATACCAACTAAACAATGACCTCATAACGACTCGGACTGTGACGATGTGGGGGTGGATACCAACTAAACAATGACCTCATAACGACTCGGCCTGTGACGATGTGGGGGTGGATACCAACTAAACAATGACCTCATAACGACTCGGACTGTGACGATGTGGGTGTGGATAACCCAACTAAACAATGACCTTATAGCGACTCGGACTGTGACGATGTGGGTGTGGATACCAACTAAACAATGACCTCATAACGACTCGGACTGTGACGATGTGGGGGTGGATACCAACTAAACAATGACCTCATAACGACTCGGACTGTGACGATGTGTGAGTGGATACCCTCACCAACCTTTAAAACACTGTCATGACGTCATACGTTTGTAATTGCAGTCCATTATTATTAATATTGGACTGCTGTCAAAAGGCCAGCGTATTATATTAAATCCTACGCGACATGCACGAAATTAACAATTTCAATTAGTAGGATCTTGTTATTTAAGTGTGTGTTTTAAGTACGATTTAAGCCTCAAACAGATCCAATATGTAAAATATTGGTACTGTCTTCGGTGCTATGCGCCTCACACAGTCCAATAGTTTACATATTGGATCGTTTTCGGCTTATATCCTACACTTAAACAATTCAATCTACACCAGATGATTTTATTCCATTGCTGACGGTACTACAATATCAAACCTCTCCGCCTTTGTGAAACAATCGAAGGAATTGCAGTCTCGCACTCTTCCAACAGGGGTAAATGATCTTGCTGAAGTTGCCGAGGCTGATATTGTGGAAGGTCTTCAGAATCAAAATGTCACTGATGCTAGGTGCATCAAAATCAAACTAGATAACAGACAAATCCACACAAAACTATAATACTCGCATTGTTCACACATATCCTACCATGCTCACTCAAAATCTGTATCTGCGACGTGAACATTTATCTCTACAATATGCTTTTAAACTTAAGCCAAACTCAAGAAATCCAGTGTACAAAGTTTTGTTTAATATATAATAAGCAACAACACTTGTTGCTAGGCTAACCAAAGCAGATAAGCCCTATTGTACTTCATAAAGTAGATTTTAGCATTGTCAATGTACACGAAACGTTTATATATCAGCTTTACCTCTCTTTGACCTGCTTAAGCCGAACGATAATTTATATCTTCATGATAACCTGAAAGCAAACACTAACCGCCCATCTTTGAATCAAAATTAAATGAAATCAAAGGCATGTGTTCCGGTTATATACCAATATATACAGATGGATATTCCGTCAGTAATTATCTAAATGACGGCTACCTGGTCATGTTTTTTATTTAAGTTTATTTAACGTCGCTACCGGTTTCCCATTTGAGCGACGGGTAGTTTAACAATACCTTTCCTGGGCAGGCTCCAGCGGTTAACCAGTACATGGTGCACCAACCTCCGTAAGAAACTGCCAACTTTTTCCTATTAATGAGACACGGTCTCGGGGCTCGAACCACTGACAACCAGAGATGATAGGTTACAGTGGTATACAAGTCAGCGACCTTAACCACTCGACCACGGAGGTGTTTGTATTGTCAACAGGAGTGGAGGCTATTGATTTAATGTTTGTCGGGAAGTTTCGTGATAGAACATTTATGATTATGAGTCTGTCAACATGGACATTAAACATCCCCTTACACACAAATTACTAACTAAACATACATATATTACAATGAATAAGCATATTTTTTATAAAATTTCTGAATACCAAATCCATATTGGTATTCGCGGCAATGAAATGGCTGATCAAAGTGCTACTTATGCACTCAATCTAGAATGTACAACATCTTCTATAATTCCATACACTGATGCTAGACAATTAATTCTTGCTTACATTACATGTACTTCAAAATGGCAAACTAATTTGGAATAATAATAATTATACAATTCAATAAACTTCAATTAATTAAACCGGGTTCGATCCTCGGACCGGGAAGTATGTGAGATGGTACGAAGGTCGCCAGATCGGACAGTGGGTTTTTCAACGGGTAACACGGTTTCCTCCCACACGAATGACCACATTTACGCTCTCATCTGCGCAAACGAGAGTGATTTATATAAGTTGTTAAAACTTGCTTCGCAATCATTGAAAATAAATTAAGCTTAAAAAATAATTAAACCTAGCATAAGTTAATCATATTCTGTTTATCTCTCCGATCATATAGAGTAAACAATATTATCACGGCCCGGATTTGGACCTACCCTTTCACTCATTCATGTTTATTGCAAAGAGAGGATCCATCTTGATACCATATTACTCCTCTATAAATATTGAACAAATCTTGATAGACTGTGTTGATTTAGCACTCATTCGTAAAAACATAGTACACGGTTATGACAATGAAATTTTCGACACAGTCGATTTTAAATTACACCACTGCAGTTATAAAAGAATCACATCTTTTCCACAAATTATATATTTTGACTGGTTTACATTCTGTGTTACAACCGACTGTTTTATATTACATGTGACTAGCTTGATAAATGTTGCAATTGACCTTTTGTTTTTACAATTTTACTGCATATATTCTGAACATGAATTCATAACAATCATGTTTACAAAATACCTAACCCATCGCGATATATCCTGAAATGTGCTGATTCGCCGTTAAAACAATACTCACTCGCTCACTGTTTCGGCTTACTGACTGTTAACGGCATTCGGATCGGGAAAACATAGTAACAAGAAACATGGATTAAATCAACATGACAAAGTAACATTGTTTATTTTAGGACCCGGCTCCACAGAGAATAGCTTACATTGCATCCGATCAGCAGGTTTTCCATCAGCCAACATATGACGTCAATCAAAGTGTTAGTTATGGCGGAAACCCACCCAATCAGCTAAGTTACCCTGCTGGACCGCAAGCAGTCAGACCAACAAATATAGAAACAGGACAAGCAACACCAACCTACTCAGACGATTGGGCAAAACCACCACCACCGTACGAACAAATCCAATCTAGTGACCAGCCGCCACCGTATTCAGAATATATTGCAACTCCGCAGTAATATGTACACGACGCAGTGACCAGCCGCCATCGTATTTAGAATGTATTGCAACTCCGCAGTAATAGGTACACGGCGCAGTGACCAGCCGCCACCGTATTCAGAATGTATTGCAACTCCGCAGTAATAGGTACACGGCGCAACGGCATCAACTAATTGCACTGCTAACAAAAAAGGCACGTGCTGAACAAACGATAAGTAAATTAATACATGGAACTTTGCGATGCTCGTGCACGTCACAAACATAACAGACACATTCGATTGAATGTTGTGGAATTCGTGCTGACTCAGTGGTATTGCGTTCGTTTCAGGGGTCAGCGGCCGGAGTTCGCGCCCAGCCATAGCCGTTACTATTGTACCCTTAGGCAAAGCGCTTACATCACAACTTGTCTCTTCTCTCTCCATCATGGCGATGGATTCCAACAGGAATGATGTCTCAAAATCCATTAAACTAATATTGTAACCCCATAGTTCGCAATCGGCTAACATAGAATTGCATAAACTAAATAAATTGAATAAATAAATGACATACACTTGTGTAGGTCACCAGGCGGGGTATTTTGTCACAGACGTCTGATTGTATGTTCCCAATATTGAGGTTCAATAATGCACGTTGCTGATATTTTGCATAGATCTGAACATAATGATATGGAATTACTTCGGATAAGGATGCAGAATGGTACATTCCATTTAGCCTCGTGCTCTGTCGACCGATTTCCGGATGTAAATTGTATTGAAATGCAATGTTTGTATGCAATGAATAATATGTGTAACTATTTCAGTAGACTGACCATATACTGACATCTTCGAACTATATTCTGTTGTTTACTTGCGACATATGACGTAGTGTAGCAAGTTTAATACTGGTATGTTGTTTGATTCACAACGAAAATGTTAGACGGAACCAATTCTCGACCTTGACCTACCAGATTAATTGTGGCGAATATGCAATCTGAAGCAAAACTTAAAATCCACCAATTTATTTAACACTGTCTTGATATATACTTAGACTAGTTGATATATATATAAACATTAAATCTACTAAACTCAAACCCAATAACACTAAGACAGTGCATTGAACAGTTAATTAACATTTCAAAAATACGCGCTCTATGCACCTTACTGTTTTAGTTTCCCTCGATGCATGAGTTGGTTATCTGTAAACTAACAAAAAACAATCCAATTATTCTACCATTATACATAGAGTACCGGGTACATACTACTCGATTAAACATTTGCACAACTACCCACAGGTTATGAATGGAGCCGTCGGTTCGACTTTAAATTCCCCAAAAGAAACGAACAAACACATCTTCAAACAGAATAATATACCTACGTCATGCATGTCTGTACATTGTTGATGTGAGAATGCTGGAGTGTATGTGTTTGGGTTTGAATGATAGCGGTATGCATGAGCGAGTGTCAGCCTGTGTATGGGAGCGAGAGAGAGAGAGCGCGAGAGAGAGAGGAGAGAGAGAGGTGGTGCTAATGTAAGATTGACAGCCATTTTGAAAAATGTCAGACATTTTGAATTAATTTTGTTGTTTACGAAAATTAAATGAATATGTATTATGTAATTATTACTATTAAATCTTGAAACTGTGCTAAATGTACTGTTTACGGAATCTGTTTAAAGAAACAAAATGAAGATATTCATTACAAAACAAAATAAACGGTGTTTTTTGCTTTTGTTTTGCGGACTAAAGCCATACAGACAGTTTATGTGATGCGGCGACTCACCAGCTGTTATTGCTGGGGTAAGACACATGGTGCCGCGACGGGCAGAATGTCAGGCGCATATGAACAATCGGGTAGAACCACCGACCTTTTCCAATTCAGATGCATGGCTTCATATTATGAGACTTCAACATACAGTGGAATGTGGAAGTCATGATAGCGCAGTGGCAGTGCGTTTGCTTCAAGTGGGTGTATAAGGCCCCGAGTTTGAGCCCAGCTGTAGCAGTTACGATTGTGCCCTTAGGCAAGGCATTTAAATTCCACATTGCCTCTTCTCTTTCCCTCATGGCGATGGATTCCGTCAGGAATGACGTCTCGAGAGTGATTAATATAAGTTGCAAGAAATCGTTTCGCAATCGAGCTAAAATAACACAACCAGTTGGATTCGAACATACAACTACAAGGGACACGAAGTCGCTCCCTCTCTACCCTCCTACCTCAGCCATCCATACGGTGATTGTGGTATCCATGATAGTCTTACAATGGTAGGTGATGATATGTTCATGGAAAGTATCGTTGGTGGTTATGCTAAACAGGTAAATGTCGAAGTGATTAGAGATACTAACTTGATGGATGATACAGATGGTGGTTATGCTAAACAAGTAAACGTCGAAGTGATTAGAGATACTAACGTGATGGATGATACAGATGGTGGTTGTGCTAAACAGGTAAACGTCGAAGTGATTAGAGATACTAACGTGATGGATGATACAGATGGTGGTTATGCTAACCAGGTAAATGTCGAAGTGATTAGAGATACTAACTTGATGGATGATACAGATGGTGGTTGTGTTAAACAGGTAAACGTCGAAGTGATTAGAGATACTAACTTGATGGATGATACAGATCGTGGTTGTGTTAAACAGGTACACATCAAAGTGATTAGAGATACTAACTTGATGGATGATACAGATGGTGGTTGTGTTAAACAGGTAAACATCGAAGTGATTAGAGATACTAACTTGATGGATGATACAGATGGTGGGTGTGTTAAACAGGTAAACATCAAAGTAATTAGAGATACTAACTTGATGGATGATACAGATGGTGGTTGTGTTAAACAGGTAAACGTCGAAGTGATTAGAGATACTAACTTGATGGATGATACAGATGGTGGTTGTGCTAAACAGGTAAATGTCGAAGTGATTAGAGATACTAACTTGATGGATGATACAGATCGTGGTTATGCTAAACAGGTAAATGTCGAAGTGATTAGAGATACTAACTTGATGGATGATACAGATGGTGGTTGTGTTAAACAGGTAAACGTCGAAGTGATTAGAGATACTAACTTGATGGATGATACAGATGGTGGTTGTGTTAAACAGGTAAACGTCGAAGTGATTAGAGATACTAACTTGATGGATGATACAGATCGTGGTTGTGTTAAACAGGTAAACGTCGAAGTGATTAGAGATACTAACTTGATGGATGATACAAATAGTGGTTGTGTTAAACAGGTAAACATCAAAGTGAGTACAGATATTAACTTGATGGATGATACAGATGGTGGTTGTGTTAAACATGTACACGTCGAAGTGATTAGAGATATTAACTTGATGGATGATACAGATGGTGGTTGTGCTAAACAGGTACACGTCGAAGTGATTAGAGATATTAACTTGATGGCCGATACAGATGGTGGTTGTGATAGCGTAATAGTGGTTAGGTGTGATAATGTTATGGATGTTATAGACGTACATGCAATGGGTTTAATATCCACGATTACGTCATACTGGTTATTGGTTATTTATTATATTATATATATATATATAATATTATATTATTATAAACAGCATAGTGGTTAGCTGTGATAATGTTATTGATGGTATAGACGCTGTGCTTAATGTCAAGGATTACATGGCATAGGATCGGCAGGATGGTGAGAGTACCGATATATCGTAGCTTACATGACATATGATCGGCAGGATGGTGGGAGTACCGATATATCGTAGCGTACACGACATATGATCGGCAGGATGGTGAGAGTACCGATATACCGTAGCTTACACGACATAGGATCGGCAGGATGGTGAGAGTACCGATATACCGTAGCTTACACGACATAGGATCGGCAGGATGGTGAGAGTACCGATATACCGTAGCTTACACGACATATGATCGGCAGGATGGTGAGAGTACCGATGTATCGTAGCTTACACGACATAGGATCGGCAGGATGGTGAGAGTACCGATATACCGTAGCTTACACGACATAGGATCGGAGGATGTGAGAGTACCGATTACCGTAGCTTACACGACGGTGAGAGTACCGATTATCGTAGCTACAGACATAGATCGGCAGGATGGTGAGAGTACCGATATACCGTAGCTTACACGACATAGGATCGGCAGGATGGTGAGAGTACCGATATACCGTAGCTTACACGACATAGGATCGGCAGGATGGTGAGAGTACCGATATACCGTAGCTTACACGACATATGATCGGCAGGATGGTGAGAGTACCGATATACCATAGCTTACACGACATAGGATCGGCAGGATGGTGAGAGTACCGATATACCGTAGCTTACACGACATATGATCGGCAGGATGGTGAGAGTACCGATGTATCGTAGCTTACATGACATATGATCGGCAGGATGGTGAGAGTACCGATGTATCGTAGCTTACATGACATATGATCGGCAGGATGGTGAGAGTACCGATAGATCGTAGCTTACATGACATATGATCGGCAGGATGGTGAGAGTACCGATAGATCGTAGCTTACACGACATAGGATCGGCAGGATGGTGAGAGTACCGATGTATCGTAGCTTACATGACATATGATCGGCAGGATGGTGAGAGTACCGATATATCGTAGCTTACATGACATATGATCGGCAGGATGGTGAGAGTACCGATGTATCGTAGCTTACATGACATATGATCGGCAGGATGGTGAGAGTACCGATAGATCGTAGCTTACATGACATATGATCGGCAGGATGGTGAGAGTACCGATGTATCGTAGCTTACATGACATATGATCGGCAGGATGGTGAGAGTACCGATAGATCATAGCTTACATGACATATGATCGGCAGGATGGTGAGCGTACCGATGTATCGTAGCTTACATGACATATGATCGGCAGGATGGTGAGAGTACCGATAGATCATAGCTTACATGACATATGATCGGCAGGATGGTGAGCGTACCGATGTATCGTAGCTTACATGACATATGATCGGCAGGATGGTGGGAGTACCGATGTATCGTAGCTTACATGACATATGATCGGCAGGATGGTGAGAGTACCGATATACCGTAGCTTACAGCATAGATCGCAGGATGGTGAGTACCGATACGTGCTACATAGATCGGCAGGATAACAAACCCACCACATAGATCGGCAGATGGTGAGAGTACCGATGTATCGTAGCTACACACATAGATCGGCAAAACCAAACACACACACAAACCAAACTAGCTACACGACATAGATCGGCAGGATGGTGAGAGTACCGATATACCGTACTTACACGACATAGATCGGCAGGATGGTGAGAGTACCGATATACCGTAGCTTACACGACATAGATCGAGGATGGTGAGAGTACCGATATACCATAGCTTACACGACATAGGATCGGCAGGATGGTGAGAGTACCGATATACCGTAGCTTACACGACATAGGATCGGCAGGATGGTGAGAGTACCGATATACCGTAGCTTACACGACATAGGATCGGTAGGATGGTGAGAGTACCGATATACCGTAGCTTACACGACAAGGATCGGCAGGATGGTGAGAGTACCGATGTATCGTAGCTTACATGACATATGATCGGCAGGATGGTGAGAGTACCGATATACCGTAGCTTACACGACATAGGATCGGCAGGATGGTGAGAGTACCGATGTATCGTAGCTTACATGACATATGATCGGCAGGATGGTGAGAGTACCGATGTATCGTAGCTTACATGACATATGATCGGCAGGATGGTGAGAGTACCGATAGATCGTAGCTTACATGACATATGATCGGCAGGATGGTGAGAGTACCGATAGATCGTAGCTTACACGACATAGGATCGGCAGGATGGTGAGAGTACCGATATACCGTAGCTTACACGACATAGGATCGGCAGGATGGTGAGAGTACCGATGTATCGTAGCTTACATGACATATGATCGGCAGGATGGTGAGAGTACCGATATACCGTAGCTTACACGACATAGGATCGGCAGGATGGTGAGAGTACCGATGTATCGTAGCTTACATGACATATGATCGGCAGGATGGTGAGAGTACCGATGTATCGTAGCTTACATGACATATGATCGGCAGGATGGTGAGAGTACCGATGTATCGTAGCTTACATGACATATGATCGGCAGGATGGTGAGAGTACCGATATATCGTAGCTTACATGACATATGATCGGCAGGATGGTGAGAGTACCGATATATCGTAGCTTACATGACATATGATCGGCAGGATGGTGAGAGTACCGATATATCGTAGCTTACATGACATATGATCGGCAGGATGGTGGAGTACCGATATATCGTAGCTTACATGACATAGGATCGGCAGGATGGTTGGAGTACCGGGCTGGGCAGGGTGGAGGGAGTACCGATATATCGTAGCTTACATGACATCGGCAGGATGGTCTAATAGTCTATACATAACATACACAAGAGTGTTAGGTAAAAATGTAACTTTAAACGTCATTCCACGTTATCAATTACCGTGTAATACTTTACGTAACGTACGATATAGAGTGCCTGGGAATTTAAGTATTATTATGTTTAGCCTAATCTAAATTGTGACGCATGTCGATATCTATGGCATTCATTGGTGATAAGGCCCTTGTTTGTTTATTCGTAATATGTCAAATACAAAATCATTAGGGAAGCATTCTAAGCTAGTGATTTGAAAATGGCGTGTGGTCTTGGATTAAGTTTTTCATTATTATGGGTAATATTACTCTCTTGGGAAGGAGGTAGCGAAGCAAGTAAGTGTATGCCTGTACAGTTTTATCTGTAAAAGTAAAAGAGTAAAGTGTGTGCTTATTATATTGTCGCCCCTATTGAAAGGGCCAGCCATTACTGACTTAATGAGTCACCTTTTATGGACATCAGTACTTCCCGAATGCTATCCGTGTGGGCCAGGCGCCTGGCTGGTAGGCAATCGGTAGCCATTATTTAACTAACTGGCGGATAACCAACCGGCCATATCGGAATGAACCCCTGACGAGGTTCGAACCTTTCGACCTCCCGCTTCGTAGGCGTACGCCTTAACCACCAGGCCACGGAGACGGAGATATACGATACATTTTTTTGTCGAGGGAAACAAGCAAATGGGTTGGGCTACAAGTTATAACAACATTATTTACAGCCCTCCCCGTCACTTCGAACTAAATAAACAATGTTGGATGAACAATTTCTGTAATGTATGATCTGATGTAGAAAAAGAACACATAAAATTAAGTTTCGTGGTGAATATTTGTTAATTTTAATATCATATGCGAAAAAATGACACAAAGAAATGGAAGACGTACAGTTACGTAGAGTACCCCAATGTTTGATAGTTCATAGCATGGATGTAAACACGTATATGCTGTTCTTCATTGTTTTTCTATTGTGTAAGAAGATGTCCCGCCCGATGGTTTCTAGCACTGTATCTGTTCCATTTGTAACATAGTTACCTTTTGCCTTGCGCCTATATACATGTGTAGTGATTAATTACCTTATGTTTTGATGACTCTCTTAATTTAGTTATTTAAACATGTATGATTATATTATAGGACAACAGTCTTTTCAGTGTGTGTGTGTGTGTGTGTGTGTGTGTGTGTGTGTGTGTGTGTGTGTGTGTGTGTGTGTGTGTGTGTGTGTGTGTGTGTGTGTGTGTGTGTGTGTGTGTGTGTGTGTGTGTGTGTGTGTGTGTGTGTGTGTGTGTGTGTGTGTGTGTGTGTGTGTGTGTGTGTGTGTGTGTGTGTGTGTGTGTGTGTGTGTGTGTGTGTGTGTGTGTGTGTGTGTGTGTGTGTGTGTGTGTGTGTGTGTGTGTGTGTGTGTGTGTGTGTGTGTGTGTGTGTGTGTGTGTGTGTGTGTGTGTGTGTGTGTGTGTGTGTGTGTGTGTGTGTGTGTGTGTGTGTGTGTGTGTGTGTGTGTGTGTGTGTGTGTGTGTGTGTGTGTGTGTGTGTGTGTGTGTGTGTGTGTGTGTGTGTGTGTGTGTGTGTGTGTGTGTGTGTGTGTGTGTGTGTGTGTGTGTGTGTGTGTGTGTGTGTGTGTGTGTGTGTGTGTGTGTGTGTGTGTGTGTGTGTGTGTGTGTGTGTGTGTGTGTGTGTGTGTGTGTGTGTGTGGTGTGTGTGTGTGTGTGTGTGTGTGTGTGTGTGTGTGTGTGTGTGGTGTGTGTGTGTGTGTGTGTGTGTGTGTGTGTGTGTGTGTGTGTGTGTGTGTGTGTGTGTGTGTGTGTGTGTGTGTGTGTGTGTGTGTGTGTGTGTGTGTGTGTGTGTGTGTGTGTGTGTGTGTGTGTGTGTGTGTGTGTGTGTGTGTGTGTGTGTGTGTGTGTGTGTGTGTGTGTGTGTGTGTGTGTGTGTGTGTGTGTGTGTGTGTGTGTGTGTGTGTGTGTGTGTGTGTGTGTGTGTGTGTGTGTGTGTGTGTGTGTGGTGTGTGTGTGTGTGTGTGTGTGTGTGTGTGTGTGTGTGTGTGTGTGTGTGTGTGTGTGTGTGTGTGTGTGTGTGTGTGTGTGTGGTGTGTGTGTGTGTGTGTGTGTGTGTGTGTGTGTGTGTGTGTGTGTGTGTGTGTGTGTGTGTGTGTGTGTGTGTGTGTGTGTGTGTGTGTGTGTGTGTGTGTGTGTGTGTGTGTGTGTGTGTGTGTGTGTGTGTGTGTGTGTGTGTGTGTGTGTGTGTGTGTGTGTGTGTGTGTGTGTGTGTGTGTGTGTGTGTGTGTGTGTGTGTGTGTGTGTGTGTGTGTGTGTGTGTGTGTGTGTGTGTGTGTGTGTGTGTGTGTGTGTGTGTGTGTGTGTGTGTGTGTGTGTGTGTGTGTGTGTGTGTGTGTGTGTGTGTGTGTGTGTGTGTGTGTGTGTGTGTGTGTGTGTGTGTGTGTGTGTGTGTGTGTGTGTGTGTGTGTGTGTGTGTGTGTGTGTGTGTGTGTGTGTGTGTGTGTGTGTGTGTGTGTGTGTGTGTGTGTGTGTGTGTGTGTGTGTGTGTGTGTGTGTGTGTGTGTGTGTGTGTGTGTGTGTGTGTGTGTGTGTGTGTGTGTGTGTGTGTGTGTGTGTGTGTGTGTGTGTGTGTGTGTGTGTGTGTGTGTGTGTGTGTGTGTGTGTGTGTGTGTGTGTGTGTGTGTGTGTGTGTGTGTGTGTGTGTGTGTGTGTGTGTGTGTGTGTGTGTGTGTGTGTGTGTGTGTGTGTGTGTGTGTGTGTGTGTTGTGTGTGTGTGTGTCCTTTGTTGGGGACATCTGATATACATGTCTGCACTTGATCAAATGGATGGTGGAATTCCATTCACGCGATCATCATATGGGATTTCGCCAGACATGTGATGGTAGAGTGCTTACTAAGCAGCGTACACACCATGAATTGACTGGTGCCACCTTTGTGTATGTTGTACCGGTGACACAACTACCTGCGATCTCTTTAGTTCTCAGCGCATGGATATATAAACACTTTTACTATTGCATATAATTATTATAATATTATGTCGAGATTAATATTGGTTTTCCTTAAATTCGCACAAGCAGCTCTTGTCATATGGCGAAATTCCACCTAGTATTTGTGGAGGGTACCCGGGTGCTTCTTCAAACAGGATTTCATACACGGACTGGACACCTGGGTAGAACCACCGACCGACCGCAAGCCAGTTGGATAGCTTCCTCACACTTAATAATTCGACACTCCCGGTGGAGTTCGAACATACAGCGGTGAGGGGCAAGTGATTTGAAGTCAACGACCATAACCACTCGGTCACGGAGGTCCATAGAAAAACATTATAAATGAGAAATTCCCACAGACGCAGACGGATCTGTAGTCCAGTGGTAACACGCTGGACTGGTAATCCATGGATCACAGGTTCGATCCACCGTCTGACCCTAATACAATTAACAGTCTTTCAGTGGGACTTTAAACCGAAGTCTCGTGTCGCAAAAGACACAGAGGAGACTCCGGAATGGGTTTCTGTCTGTATCATTGCACTATCCTCCAAAAATCTAAAATGACTAATCTCTTCAGGAGGCGTCGCTCATATGGGCAACCGGTAGCGACGATAAATAAACGTAAAACACACATCCAGGCACAAGACACAAATTATTGTTGGCCCTATTGTCATATAGTAAGTAATGTTTACTGTAAGTAAGTAAGCATTACTTACTATATGACTATAGGGCCAAAATTACAGTAAACATTACTTACTATATAGTTCATACACATTTATTTTAGCTCGATTGCGAAACAAGTTCTTTCAAACTTATATTAATCACTCTCGAGATCTCATTTCTGATGGAATCCATCGCCATGAAGGAGAGAAGAGACAATGTGGAATTTAAATGCCTTGCCCAAGGGCACAATCGTAACGGCTCCAGCGGGGCTCGAACTCCGGACCTTTCGCACCAGGTATGTGCATTGGCTAATTACGTATTGTGCTCAATGCATATGTTTTTATTTTAGCAATGGACTTGCAGTACTACTGCGATAAATCAATCAGTATGATTCTGAATTCGGTATATCAGCTTAACCTTAAACTGGATGACACTCGTCTCTACGAATATAAATACGATACATTTCCGAATGTACGAATACAATATTGCGAAGCGACGGTAGAAGCATGGTACTCCTACCCCAAACTAATGATTTACTTCGAATATCTCAACCTAGATTGTGACGATGGACATCTGCAATTTTTCCAAGGAAGTACACGGGTAGAAGTTAAGTACAAGCACACTGGTACTTCGTTACTGCACTCATATTCTGCTGATTGCCTGTCAATTTCTCACTTCGTTCATGATTCTTTGTACTGTATGGAATGGAATCTACTATTCTATGTACTGTCCTGCATCTACTGTTCATGTTTCTATGTACTGTCCTGAATCTACTGTTCATGTTTCTATGTACTGTCATGCATCTAATGTTCATGTTTCTATGTACTGTCCTGCATCTACTGTTCATGTTTCTATGTACTGTCCTGCATCTACTGTTCATGTTTCTATGTACTGTCCTGCATCTACTGTTCATGTTTCTATGTACTGTCCTGCATCTACTGTTCATGTTTCTATGTAATGTGTCCTGAATCTACTGTTCATGTTTCTATGTAATGTGTCCTGAATCTACTGTTCATGTTTCTATGTACTGTGTCCTGAATCTACTGTTCATGTTTCTATTTACTGTCCTGAATCTACTGTTCATGTTTCTATGTAATGTGTCCTGAATCTACTGTTCATGTTTCTATGTAATGTGTCCTGAATCTACTGTTCATGTTTCTATGTACTGTCCTGAATCTACTGTTCATGTTTCTATGTACTGTCCTGAATCTAATGTTTGTGTTTCTATGTACTGTCCTGAATCTAATGTTCATGTTTCTATGGACTGTCCTGAATCGAATGTGCTTGTTCCTATGAACTGTCCTGAATCTAATGTTAAATCACTTTCATAATTTTCATATATTTATTAATTTTAATATTTAAGTTTGTGCGATGGCTATATGGTATGGAAACTGTTGGCTTTTGTTGCATTAGCCTGTCCACATAGTCCTCTCTAAACATTGACTCAATCGTCTCCATGGGATAATGGATACGGTATCAGCCTCGCGACCAAGGATCTGAGAGTTGGCGCCCGACGTACCCACTGTGGGATATTTAAATCCATATTTCCTTTTGTCTCAACTTTGAATAGTTGAAAGAACTTTAGCAAAAGAGCCAATTCGCATAACGATTTCCATTAGAGATTACAAAACGACAAAAGTCCTGGATTCTGGCCTCCACCGAACCAGAAGGTGTATGCATATCATAATTAGTTTATACAAATTTCTTTTAGCTCGAAGTTCTTATAACTTATATTAATCACTCTCGCGACCTCATTCCTGATGGAATCCATCGCCACGAGGGAGAGAGAAGAGGCAACGTGGAAATTAAATGCCTTGCCTAAGGGCACAATCGTAACGGCTCCAGCAGGGCTCGAACTCCGGACCTTTCGCACATGAAGCCAACGCGCATCAACTGCGCTATCACAACTTCCACAATCCGCATATCATAATTGATACGGCCTACGGTCTAATCGACACGATGTATGTATGTATGTATGTATGTATGTTCCATTAATGTCAAACCCCTTACGGGGACGTAGACATGTTTTCCTGGGCATGCTTAGCCGACCTAAGTGGTTAACCAGTACTAAGCAATGTGTGTGAGGTGCCTTGCTCAATGACACTACATACCTGTCCTGACCGAGTATCGAACCCGGAACGATCGATTCCAAATCCGACGCTCTACCACTGGACCACGGATGCCACTAAGCTGTACTAAGCGGCAAAGTATCCATGTGAAACTCGTTTCTACTATAGGTCTGGAGAACGATATATGTGGCTACAAGAAACCTCAAGGTGTATTTACAGTAGACAGTAGGACTTTACGTGTCAGATACGTCCCAAAGAAGAGACAATATATATCTAACGTCTTCTCTGCAGTTATCACAGCTTACTCGGACGGTATGTATAGATGCCGGTGTCATGTCGTATACGACACGTCAATTTATAATCCTCACATAATCGCCGTCCCCCGTCTGACCCTAATAATAGTAGGGACTTTAAACAGAGGTATCATGTCGGTGCTCTACACCATGTAGGTAAAGGAACCATAGGAGACTCTGGAATGGGTCTCTGTCTGTATCACTGCATTATCATCCAACAATCTAAAATGACTAATATCTTCAGGGGGCGTCGCTCATATGGGCAACCGGTAGCGACGATAAATAAACGTAAAACACACACATAATCGCCACATTTTGTCAATAGACGCCAGCTTAATTGTTATCCATTTGTAACAATCATATTATCGAAGTGGATCTGATGCTGTTGTTTGTTTTTGGAAAAATCGACCGAACCTATTTGTTATAATAATATCACCAAATGTATTATATAAACCGTGGACCTATATCAACACACACGTGGAAGGAAAGTAACATACACATACTATACCCCGACGATAACGTGATTCCCGCGAAAAAGATAGCACAGGCTAATATTATTATAACGGGTAAAAAGAAGTTTATTATCATTTATGTATGCATTACTTGGCACACAGGATTATTTATTACACCCTACGTATTGATTTTTTTAAATTTAAGTTTACTTAACGTCGCTATCGGTTTCCCATTTGAGCGACGGGCAGTTTACCTAACACCTTTCCTGGGCAGGCTTGATTTGATGATGATGATGATGTACGTTTATTTATCCTCGCCTCCGGCGAACCATATGGGCGAGCGTTCTAAGATGATTATTTTTCTGTGATGACATCCTCAGATGGCTCCTTCCTTCTTTCCGTGCCAGGGTGACAAGGCCTGGTATGTACGCGATCCTTTGCAGGGCCACATCCTCCACGATTAGTCGGCTCACAGCAGCAAAATGGTTCGGTTGTTCCGTCGTTGTCCACCCCGTTGACGCATCCGGTGTCGAAGTCGCATCCCTCCGTCTCCAACCGCTCGCCCGTAGTTGGGGACAGATAAAAGATTTCGAGGCGACGAGTGCGCCATCCACGCGAAACGACTGCCGTCCTCTCCTACCCAGTCACTTGTCGCCTCTTCAACGCCCCAGTGTTAGCTGTCGTTGATCCAGGTAAGTGTAAGACACTCAAAAGAGTCGATGCGGGTCCTCATCTGTATGCGTCAGCGGCGTGGATTGGTCACTTCGGAACAGGTGATCCAATGTCCTGCTGTGAGCTGTGCCTTGTTCCCGACGTGCACGGTGTGGAGGCACGAACAAAGGCTTGATTTGGCTTATTCCAAACCTATTTATAGTAATGCTTGTAAATAACGCGTTATAGTTTGGCCATAGTATATGTGTACTTAACCAGCCATATTATTTCATGCAATAACATTAGTTGGCCATTATGATATGCAAAATGTATATGTGCATGATGGTCATAAAAGCTGTTACAGACGGATCTGTAGTCCAGTGGTAACACGCTGGACTGGTAAATCCGGGGATCACAAGTTCGATCCCCCGTCTGACCCTAATAAAATTAACAGTCTTTCAGATGGAACGTTAAACCGAGGTCTCGTGTCGGTGCTTTACACCGTGCACGTAAAAGAACCAGATGAGATTCTAGAATGGGTCTCTGTCTGTATCATTGCACTATCCTCTAAAAATCTAAAATGACTAATCTCTTCAGGAGGCGTCGCTCATAATTATGGGCAACCGATAGCGACGATAAATAAATGTAAAACACACACAAATGTGTTAGATTTTCCAATGTGTACATTAAGTTTTAAATAAATACTTCCGTGTTTAGCTAAGTGTCACGGTGTGCTACGGTACCTAACTGTTATATTATGTTATATTTCGGGTTTTACGCCTGCATCAGCACCATTTCGGGCTATATCTCCTGCGGGCAGTTTACCTAACAACACCTTTCCTGGGCAGGCTCCAGCGGTTAACCAGTACTTGGGTGCACCAACCTCCGTAAGAAATATAAATGAGACACGGCATGAGCGTGGCTCGAACCCGTGACCATCAGTGATGATAGGCTAGGTACTTAACTGAGCATGAATTAAATGTGCTATGATTAAGCATGTGATTGATTTATTTGCAGATTCGTGTCCTAGTTACGCCCACGAGTGTCATAACTCACGATGTATTCCGGATGAGATTGCCTGTAACAATTACGACTCGTGTGGGGACGACTCGGGGTGTTTGGCGAATAGGGTTCTGCAGATCGTCGGAGCTGTCATTGGCGGTATTGCCGGAACTGTAATCGTCGTCTCAATAATTATATGTGCAGTTTGCTATATGAAAAGGAACACCAGAACACCAGGAAGATTTCAGGTATGGAAATTACATTTATTTTAGAAAACAACAGTATTTCTGAGAATAACTAAATCTGCCAAAAATATGTGAACAAAAATATTGTTCAACAGAATGTAAGCAGCTTAATGGACAATGATATTTTTAAAAAGGAATGGTATCCGACTAAATTCTACAATACTTGATCCGACTAAATTCAACAATTCTTGATCCGACTAAATTCAACAATACTTGATCCGACTAAATTCAACAATACTTCATCCGACTAAATTTAACAATACTTGATCCGACTAAATTCAACAATACTTGATCCGACTAAATTTAACAATACTTGATCCGACTAAATTCAACAATACTTGATCCGACTAAATTCAACAATACTTGATCCGACTAAATTTAACAATACTTGATCCGACTAAATTCAACAATACATCATCCGACGAATTTACCACATTTACGAGAGTGATTAATATAAGGTGTTAGTTTATACAAATTTATTTTAGCTCGATTGCGAAACAAGTTATTTCAACTTATATAAATCACTCTCGAGACCTCATTCCTGATGGAATCCATCGTCACGAGGGAGAGAGAAGAGGCAACGTGGAATTTAAATGCCTTGCCTAAGGGCACAATCGTAACGGCTCCAGTGGGGCTCGAACTCCGGACCTTTCGCACCTGAAGCGAACGCGCATCCACAGGCGAACGCGCATCCACAGACGAACGCGCATCCACAGGCGAACGCGCATCCACAGACGAACGCGCATCCACAGGCGAACGCGCATCCACAGGTGTTAAAACTTGCTTCGCAATCGTTGTTAAATAAATAACGTTTAAACTTGATCCGACTAAATTGAACAATACTTTTACAGTTCTTTCTAAGTTTGTACAATTGGTGTTCATTAATTACCATCAATTATATTCCATTGCTGAAAATAATTTCATGATACAAAATATCAGAACTACTTTAGTATACTGACACCAAAAAGAAACTGTGCACATGCCTTAGAGGTAATATTTATATCATTTTAGAAAATAATTTAGGCAAATTTGGTATCAGAATGTGCGAAATATTGGGTAAATTAGTGCAATGTGTGTAGAATTATTTTCTTCACTCATTGTAGTAAAATCCATAATTCTAAAATTTGTTATATGTTATATTTCGGGTTTTACGCCTGCATCAGCACCATTTTGGGCTATATCGCCGGCGGGCAGTTTACCTAACAACACCTTTCCTGGGCATGCTCCAGCGGTTAACCAGTACTTGGGTGCACCAACCTCCGTAAGAAACTGCCAACTTTTTCATGTAAAGAGACACGGTCTGAGCGGGGCTCGAACCCGTGACCATCAGTGATGATAGGTTACAGTGGTATACAAGTCAGCGACCTTAACCACTCGACCACGAAGGCGGACTCTAAAATTTGTAACTCAATATAAAAGTGCACAGTTTATTATGGTGTCAGTATAAACAGACGGATCTGTAGTCTAGTGGTTAACACGCTGGACTGGTAATCCAGGGATCGCAGGTTCGATCCCCCGTCTGACCCTAATACAATTAACAGTCGTTCAGATGGGATGTTAAACCGAGGTCTCGTGTCGGTGCTTTTCACCGTGCACGTAAAAGAACCAGAGGAGACTCTGGAATGGCTGCTTAGCACAGGTGGCTGCTTAATAGAGGTCAGATGTATAAATAATCAACATACTCTG
This sequence comes from Archivesica marissinica, assembly GCA_014843695.1. Classification (NCBI taxonomy): domain Eukaryota; kingdom Metazoa; phylum Mollusca; class Bivalvia; order Venerida; family Vesicomyidae; genus Archivesica; species Archivesica marissinica. The sequence goes on from CM026395.1 coordinate 11,642,865, forward strand.
GAAACTGGCTGCTTAATATATGCTGGCTGCTTAATAGAGGTGCCACTAACACAGGTTTGACTATATAGCCAAATATTATGCTGAGCTCTCGAACATGCTCAACTTCATTGAATTATTGAACGTGGACACTACTGGCAAACTAATCAAATTAATACGGTTTCTAGTATGTGCTTTCAAAATGCATTTTCATTTACTTAATGTGTACAATTGATGCATTATGTGCTTACATGTATATATGTTTATTTGTGTATCTATTTTACTGTATATAGTAATTTTGTTTGTATTTTTAGAACCAGGTTCCAGTAACAATGGCATATAATGCGTCCGGTCAGCAGGTATTCAGTCAACCACATTATGACATTAATCGCGGTGGCAGCTACGGCAACACCAATAATCCAGTACATTATCCTGTTGGACATACAACTGCCCCATATGTTGGACCTACAACTGCCCCATCTGTTGGACCTACATATGCCCCATCTGTTGGACCTACATCTGCCTCATCTGTTGGACCTACATATGCCCCATCTGTTGGACCTACATCTGCCCCATCTGTTGGACCTACATATGCCCCATCTGTTGGACCTACATCTGCCCCATCTGTTGGACCTACATATGCCCCATCTATTGGACCTACAACTGCCCCATTTGTTGGACCTACATACATCACATCTGTTGCACCTACATCTGCTGCACCTGTTGTGCCAACAACTACCCCTCCAATGAGGTATTAATACGAAGAACAGACCGACTTCAAATTCGTTAAGCTGAACAAAACCATACAAACACAATCAGAACACGACAATGCCAACCAAAACCATACAAACACAAGTCGAACACGACGATGTCAACCAAAACCATATAAACACAAGTAGAACACGACAATGCCAAACAAAACCATACAAACACAATTAGAACACGACGATGTCAACCAAAACCATATAAACACAAGTAGAACACGACAATGCCAAACAAAACCATACAAACACAAGTAGAACACGACAATGCCAATAAAAACCATATAAACACAAGTAGAACACGACAATGCCAACCCAAACCATACAAACACAAGTAGAACACGACAATGCCAACCCAAACCATACAAACACAAGTAGAACACGACAATGCCAATCAAAACCATACAAACACAAGTAGAACACGACAATGCCAAACCAAACAATACAAACACAAGTAGAACACGACAATGGCAACCCAAACCATACAAACACAAGTAGAACACGACAATGCCAATCAAAACCATACAAACACAAGTAGAACACGACAATGCCAACCAAAACCATACAAATAAAAGTAGAACACGGCAATGCCAACCAAAACCATACAAACACAAGTAGAACACGACAATGCCAACCAAAACCATACAAATACAAGTAGAACACGCCAATGCCAACCAAAACCATACAAACACAAGTAGAACACGACAATGCCAACCAAAACCATACAAATAAAAGTAGAACACGGCAATGCCAACCAAAACCATACAAACACAAGTAGAACACGACAATGCCAACCAAAACCATACAAATACAAGTAGAACACGCCAATGCCAACCAAAACCATACAAACACAAGTAGAACACGACAATGCCAACCAAAACCATACAAATAAAAGTAGAACACGGCAATGCCAACCAAAACCATACAAACACAAGTAGAACACGACAATGCCAACCAAAACCATACAAATACAAGTAGAACACGACAATGCCAACCAAAACCATACAAACACAAGTAGAACACGACAATGCCAACCAAAACAATACAAATACAAGTAGAACACGGCAATGCCAACCAAAACCATACAAACACAAGTAGAACACGACAATGCCAACCCAAACCATACAAACACAAGTAGAACACGACAATGCCAACCAAAACCATACAAATACAAGTAGAACACGGCAATGCCAAACAAAACCATACAAATATAAGTAGAACACGACAATGCCAACCAAAACCATACAAATACAAGTAGAACACGACAATGCCAACCCAAACCATACAAATACAAGTAGAACACGACAATGCCAACCCAAACCATACAAACATAAGTAGAACACGACAATGCCAACCAAAACCATACAAATACAAGTAGAACACGACAATGCCAACCAAAACCATACAAACACAAGTAGAACACGACAATGCCAACCAAAACCATACAAACACAAGTAGAACACGACAATGCCAACCAAAACCATACAAACACAAGTAGAACACGACAATGCCAACCCAAACCATACAAACACAAGTAGAACACGACAATGGCAACATAATATATAATTACTGTATACATTATTCTACGTTACAGAAGTTTGGTGTGGATGACAGTATATAATTGAGTGTGTATACTCAACAGAATAGTATACGTGTAGACACACTCGTGCACGAGATAGTAGTTCGTTGCTAGGAAACCCGGCTTATGCAGGAATATAAGTAAAACAATGCTGTTTTAGGGTATGCATGTAAGTTGCTATGCTGACTAATTTAGTTCATTGATATGCATATCAAACCAGGGTAAGCTTATGTTAGTCATTATTTAAAACAGTATGCACATTCCTGTCCAAGCTAGGTAAAGTTCACACAATATATGTGTTCGTGTCATTGTGTTGATGTTGTTATTATTTATGAATATTTACAGATTTAGTGTATTGTTTGGCAATATTAAACTGAGACATTTGCATATTCCGTGAACTTACTTCGTTAATAATCGGAATTCCGAAGTAAAATATGAGCTTTAGATTATGGTACACTTACTTACTAACTTGATTCAAATATTAACGGTAAAAACCTAACGCATGTCCTGGTCGTAGTTCACGGAAACTTACGAAGGCTTTGGCGGAGATTAATGAGTCTCAGTTTAATGTTGCCAAGCAATAACTGATTACCTTTTTATGGTATAAGTCTTTGTTTATTATAGTATTACCCCTATGTAAAGGGCCAGCCATTTCTGACTTATGAGAGACCTCTTTTTTTATGAACATTTTTTTATGAACATCAGTACTTCCCGAATCCTATGCTTGTATGCCTGTATGCCTGACGACAGGCTGGTTGGCAATCGGTAACCATTATTTAACTAGCTGGCGGCTCACCAACATATCAGAACAAACCTCTGACGAGGTTCGAACCTTCGACCTCCCGCTCCGTAGGCGGACGCCTTAACCACTAGACCACGAAGACGGTATATCATTCATTATACATGTAATTTGCAATGGTCACTCTTCCAAATGAAATGTGTAATAGTGTTTATTATGTGTATGTATGTGTGTATGTATTTGTATGTATGTGTATATATGTGTATGTATGTGTTTATGTATGTGTATGCATGTGTATTGATTGTGTCATTCTAGTTACAATGTGTCCATCTTGTAACGCAGTAATGTTTTTGATCTGAACATATCAACGTTATATATATTATTTCAAGAGGAAACGCACACCTACATTATATACTAGAGGACATACAAAACACACACCTACATTATATACTAGAGGACATACAAAACGCACACCTACATTATATACTAGAGGACATACAAAACGCACACCTACATTATATACTAGAGGACATACAAAACGTACATCTACATTATATACTAGAGGACATAAAAAACGTACATCTACATTATATACTAGAGGACATACAAAACGCACACCTACATTATATACTAGAGGACATACAAAACGTACATCTACATTATATACTAGAGGATATACAAAACGCACATCTACATTATATACTAGAGGACATACAAAACGCACATCTACATTATATACTAGAGAACATACAAAACGCACACCTACGTTATATACTAGAGGACATACAAAAAGCACACCTACATTATATACTAGAGGACATACAAAACGCACATCTACATTGTATACTAGAGGACATACAAAACGCACACCTACATTATATACTAGAGGACATACAAAACGCACACCTACATTATATACTAGAGGACATACAAAACGCACATCTACATTATATACTAGAGGACATACAAAACGCACATCTACATTATATACTAGAGGACATACAAAACGCACACCTACATTATATACTAGAGGACATACAAAACGCACATCTACATTATATACTAGAGGACATACAAAACGCACACCTACATTATATACTAGAGGACATACAAAACGCACATCTACATTATATATAGAGGACATACAAAACGCACACCTACATTATATACTAGAGGACATACAAAACGCACATCTACATTATATACTAGAGGACATACAAAACGCACACCTACATTATATACTAGAGGACATACAAAACGCACACCTACATTATATACTAGAGGACATACAAAACGCACATCTACATTATATACTAGAGGACATACAAAACGCACATCTACATTATATACTAGAGGACATAAAAAACGCACACCTACATTATATACTAGAGGACATACAAAACGCACATCTACATTATATACTAGAGGACATACAAAACGCACACCTACATTATATACTAGAGGACATACAAAACGCACATCTACATTATATACTAGAGGACATACAAAACGCACACCTACATTATATACTAGAGGACATAGAAAACGCACACCTTCATTATATACTAGAGGACATACAAAACGCACACCTACATTATATACTAGAGGACATACAAAACGCACATCTACATTATATACTAGAGGACATACAAAACGCACACCTACATTATATACTAGAGGACATACAAAACGCACACTACATTATATACTAGAGGACATACAAAACGCACACCTACATTATATACTAGAGGACATACAAAACGCACACATGTACATTATATACTAGAGGACATACAAAACGCACACCTACATTATATACTAGAGGATATACAAAACGCACATCTACATTATATACTAGAGGACATACAAAACGCACACCTACATTATATACTAGAGGACATACAAAACGCACATCTACATTATATACTAGAGGACATACAAAACGCACATCTACATTATATACTAGAGGACATACAAAACGCACATCTACATTATATACTAGAGGACATACAAAACGCACACCTACATTATATACTAGAGGACATACAAAACGCACATCTACATTATATACTAGAGGACATACAAAACGCACATCTACATTATATACTAGAGGACATAGAAAAAGCACACCTACATTATATGATTATTATTACATGAAAACGAAATACGAAGGATTCCATCAAAGATATATCACATCTTTATTACAAAACACAAACTGAACAACTAAACATATTCCAAAATGTTTAAAACTAAGTGTTTATATAGTTATTGTTTTTCATGTAAAAACACACTTATCCGAAGTGTGCGTTTTCTATGTCCTCTTGTATATATATAATGGGTCACTGTTATAGCTCTTTTATCTGATGGGGAACAAGTAATAGATAATAAAGTCCATTCATGTTGATGTATACGGGTTCGATGCGTACGTTCAGTAGGGTGTCCTCAAATACATAAAATCAAACCAAAGCAAAGCAAATACAAACACATGCAGGAAATTATCTAAAAGCAAGCAAAATAATTGCAATTCAATGAAAAGACTGCAGTTTAACAAGTCTAGTTGATGATACTTATTTAATTTAAATGACCAAATGAGAAAAGGGACTTTTAACTAATCATTTAAATTAAATTTGACATGGGGGATGGGGGATGGGGGATGGGACAACCTGGGATGTTACCTGTGGCACTGTGTATTATAAAAACCTATCAATAGATCTGTTGATCTAATTTAAATTGATAAATGGGGGTGAACATGAAGTTTCCATCACAGCTGTTCACTCATTGAGCAATCTATTCTGTCTCTTTTGGGGAATGAAAAGGTGCCCTCATAAAAGGTGAGATGTTAGCCAATATATTAGCCAACCAGCGAGCTTGTTACTAATCCCCTCAATATGTATAATGGACAATACAATTATGTAGGTTGAACACAAATAAATTATTGATTGATACAGGTAGGACATCACTAATTTATCAACCGTGACACACACACGCACGCACACGCGCGCACGCACGCGCGCACACGCACACACACATATATATAATATATATATATATATCGAACCTGCGATCCCTGGATTACCATTCCAGTGTGTTACCACTGCACTATATATATATTACCAGTCCAGTATGTTACCACTGCACTATATATATATTACCAGTCCAGTGTGTTACCACTGCACTATATATATATTATATTACCAGTCCAGTGTGTTACCATATATATATAGTGCAGTGGTAACACACTGGACTGGTAATATATATATAGTGCAGTGGTAACACACTGGACTGGTAATATATATATATATATATAGTGCAGTGGTAACACACTGGACTGGTAATATATATATATAGTGCAGTGGTAACACACTGGACTGGTAATATATATATATATAGTGCAGTGGTAACACACTGGACTGGTAATATATATATAGTGCAGTGGTAACACACTGGACTGTTAATATATATATAGTGCAGTGGTAACACACTGGACTGGTAATATATATATAGTGCAGTGGTAACACACTGGAGTGGCAATCATAATCCAGGGATCGCAGGTTCGATCCCCCGTCTGACACATTAATAAAATTAAGTCTTGCATTTGGGACTTTAAACCGAGATCTTGTGTCAGTGATGTACACCGTACACGTAAAAGAACCAGTAGACTCTGGGATGGGTCTCTGTCTGTTTCGTTGCACTATCGTCCAAAAATCTAAAATGACTAATATATTCAGGAGGCGTCGCTCATATGAGCAACCGGTAGCGACGATACATAAACGTAAATCACACACTGGGTTGTACCTGGTCAGAAAATGGTTTACATATTTGCAGACTTTTAATATCATTACATTACAACAGAAATAGTTGTCAAGCAGATTTTATAACATTTTTAATATACTTCGTATTGATATTTTTGATAAATTGCAAATTGTACAATATATACATCTTGGGAAACTTACATCGCCATTTCTCAATATAGTATGTATAACTTGTGATTAATCTCAGAATAATGAATGAGCTTCTCAATCAAGATTATACCTGCATATTATCATACACACCTATCACGATGCTAAATAACAGCATACACCAGCTACACTTTACACTGCACGTGCATTTTCCGACATAAACCGAACTCGAGCATTATAACCAACAGTGACGTCACGAGTACAACGTTTGAAACACGTTTTGGCTTTAAGAAGAGAGGTACTATTATGCAGTTCGCCTGTCATACACGTTAATCTCAGATCATTCAATCAATGAACACATACACGGGGAGAGTCGTAACTAATGTTGTTAAAAATGTGTGGCCCAATTTGCTTCAACGTTTATTGACAATGCCTGTGCAAAACAATGCCATAAAACGTATATACTGCATAATTATACAGGTGTGATCATTTGTGTTGTTCTGTACATTGTATATATATAATGAATGCAATATAATATGATTACAGACGGATCTGTAGTCCAGTGGTAACACGCTGGACTGGTAATCCAGGGATCGCAGGTTCGATCTGACCCTAATAAAATTAACAGTCTTTCAGATGGGACGTTAAACCGAGGTCTCGTGTCAGTGCTTTACACCGTGCACGTAAAAGAACCAGAGGAGACTCTGGAATGGGTCTCTGTCTGTGTCATGCACTATCCTCCAAAAATCTTAAATAACTAATCTCTTCAGGAAGCGTCACTCATATGGGCAACCGGTAGCGACGATATATAAACGTAAAAAAAAATTCAATTAAACTAACAAATACACATATCAACATAGGAGAAATTCATCCTTAATTGAATGAATGCCAGGATAAGCGAATTCACACTGCGTTATCTGGTTGGTTAGGCAACACAAACATTCCAACGATGCGTACGGTATCTGTGTGTACATAGCACTTTGTGGTCGCTATAAACTCGATATATGAAGTAATCGGGACTGTTCCAATGTTGTATAATATTTTATTAACTAGGTGTGTTCCGGCGGCATTCATCAATACATGCTAGATACATTTATATATGATTGATCGTGTACACTTGACAGCTAGGAGGCTGTCCGATTAGCGCAGTGGTTAGAGCGCTCGCTTCTCACTAATGCAACCCGGGTTCGATCCTCGGACAGGGAAGTATGTGAGATGGTACGGTGGTCGCCAGATTGGACAGGTTGGTTTTCTCCGGGTACTCCAGTTTCCTCCCACATGAATGACCTATATACGCTTTCATCCGCGCCAACGAGAGTGGTTAATATAAGTTGTTAAAACTTGCTTCGCAATCGTTGTAAAATAAATAAATCTTAAACTTTAAAAACTATTATAAATATAATTGCGACAATTGTTGACTTTCTCGCGTTTTGCATGAATGCCGCCTTCACCTTGGAATCTGTATGCATACTGATTTACAAGTTTGTCACAAATGACATTCATATCATTATCTATTTGCAGAACAAACAACATCAAATGTATCCAACAATTATATTAAATACGACAAAACAAAGTTAAAGTGGATTTATTCTTTATTTCAGTCTCATCGTTGTACAATACATAAAATATACACAACAAATTATCGTGGCAAAGTACAACACCATTCATTATAAAAGAATTATAAGAGACTAATGTAATCACAGATAATCAAACTATCACAGTCTACTGACATATTATTATATTTACATATTAAAACCGAGGAACAGTCGCTAATTGAAAATTAAATACTTATTAAAACCAGAAATTTTGAAATACTGAAATGGAAAAAAAGCACTAATGCCAATTAAGAAACGTTTTAAAAAATCAGTTATCAACCTTGATCAGATCGCGGTTGAACTAATTAGCAGCTGTTTCTCGGAGGGATAAGAGACACACAATCAATAAATCAAATGGATACATTATTTACATAAATAAAAGGATCGTCTTTAAAGAATATAAAAACAGGTTTTGGCAACAATTCTAATCAGAGATATAGTAGTAAAAATAATTCTAAGCTGGTCGGATACAGGTTTGTTCCGAAAGTCATGTTCATATAATGAGGCTTTCTCTAAGAGAACAGCTCTCAAATCATCATACAGTGAACATTCTAATATTCGTCTTCTAATACATTACAGAAAGGGCACTTACGTTCATCAAGTGGTAAATTCTCATACCTTCCGGTTTCTATACGTAATGGAGCAACTCCACATCTAAATTTACATAATGTTGATATGTGACGTGTGGTGTGTGTTTTACGTTTATTTACCGTCGCTTCTGATTGTCCATATGAAGAGATTAGTTATTTTAGATTGTTGGAGAATAGTGCAATGATACAGACAGAGACCCATTCCAGAGTCTCCTCTGGTTCTTTTACGAAATCACCACTCATGTAAGATTCTATATATATGTATCCAACTGTCAGAGCAAATGGTCATATTGTAGCATGCCATCTGTAAATCATGAAACTGCGATGTACGAATTAATGAGGAAAGCGTCGCAGCAGAGCAATATATACCAATTACAGGTGTTGTTGACTTATTGAACGTATGTTGGTCGATTTCTCAAGTGCTAATAAGGTGCGTCTGCCTTGATTACTGCTTGTAATGCATAATTAATGGGACAATGTTGATTGAGATTCTTCTCTGTGGAGATACAGATATATACTATGGAATACTGAATTGAGACTCTTCTCTACGGAGGTACATATATATACTATGGAATACTGAATTGAGACTCTTCTCTGCGGAGGTACAGCTATATACTATGGAATACTGAATTGAGACTCTTCACTGCGGAGGTACAGATATATACTATGGAATACTGAATTGAGACTCTTCTCTGCGGAGGTACATATATATACTATGGAATACTGAATTGAGACTCTTCACTGCGGAGGTACAGATATATACAATGGAGTACTGCATTGGTGCAACTGCTATATTCAGAAGTGAACTCAGTTTGGAACTATGGATTTATTAATAATAATAAAAGTTTATTAATTTTACAACGACTGCGAAGTAAATTTTAACAACTTATATTAATCACTCTCGTTGGTGCGGATGAAAGTGTAAATGTGGGCATTCGTGTGGGAGGAAACCGGAGTACCCGGGGGAAACCCACCTGTCCGATCTGGCGACCACCATTATTAATGCAATACACAAGTTATGGAGAGGGCTGTAAATAATGTTGTCATAACTTGTAGCCCAACCCCTTTGCATTTTTCCAGATTAAATCGTGTACAGCAATACTAATTAATCCTAAATTAATTTCTAATTATGTTCTACGTATTTCATTGTACAGTCTACATCCGCTATGTCAAAGTCGGTTATCTCGAAGTCGGATCTCACAGTGCCGTTACATGACGTCATTCAATATAAACATTGTAATTGAGAAAAACACACAAAAACGTTTGCATCCCGACGAAGCACGGCGCCGAAAGTTCGATAACTCGTACATTTATATTCTGTCTATTATGAACTGTTGTCTCCCCTTGGGATATTACAATTTTTCATGTTCTACATAGTTATACGTTATTTGAAAAGAAAAATGTTGGGTGATATGACGCGTTCAAACTCGTGTAATTAGTTTAATAGACTTAATTGCAGTTGATACACCCTGGACTTCGTTTTGTCAACGTTATTATACATCAACTTGTTCACAAGCTGTCATGTTTGGCAATTTACTATAGTGCACATTACGATTGGGACAGAACAGCATACTTGTATGCATGTTACTCAGTGTTCACAGATTCGTCGTCGTTGTTTTCCTAATATCTTCTCATGCGATATGGAATGGATATGTGTTCCAAATGTGTAGTAATACCAGATAAGATAAGCATTCTTATATTGAGGCAGCGATTGGTGATCAATATGTATCTAATATGGATGCTGATGTTTGCACGGAATTCTGGGAGTTACGCCGAAACACAAACATGTAAGTAGTTATGCGCGGTATTGACTGAAAGTCATTCATATGTGTTGTTAGTTAATACAATATTTTAGCACGATTGCGAAACCATCGCCACGAGGGAGAGAGAAGTGTGTGTTTTACGCTTATTTATCGTCGCTACCGGTTGCCCATATGAGCGACGCCTCCTGAAGAGATTAGTAATTTTAGATTTAGAGAGAAGAATGGAACGTGGAATTTAAATGCCTTGCTTAAGGGCACAATCGTAACGGCCCCAGCGGGGCTCGAACGCCGGACCTTTCGCACCTGAAGCGAACGCACATCTACTGCGCTATCATGACTTCTATGTGTTGTTCGATGTGTTTGTGGCTTTCTGTCTAATTTTTAAGAATTAAAGGAAATCACTTTCTACTAGTACTTTAATAGTCACTAGTAAATTAATTTACAGAAATTCGCTCGCTTCAGGTGCTGCGAAAAACCCGGCGGTCGAGCCCAGCTGTATACCCGTTACGAGCGTGCCCTTAGGCAAGGCATTTAAATTCCAGTGCATCTTCTCTCTCCCTCTTGGTTGATGGATTACATGTGCTGCCCGCCTAGGTATTGCAAGGAGCGGATGATTAAATATTGTGATTACTATGATTATATTTTCAGTTTTCAATACTAAATTATTACGGTAAAAATTAAAAATTGGAAAATATGCCCACAAACGAACTTGCTCATGTGAAATCACAATTTGTAAATTACCTCCCTTTATGGATATTTCTTTTAAATATCACCACTAACTCTGTAAATGGTGGTATACTAATGTTAAATACTGAGTATTTCAACTAATAAGCAAGCGTCGTATACGCGGTTTGTTTACATAACAAAATTATGTAAATAATTATGGTCGGCATTCATGCATAATACAACTCGTGAATTCTGAATCCTCTTAGTGAAATTATCTGTAAACGATAGTATCTCGCATTTAGTATTGACTCCGATTACACACAAACGTCAATTCTGGAGCGTGGATGACCGTTATATGAAATCCTACTTTCAATTTTGAAAATGTGTAGATCACAGAAATATTGTTTATTGATTCAATGTTAGTGTTCGAATGTATTCGGAAGACTTTGTAGTAGCAACATTTATACGTGAAAAATGCATTTTATTTGCTTTTTGCTATGTAATGTCGCTTTAACAAGTTACATTATCTGCTATATACAGATGCCATGGAGGAACATTGCGAGTCTGAGATTAGCATGATTCTAGACAGCGTAAATCAACTGAAGCTCCACCTTGACGACATCTTTATCCACGAGCGAATTTACCAATCTAATAATGGTCCATATTGTCAACTAAAGATAGAAGCGATGTACACCTGGCCAAACCTCATGTTCTATTTTGACAGCCTTAACCTGGAGTGTAACAACGGTTACCTACAGTTTTTTCAATTTCAAAGTGAAGACCTTGTCACTAGAGTTAAAGGTGAGTTTATGTGTTTGAGTGTTTGAGTGTTTTTGTTTATTTGTCTATTATTTTACTAATGAAAGCAACATGAAAAACTATCAATAGTAGACAGAGACTATTTGGTATTCCAACCGCCCACATGTGGAAATCGTGATAGCGTAGTGTAGTGCATTCACTTCAGGTGCGAAAGATCCGGAGTTCGAGCCCCGCTGGAGCCGTTACGATTGTGTCCTTATGCAATGCATTTAAATTCCACGTTGCCTCTTCTCTCTCCATCGTGGCGATGGATTCCATCAGGAATGAGGTCTAGAGAGTGATTCATATAAGTTGTAAGAACTTGTTTCGCAATCGAACTAATATAATAAACAAACACTTTACTTTCTTTTTTTTAATATTTATACAAATTTATTTTAGCTCGATTGCGAAACAATGTTATGGAATATGTTGATATATGGAATTGTCTACTAGAGTAGAAAATGGTAATGAAACAATTAATGACATTTATATGACGATGTGCAGATATGACATATATGTGTATCTTGAAAATACTTATGAAATGACGCAATGAGCGTTTATCTTCCTGACAGTATACTTAGTAGCTACAGTTTATTTGGGCATTTTCTAATGCTACCTATGACCTATGGTCCGATCATTTTCTAATGCTACCTATGACCAATGGGCCGACCATTTTCCTATCTTTCATATATGTATGTACAGTCTACAACCGTTATGTCAAAGTCGGTTATGTCGACATTCTCCAGTTATCTCGAAGTCGGGTCAAAGTCCCGTTTCAGACACTATCATTTTACATATAACTGGCTCCGTTTATATCGAATTTCGGTTATGTCGAAATATTTTGTTCGGTCCGACGGAATTCGACATAACGGATGTAGACTGTATATGTAGTAAATCTCATTTAGGAATGTCTCGGTTATGTCGAAATAGTTTGTTCTGTCCGACGGAATTCGACATAATGAATGTAGACTGTATATGTAGTAAATCTCATTTAGGAATGTCTCGGTTATGTCGAAGTATTTTGTTCTGTCAGACGGAATTCGACATAACGGATGTAGACTGTATATGTAGTAAATCTCATTTAGGAATGTCTCGGTTATGTCGAAGTATTTTTTTCTGTCCGACGGAATTCGACATAACGGATGTAGACTGTATATGTAGTAAATCTCATTTAGGAATATCTCGGTTATGTCGAAATATTTTGTTCGGTCCGACGGAATTCGACATAACGGATGTAGACTGTATATGTAGTAAATCTCATTTAGGAATGTCTCGGTTATGTCGAAGTATTTTGTTCGGTCCGACGGAATTCGACATAACGGATGTAGACTGTGTATATGTAGTAAATCTCATTTAGGAATGTATCGGTTATGTCGAAGTATTTTGTTCTGTCCGACGGAATTCGACATAACCGATCTCATTTAGGAATGTCTTGACTATGCAATACAATATGGTCAAATCAGAAGAATAACCTCTAACCTCTAATGTCTTCATTCCTGTCTGTACAGGACTGGAAGATGATGTATGTGGAGACAGAAGTCCAAATGGCGTATTTACTGTGGGCAGTGAATCGTATCTGAAGATCAAATACGTCCCTAAAAAGAGGCAGTACATTGAAGACGTGTTTTCCATCATTGTGACAGCCTACTCCAACGGTTAGTTTATATTTATGAATAACATCCAGTCTGCAATGGTCGTTGTACCGTGTCAGTCGAGGTTAATATTCCCTGTCCGAAGTATGTGAGATGGTACGGTGGTCGCCAGATCGGACAGGTGGGTTTTCTCCGGGTACTCCGGTTTCCTTCCACACGAATGACCACATATACGCTTTCATCCGCGCCAACGAGAGTGATATATATTAGTTGTTAAAATCGTAATCATTGTCAAATAAATAAAGTTTAAACTTTTAATATGTTTGGAAAGGTGCTATTTTTCATATTGCCCTATCAGGAATGCAATACTTATTTTATTATACCGAACCCAGGTACAAGTATTTGAAAAGATTCGACTTTTCTCAGTAAATATATGTGTACAATCTGTAAGTATCTAGAAGCTTTTATGTATGCATTTCAATAAGCGTCTACTTACTAAGAGAGACACTTTCTTCTTAGCAATATCCCAATGGACGCTTTACTTATTCAGACCGGATACCATCAATATACGCAGTCAATATTATCGAAACTATTGGTTGGTCGGGGGCCGATATTAAATATAATATTGACTGTTTGTGTAGAGGAATGTTGCATTGAGTATACGTGTGTGGTATAATAAATACGTATATGCGGAACTCTCTCAAATAAATACGTATATGCGGAACTCTCTCAAATAAATACGTATATGCGGAACTCTCTCAAATAAATACGTATATGCGGAACTCTCTCAAATAAATACGTATATGCGGAACTCTCTCAAATTGACGTAGTTGTGGTTGTAAAACAACAAATAAATTGCCTATTAAATACATAGTAAAAAGTAAAAACATACAGTACGTTCATTTATATTTCCAATCTTTCATTTCTTCTGATACCTCATCCACTGTGAAGAGGTATTCCAATGAAACTGTAAAAGAGAAAAACTCTTCCAATTATAAAGTTTTCCATATCCGGTGCTCACCTGTGAATAACGTCACTGTGTTTACACACTGTATTCCTCCGCCAAATAATACAGTATACCAACCTTCAGTTTGCAATGGCCTGCTTTCTTATACCACATCTTTTCTACACATCAGCTAGTCTGAAGTCTTCTCAAGTCACATAATATCTCAAAAAACACTATACACTGCCTGTCATGAAAATGCATTTTTACCAAGAAGAAACATGAACTATATTAGTTATTTGGACTACATTCTATTTACGTATATACAACCGTGTACATATTTTAACACCGTTGTGCTATTGTCCAGAAACAGGTTTGCAATATATTGATGTACAATCGGAAATTTGTTTCAGAGCCATGTCCCATACACAGTTTCAAGTGCGACAACTCACGCTGTATAGATCAGGAGATTCGTTGTGATGGTTTTAACTCATGCGGTGACGATTCCGGCTGTAGACATGACCTGTCGTCTGCCACTGTCGCCGGAATCATCATCTTAAGTCTTGTCGGGCTATTTGTGTTGGTGTCTACAGCCATCTGGTGCGTATGTTGTGTGAGGAACAAACGGAAGACTCGGAGGAGAGCACAGGTAATCTCGCACACAACTTGGAAATATTTCAGATATATTATAATCGTTCTTCCAAATAAAACATATTTATGTTCATTGACCAAACTCGCAATACACTTCAGTAGTGAGATCAGATAATGTGAATCTAGCACCTCCGAGAGTTGCAGATAAGGAAATCCCATCCATTGCCGATGCCTGCAAAGAACGAGGCTCTGCCGAGAATATGCCGTCTGATCAGGCTCTATTATGTTTGCTATTCGGATAGTGGCGCTAAAATATGTGTCGGACATAGCAAACATAGATCCTGACCAGACACCGCATAGCTGGGTCTATGTTGATTGCACATTCCGTCTAATTTATTCGGCAGGTTAGGGGTCAAATACATCTAGTATATCCGGTATTTGCCTAATTCGTCTGCACAAGTAATGTCCAATGTTGTATTCGAATGAATTCGTTTTAATTTGGTGTTATTTTCATTTTCAATATACTAGTATCTATCTAGAGATCTCGTCTCACCGCAGATGTATAGCATTCGATTCTCACCAATTCACATCACATTCGATCCTAGTTATTTATATTTTAAAATGTTAATCTTTATTTATGTGTCATCCTTGTCCATAATGCTATTAAAGCAAATTAAAGCAACCTAGCATTTCTATATAAATTTATGTCACGAGACTTACTATTCACACAAACTGTGGGTATGTGAAATAACACGGTCGATATACAGCAGAGCATTTATTTAAATTGAACACATATATAGTATATGTCATTCGTGTCTTGCTCATGTTTTATTATGGTGTGTGTCATATTTGCAGGACCCTGCTTCCCCAACAGTGATCTACACTGCAACATCCGGAGAGCATGTGTCAATCACTCAACCAACCTGCCAGAGTAGTCAAAGCCATTTTACGAACACAAGCGGAACACACGCTTCAACCCAACTGGAATATCGACCATCACTGCCCACGGATACCCCGCCGCTAAACATAGTCGCCGGCAAAAAGGCTGCATATCCGGCAAACTGGACCATGCCATCTTACCAACACAATCTATACCGCAATCCCCCACCGTATATCGAAACCTCTGCAAACATGTCTCCGGGTGGCGACGAAATAGATCTAAATAAGCAATCCATAAATACAAGGTGCACAATACAAACAGGCAACAATAACAATCAAGGTATCTCACACCATAGCGAACAGGCAAATAGTTTAAACGAAGAACGTGATGCAGTTAATAGCGACAGTATAAAACATTCAAATGAGGAGAAGAACAATGACAACGCAGGAACCACATGTAATGCAGACGCCTCAGACGTAGACATTGCTAACATAGATGATGACACATTCAGAGATGAGAAGACTAACAATGTGCAAGATGTGGATACCATAAATGACGAACACGCAATTAGTGTAGCTGAGGAAGAAAGGATTAAATGCACACCAGAGAAAAATGACAACGACAATGTTGTATCTTCAGGAGGGAACTGCACGAACTCTAAGGAATGTAAAACAGACGATGACTCCAATATTGCACATGTAGAGTGCGTTGAGGACGAACATAATGACTCGCGTTGTGCAGTATTAAATACCACAGGAAATTAATTCAAGCGAGATCGATGTGTTTTGTGTGACAATAAAAATGGCATAGCACACATTGTGTGCGGTGTAGTCGTATGAAATCCGTTGTATTTGCTGTATAGTCTAGTCTCTACTAGTGCATGACGTATTTTTATATTTACTAATATGTATAGGATATCAGCCGAAAACGATCCAATATGTAAAATATTGGACTGTAGTGTGCTTCTATTTAAACGAAATTAAGAGCCATAACCTCGAAATCGATGAAAGCGACATTGATATCGCCAACATACTAGGTAAGAAAGAACAAAAGATAATTGTGTGTTTTATGTTTATTTATTTTCGCTCCCGGTTGCCCATATGAGCGACGCCTTCTGAAGAGATTAGTTATTTTAGATTTTGGAGGATAGTGCATGATACAGACAACGACCCATTCCAGAATCTCCTCTGGTTCTTTTACGTGCACGGTGTAAAGCACCGACACGAGACCTCGGTTTAACGTCCCATCTGAAAGACTGTTAATTTTATTAGGGTCAGACGGGGGATCAAACCTGCGATCCCTGGATTACCAGTCCAGCGTGCTACCACTGGACTACAGATCCGTATGTAACAACAGGTTTCAATACACGAGTATTATTTATATGACCATTCCGAATGGCGATATCATCAGCGAATAAACTACGGATATCAGGTATCATTGCACTATCCTCCAAAATCTAAAATGACTAATCTCTTCAGGAGGCGTCGCTCATATGGGTAACCGGTAGCGACGATCAATAAACGTAAAACACACACACCTGTTGTTGAACGTAAACTGTCCCCTCGTTAATCGGTACAACGCATCCAGAAGTTCGTTAGTCATTTTGTTTTTGGGAGGAGAGCGCAAGAAATAGAAAACTCTCCAAATTCCAGATTAAGCTCTTGTATTTGACCATCTGAGAGACTGCTAATAGTGTTATGGTCAGGCCGGGGATCGAACCTTGTATCCCTGGATTCGATGTCCAACATATTAACCACTAGACAACTGACCTGTATATTGGTGGTCATTGTAGTTACGTGTAACTAACTATATATTTTCCGCAAAAATGCATTTGAGCGACTAAATGTTCAAAGATGTTTCGCTTAGTGAGTTGTGTGGGCTGTTGTAATCTCAGTGTGTATTCGGGTTTTCATGTGTCCGACTAACATAATTTGTGCTAGTGACAGTTGGAGGTAGACAAGGTGTATTTATCACTCGGTGCATGTTTATTCTCTAAGATGCATAAGGTTGATAACTAACTCTGTAATTGTATTTAAAGTTGCCACCGCATAAATGCATTTGTGAGACTAAGTCATAATGTTGCATGTTTATGTTTATCGCAGTATGTTTAGAATATAAGCCGAAAACGATCCAATCTGTAAAATATTGGACTGTGACAATACCAAACTTTTACATATTGGATCATTTGAGGCTTATATCTTACTTAAAACACACACTTATGTAAACAAGATCCTATTAATTTCGTACCGGTACGCCAGAGTATTTAATATACTACTTTGGCCTTTTGACAGTCCATTATTATTAATATTGGACTGCAAGTACAAAGGTATGACGTCAAGATTGTGTTTTAAATGCTGGATACGGTGTAACGTGAGCCCCGTAAGTCCATGAGAATTGAAAGTTCGCTAGTTGCGACTTACGGGGCTCACGCTACGGGTATAAGAATCGACAACGGCATATAAAATACAGCTTCGTTGTTCATAGTATCAGAAAACCAATAATTAAAACATAACGATGATAATAAATTTATTGCACAATTATGTTTAGCACATTATAATGTAAAGTTTGTGACATTAATAAATAGACAATATATTTACAATGTACAAAAATAATGTATATATTCTCTAATACATATTATAAAGTCATACACAATGATGTCGGTTTGCGCACAGAGAACATTTATGTAACTAAGAAGGGAATGCATTGATTTTGATAATGCTTTTGAACATGTTGAACTCGGTGAAATAATTAACAAGAGTCACACTAAACTTAATGTCATTGCGTTTGACACTTGCTAAATATGCCCACTGGTTTCTAGAATTACATTACATTTTTAAATATTTTATCAGTGGTAGCAGCGACCAATGACATCATCGCTCGGATATCGATGACAATATAGATTTTGAATTATTTTCTATGCAATAATATTCATGTGTCATATCTCAACCGATTTGTGGTCTTTCAAATGGGACTTTAAACCGAGGTCTCGTGTCGATGCTTTACACCGTAAACCAGAGTAGGCTCCAAAAATCTCTTCAGGAGGCGTCACTCATATGGGTAACCGGTAGCGACGATAAATAAACGTAAAACACAATGTGGTGAATTTCGCTAGTTCATAATTGCACGATTTCAACTTAACAACGAATTCACGATTTCAATTTCATGAATTCAAGGTTTCACGATTGCAACTTCGCGAAATCGTGAATTCGTGAAATTGAATTATTCACTAGAAGTTTTAGTCGTGAATTCATGATGGTGAAAACGTGAATTCATGAAATAGAATAGTGAAGTCGTCAATATATGCATTTGAAGTAATAACTTGGAGATGAAATCGCGAAATAGTGAATTCGTTGAAATCATGAATTCGTGAAGTTGAGATCATGAATTCATGAAGTTGAAATCATGAATTCGTGGAGTTGAGATCGTGAATTCATGAAGTTGAAATCATGAATTCGTGAAGTTGAGATCGTTAATGTCACCACCTTTTTTTCGTACGATTCAGCTTTCAATTTCCAAACATTGATATGCATTTATACACTCCGTCGCGTATTATTATGAAATTGCAAACAAACAGTATAACTAATTATGTATGTAATATGACATCTAGTAATATGTAAATATGTGCAACGTACATATATATCAAATTGATATCGTGAATGATTTCTTACTGTCAATGATTACAGACGTTTGTGCTTTCGAACACTACTGAGATCAGATGTTTCCAGTTAGCTATCCAGCTTGCTTGTAGAAGGTCGATGGTTCATTCGGGCAGCCATACAAGATATTCTTCCACCACATACAAAGTCGATATGTAAAGTCGATATGTTAAGAAGTGAATGTGGCTCTAGATCCGGAAACAAGCCCGGTCATACACTATTCAAATGACTTGCCTCTCAGCATTAGAGGTTCAAATTGCTTGTAGAATGTCGGTGGTTCATTCGGGTAGCCATACAAGATATTCTTCCACCACATACATATGCAAAGTCGATATGTTAATATGTGAATGTGGCTCTAGATCCGGAAACAAGCCAAGTCATACACTATTCAAATGACTTGCCTCTCAGCATTAGAGGTTCGAATCCCACTTGGGGTATCGAATTATTCATGTGAGGAAACTATTCAGCTGACTTGCGGTTGGTCGATGGTTCTACTCGTGTGTCCGTCTGTGTGCCTGTGCTATGCTCGGATGGGCACCCGGTGTCTAATAACACCAATAATAGCCTGATAGTCGCCGTATAAACAAAGCTGTTGGTGCGACTTTAAACCACAACACACAAAAAGTGCGTTATATATAAAGACAATGTCATATACCAAAGATAGAAACCGCACGTAATAACGCAACTGCTTAAACGTTATTTAACATTTGATGACGTAAACAAATACCACAATCTAAACGTTTGATGAAACGGGACAAATAAGCGGTTTATGGACGTAATGTAGAAATTAACTTCGTAACGCACGCTTGAGCATGTGACCTTGAGAAAATAAGACAATAACTGCTAAAATGACTAATAAATCACTAGTAGGTGACGTGTATACACGTCATATACGTTGCCGTAAAGTTACAGAGTCACGTTTAATTTAGAATTAGACGCTTTAGTCAGATCTAACTAAGCCCAACACTAAAATTATGTGTGTAATTGACTTCAATGGCTGCACACATTGATAATTCAACAAAATAAAAACAAATTCATCACCTATCCAAAACTGACGTAGATGTGTGATGCAACGTTATTCGGTTAATAAATAAGTTTGGTCGTGTGCGTAGGTTCTTGTGTATTACGTGTTTACTAATTAGAAGATTTTCCGGTTCCGGTTCCAGTTCCGGTGACTATTACACAGTAAAGCGTCTACCAAAACTTACAAACTATTAGCCAATTGTGCACAGACTTGTGTTGCATTTCCAACTAATGTGGACGACACCACATTGTGTGACAACATGTATACTACACAGCTCTCCGTGGGCGCAATGATCTATCATGGGCATGCATGGTAAATGAAATACACAACTATTATGTCTTAAATAATAATATAATCATATCGCTATTTCTAAGCCAGTCCGGCAGCATTACGTTGTTTCGCTGCACTTCGTCGTCGTTTTCCTCTTTGTTGTTTGCGCCATCTATTTAATCCTGAAGTTTTGTAATTGCAAGGGTTACGCCTAGAGCTGATGCATCCCTTGCCTTTCAGATATCGTTCGCCGCGCCTGCACTGGTACAGCATGTACCTGTTGTTAAAGCAGCTAGCGTACATGTGGCACGACTTTAAACACTCCAGTACCTCTCCGTTGGTGCAGGCTGTCAATTCTGCGCAAGGTTTGCTCACCACGCATCCCCAACCCAAAGAACAACCTAAAATACAACACAATAAACTGTATATACGGGTGTGAGTAAGATATCTGGCATGTATCGAAGCGTTTGACAAACACACCAAAAGCTGTCATTTGTGATATTACTAACAGCGATCTGGCCGGGAAGTGAGATGTTACGGTGGTCGTTAGATCGGACAGGTGGTTTTTCGGGTACTCCGGTTTCCTCCCACACGAATGGTCACATTTACGCTATCATTCGCGACAACAAGAGTGATTAATATTAGTTGTTAAAACTTGCTTCGCAATCGTTGTAAAATCATTAAGTTTAAAAATGTGTTTAAAAGTAAAAATAAAAAAAGAAGAATGTGACTATATTCCTTATTTCTCGTCAATGCATTCTTTAAAATGCCTCAGACTACAGCTGCCGCGAGATAGACTTTCCAAATCTTCCTATAGATGCTCAAACTGCATACTCGCTAACACGGATACATCAGAAACTGTACAATACTTAACCCATTCAACACCAAGTAACTGACATGGACTGGTCCATGATATTTTTAGACCAATAAATTAATAACAAAATTACATTTGGATCAGTTCATTTATCAAAATGGGTAAAAAAAATTCTAAACATAGTTATATTACTTGAAAAAAGTGCAGATCCTGATGAGACGGCTCGTCACGAGCCGGCTCATCTGGATCTACACTTTTTTGTAAGCCAATTTAGAGGTCTGTGTTGTTGAAAGGGTTAACAGGTAGGCATGCTACTTATCAGTGGTGCCATTATTGGTGAGCATCCACCAGGCGATCTTAGAGTTAGATGGTACGGTGGTCGCCAGATCGGACAGGTGGGTTTTCTCTGGGTACTCCGGTTTCCTCCCACACAAACGACCACATATACGCTTTCATCCGCGCCAAAGAGAGTGATTAATATAAGTTGTTAGAACTTGCTTCGCAATCGTTGTAAAATAAATAAAGTTTAAACTTAAAAGTAATATATAGCTTACCGGTAGTAACAGTTGTCCTTTCAGGTGGCGGCATTGGTGTTACTGCAGGTGGCTGACGTGGTAGAGGATCAATAGACGGCCACACCCATTCGGTACTGTAGTCACAATAAAAGCTCACTATTATGTTACCCGTGGTGAGCTGGGGACAATTCTTGTCAGTATCGAAGTCCCAAACGTCCAATACCGCGTCTCCAAAAGAGTTCCCGAACTGTAGTGGACGTCCGCCCGTTATTTTCACAGCGCCTGAGCAAGGTCGGAATATTTGTGACCCCGGGACTTTGCAAATTGGCTTGCATATACGGCCACAAGAATCTTGAGCATTCAGAATGGCAACTGAGACATCGGTGTCTGACATAGGTTTGCGTACTGCCACGTACGCCGTAGCCACATTCATTGCTAATCTTCTATCTAGGATAGCATACTCCTTGTAGACACCCTCATAATTAAGGCCGACTGATTTCACATAAATGGTGTTTGTAGGAGTTTCCGGTTCAATACAGTCCTTGTATATTGCAGGCGTCTCCATGTTTCTCATATGCCTAGCAACGTTACTGTAAGCACTTGGTGAATAAATATCTCCCCGAACTTTATTAATTTTTCCACGCTCAACAGGATATGAGCCGTAACTTTTGTAATCTGGTGGTCTTCTCAGAATAAGTTTCACTGGAACATAAACCCATTGACCGGTGTCGCTTTGGCCATTCATGCAGAATGTGTTCTGAACTGGCATGATTTCCTTCGGAGTGTGATGCACATGTGTGTGGTTGATTGGAATAGGATTTGTACAAGGTTTTGGTTTCTTCTGTTCCTCTTCCCATTCCTCAACTTCGTCTACCGACCTAGCTACACATACTTGCTGATTTTGTGCTTGTTTAGTCGCATCTTTGCTTGGCATACACTTTAAGTACTTTGATTCACAGTTCTGTTTCCTATCACAATTTGGTCTAGGAGCGTATTTATACCATTCCGTTGTGAACATTTCACTTAAACCATCAATCACCTTTAAATCAGCAAATCCCATATCCGCATCCGGTATATGAAGTTCATGGGCACCCATCGTAGTTGGATTTGCTGGATAATCAGATTCGGGGTCTACTCCAGCGAGTTTTTGATTGTCTCGGAAAATTTCCCACACCAAGTCTGTAAACGCGTGGGTAACCCAGAAAATTGGGTCATAGACGGCAGACGACAAAATTGCCATTTGACCGTCACACCATCTATGAACACCGTTATGAATAAACTCCCAATCGTGGTCAATATCAGAGTCTTCCCCACATATAAACTTCATTCTAGAATGTTGAGTTACATTAGCAATCATCTCTTCAGTTGGAAGTGGACCATCGGTTCCAATATTTCTAGTAATAGTACCAGTTGACGATTCCCAACCATCTTTCATAATTCCTCCCTTCGCTGCCCCTTGACCTGATCCCATCAGGTAATGACTGAATAATGCTGAGGTGATAGAGTTCTCCATTCCGGTCTCTAATACGCTGTCCCAATACGGCACTGTAACATCAGAAAATTCTGGACCTTCTTCTCGCAATGCATTTTCAAACCTGAAATATAAGCTTAAGACTAAACAAGAATTGCTAATTAACACTTTTGCTGATTGCTCTTCAGACAGTGGAGTTAAAGCAGCTGTCCGAATAGCAAACACAATAGATCTTGATCAGACGCGGCGTAGCTGGATCTATGTTGTTTGCACAGGCCCTGAATTTATGAAAGAGTTAAATAAACTAACTCGAACCATGGATACATGTGTGAGACACGAGCGTACTAATTGGTGATTTATTTTCCCAGTTGGTTTCAAATCTACAGCGGTGAGGGGCGCGTGATTTGAGGTCAAGGACCGTAACCACCCGGCCACGCACTTATTATTTGTTATGAATGTCAATGAACAGAGTGTATTTCACACTGCACGTGACTTATGCTAAATGTTTAAAAATGCATATAAATGAGATGTTACGATATCTGCCCAATAGTCTAGGCATTAGATGAGATGAGTTTGCTTCCTATTCCCTGTTATCCATATCTTCTATATGTGTGTGTGTATACTTACATGAGTAGGTACATTCTGTGCCAGCCGTGGAAGTTACAGCCGCCGTGCGCTGAAACCGACGTCATACCGGTGTGGAACTCAGCCAGAGCATCATATTTATTTGGTTCGATTGTCTGAAAAACATCGTAAATGCAAATTATGGAAAAGGTCTTACAAACATAAAAGCACTAGGAAAAATTAAGTTGATCATTTTCATGCCATGCTTAAATTGTTTGTTTCGTTTCATTGTTTCAAAATACCAGATCACAAAGTACTGTGTACGGTTTAAATTTCCCAATTGTCCAGAATTCAGTGTATGGCTGCTGATTGACGTTAACTAGTAGATTAATGGCGATGTACAGGGTCCTGATCATATCGACATCGACTGGCCAATGGCAACATGATTGGGTGGAACTATAGCTAGATATAGTTACACGTGTTGGATCATTCTAAGACAACATTGATTATTATCTGAAGCATTCCATTTGACACTTTACACACTGGCAAACGTGTTTACACATAGTGTACTGCCAATAACAAAATAGGAGTGTCTAAATGAATGATAGATGGTGATAAGACTAATATTAGCACATGTCTGACTGACTGTCTATGTTCGTTCATTCATTCGTTCGTTCATATCTTTATGATCCCATTAAACACTGTATGACGATCACACTAGTATACATATACAGTCAAACCTGTATTAAGTAGCCAGGCAAGGGAATCACACAAAAGTGGCTATTTAGAACAGGTGGCTGCTTAATAGAGGTCAGATATATAATAAAACAACATATCGGGAATCTGGAGACTGGCTGCTTAATACAGGTTGGCTGCTTAATACAGGTCAGATATATAATAAAACAACATATCGGGAATCTGGAGAATGGCTGCTTAATACAGGTTGGCTGCTTAATACAGGTCAGATATATAATAAAACAACATATCGGGAATCTGGAGACTGGCTGCTTAATACAGGTTGGCTGCTTAATACAGGTTGGCTGCTTAATACAGATGACCGCTAACCCAGGTTTCACTGTATAGTATTGCTCATTGTTAGTACACATATCATACACTATTCCTGTCACTTCCTAATATATGTAAATCAGTAAACACGTACTGTATTTTGTTTGGCCTTGTTTACTGCAGCAAAAAAAGATTGTCTTTCTTTTTCACTCATCATTCGGATTTCTTTACGAATACGGAGTTGTTTCGGCGGCTCAGGCCCACCAGGCGCACCAGGCCTACCTCCTTGGCCTGCGAGTGGATTCGCTTGTCTCTTATGGCGATGTGTTCTGTAGCTCATAATTTCTCGTCTTGTAGATTGAAATAAATTTGTTATGTAGGATCTGTAAATGAAAAGTATTTATACAATATGAATTAAACTGCGCTCATAAACAATATTTATATTAACCCTTTCCTTCATAGAGGTTTAGGTTAATATAATATTATATCTCCATACAAACAACAGCCATTTAGCTATCATGCAGTGGATAAATAGTCGCCATATCTATCCCACCTCCATAGATAGTACTGGGACTACATGAGATTCTGGCCTTTATTATGAACATTGGTTTGGCTACTACATTGTCAATGTATGTCGTATTGGTAATGGCGTCAAGAGGTGCTTCTATGGGGGAAAGGGTTAATCATGTATTGTATTCCAAATGTACACTGTTTCTCATTCCGTGACAGAGTTGTTACCATGTCTTTGACTTCAAATCGATTGCCCTGTATATATGTATGTTCCATTAATGTCAAAACCCTTGTGGGGACCTAGACATGTTTTCCTGAGCAGGCTTAGCCGACCTAAGTGGTTAACCAGTACTAAGCAATGTGTGTGAGGTGCCTTGTGAGTTGTTACATTCGTTGACTTCAAATCGATTGCCCTGTTCGGAGAAGCGCTCTTATTTGTAACTAAAACTCTGACAATATGTTAATTTAATTACGGTACAATTCTAATGAACTTGCTTGACATGTTTGACCCATATTTTCATCGCTAGTGTGTAAAGAGTTAGGTCTCTACATTGCACTAACGAAATATTTTAATTTATGGCAGATATATTTAGTAAGCAAACCAATAATTCAAAGGAATATGAACCGACATCCCCGCACTTGAGAAGCTCAGATTGAAAGACTAAACGCTTCTAATGTATACTTATCAATCCACAATGATAATTATATATGCACGACATTGTCACACCTGACGTAAGAGAATCGTAAGATGTTAGACAGAACACACCACTATATATTGAAACATCAGATGAATATCTATAATAGTCTGTCCTCCTAGAATATGAGCAATAGCTTCGCAACATATACTAGAGGACATAGAATACGCATACCTACATTATATACTAGAGGACATAGAATACGCATACCTACATTATATGATTATTATTACATGAAAACGAAATATTCCATCAAAGAAATATCACATCTTTATTACAAAACACAAACTGAACAACTAAATATATTCCAAAATGTTTAAAACTATGTATTTATATAGTTATTGTTTTTCATGTAAAAACACACTTATCCGAAGTGTGCGTTTCGATGTCCTCTAGTATAGTTTATACAAATTTATTTATTACAAGTTCTTTCAACTTATATTGATCACTCTCGAGACCTCATTCCTGATGGAATCCATCGCCATGAAGGAAAGAGAAGGGGTATGTGGAATTTAAATGTCTTGCCTAATCGTAACGACTCCAGCGGGGCTCGAACTCCAGACAGTTCGCACCTGAAGCGAACGCGCGTCCACTGCGCTATCACGACTTCCACTCTGTATAATTATTTGAAATTAGCATATTTGATTTTTGCTTGCTGTATATTTTATGAACACACACTTTAACAAAACGGACAGTGACATAGTTGTTTAAAATAAGCAACAACTAATCGTGTTTATCCGCGACAATGTAAGTTACGGGAAGTAATTCGGTTATGACTTACAATGTTTGTGGATTAGCACCACGTAGAGCGTTCAATTCCTTTGCATGTTCCCACATATACATATTTTCGCAATGGGTTTGAATAGCCACTGCTGGAGTTTTGGCTATTGTTGTTCTCTTCTTGTAACTTCCATAGCACCTCGCCATTCCGAGAGGCACGTCTGATGTGAGAACAACAGCCGATGCATATTTAAATATCACAGCCAACGGGAGCAGGATAAACAAAACGTGCATCTGAAAAATAAAGGAAACATGAACAAGCTGGACTGGTAATCCAGGGATCGCAGGTTCGATCCGCCGTCTGACACTAATAAAATTAACAATCTTTCAGATGGGACTTTAAACAGAGGTCTCGTGTCGGTGTTTTACATCGTGCACGTAACAGAACCAGAGGAGACTCTGGAATGGGTCTCTGTCTGTATCATTGCACTATCCTCAATAATCTAAACTGATGAGGTGTCGCTCATATGGGCAACCGGTAGCGATGATAAATAAACGTAAAGCACACAGATGACTCGGTCATTTTATCTGTATTCGCAAAGAAGGAATATACCGTACTTATATAAGAAATACACCCTGGTTTAGCGTGTGATGGCCAACGCGACGTCATTTTACTAGCATTGTTGTAGTTTTAAGTGACGTCATTTACGCCTTCTAAAAAATAACACCCAACAATTCTCGCATTTTCACCTCCAAACATCTAATATGACTACTCATATGAGCAACCGGTAGCGACGATAAATAAACGTAAACACACACTGATACCAACCAATATCCTCTTAGTGCATGTACATGTTTTATCACGGTGTTAAAAGTATATTGTCATGTGTATCTAATAATGTGGCATTTTACTTTTTAAAAACTTATAATAATAACTTTATGATTTGTAGCAGATTTTCAACGATACAATACACGTATGTTATCATAAAGACATGATAATTGTTTGCAAAAAGAGATCCTGGCCTGGAGGTTATAAAACAGTTCTCCAATCTCAAAACTCAGTCTCAAGCGTGTGGTTGGTTCAGCTGACAGTAACACTCAGACTCAACCAATCAGATCATTTGAGCTTGAGTTTCAGATCTGAGAAAAGTTGTATAACCTCGGCGCCTGTAAGTTATTATAATATTTACCTTGTATGCAGCACTTTAAAATCCAAAACAACAAATAGAAAAATAAATAAGTAAACTGTTGGCAAGTGTAAACCAAGCTACAGCAATAGCTAGAATTCACTTGCAATGCACACACGTACTATATATAACTAAAATTATATCATATTATGCTATTATTATGAGCTTATCGCTACGAGATCATTTCACATTGATGCCACACTTGAATCCTAGGTGTTTATATCTTAGCGCTCGCTTGCGGAAAACCAAAATAACCACCAATAACATTACGTAGAGTAGCTGCAATTATGACATTTAATTATCGTCAGCTTTATGCTAAAATGACAAGTAAAACAATAGTATGACGATAATTACCTCCCATGATTGATTGCCACTCACGAAATAGCTACGTAATAACATTGGACCAATCGCATCACCTTGGCGAACACCCTGGTTTAATGTTAAACGCAAGTACACTGAGTAGAGCATATTGTTGGATGAGCATATGTCATACGTGTTGTAGTAACATGAAAGCGAACATGATTTAATAAAGGCCCTCGGGTATTAATATATTGTTATATATCGCCAACAGTCCTCACTTTATATTAAGGCTCTCACTTTTTGGTATTAGTACAGACGGATACGTAGTCCAGTGGTTTACTCGTTGGACTGGTAATCCAGGGATCGCAGGTTCGATCTCCCGTCTAACCCTAATAAAATTAACAGTCATTCAGATCGAACTTTACACCGGGGTCTCGTGTCGGTGCTTTGCACCGTGCACGTAAAAGAACTAGAGAATACTCTGGAATGGGTCTCTGTCTATATCATTGCACTATCCTCCAACAATCTAAAATGACTAATATCTTCAGGAGGCTTCGCTCATATGGGCAACCGGTAGTGACGATAAATAAACGTAAAACACATTAGTATTAGTACAGTCAAACCTGTGTTAGTGGTCACCTCTACTAAGCAGCCAACCTGTATTAAGCAGCCAGTTTCCAGATTCCCCAATATGTTGTTTTATTATACATTTGACCTTTATTAAGCAGCCACCTGTGCTAAGCAGCCACTTTCTGCGATTCCCTAGGCTGGCTGCTTAAGACAGGTTTGACTGTATGTGGATATATTAAATGTAGTTTTAAACAAGTTTCAAATAGTACTGAATTTGGAAATGAATAGACTAATTTGCATTTTATTATTGCTATGGAAAGTAGTGTGGTCATGTTTATAAGCACGTAGTACTTGCTGCGTTGTGACATAAACATAGGATCTTACATGCGTGGTTATGTCATACCATATGCTAGAGGACATAGAAAACGCACACCTACATTATATGATTAATATTACATGAAAACGAAATACGAAGGATTCCATCAAAGATATATCACATCTTTATTACAAAACACAAACTGAACAACTAAAAATATTCCGAAATGTTTAAAACTATGTATTTATATAGTTATTGTTTTCATGTAAAACACACTTATCTGAAGTGCCGTTTTGCTATTTATTCAGCATTTATGGATATCCATAATTTGATTTTTGGATATCAAAAAATAAAATAATGGATATCCAAATATCGAATTATAGAAATCCAAAATACGAATTATGGATAACCAATAATCAAATGGAATTATGGATTTCCAAAAATCTAATAATGGATATCCAATAATCGATTTAATGATATCCAATAATCGATCTATGTATATCCAATAATATATTTATGGATATCCAAATATCGAATTATTGATATCCATAAATGCTGAATAAATAGCAATACGGCGCCCCATAGATTCGTAGGCTGTAGTAGATAGTCCCCGATAATCAAACAAAGAAATCCACTCAAACAATAGACACTATATACTGTATGATGCTACTGCATATTTAACATGTTATTGATTTTCAACGGCAATGTTCCAAACTATAATGTAAAACAGAGCAAAATAATATATGACTAAGCCAAAGAAAATCTCAGAATCATAGTTTTAAACAACCACCAGTCATTGTCGATTGTTCTGTTTGGTATATAAGTCGTCACATTACAAGTAGGGTCCGTACAGTTTTTTCTTGCTTACGCAGCCCTTAATATGAGATCATATAAATGTTAATGATGACTTAGTGTTATGATTGCAGACGGAAATGTAGTCCAGTGGTTCGATCCTCCTTCTGGTCGTAATAAAATTAACAGTCTTTCAAATGGGACGTTAAACCGAGGTGTCGTGTCGGTTCTGTACACCGTGCACGTAAAAGAACAAGAGGAGACTCTGGAATGGGTCTCTATCTGTATCCTTGCACTCTCCTCCAAAAATCTAAAATGACTAATCTCTTCAGGAGACGTCGCGTATATGGGCAACCGGTAGCGACGATAAATAAACGTAAAACAGACACACAAGTGTTTGGATTGTGTTGAAAACTGAAAGATAATCAATAAACGTCTGATGAGACTGATGTCACGTAAAACACATACAGACGAGTCAGGGTTAGTTACTATATAGCTAGTTCGTCTCGGTGAGTGTGATAGTAGATATTGTCAACCCGAGGAAAATATTGTCGACCGAGACTTTGGCTTTCGCCTCGGTCGATATTATTTTCCTCGGGTTGACAATACCCAGTCACACTCACCGTGATGAAATATTTATTTTGTTATACCGATAAAATAATTATCGATAGTCTATTTACATTTCTCTGTTTTACCGAACATTTTTTCAACAAAACATTCTTCGAGACTACCCGAAAACAAGATGGCGGCAAAACAAATAAAATCACATTGAAATTAAACGGTAAAGTCCGAGTAGCGTGGTTTTGTTCCGAATGAGCCTATTCAGAGGTGAGACATTGCCATGATACATTGAAAAATGTCGCCAACATGGGTATCGCAAATTGTGCCTGGGGTAGTCACGTGAGATATAGCAATATAGATAGATAGAGATATATAGATTTCTTTATTTATAGAATGTGACCTAATTAGTTCTGAACTAATCTTCCTTAGGGCCTTCTTAAATGTTTTAACACAATAGCATTAATGCACATACACAATAACTATAACCAAAGTACACAGTTACGCCATGCAATCTACATGCATAATGGTGTAACTTAAGCAAATCAGGTAATGTTATCGAAATACAAAACGACATAAGGAATGGCAATCATTATATATATAACTTTCTAGTATCTACCGATGAAAAAGTTGTTGTATCCATAATTTACATTTTTCTTGAACATATTGAAATATCTGGACGTCTTAATTTCCAATGGTAGACAATTCCATATACATGGACCAGAGTATTCTAAAGAGTTCTTGTACATTTCACATCTAGGTCTTGGAATATAGAGATCAATATTTGAAACATATCTCAATGTCATATCTGAAGTAACTGTCCTAATTGAAAATGTTCATTCAAATAATTCGGTACAAGAGTGTGCATAATTTTGTACATATACACTGTATATAATATATGTACTATGTACGCCTCTTGTACACACGTGTATCAGCTATCACAAATCAGCAGCTTGTCAACTACAATAATGATATGTCGGTATAATGTGTCGTTCTGTCTCTACGGCCAGCTGTCATCATGGCAATTATAGGTCAAACTATATATTGTGTTTGGTATGGCAGTCTAGTGGTGTACTGCGATATGTTGTCGGTCATGTTACAGTCAGTATGATTTGAACAACAATTTCTAAACAGTTTCTATGATGCGACAATGATACCATTTACGAGTGTATGCCGTATGGGATTTGACACTCGGCTATTTTGTAGCGGTCAGACACCGATATTGAAATCTCCATAGGCCACCTTATAACATATAGTACCATTATATGTTCCCAAAAACTAATGTGTCGCACATTACTGTATGTTTCAACAGACGGACCTTTGAGCCACACGGAAATGTCAAATCTCAATAGGGTTGACCGATTGGGTTTTTTTATTTCCCACAAAAGGCACACTCCCTACTCTGAAGATAAGTTGGTGGTGAATGCTGCACTGGACCTGCATTTATAATATTTTGGATTTTTTCCCATCAAATAGTATTCAAAACTTTTATAATATTCTAACATGCAACTCATATATTGTATTTTATTTTTAGAGGTCACTTTCACTATTGGTGACATCATCCAATCAGTTGCATGTATCAATAACCCTTAAGGGCTTTCCTACATTTGTTTTCATAAAATCCGAGGCCACTGTATCAATAACAACGTCTGACCTAGAACTCTTACAGACCATTCTTACAGACAAGTACGTGTCCTCGTTATGCTTACAGTCAAACCTGGCTTAAGCAGCCAACCAAGAGAATTTCAGAAAGTGGCTGTTTACCACACGTGGCTGCATACTAGAGGTCAAATATATAATATAGCAACATATTGGGAATCTGAGAACTGGCTGCTTAATACAGGGTGGCTGCTTAATAGATGTGACCACTAACACAGGTTTGACTGTATGTGTTGATCTCTCTTTATGTTTGACAATCTAAAAGAGTTGCCTTAACTATGTGTTGCTATTGTGTAACATAGCGACTGATGTGTTCCTAATCGACCCGTAATTGTTAGTGGCATAAGCCCATAAACAGCAATTAACACTCACTAATATCTTTAATTAATTAATAAAATTGGAATTACATCGAGCTGGCAGCTTACTAACCTGCACAAGATGAAATCTCAATTAAAACGACGCAAGATCGCTCACGAAATTACATAGCGTATTCCGCGATGGTATACCACAGTCGTAACGTCATACCTTTGTATTTGCATTCCATTATTATTAATTAAGGCCAGCGTATTATATTAAATCCTGAGCGTAAATGTACGAAATTAACAATTCCAATTAGTAGGATCTTCTTATGTAAGTGTGTGTTTTAGGATATAGGATATAGGATATAGGATATAGGATATAGGATATAGGATATAGGGTATAGGGTATAGGATATAGGATATAGGATATAGGATATAGGATATAGGATATAGGAATAGGATATAGGGTATAGGGTATAGGGTATAGGATATAGGATATAGGTATAGGATATAGGATATAGAATAGGATATAGGATATAGGATATAGGTATAGGATATGGGTATAGGGTATAGGATATAGGATATAGGGTATAGGATATAGGTATAGGGTAT
Source organism: Archivesica marissinica (assembly GCA_014843695.1). Lineage (NCBI taxonomy): Eukaryota > Metazoa > Mollusca > Bivalvia > Venerida > Vesicomyidae > Archivesica > Archivesica marissinica. The sequence continues at coordinate 11,676,774 of CM026395.1, forward strand.
AGGAATATAGATGATATAGGGTATAGGTATAGGATATAGGATATAGGGTATAGGGTATAGGGTATAGGGTATAGGATATAGGGTATAGGGTATAGGGTATAGGGTATAGGATATAGGATAGGATAGGATATAGGGTATAGGGTATAGGATATAGGATATAGGGTATAGGGTATAGGGTATAGGATATAGGATATAGGATATAGGGTATAGGGTATAGGGTATAGGGTATAGGATATAGGATATAGGGTATAGGGTATAGGGTATAGGATATAGGATATAGGATATAGGCCTCAAACGGATCCAATATGTACAATATTAATACTGTCCACTATTTTACATATTTGATCGTTTTCGGCTTATATCCTATGCTTAACCGGTAAGTACCACCTAAAGAGAAGATTAGCCAACTATATCTCCTTGACAACATTCAGATTATTGCATCATAATCATTTTCAAAGTGACCAACCAGAATTCACTAGGCTATTTATTCAGTATCGTCATCATCTGATATAAACGGATCCAATATGTACAATATTGATACTGTCCACTATTTTACATATTTGATCGTTTTCGGCTTATATCCTATGCTTAAGCACACACCGGTAAGTACCACCTAAAGAGAAGATTAGCCAACTATATCTCCTCGACAACATTCAGATTATTGCATCATAATCATTTTCAAAGTGACCAACCAGAATTCACTAGGCTATTTATTCAGTATCGTCATCATCTGATTTATGACCCGGCTTAATGTTATGATTTCGGTTCCAACTTATATTGCATACTCTGATGAGATCACCATATAACAGGACATACTCAATTATAACTGTATAATCTTATTTCTGATATAAAATGATGTGGTTTACTCATGTGGCGACTTTGTTGTGACCTTTGTCCACACTCCTAACCCTCCGTTGGTATACAAGTCAGCGACCATATAACAGGACATACTCAATTATAACTGTAGCATCTTATTTCTGATATAAAATTATGTGGTTTACTCATGTGGCGACCTTGTTGTGACCTTTGTCCACACTCCTAACCCTCCGTTGGTATACAAATCAGCTCTCATATAAAATTATGTGGTTTACTCATGGGGCGACCTTGTTGTGACCGTGTTGTCCACACACCTAACCCTCCGTTGGTATACAAGTCAGCGACCATACAACAGGACATACTCAATTATAACTGTATCATCAGTTTTTGTGATATAAAATTAATCGTGTGGTTTACTCATGCGGCGACCTTGTTGTGGCCTTTTTCCACACTCCTAACCCTCCGTTGGTATACAAGTCAGCGACCATATAACAGGACATACTCAATTATTACTATATCATCTTATTTCTGATATAACATTATGTGGTTTACTCATGTGGCGACCTTGTGGTGACCGTGTTGTCCACACTCCTAACCCTCCGTTGGTATACAAGTCAGCGACCATATAACCTGACATACTCAATTATAACTGTATCATCAGTTTTTCTAATATAAAATTATTCGTGTGGTTTACTCATGCAGCGACCTTGTTGTGACCTTGTTGTCCAAACTCCTAACCCTCCGTTGGTATACAAGTCAGCGACCGTACAACAGGACATACTCAATTATAACTTTATCATCTTATTTCTGATATAAAATTATGTGGTTTACTCATGTGGCGACCTTGTAGTGACCGTGTTGTCCACACTCCTAACCCTCCGTTGGTATACAAGTCAGCGACCATATAACCGGACATACTCAATTATAACTGTATCATCTTTATTTCTGAGATAAAATGATGTGGTTTACTCATGTGGCGACCTTGTTGTGACCATTGTCCACACTCCTAACCCTCCGTTGGAATACAAGTCAGCGACCATATAACCGGACATACTCAATTATAACTGTATCATCTTTATTTCTGAGATAAAATGATGTGGTTTACTCATGTGGCGACCTTGTTGTGACCATTGTCCACACTCCTAACCCTCCGTTGGTATACAAGTCAGCGACCGTATAACCGGACATACTCAATTATAACTGTATCATCTTTTTTCTGATATAAAATTAATTATGTGGTTTACTCATGCGGCGACCTTGTTGTGACGTTTGTCCACACTCCTAACCCTCCGTTGGTATACAAGTCAGCGACCATATAACAGGACATACTCAATTGGAGAATGGAGAAGCACCGATTTATTTGAGAAACTTGCTTGAGGTTTATATACCAAGGAGAGACTTACGGTCTAAAAATGAAGCAGCTACTCTTGTGTTACCAAGAAGTCGGACTGTCACATACGGAGATAGAAGTTTCATGACTGCTGCCCCAAAACTTTGGAATTCTCTTCCATCAAATCTTAGAAGTGCAACAACATTGTGTTCTTTCAAGAAGGCTTTGAAGACACACCTTTTTAAATGTTCATATGGAACATAAATATCGAACAGTGTCTGTGCTCAATCAGGATTAAGACTGCAAATGAACACATTTTATTTAATTATTACCTATATTTTAATTGTTATAATTTTAGATCCTAATATTTTATAGCATATTTAGAATCCATTGTAATTGTGTTTGCTAATTTTGTCTTGTTTTATCTCATTGTATGTGGAAGTTTTTATCAATATTTGTGATATTTTAGGCTGTAAAGCGCTTTTGAACGTTTTATATTTAGATGAAAAGAGCGCTATATAAGTGTGGTATATAATAATAATAATAATAATAATAATAATTATAACTGTATCATCTTATTTCTGATATAACATTATGTGGTTTACTCATGTGGCGACCTTGTTGTGACCTTTGTCCACACTCCTAACCCTCCGTTGGTATACAAGTCAGCGACCATATAACCGGAAATACTCAATTATAACTGTATCATCTTTTTTTCTGAGATAAAATGATGTAGTTTACTCATGTGGCGACCTTGTTGTGACCTTTGTCCACACGCCTAACCCTCCGTTGGTATAAAAGTCAGCGACCATACAACAGGACATACTCAATTATAACTTTATCATCTTATTTCTGATATAAAATTATGTGGTTTACTCATGTGGCGACCTTGTTGTGACCTTTGTCCACACTCTTAACCCTCCGTTGGTATACAAGTTAGCGACCGTATAACCGGACATACTCAATTATAACTGTAACATCTTTTTTCTGATATAAAATTAATTATGTGGTTTACTCATGCGGCGACCTTGTTGTGACCTTTGTCCACACTCCTAACCGTCCTTTGGTATGCAAGTCAGCGACCATATAACAGGACATACTCAAGTATAACTGTATCATCTTATTTCTGATATAAAATTATGTGGTTTACTCATGTGGCGACCTTGTTGTGACCTTTGTTCACACTCCTAACCCTCCGTTGGTATACAAGTCAGCGACCATATAACAGGACATACTCAAGTATAACTTTATCATCTTATTTCTGATATAAAATTATGTGGTTTACTCATGTGGCGACCTTGTTGTGACCTTTGTCCACACTCTTAACCCTCCGTTGGTATACAAGTTAGCGACCGTATAACCGGACATACTCAATTATAACTGTAACATCTTTTTTCTGATATAAAATTAATTATGTGGTTTACTCATGCGGCGACCTTGTTGTGACCTTTGTCCACACTCCTAACCGTCCGTTGGTATGCAAGTCAGCGACCATATAACAGTACATACTCAAGTATAACTGTATCATCTTATTTCTGATATAAAATTATGTGGTTTACTCATGTGGCGACCTTGTTGTGACCTTTGTTCACACTCCTAACCCTCCGTTGGTATACAAGTCAGCGACCATATAACAGGACATACTCAAGTATAACTGTATCAACTTATTCTGATATAAAATTATGTGGTTTACTCATGTGGCGACCTTGTGGTAACCGTGTTTTCCACACTCCTAACCCTCCGTTGGTATACAAGTCAGCGACCATATAACCGGACATACTCAATTATAACTGTATCATCTTTTTTCTGAGATAAAATGATGTGGTTTACTCATGTGGCGACCTTGTTGTGACCTTTGACCATACTCCTAACCCTCCGTTGGTATACAAGTCAGCGACCATACAACAGGACATACTCAATTATAACTGTATCATCAGTTTTGTGATATAAAATAATCGTGTGGTTTACTCATGCGGCGACCTTGTTGTGACCTTTGTCCACACTCCTAACCCTCCGTTGGTATACAAGTCAGCGACCATATAACAGGACATACTCAATTATAACTGTATCATCTTTATTTCTGAGATAAAATGATGTGGTTTACTCATGTGGCGACCTTGTTGTGACCATTGTCCACACTCCTAACCCTCCGTTGGTATACAAGTCAGCGACCGTATAACCGGACATACTCAATTATAACTGTATCATCTTTTTTCTGATATAAAATTAATTATGTGGTTTACTCATGCGGCGACCTTGTTGTGACGTTTGTCCACACTCCTAACCCTCCGTTGGTATACAAGTCAGCGACCATATAACAGGACATACTCAATTGGAGAATGGAGAAGCACCGATTTATTTGAGAAACTTGCTTGAGGTTTATATACCAAGGAGAGACTTACGGTCTAAAAATGAACAGCTACTCTTGTGTTACCAAGAAGTCGGACTGTCACATACGGAGATAGAAGTTTCATGACTGCTGCCCCAAAACTTTGGAATTCTCTTCCATCAAATCTTAGAAGTGCAACAACATGTGTTCTTTCAAGAAGGCTTTGAAGACACACCTTTTAAATGTTCATATGGAACATAAATATCGAACAGTGTCTGTGCTCAATCAGGATTAAGACTGCAAATGAACACATTTTATTTAATTATTACCTATATTTTAATTGTTATAATTTTAGATCCTAATATTTTATAGCATATTTAGAATCCATTGTAATTGTGTTTGCTAATTTTGTCTTGTTTTATCTCATTGTATGTGGAAGTTTTTATCAATATTTGTGATATTTTAGGCTGTAAAGCGCTTTTGAACGTTTTATATTTAGATGAAAAGAGCGCTATATAAGTGTGGTATATAATAATAATAATAATAATAATAATAATTATAACTGTATCATCTTATTTCTGATATAACATTATGTGGTTTACTCATGTGGCGACCTTGTTGTGACCTTTGTCCACACTCCTAACCCTCCGTTGGTATACAAGTCAGCGACCATATAACCGGAAATACTCAATTATAACTGTATCATCTTTTTTTCTGAGATAAAATGATGTAGTTTACTCATGTGGCGACCTTGTTGTGACCTTTGTCCACACGCCTAACCCTCCGTTGGTATAAAAGTCAGCGACCATACAACAGGACATACTCAATTATAACTTTATCATCTTATTTCTGATATAAAATTATGTGGTTTACTCATGTGGCGACCTTGTTGTGACCTTTGTCCACACTCTTAACCCTCCGTTGGTATACAAGTTAGCGACCGTATAACCGGACATACTCAATTATAACTGTAACATCTTTTTTCTGATATAAAATTAATTATGTGGTTTACTCATGCGGCGACCTTGTTGTGACCTTTGTCCACACTCCTAACCGTCCTTTGGTATGCAAGTCAGCGACCATATAACAGGACATACTCAAGTATAACTGTATCATCTTATTTCTGATATAAAATTATGTGGTTTACTCATGTGGCGACCTTGTTGTGACCTTTGTTCACACTCCTAACCCTCCGTTGGTATACAAGTCAGCGACCATATAACAGGACATACTCAAGTATAACTTTATCATCTTATTTCTGATATAAAATTATGTGGTTTACTCATGTGGCGACCTTGTTGTGACCTTTGTCCACACTCTTAACCCTCCGTTGGTATACAAGTTAGCGACCGTATAACCGGACATACTCAATTATAACTGTAACATCTTTTTTCTGATATAAAATTAATTATGTGGTTTACTCATGCGGCGACCTTGTTGTGACCTTTGTCCACACTCCTAACCGTCCGTTGGTATGCAAGTCAGCGACCATATAACAGTACATACTCAAGTATAACTGTATCATCTTATTTCTGATATAAAATTATGTGGTTTACTCATGTGGCGACCTTGTTGTGACCTTTGTTCACACTCCTAACCCTCCGTTGGTATACAAGTCAGCGACCATATAACAGGACATACTCAAGTATAACTGTATCAACTTATTCCTGATATAAAATTATGTGGTTTACTCATGTGGTGACCTTGTGGTAACCGTGTTTTTCCACACTCCTAACCCTCCGTTGGTATACAAGTCAGCGACCATATAACCGGACATACTCAATTATAACTGTATCATCTTTTTGCTGAGATAAAATGATGTGGTTTACTCATGTGGCGACCTTGTTGTGACCTTTGACCATACTCCTAACCCTCCGTTGGTATACAAGTCAGCGACCATACAACAGGACATACTCAATTATAACTGTATCATCAGTTTTTGTGATATAAAATTAATCGTGTGGTTTACTCATGCGGCGACCTTGTTGTGACCTTTGTCCACACTCCTAGCCCTCCGTTGGTATACAAGTCAGCGACCATACAACAGGACATACTCAATTATAACTGTATAATCTTATTTCTGATATAAAATTATGTGGTTTACTCATGTGGCGACCTTGTTGTGACCTTTGTCCACACTACTAACCCTCCGTTGATATACAAGTCAGCGACCATACAACAGGACATACTCAATTATAACTGTAGCATCTTATTTCTGATATTAAATTATGTGGTTTACTCATGTGGCGAGCTTGTTGTGACCTTTGTCCACACTCCTAACCCTCCGTTGGTATACAAGTCAGCGACCATACAACAGGACATACTCAATTATAACTGTATCATCTTTTTTTATGATATAAAATGATGTGGTTTACTCATGTGGCGACCTTGTTGTGACCTTTTTCCACACTCCTAACCCTCCGTTGGTATACAAGTCAGCGACCATATAACAGGACATACTCAATTATAACTGTATCAACTTATTTCTGATATAAAATTATGTGGTTTACTCATGCGGCGACCTTGTTATGACCTGTGTCCACACTCCTAACCCTCCGTTGGTATACAAGTCAGCGACCGAATAACCGGACATACTCAATTATAACTGTATCATCTTTTTTTCTGATATAAAATGATGAGGTTTACTCATGTGGCGACCTTGTGGTGACCGTGTTGTCCACACTCCTAACCCTCCGTTCGTATACAAGTCAGCTACCATACAACAGGACATACTCAATTATAACTGTATCATCATTTGTTGTGATATCAAATTAATCGTGTGGTTTACTCATGCGGCGACCTTGTTGTGACCTTTGTCCACACTCCTAGCCCTCCGTTGGTATACACGTCAGCGACCATACAACAGGACATACTCAATTATAGCTGTATCATCTTTTTTCTGATATAAAATTATGTGGTTTACTCATGTGGCGACCTTGTTGTGACCTTGTTGTCCACACTCCTAACCCTCCGTTGGTATACAAGTCAGCGACCGTACAACAGGACATACTCAATTATAGCTGTATCATCTTTTTTCTGATATAAAATTATGTGGTTTACTCATGTGGCGACCTTGTTGTGACCTTGTTGTCCACACTCCTAACCCTCCGTTGGTATACAAGTCAGCGACCATATAACAGGACATACTCAATTATAACTGTATCATCTTATTTCTGATATAAAATTATGTGGTTTACTCATGTGGCGACCTTGTTGTGACCTTTGTCCACACTCTTAACCCTCCGTTGGTATACAAGTTAGCGACCGTATAACCGGACATACTCAATTATAACTGTAACATCTTTTTTCTGATATAAAATTAATTATGTGGTTTACTCATGCGGCGACCTTGTTGTGACCTTTGTCCACACTCCTAACCCTCCGTTGGTATACAAGTCAGCGACCATACAACAGGACATACTCAATTATAACTGTATCATCTTATTTCTAATATAAAATTATGTGGTTTACTCATGTGGCGACCTTGTTGTGACCTTTGTTCACACTCCTAACCCTCCGTTGGTATACAAGTCAGCGACCATATAACAGGACATACTCAAGTATAACTGTATCAACTTATTCCTGATATAAAAGTATGTGGTTTACTCATGTGGCGACCTTGTTGTGACCTTTGTCCACACTCCTAACCCTCCGTTGGAATACAAGTCAGCGACCATATAACCGGACATACTCAATTATAACTGTATCATCAGTTTTTGTGATATAAAATTAATCGAGTGGTTTACTCATGCGGCGACCTTGTTGTGACCTTTGTCCACACTCCTAACCCTCCGTTAGTATACAAGTCAGCGACCATACAACAGGACATACTCAATTATAACTGTAGCATCTTATTTCTGATATTACATTATGTGGTTTACTCATGTGGCGACCTTGTTGTGACCTTTGTCCACACTCCTAACCCTCCGTTGGTATACAAGACCGCGACCATATAACAGGACATACTCAATTATAACTGTATCATCTGATTTCTGATATACATTATGTGGTTTATTCATGTGGCGACCTTGTTGTGACCTTTGTCCATACTCCTAACCCTCCGTTGGTATACAAGTCAGCGACCATATAACAGGACATACTCAATTATAACTGTATCATCATTTGTTGTGATATCAAATTAATCGTGTGGTTTACTCATGCGGCAACCTTGTTGTGACCTTTGTCCACACTCCTAGCCCTCCGTTGGTATACACGTCAGCGACCATACAACAGGACATACTCAATTATAGCTGTATCATCTTTTTTCTGATATAACATTATGTGGTTTACTCATGCGGCGACCTTGTGGAGACCTTGTTGTCCACACTCCTAACTCTCGGTTTGTATACAAGTCAGCGACTGTATAACAGGACATACTCAATTATAGCTGTAGCATCTTTTTTCTGATATAAAATTATGTGGTTTACTCATGTGGCGACCTTGTTGTGACCTTTGTCCATACTCCTAACCCTCCGTTGGTATACAAGTCAGCGACCATACAACAGGACATACTCAATTATAACTGTATCATCAGTTTTTGTGATATAAAATTAATCGTGTGGTTTACTCATGCGGCGACCTTGTTGTGACCTTTGTCCACACTCCTAGCCCTCCGTTGGTATACAAGTCAGCGACCATACAACAGGACATACTCAATTATAGCTGTATCATCTTTTTTCTGATATAACATTATGTGGTTTACTCATGCGGCGACCTTGTGGAGACCTTGTTGTCCACACTCCTAACTCTCGGTTTGTATACAAGTCAGCGACTGTATAACAGGACATACTCAATTATAGCTGTATCATCTTTTTTCTGATATAAAATTATGTGGTTTACTCATGTGGCGACCTTGTTGTGACCTTTGTCCACACTCCTAACCCTCCGTTGGTATACAAGTCAGCGACCATATAACAGGACATACTCAATTATAACTGTATCATCTTATTTCTGATATAAAAGTATGTGGTTTACTCATGTGGCGACCTTGTTGTGACATTTTTCCACACTCCTAACCCTCCGTTCGTATACAAGTCAGCGACCATATAACAGGACATACTCAATTATAACTGTATCAACTTATTTCTGATATAACATTATGTGGTTTACTCATGCGGCGACCTTGTTATGACCTGTGTCCACACTCCTAACCCTGCGTTGGTATACAAGTCAGCGACCGAATAACCGGACATACTCAATTATAACTGTATCATCTTTTTTTCTGATATAAAATGATGAGGTTTACTCATGTGGCGACCTTGTGGTGACCGTGTTGTCCACACTCCTAACCCTCCGTTGGTATACAAGTCAGCTACCATACAACAGGACATACTCAATTATAACTGTATCATCATTTGTTGTGATATCAAATTAATCGTGTGGTTTACTCATGCGGCGACCTTGTTGTGACCTTTGTCCACACTCCTAGCCCTCCGTTGGTATACACGTCAGCGACCATACAACAGGACATACTCAATTATAGCTGTATCATCTTTTTTCTGATATAACATTATGTGGTTTACTCATACAGCGACCTTGTGGAGACCTTGTTGTCCACACTCCTAACTCTCGGTTTGTATACAAGTCAGCGACCGTATAACAGGACATACTCAATTATAGCTTTATCATCTTTTTTCTGATATAAAATTATGTGGTTTACTCATGTGGCGACCTTGTTGTGACCTTTTTCCACACTCCTAACCCTCCGTTGGTATACAAGTCAGCGACCATATAACGGGACATACTCAATTATAACTGTATCATCTTATTTCTGATATAAAATTATGTGGTTTACTCATGTGGCGACCTTGTTGTGACCTTTGTCCACACTCCTAACCCTCCGTTGGTATACAAGTCAGCGACAATATAACAGGACATACTCAATTATAACTGTATCATCTTATTTCTGATATAAAATTATGTGGTGTACTCATGTGGCGACCTTGTTGTGACCTTTGTCCACACTCCTAGCCCTCCGTTGGTATACAAGTCAGCGACCATATAACAGGACATACTCAATTATAACTGTATCATCAGTTTTTCTGATATAAAATTATGTGGTTTACTCATGTGGAGACCTTGTTGTGACCTTTGTCCACTCTCCTAACCCTCCGTTGGTATACAAGTCAGGGACCGAATAACCGGACATGCTCATTTATAACTGTATCATCAGTTTTTCTGATATAAAATTATGTGGTTTACTCATGTGGCGACCTCGTTGTGACCTTGTTGTCCACACTCCTAACCCTCCGTTGGTATACAAGTCAGCGACCATATAACCGGACATACTCAATTATAACTGTATCATCAGTTTATCTGATATAAAATTAATTGTGTGGTTTACTCATGCGGCGACCTTGTTGTGACCTTTGTCCACACTCCTAACCCTCCGTTGGTATACACGTCAGCGACCATACAACAGGACATACTCAATTATAGCTGTATCATCTTTTTTCTGATATAAAATTAGGTGGTTTACTCATGTGGCGACCTCGTTGTGACCTTGTTTTCCACACTCCTAACCCTCTGTTGGTATACAAATCAGCGACCGTATAACCGGACATACTCAATTATAACTGTATCATAATTTGTCTTATATAAACTTAATTGTGTGGTTTACTCATGCAGCGACCTTGTGGTGACCTTGTTGTCCACACTCCTAACCCTCCGTTGGTATACAAGTCAGCGACCATACAACCGGACATACTCAATTATAACTGTATCATCAGTTTTTCTGATATAAAATTAATTGTGTGGTTTACTCATGCGGCGACCTTGTTGTGACCTTTGTCCACACGCCTAACCCTCCGTTGGTATACAAGTCAGCGACCGTACAACAGGACATACTCAATTATAACTGTATAATCTTTTTTTCTGATATAAAATTATGTGGTTTACTCATGCGGCGACCTTGTTGTGACCTTGTTGTCCACACTCCTAACTCTCGGTTTGTATACAAGTCAGCGACCGTACAACAGGACATACTCAATTATAGCTGTATCATCTTTTTTCTGATATAAAATGATGTGGTTTACTCATGTGGCGACCTTGTTGTGACCTTGTTGTCCACACTCCTAACCCTCCGTTGGTATACAAGTCAGCGACCATATAACAGGACATACTCAATTATAACTGTATCATCTTATTTCTGATATAAAATTATGTGGTTTACTCATGTGGCGACCTTGTTGTGACCTTTGTCCACACTCTTAACCCTCCGTTGGTATAAAAGTTAGCGACCGTATAACCGGACATACTCAATTATAACTGTAACATCTTTTTTCTGATATACAATTAATTATGTGGTTTACTCATGCGGCGACCTTGTTGTGACCTTTGTCCACACTCCTAACCCTCCGTTGGTATACAAGTCAGCGACCATACAACAGGACATACTCAATTATAACTGTATCATCTTATTTCTAATATAAAATTATGTGGTTTACTCATGTGGCGACCTTGTTGTGACCTTTGTCCACACTCCTAACCCTCCGTTGGAATACAAGTCAGCGACCATATAACCGGACATACTCAATTATAACTGTATCATCTTTTTTCTGAGATAAAATGATGTGGTTTACTCATGTGGCGACCTTGTTGTGACCTTTGTCCATACTCCTAACCCTCCGTTGGTATACAAGTCAGCGACCATATAACCGGACATACTCAATTATAACTGTATCATCAGTTTTTGTGATATAAAATTAATCGTGTGGTTTACTCATGCGGCGACCTTGTTGTGACCTTTGTCCACACTCCTAACCCTCCGTTAGTATACAAGTCAGCGACCATACAACAGGACATACTCAATTATAACTGTAGCATCTTATTTCTGATATTAAATTATGTGGTTTACTCATGTGGCGACCTTGTTGTGACCTTTGTCCACACTCCTAACCCTCCGTTGGTATACAAGTCAGCGACTGTATAACAGGACATACTCAATTATAGCTGTAGCATCTTTTTTCTGATATTAAATTATGTGGTTTACTCATGTGGCGACCTTGTTGTGACCTTTGTCCATACTCCTAACCATCCGTTGGTATACAAGTCAGCGACCATACAACAGGACATACTCAATTATAACTGTATCATCAGTTTTTGTGATATAAAATTAATCGTGTGGTTTACTCATGCGGCGACCTTGTTGTGACCTTTGTCCACACTCCTAGCCCTCCGTTGGTATACACGTCAGCGACCATACAACAGGACATACTCAATTATAGCTGTATCATCTTTTTTCTGATATAACATTATGTGGTTTACTCATGCGGCGACCTTGTGGAGACCCTGTTGTCCACACTCCTAACTCTCGGTTTGTATACAAGTCAGCGACTGTATAACAGGACATACTCAATTATAGCTGTATCATCTTTTTTCTGATATAAAATTATGTGGTTTACTCATGTGGCGACCTTGTTGTGACCTTTGTCCACACTCCTAACCCTCCGTTGGTATACAAGTCAGCGACCATATAACAGGACATACTCAATTATAACTGTATCATCTTATTTCTGATATAAAAGTATGTGGTTTACTCATGTGGCGACCTTGTTGTGACATTTGTCCACACTCATAACCCTCCGTTCGTATACAAGTCAGCGACCATATAACAGGACATACTCAATTATAACTGTAGCATCTTATTTCTGATATTAAATTATGTGGTTTACTCATGTGGCGACCTTGTTGTGACCTTTGTCCACACTCCTAACCCTCCGTTGGTATACAAGTCAGCGACCATATAACAGGACATACTCAATTATAACTGTATCATCTTATTTCTGATATAAAAGTATGTGGTTTACTCATGTGGCGACTTTGTTGTGACCTTTGTCCACACTCCTAACCCTCCGTTGGTATACAAGTCAGCGCCCGAATAACCGGAAATACTCAATTATAACTGTATCATCTTTTTTTCTGATATAAAATTATGTGGTTTACTCATGTGGTGACCTTGTGGTAACCGTGTTTTTCCACACTCCTAACCCTCCGTTGGTATACAAGTCAGCGACCATATAACCGGACATACTCAATTATAACTGTATCATCTTTTTTCTGAGATAAAATTATGTGGTTTACTCATGTGGCGACCTTGTTGTGACCTTTGTCCATACTCCTAACCCTCCGTTGGTATACAAGTCAGCGACCATACAACAGGACATACTCAATTATAGCTGTATCATCTTTTTTCTGATATAACATTAATCGTGTGGTTTACTCATGCGGCGACCTTGTTGTGACCTTTGTCCACACTCCTAGCCCTCCGTTGGTATACACGTCAGCGACCATACAACAGGACATACTCAATTATAGCTGTATCATCTTTTTTCTGATATAACATTATGTGGTTTACTCATGCGGCGACCTTGTGGAGACCTTGTTGTCCACACTCCTAACTCTCGGTTTGTATACAAGTCAGCGACTGTATAACAGGACATACTCAATTATAGCTGTATCATCTTTTTTCTGATATAAAATTATGTGGTTTACTCATGTGGCGACCTTGTTGTGACCTTTGTCCACACTCCTAACCCTCCGTTGGTATACAAGTCAGCGACCATATAACAGGACATACTCAATTATAACTGTATCATCTTATTTCTGATATAAAAGTATGTGGTTTACTCATGTGGCGACCTTGTTGTGACATTTGTCCACACTCCTAACCCTCCGTTCGTATACAAGTCAGCGACCATATAACAGGACATACTCAATTATAACTGTAGCATCTTATTTCTGATATTAAATTATGTGGTTTACTCATGTGGCGACCTTGTTGTGACCTTTGTCCACACTCATAACCCTCCGTTGGTATACAAGTCAGCGACCGTATAACCGGACATACTCATTTATAACTGTATCATCAGTTTATCTGATATACAATTAATTGTGTGGTTTACTCATGCGGCGACCTTGTTGTGACCTTTGTCCACACTCCTAACCCTCCGTTGGTATACACGTCAGCGACCATACAACAGGACATACTCAATTATAGCTGTATCATCTTTTTTCTGATATAAAATTATGTGGTTTACTCATGTGGCGACCTTGTGGTGACCTTGTTGTCCACACTCCTAACTCTCGGTTTGTATACAAGTCAGCGACCGTACAACAGGACATACTCAATTATAGCTGTATCATCTTTTTTCTGATATAAAATTATGTGGTTTACTCATGTGGCGACCTTGTTGTGACCTTTTTCCACACTCCTAACCCTCCGTTGGTATACAAGTCAGCGACCATATAACAGGACATACTCAATTATAACTGTATCATCTTATTTCTGATATAAAAGTATGTGGTTTACTCATGTGGCGACTTTGTTGTGACCTTTGTCCACACTCCTAGCCCTCCGTTGGTATACAAGTCAGCGACCATATAACAGGACATACTCAATTATAACTGTATCAGCAGTTTTTCTGATATAAAATTATGTGGTTTACTCATTTGGCGACCTCGTTGTGACCTTGTTGTCCACACTCCTAACCCTCCGTTGGTATACAAGTCAGCGACCGTATAACCGGACATACTCAATTATAACTGTATCATAATTTGTCTTATATAAACTTAATTGTGTGGTTTACTCATGCGGCGACCTTGTGGTGACCTTGTTGTCCACACTCCTAACCCTCCGTTGGTATACAAGTCAGCGACCATACAACCGGACATACTCAGTTATAACTGTATAATCTTTTTTTCTGATATAAAATTATGTGGTTTACTCATGCGGCGACCTTGTGGTGACCTTGTTGTCCACACTCCTAACTCTCGGTTTGTATACAATTCAGCGACCGTACAACAGGACATACTCAATTATAGCTGTATCATCTTTTTTCTGATATAAAATTATGTGGTTTACTCATGTGGCGACCTTGTTGTGACCTTTTTCCACACTCCTAACCCTCCGTTGGTATACAAGTCAGCGATCATACAACAGGACATACTCAATTATAGCTGTATCATCAGTTTTTCTGATATCAAATTATGTGGTTTACTCATGCGGCGACCTTGTGGTGGCCTTGTTGTCCACACTCCTAACCCTCTGTTGGTATACAAATCAGCGACAGTAACCACTCGACCATGGAGGCGAACCCTTAGATGCGTGCAGTGACTTCATATCTATAAATGTGCGCGATCTGTTAATTTTGTATTCACCCTCGTCCACATTATAATCATATTCCGTGCAATACATGTACGGTCATTGTTTAATTATGATTACAAGTATATTTTATTCTGAAGCAATCGCATTCTTGATAATGTCATCGCATTTGATTGCGAATATTTTGGTCAGATATATGCTATCATAATAAGATAACATCAGATTTAGTTGATGTGGGCGACGCTGTTTATCTCCCAAATAAATTTAGAAGCTCCATAAAGGATGTAAGTTTATAGCCGTGGGCGGGGTTTTATTTGTTGTCAGTTTGCCGTCTGTATATGATAATATATTTCACTTGCATTAATCAACCAAATATTAAATATCAACATTCATGTATTGTGTCTGCTGCAAGTGGTTTCAAAGAACTGATATCTTCATTGTATGTGCATGCATACACTTTGGCGAACTTGGATGCCGTGACGGCAAGAGATAACGTTCGTTTAATGTGTGAGCTGGTGGTTAGACAGGTTATTATCAACACGGAAGGCAGGAGATGAAGTATTAAGGTGAGTGTCGTATTATACTGTATCCATGCTACCTTTGTACGGGTTAATTGCATTGTGCTAATTGCACTGTGTTAATTGATATTAGTGGTGTCAGTTTCCATGCTTAAAGTTTTTGCTACACAATAAGGAGCATTACATCGTATGAGATAAAAGATATTTGAAAAATTCAAATTTTACGTATGGGTAGCAATGTTGCTACATGTTCTAACATTATACTTTGTATGCTTATGTTAATTTGGTTACTGTGGGGCTCATCAACTATATAATCAGAATATCCATCTCAAGTGTAAGTGTATTTGAGCAACTTAAAGCGACAGTACATCCCAAAAAGCAATTAAAATGCATCTGTTCACGTATAAATGAAGTTATAGCTCTCCTATACTGGAGGATAATAAAGAATATATCTATATATCTAACTACAAATTATTCCGAATTCATTCGAACACTAACAATGAATCAATAAACAGTGTTTTTGTGGTTTACCAACTTTTCAAAAGTGAAAGTAGCTTTTCATATAACGGTCATCCACGCTCCTGGATTGACATTTGTTTGTCACTGGAGTCAATACTAAACGCGTGATACTGTCGTTTAGAGATAGTTTGACTAAGATTAGTCTACAAATAAATATGCATAGGCACAAATGTGAGATATAACGGTAAATCTTGTACCATAAACTCGCACGTGCTGTTCGTCAAGAATACACTGCAAGGATACAGCCGTATACCTGATTCACACTGATTAACGCGATTTATCCTACCTTCATGCGAAATAACGTACAAAAACGGCCTGCCTAATAAATTTTGCTTTATTAGTCAGTGCCTAATAAAGCTTTCGTGACGTCATAGGGCTAACCGTGGATATAAATAGAAATATCAATGTTATTACTAAGTGCGTAGCTGTCATGGCTAGTTTGTTTGTGTTTGTGTCGGGTGCACACTCAGAATGTAGGATAAATAGAGCCTCGCCTTGTATTTTTTCTCCGACTCGCCTAATAAATTAAAATTTATAAGACAGTAACCTAATATTCTCTATATATTGTACATGTGCTAATGTAGGCTCAATGTGTTAACGTAACTCGTCTTACTTTACGCAACATTATTTTCAATAGTAATAGTTTTCGTTTTCGATTTTCTAACCAACGATCTGTTTTCAACTTCGTCTTCAAGTGCATGTTCGTGAAACGTATTTCCAATCTATCTTCTCTCCTTTATGGCGATGGATTCCATGAGGAATGAGGTCTCGAGAGTGATTAATATAAGTTGAATGAACTTGTTTCGCAATCGAGCTAAAATAAATTTGTATAAACTGTATTTCCAAGTCATTCCATATAGCATCAAGGGGCTTTCGCTGATGCAATAAAAACAACAAATTTAATGATATTGTTATCAAACTCGCTGGAATAACAATTGTTAAGCAAAATGTCAAAACAAACGTGAATGTACCACGAAGAGTGTACGTCACGTGTGAGTGTAGTAAGAACCACTGGATGTTAGCTGTGCTGTCTTGTGTGTTTTACGTTTATTTATCGTCGCTACCAGTTGCCCATATGAGCGACGCCTCCTGATTAGTCATATTATATTTTGGAGGATAGTGCAATGATACAGACAGAGACCCATTCCAGAGTCTCCACTGGTTCTTTTACGTGCACGGTGTAAAGCACTGACATGAGACCTCGGTTTGATGTCACATCTGAAATATTGTTATTTGTATTAGGGTCAGACGAATGGTCGCAACTGCGATCCCTGGATTACCAGTCCAAAGTGTTACCCACTGGACTACAGATCCGTCTGTGTTGTGCTGACAATACTTTATTGACTGAAACCAGCGTGTGTGTTTAAAACTTTAAATCAGGACTCGGTGTATGTTAAGCATTGGCAATCGTCTCCATTTCAGACTTGGCCTGTATGATGTGTGTCTTAGTTGTTCGTTTCTGTTTACTTTATCAACCTTCTTGTCCATACAATGCATATGGAATACGAAGCACGTTTTGCTGATTGATTGAGCTATGCTATTATTACGTTACTTCCTTATAGATCGTATTCTCGAGCATGTGCATAATATATGCTTGCAATATACATAGTAGTAGTGCACCATATTGAAATGCGTATCGTGAGAAAATTGTTGAGGCATTCAATCGGTGGATACTTCAATGCACATTACCTCGTTGCATGGGTTGCATAGCTTGACTCAACGAAGGCGAGTCTATACTATGCATACAATTTGGATATTTCAATGAGCATTACCTGGTTGCATGGGTTGCATATATTGACTCAACGAAAGCGAGTCTATAATATACATACAATTATCTATAAACTGGGTAGATATATAAACCGAGTATATTGCAAAATAGCTCAATACGGACGGATCTGTAGTCCAGTGGTAACACGCTGGACTGGTAATCCAGGGATCGCAGGTTCGATCCCCTGTCTGACCCTAATAAAATTAACAATCTTTCAGATGGGACGTTAAACCGAGGTCTCGTGTCGGTGCTTTACACCGTGCACGTAAAAGAACCAGAGGAGACTCTGGAATGGGTCTCTGTCTGTATCACTGCACTATCCTCCAAAATCTAAAATGACTAATCTCTTCAGGAGGCGTCGCTCATATGGGCAACCGATAGCGACGATAAATAAACGTATAAAACACAAAAATAGCTCAATCATGGTTTTGAAGGCGAGCTTAAAAGATCGGACTGTTTCACATATGGATAGCTCATCTAACATTGTACAGATATATCTGAACGACTCAATTAACGTGTACATTGTGTACATGTTTTATTATCTCACTTCCCATTATATTATCTATAATTGTAACCACATACGAGTGGGGTCTGGACAAATGTTTGCGGATTCAAAACAACAATAATGTGTGCGGATTCAAAACAACAATAATGTTTGCGGATTCAAAACAACAATAATGTTTGCGGATTCAAAACAACAATAATGTTTGCGGATTCAAAACAACACTAATGTTTGCGGATTCAAAACAACAAAACTAAGAAACATTTTTTTGGGGGGGGGGTTTAAGAACACTGTGATACATTATAGGCTTGACACTATACATAAAACATGTTGTACACCATTCCAGGCAAGTTTAAAATTACCACCCCGTCACTATCAATACCATACATTTGTCCAGACCGCAAGTGTCTGTGATTGTAACAAGAGTATTTGATGTAAACTATGATTAAACTAACATAATTAGTATTTGATTAGGTACAAGGTTCAGCTATCGTAGTTTATTTATCTAAAATTACTAATCTCTTCAGGAGGCGTCGCTCATATGGGCAACCGGTAGCGACGATAAATAAACGTAAAACACATACACACAGTAGTTTATTTGTAAAACGATATTTAGCTGGTTATTATCTCCGAGTGGTATAGGTGTAATTTAAATGGTTGAGATAAATATATTAACATTTTAATATGACATGTATATTATTAATATTCATCATATTAATCTCACGCAGGGCGGTGCAGTCCCACATTTAGTGGAGTGACAGTGTGTCTAGACGTGTGCGTATAATGGTATGCATGTATGTACAGTAAAACCCCAATAAAAGGACCACATACGGGACTTGAGTCTTATTAGCTGAGTTGTCTCATTACTGAGTTCACCGCCATATTACAATAATGAAAGGAGATATAACATATGTTATATTTACTGGGAATAGCGTGCTGTAAACTGCAGAGAAAATAAATAATGCGTAATAGACAATGATTATAAATTTATTTTAAAGTCCAGTGCTGTAAGAAATGCGGCATGATTTCATTATGTTTATACAAATTTAATTTAGCTCGATTGCGAAACAAGTTCTTACAAGTTATATTAATTACTCTCGATACCTCATTCCTGATGGAATCCATCGCCATGAGGGAGAGGAGAAGAGGCAACGTGGAATTTAAATGCCTTGCCTAATGGCACAATCGTAACGGCCCCAGTAACGCGCTACCATTACGCCACCACTATTTCATTATGTTGAAAAGTGCACACATTACATTATGAATATTAAAGCGACATTACATCGGTGAAAATGCAAATGTCTGCAGAATGTAATTTCCTATTATATTGTGTCATTTTCCCCCCAATAGTTGCCTCAAAAACTGAGTATTTCAACAAATAAACAAAGCGTCGTTTACGCGGTTTGTTGACATAACAAAATAATGTAAATCGGGTCAACATTCATGAGTAATACAATACATGTATCCTGAATAACATAATTTACCGTAATATCTCACATTTGTGCCTATGCATATTTATTTGTAGACTAATCTTAGTTAAATTATCTCTAAGCGAAATATCGCTCATTTAGTATTGACTCCAATGACAAACAAACGTCATTTCAGGAGCGTGGGTGGTGGATGACCGTTATATGAAATCCTACTTTCACGTTTGAATGTTTGTATACAACAAAACTACTGTTTATTGGTTCAATGTTAGTGTTCGAATGTATTCGGAAGAATGTGTAGCAGCAATGCATTTATACGTGAACAAATGTATTTATTTAGCTTTTTGCGATGTAATGTCGCTTTAAGAAATTGTATACACAAGTGATATAAGTGTTCTGATGATCTTTGCTGGGTATTAACATATTGATATCAATACTTATTCAACTATCACACAGTAAACGTCGTGAGATTACACAATACATAGGGTTAAAGAAGACGTCTAAATAGGTGTCGCATAATAATGTGTGATCGTCCTTGCGAACGTGTCAGAAACTAGTCGTATTACTGGAGTCCTGGTGTCATTTGGGACTACAGACGGATATGTAATCTAGTGGTAACACGCTGGACTGGTAATCCAGGGATCACAGGTTCGATCGCTCGTCTGACCCTACCAAAATTAACAGTCTTTCAGATGGAACTTTAAATCGAGGTCTCGTGTCGGTGCTGTACACCGTGCACGTAAAAGAACCAGAGGGGACTGGAATGCGTAGTTGTCTGTATCATTGTACTATCCTCCAAAAATCTAAAATGACTAATCTCTTCAGGAGGCGTCGCTTATATGGGCAACCGGTAGCGACGATAAATAAACGTAAAACACACATAAGTGTCACATAAAATGTATGATCTTTCTTGCGAATTTGTTAGAAACTAGTCTTATTACTGGAGTTCTGGTGTCATTAGGGACTGAATTAGGTGGTCTTTTTACTGAATAACTGGGTTAGCATATTATAGGGGCTTGCGACCATTGATATACAGAACAAATAAGTCCGGTGGTATTAATATAGGGGTGTTTTACTGTACTCTCCGTCATGCGCTCAATCTCAACAATCTCTGAATGGCACATGTAATGAATTAGTTTAATCTTTATTTATTTTACAATGATTGCGAATCAAAGTTCCAACAACTTATATTAATCACTCTCGTTGGCGCGGATGAAAGCGTAAATGTGGTAATTCGTGTGGGAGGAAACAGGAGTACCCGGAGAAAAACCACATGTCCGATCTGGCGAACATCGTACCATCTCACATACTTCCCTATCCGTGGATCGAATCCGGGTTGCATTGGTGTGAAGCGAGCCCGCTAACCACTGCGCTAATCGGACAGCCATTAATCATACACATATTATGTAAATATATCCACACATGCAATATTCCTAATCGGTCATGTTGGTGCTTTACAGTATTTGGAGCAAACTATGACTATACATGTATAATATCAGTAGTACTCATGTTGCATCTGCAATAAAATGCATTAAATGGTAACATGAAAATATTTATATATTTGTATAATTTTTAGTTGGCTAGTTACGATTGTGTCCTTAGGCAAGGCATTTAAATTCCACATGCCTCTTCTCTCTCCCTCGTGGCGATGGATTCCATCAGGAATGAGGTCTCGAGAGTGATTTAATATAAGTTATAAGAACTTGTTTCGCAATCGAGCTAAAATAAATGTGTATAAACTAAATATCATAATACACCAGGTAGCCGTTTAAATATTGTGTAGACTATATTCAATACCTAATTACCTGTGCTGATAGCGTGCAAATATACATTTGAACAATTTATTTCTTGGAAATTATATGGCAATATAATAGAGACGCCACCCTTTTATTTTACTGATTGATTTCATCTCAGTTTGAAGTCATAATTTGTAATTATTTTATTATGTTCATACACATAATGTATACACATACAATACAATATGATTAAACTAAGTTGAACATAACGCAGAAGTGCATTTCGATCTATTGAGGAACTAAGCAACCAGGGACGTTAATTGACGTCTCATCATAATCATTATTTTCCAGTGTTGTATTCAAAAACAAGAACATGGACTATCCAGGAGCAGACACCGATGTTCAGTCTCGGAAGGCACAGAATGATGACGGTAGTTATGATTCAACCAAACGTGATTTGGCTTCCCCGTCAGCTCCAAGTACGGAATACAAAATGACAAAATTTCAAATCATCAAGAATCTGGTTGTAGTCAGTATAGCGTTCCTGTTTCTCTTCACGGCTTTCCAATCCTTATCCAACTTACAGAGCAGTCTAAACAGAGAGGAGGGTCTAGGTACCGTTGGACTGTCTGTGATATACGGAGCTCTAGTGGTATCTTGTATGTTCTTGCCGCCAATTACAATTGATATCCTTGGCTGCAAGTGGACGATCGCAGTTTCCATGTTATGCTACATTCTCTATATGGCGGCAAACCTCTACGCCACCTGGTGGACAATAATACCAAGTGCGATTATTCTCGGCATAGGCGCGGCGCCCCTGTGGTCAGCGAAATGCACTTACTTAACGCAGACTGGTACATGGTATGCCAAAATGACAGGACGAACAGAGGACGATATCATCAACAGATTCTTTGGTCTCTTCTTCATGATCTTTCAAACAAGTACGTATTGTCTTGTCATGCATTGTGTGATGTGTCCGGCGAACAGAACTATGACGAATTTTGGAATGAAATATCCCGAACACTTGAAACAAACAAACCTGGGAACAGGCATTGGTATATTTTGTCGGGCCAGTCATTTTGCCAGAAGTAAATTGGTGACAAATCGACAGACTGGAGCCCAGGCTAGAAACAAACGTGATTTATGCAAAAATTCCATCTTCCACACTCATAATAGTTCAATGTAATTCTACTATTGAGTGAGATTTCCATGCAGATCGGTTCCAGATTGTATGTTGTAAGCATAGTTGGTATAGATGTGTAGTGTGGAGTGCGTGGCTGTATGTATACATATAGTAAATATAAGAATGCATAGTTAGTATAGATGTGTAGTGTGGAGTACATGGCTGTATGTATACATATAGTATATATAAGAGTGCATAGTTGGTATAGATGTGTAGTGTGGAGTACATGGCTGTATGTATACATATAGTATATATAAGAGTGCATAGTTGGTATAGATGAGTCATGTGGAGTGCAGTAAACATGTCGCAGACGTTATGGTTCTGAGCAAGAGTGACGCATTAATGACGTATGATAATCTCACAGGAAATATAAACTAGTTTTATTACCGTAAGTTTACATGTATCAATGACTGATTGCCTTACGTTTACGTATTGTCAGATCAGTGTGATAGATCGTATTTACTTCTGCTCTGTGTTTTAAATGTTTCTAAATATACCACGATGACGACTGGCATGTTATTGTCCTTTACAGCTTAATCGTATGATGTACGTTTATGTTTATTCAGTTAGCTATTGTAGTAAACGGATGTGGTTGAAGATGGCGAAAAATAAACCCTCATGAATCACAACAATAAGCAATGAGATGAATGGGGAAGAAAATGAAATGGCTCGACATCAGAAAACAATCTATTATCATATAATTATAGAAATACATGATATTACTATTTATATTAGGTCAGGTTTGGGGCAATCTTATATCGTCGTTGGTATTTAGTGAGCGTTCTGGTAACACAAGCATTGAGGTTACCAATGAGGCGCTCCAACAATGCGGCGCTAACAACTGTCCGGCAGACGACATTGGCAATAACACGAACCTCGAGAAACCTGAGATGAAACAGGTATATACAATATCTCTTAAAGAAAACATGGGTCATATAGGAAAGTACTAAACTGTTCTACTTGTACCGGTCATGATTTATCTGTATTGGTCTTGTGTGTGAAATGTTCTTCCGGTGTCGGTCAAGTATGAAATGTTCTTCCGGTGTCGGTCAAGTATGCAATGTTATTCCGGTGTTGGTCAAGTATGCAATGTTCTTCCGGTGTTGGTCAAGTATGCAATGTTCTTCCAGTGTCGGTCAAGTATGCAATGTTCTTCCGGTGTCGATCAAGTATGCAACGTTCTTCCGGTGTCGGTCAAGTATGCAATGTTCTTCCGGTGTCGGTCAAGTATGAAATGTTCCTCCTGTGTCGGTCAAGTATGAACTGTTCTTCCGGTGTCGGTCAAGTATGAAATGTTCTTCCGGTGTCGGTCAAGTATGAAATGTTCTTCCGGTGTCGGTCAAGTATTAAATGTTCTTCCGGTGTCGGTCAAGTATGAAATTTCCTCCTGTGTCGGTCAAGTATTAAATGTTCTTCCGGTGTCGGTCAAGTATGAAATGTTCCTCCTGTGTCGGTCAAGTATGAAATGTTCTTCCGGTGTCGGTCAAGTATGAAATGTTCTTCCGGTGTCGGTCAAGTATGAAATGTTCTTCCGGTGTCGGTAAAGTATTAAATGTTCGTCCGGTGTCGGTCAAGTATGAAATGTTCCTCCTGTGTCGGTCAAGTATGAAATGTTCTTCCGGTGTCGGTCAAGTATGAAATGTTCTTCCGGTGTCGGTCAAGTATGAAATGTTCTTCCGGTGTCGGTCAAGTATGAAATGTCTTCCGGTGTCGGTCAAGTATGAAATGTTCTATCGGTGTTTGTCGTGTATGGACTGTTCTACCTGTGTCTGTCATTTGTGAAATGTTCTGCCGGTAAAATGTGCTATGCCGATGTTGGTCATGTGTGTGAAATGTACGTCCGGTGTTGTTCTATGATAGAAATGGTCTACCGGTGTTGGTCAAGTGTGAAATGTTCTACCGGTGTTGGTCAAGCGTGAAATGTTCTACCGGTGTTGGTCAAGTGTGAACTGTTCTACCGGTGTTGGTCAAGTGTGAAATGTTCTACCGGTGTTGGTCAAGTGTGAAATGTTCTACCGGTGTTGGTCAAGTGTGAACTGTTCTACCGGTGTTGGTCAAGTGTGAAATGTTCTACCGATGTTGGTCAAGCGTGAAATGTTCTACCGGTGTTGGTCAAGTGTGAAATGTTCTACCGGTGTTGGTCAAGTGTGAAATGTTCTACCTGTGTTGGTCAAGTGTGAACTGTCCTACCGATGTTGGTCGTGTGTGATGTTCTACCGGTGTTCGTCAAGTCTGAGATTCATTTTTGTATAGGTATACATTGTATGTGGGGTATACATTGTATGTGGGGCTTACATTGTTGTGTAGGCATACACTGTATGTGGGGTTTACATTGTTGTGTAGGTATACATTGTATGTGGGGTTTACATTGTTGTGTAGGTATACATTGTTGTGTAGGTTTACATTGTTGTGTAGGCATACACTGTATGTGGGGTTTACATTGTTGTATAGGTATACATTGTATGTGGGGTATACATTGTATGTGGGGCTTACATTGTTGTGTAGGCATACACTGTATGTGGGGTTTACATTGTTGTGTAGGTATACATTGTATGTGGGGTTTACATTGTTGTGTAGGTATACATTGTTGTGTAGGTTTACATTGTTGTGTAGGCATACACTGTATGTGGGGTTTACATTGTTGTGTTGGTATACATTGTATGTGGGGTATACATTGTATGTGGGGCTTACATTGTTGTGTAGGCATACACTGTATGTGGGGTTTACATTGTTGTGTATGCATATATTGTATGTGGGGTTTACATTGTTGTGTATGTATACATTGTTGTGTAGGTATACATTGTGTGTGGGGTATACATTGTTGTGTAGGTATACATTGTATGTGGGGTTTACATTGTTTTGTAGGTATACATTGTATGTGGGGCTTACATTGTTGTGTAGGTATACATTGTATGTGGGGTATACATTGTATGTGTGGCTTACATTGTTGTGTAGGCATACACTGTATGTGGGGTTTACATTGTTGTGTATGCATATATTGTATGTGGGGCTTACATTGTTGTGTATGTATACATTGTTGTGTAGGTATACATTGTGTGTGGGGTATATATTGTTGTGTAGGTATACATTGTATGTGGGGTTTACATTGTTGTGTAGGTATACATTGTATGTGGGGTTTACATTGTTGTGTAGGTATACATTGTATGTGGGGCTTACATTGTTGTGTAGGTATACATTGTATGTGGGGTTTACATTGTTGTGTAGGTATACATTGTATGTGGGGTTTACATTGTTGTGTAGGTATACATTCTATGTGGGCTTACATTGTTGTGTAGGTATACACTGTATGTGGGGTATACATTGCTGTGTAGATATACATTATATGTGGGGTTTACATTGTTGTGTAGGTATACATTGTGTGTGGGGTTTACATTGTTGTGTAGGTATACATTGTTGTGTAGGTATACATTGTATGTGGGGTTTACATTGTTGTGTAGGTATACATTGTATGTGGGCTTACATTGTTGTGTAGGTATACATTGTTGTGTATGTATACATTGTTGTGTAGGTATACACTGTATGTGGGGTATACATTGTTGTGTAGGTAAACATTGTATATGGGGTTTACATTGTTGTGTAGGCAAACATTGCATGTGGGGTATACATTGTATATGGGGTTTACATTGTTGTGTAGACATACATTGTATGTGGGGTTTACATTGTTGTGTAGGCATACATTGTATATGGGGTTTACATTGTTGTGTAGGCATACATTGTATATGGGGCTTACATTGCTGTGTAGGTATACATTGTATGTGGGGTATACATTGTATGTGGGGTTTGCATTGTTGTGTAGGTATACATTGTATGTGGGGTTTACATTGTTGTGTAGGTATATATTGTATGTGGGGTTTACATTGTGTGTGTAGGTATACATTGTATGTGGGGTTTACATTGTTGTGTAGGTATATATTGTATGTGGGGTTTACATTGTTGTGTAGGTATATATTGTATGTGGGGTTTACATTGTTGTGTAGGTATACATTGTATGTGGGGTTTACATTGTTGTGTAGGTATACATTGTATGTGGGGTTTACATTGTTGTGTAGGTATATATTGTATGTGGGGTTTACATTGTTGTGTAGGTATACATTGTATGTGGGGTTTACATTGTTGTGTAGGTATACATTGTATGTGGGGTTTACATTGTTGTGTAGGCATACATTGTTGTGTAGGCATACATTGTTGTGTAGGTATACATTGTGTGTGGGGTTTACATTGTTGTGTAGGTATACATTGTTGTGAGGTATACATTGTTGTGTAGGTATACATTGTATGTGGGGTTTACATTGTTGTGTAGGTACATTGTGTGTGGGTTTACATTGTTGTGTAGGCATACATTGTTGTGTAGGTATACATTGTTGTGTAGGTATATATTGTATGTGGGGTTTACATTGTTGTGTAGGTATACATTGTATGTGGGGTTTACATTGTTGTGTAGGTATACATTGTATGTGGGGTTTACATTGTTGTGTAGGTATACATTGTATGTGGGGCTTACATTGTTGTGTATGTATACATTGTTGTGTAGGCATACATTGTTGTGTAGGTATACATTGTTGTGTAGGCATACATTGTTGTGTAGGTATACATTGTTGTGTAGGCATACATTGTTGTGTAGGTATACATTGTTGTGTAGGCATACATTGTTGTGAGGTATACATTGTTGTGTATGCATACATTGTTGTGTAGGCATACATTGTTGTGTAGGTATACATTGTGTGTAGGTATACATTGTTGTGGGTATACATTGTATGTGGGGCTTACATTGTTGTGTATGTATACATTGTATGTGGGGTTTACATTGTTGTGTAGGTATACATTGTATGTGGGGTTTACATTGGTGTGTAAGTATACATTGCATGTGGGGTTTACATTGTTTTGTAGGTATACATTGTATGTGGGGTTTACATTGTTGTGTAGGTATATATTGTATGTGGGGTTTACATTGTTGTGTAGGTATATATTGTATTTGGGGTTTACATTGTTGTGTAGGTATACATTGTATGTGGGGTTTACATTGTTGTGTAGGTATACATTGTATGTGGGGTTTACATTGTTGTGTAGGTATACATTGTATGTGGGGTTTACATTGTTGTGTAGGTATATATTGTATGTGGGGTATACATTGTTGTGTAGGTATACATTGTATGTGGGGTTTACATTGTTGTGTAGGTACATTGCATGTGGGGTTTACATTGTTTTGTAGGTATACATTGTATGTGGGGTTTACATTGTTGTGTAGGTATACATTGTATGTGGGGTTTACATTGATGTGTAGGTATATATTGTATGTGGGGTTTACATTGTTGTGTAGGTATACATTGTATGTGTGGTTTACATTGTTGTGTAGGTATACATTGTATGTGGGGTTTACATTGTTGTGTAGGTATATATTGTATGTGGGGTTTACATTGTTGTGTAGGTATACATTGTATGTGGGGTTTACATTGTTGTGTAGGTATATATTGTATGTGGGGTTTACATTGTTGTGTAGGTATACATTGTATGAGGGGTTTACATTGTTGTGTAGGTATATATTGTATGTGGGGTTTACATTGTTGTGTAGGTATACATTGTATGTGGTGTATACATTGTTGTGTAGGTATACATTGTTGTGTAGGTATACATTGCATGTGGGGTTTACATTGTTTTGTAGGTATACATTGTGTGTGGTGTTTACATTGTTGTGTAGGTATACATTGTTGTGTAGGTATACATTGTTGTGTAGGTATACATTGTATGTGGGGTTTACATTGTTGTGTAGGTATATATTGTATGTGGGGTTTACATTGTTGTGTAGGTATATATTGTATGTGGGGTTTACATTGTTGTGTAGGTATACATTGTATGTGGGGTTTACATTGTTGTGTAGGTATATATTGTATGTGGGGTTTACATTGTTGTGTAGGTATACATTGTGTGTGGTGTTTACATTGTTGTGTAGGTATACATTGTATGTGGGGTTTACATTGTTGTGTAGGTATATATTGTATGTGGGGTTTACATTGTTGTGTAGGTATACATTGTGTGTGGTGCATACATTGTTGTGTAGGTATACATTGTTGTGTAGGTATACATTGCATGTGGGGTTTACATTGTTTTGTAGGTACACATTGTGTGTGGTGTTTACATTGTTGTGTAGGTATACATTGTTGTGCAGGTATACATTGTTGTGTAGGTATACATTGTATGTGGGGTTTACATTGTTGTGTAGGTACATTGTGTGTGGTGTTTACATTGTTGTGTAGGCATACATTGTTGTGTATGTATACATTGTTGTGTAGGTATATATTGTATGTGGGGTTTACATTGTTGTGTAGGTATACATTGTATGTGGGGTTTACATTGTTTTGTAGGTATACATTGTATGTGGGGTTTACATTGTTGTGTAGGTATATATTGTATGTGGGGCTTACATTGTTGTGTATGTATACATTGTTGTGTAGGCATACATTGTTGTGTAGGTATACATTGTTGTGTAGGCATACATTGTTGTGTAGGTATACATTGTTGTGTAGGCATACATTGTTGTGTAGGTATACATTGTTGTGTAGGCATACATTGTTGTGTAGGTATACATTGTTGTGTATGCATACATTGTTGTGTAGGCATACATTGTTGTGTAGGTATACATTGCTGTGTAGGTATACATTGTATGTGGGGTATACATTGTATGTGGGGCTTACATTGTTGTGTATGTATACATTGTATGTGGGGTTTCCATTGTTGTGTAGGTATACATTGTATGTGGGGTTTCCATTGGTGTGTAAGTATACATTGCATGTGGGGTTTACATTGTTTTGTAGGTATACATTGTATGTGGGGTCTACATTGTTGTGTAGGTATATATTGTATGTGGGGTTTACATTGATGTGTAGGTATATATTGTATGTGGGGTTTACATTGATGTGTAGGTATACATTGTATGTGGGGTTACATTGTTGTGTAGGTATACATTGTATGTGGGGTTTCATTGTTGTGTAGGTAATTGATGTGGGGTTTACATTGTGGGTTTACATTGTTGTGTAGGTATACATTGTATGTGGGGTTTACATTGTTGTGTAGGTATATATTGTATGTGGGGTTTACATTGTTGTGTAGGTATATATTGTATGTGGGGTTTACATTGTTGTGTAGGTATATATTGTATGTGGGGTTTACATTGTTGTGTAGGTATACATTGTATGTGGGGTTTACATTGTTGTGTAGGTATACATTGTATGTGGGGTTTACATTGTTGTGTAGGTATACATTGTATGTGGGGTTTACATTGTTTTGTAGGTATACATTGTATGTGGGGTTTACATTGTTGTGTAGGTATATATTGTATGTGGGGTTTACATTGATGTGTAGGTATATATTGTATGTGGGGTTTACATTGTTGTGTAGGTATATATTGTATGTGGGGTTTACATTGTTGTGTAGGTATATATTGTATGTGGGGTTTACATTGTTGTGTAGGTATATATTGTATGTGGGGTTTACATTGATGTGTAGGTATAATTGTATGTGGGGTTTACATTGATGTGTAGGTATATTGTATGTGGGGTTTACATTGTTGTGTAGTATATATTGTATGTGGGGTTTACATTGTTGTGTAGGTATATACTGTATGTGGGGTTTACATTGTTGTGTAGGTATATATTGTATGTGGGGTTACATTGTGTGTAGTATACACGTATGTGGGGTTTACATTGTTGTGTAGGCATACATTGCATGTGGGTTTACATTGTTGTGTAGGTATACATTGTATGTGGGTTTTTACATTGTTGTGTAGGTATACATTGTATGTGGGGTTTACATTGTTGTGTAGGTATACACTGTATGTGGGGTTTACATTGTTGTGTAGGCATACATTGCATGTGGGGTTTACATTGTTGTGTAGGTATATATTGTATGTGGGGTTTACATTGTTGTGTAGGTATACACTGTATGTGGGGTTTACATTGTTGTGTAGGTATACATTGTATGTGGGGTTTCCATTGTTGTGTAAGTATACATTGCATGTGGGGTTTACATTGTTTTGTAGGTATACATTGTATGTGGGGTTTACATTGTTGTGTAGGTATATATTGTATGTGGGGTTTACATTGATGTGTAGGTATATATTGTATGTGGGTTACATTGTTGTGTAGGTATATATTGTATGTGGGGTATGCATTGTTGTGTAGGTATACATTGTATGTGGGGTTTCCATTGTTGTGTAGGTACATTGCATGTGGGGTTTACATTGTTGTGTAGGTATACATTGTATGTGGGGTTTACATTGTTTGTAGGTATAATTGTATGTGGGGTTTACATTGTTGTGTAGGTATATATTGTATGTGGGGTTTACATTGTTGTGTAGGTATATATTGTATGTGGGGTTTACATTGTTGTGTAGGTATATATTGTATGTGGGGTATACATTGTTGTGTAGGTATACATTGTATGTGGGGTTTACATTGTTGTGTAGGTACATTGCATGTGGGGTTTACATTGTTTTGTAGGTATACATTGTATGTGGGGTTTACATTGTTGTGTAGGTATATATTGTATGTGGGGTTTACATTGATGTGTAGGTATATATTGTATGTGGGGTTTACATTGATGTGTAGGTATATATTGTATGTGGGGTTTACATTGTTGTGTAGGTATACATTGTATGTGGGGTTTACATTGTTGTGTAGGTATATATTGTATGTGGGGTTTACATTGTTGTGTAGGTATATATTGTATGTGGGGTATACATTGTTGTGTAGGTATACATTGTATGTGGGGTTTCCATTGTTGTGTAGGTACATTGCATGTGGGGTTTACATTGTTTTGTAGGTATACATTGTATGTGGGGTTTACATTGTTGTGTAGGTATATATTGTATGTGGGGTTTACATTGATGTGTAGGTATATATTGTATGTGGGGTTTACATTGTTGTGTAGGTATATATTGTATGTGGGTATACATTGTTGTGTATGTATACATTGTATGTGGGGTTTCCATTGTTGTGTAGGTACATTGCATGTGGGGTTTACATTGTTTTGTAGGTATACATTGTATGTGGCGTTTACATTGTTGTGTAGGTATATATTAACAAAAAATATGTGGGTTTACATTGATGTGTAGGTATATATTGTATATGGGGTTTACATTGTTGTGTAGGTATATATTGTATGTGGGGTTTACATTGTTGTGTAGGTATATATTGTATGTGGGGTTTACATTGTTGTGTAGGTATATATTGTATGTGGGGTTTACATTGATGTGTAGGTATATATTGTATGTGGGGTTTACATTGATGTGTAGGTATATATTGTATGTGGGGTTTACATTGTTGTGTAGGTATATATTGTATGTGGGGTTTACATTGTTGTGTAGGTATATACTGTACGTGGGGTTTACATTGTTGTGTAGGTATATATTGTATGTGGGGTTTACATTGTGTGTGTAGGTATACACTGTATGTGGGGTTTACATTGTTGTGTAGGCATACATTGCATGTGGGGTTTACATTGTTGTGTAGGTATACATTGTATGTGGGGTTTTACATTGTTGTGTAGGTATACATTGTATGTGGGGTTTACATTGTTGTGTAGGTATACACTGTATGTGGGGTTTACATTGTTGTGTAGGCATACATTGCATGTGGGGTTTACATTGTTGTGTAGGTATATATTGTATGTGGGGTTTACATTGTTGTGTAGGTATACACTGTATGTGGGGTTTACATTGTTGTGTAGGCATACATTGCATGTGGGGTTTACATTGTTGTGTAGGTATATATTGTATGTGGGGTTTACATTGTTGTGTAGGTATACACTGTATGTGGGGTTTACATTGTTGTGTAGGCATACATTGCATGTGGGGTTTACATTGTTGTGTAGGTATATATTGTATGTGGGGTTTACATTGTTGTGTAGGTATACACTGTATGTGGGGTTTACATTGTTGTGTAGGCATACATTGCATGTGGGGTTTACATTGTTGTGTAGGTATATATTGTATGTGGGGTTTACATTGTTGTGTAGGTATACACTGTATGTGGGGTTTACATTGTTGTGTAGGTATACATTGTATGTGGGGTTTCCATTGTTGTGTAAGTATACATTGCATGTGGGGTTTACATTGTTTTGTAGGTATACATTGTATGTGGGGTTTACATTGTTGTGTAGGTATATATTGTATGTGGGGTTTACATTGATGTGTAGGTATATATTGTATGTGTGTTTACATTGTTGTGTAGGTATATATTGTATGTGGGGTTACATTGTTGTGTAGGTATACATTGTATGTGGGTTTACATTGTTGTGTAGGTACATTGCATGTGGGGTTACATTGTTTGTAGGTATACATTGTATGTGGGGTTTACATTGTTGTGTAGGTATATATTGTATGTGGGGTTTACATTGTTGTGTAGGTATATATTGTATGTGGGGTTTACATTGTTGTGTAGGTATATATTGTATGTGGTTTACATTGTTGTGTAGTAAACAAACAATATATATTGTATGTGGGGTTTACATTGTTGTGTAGGTATATATTGTATGTGGGGTTTACATTGTTGTGTAGTTATATATTGTATGTGGGGTTTACATTGATGTGTAGGTATATATTGTATGTGGGGTTTACATTGTTGTGTAGGTATATATTGTATGTCGGGCTTACATTGTTGTGTAGGTATACATTGTTGTGTAGGCATTCATTGTTGTGTAGGTATACATTGTTGTGTAGGCATACATTGTTGTGTAGGTATACATTGTTGTGTAGGCATACATTGTTGTGTAGGTATACATTGTTGTGTATGCATACATTGTTGTGTAGGCATACATTGTTGTGTAGGTATACATTGCTGTGTAGGTATACATTGTATGTGGGGTATACATTGTATGTGGGGCTTACATTGTTGTGTAGGTATACATTGTATGTGGGGTTTCCATTGTCGTGTAGGTATACATTGTATGTGGGGTTTCCATTGTTGTGTAAGTATACATTACATGTGGGGTTTACATTGTTTTGTAGGTATACATTGTATGTGGGGTTTACATTGTTGTGTAGGTATATATTGTATGGGGGGTTTACATTGATGTGTAGGTATATATTGTATGTGGGGTTTACATTGATGTGTAGGTATACATTGTATGTGGGGTTTACATTGTTGTGTAGGTATACATTGTATGTGGGGTTTACATTGTTGTGTAGGTATATATTGTATGTGGGGTTTACATTGTTGTGTAGGTATATATTGTATGTGGGGTATACATTGTTGTGTAGGTATACATTGTATGTGGGGTTTCCATTGTTGTGTAGGTACATTGCATGTGGGGTTTACATTGTTTTGTAGGTATACATTGTATGTGGGGTTTACATTGTTGTGTAGGTATATATTGTATGTGGGGTTTACATTGATGTGTAGGTATATATTGTATGTGGGGTTTACATTGTTGTGTAGGTATATATTGTATGTGTGGTATACATTGTTGTGTAGGTATACATTGTATTTGGGGTTTCCATTGTTGTGTAGGTACATTGCATGTGGGGTTTACATTGTTTTGTAGGTATACATTGTATGTGGCGTTTCATTGTTGTGTAGGTTATATTGTATGTGGGGTTTACATTGATGTGTAGGTATATATTATATGTGGGGTTTACATTGATGTGTAGGTATATATTGTATGTGGGGTTTACATTGTTGTGTAGGTATATATTGTATGTGGGGTTTACATTGTTGTGTAGGTACATATTGTATGTGGGGTTTACATTGTTGTGTAGGTATATATTGTATGTGGGGTTTACATTGATGTGTAGGTATATATTGTATGTGGGGTTTACATTGTTGTGTAGGTATATATTGTATGTGGGGTTACATTGTTGTGTAGGTATATATTGTATGTGGGGTTTACATTGTTGTGTAGGTATATATTGTATGTGGGGTTTACATTGTTGTGTAGGTATATATTGTATGTGGGGTTTACATTGATGTGTAGGTATATATTGTATGTGGGGTTTACATTGATGTGTAGGTATATATTGTATGTGGGGTTTACATTGTTGTGTAGGTATATATTGTATGTGGGGTTTACATTGTTGTGTAGGTATATATTGTATGTGGGGTTTACATTGTTGTGTAGGTATATATTGTATGTGGGGTTTACATTGTTGTGTAGGCATATATTGCATGTGGGGTTTACATTGTTGTGTAGGTATACATTGTATGTGGGGTTTTACATTGTTGTGTAGGTATACATTGTATGTGGGGTTTACATTGTTGTGTAGGTATACACTGTATGTGGGGTTTACATTGTTGTGTAGGCATACATTGCATGTGGGGTTTACATTGTTGTGTAGGTATATATTGTATGTGGGGTTTACATTGTTGTGTAGGTATACACTGTATGTGGGGTTTACATTGTTGTGTGGGCATACATTGCATGTGGGGTTTACATTGTTGTGTAGGTATATATTGTATGTGGGGTTTACATTGTTGTGTAGGTATACACTGTATGTGGGGTTTACATTGTTGTGTAGGTATACATTGTGTGTGGGGTTTACATTGTTGTGTAGGCATACATTGCATGTGGGGTTTACATTGTTGTGTAGGTATATATTGTATGTGGGGTTTACATTGTTGTGTAGGTATACATTGTGTGTGGTGCATACATTGTTGTGTAGGTATACATTGTTGTGTAGGTATACATTGTATGTGGGGTTTACATTGTTTTGTAGGTACACATTGTGTGTGGTGTTTACATTGTTGTGTAGGTATACATTGTTGTGCAGGTATACATTGTTGTGTAGGTATACATTGTATGTGGGGTTTACATTGTTGTGTAGGTATACATTGTGTGTGGTGTTTACATTGTTGTGTAGGTATACATTGTGTGTGGGGTTTACATTGTTGTGTAGGTATTCATTGTATGTGGGTTTTACATTGTTTTGTAGGTGTACATTGTATGTGGGATTTACATTGTTTTGTAGGTATACATTGTATGTGGGGTTTACATTGTTGTGTAGGTATACATTGTATGTGGGGTTTCCATTGTTATGTAGGTACATTGCATGTGGTGTTTACATTGTTGTGTAGGTATATATTGTATGTGGGGTTTACATTGTTGTGTAGGTATACGTTGTGTGTGGTGGTTACATTGTTGTGTAGGTATACATTGTATGTGTGGTTTACATTGTTGTGTAGGTATATATTGCATGTGGGGTTTACATTGTTGTGTAGGTATACATTGTATGTGGGGTTTACATTGTTGTGTAGGTATACATTGTATGTGGGGTTTTCATTGTTGTGTAGGTATATATTGTATGTGGGGCTTACATTGTTGTGTATGTATACATTGTTGTGTAGGCATACATTGTTGTGTAGGTATACATTGTTGTGTAGGCATACATTGTTGTGTAGGTATGCATTGTTGTGTAGGCATACATTGTTGTGTAGGTATACATTGTTGTGTAGGCATACATTGTTGTGTAGGTATACATTGTTGTGTATGCATACATTGTTGTGTAGGCATACATTGTTGTGTAGGTATACATTGCTGTGTAGGTATACATTGTATGTGGGGTATACATTGTATGTGGGGCTTACATTGTTGTGTAGGTATACATTGTATGTGGGGTTTCCATTGTTGTGTAGGTATACATTGTATGTGGGGTTTCCATTGTTGTGTAAGTATACATTGCATGTGGGGTTTACATTGTTTTGTAGGTATACATTGTATGTGGGGTTTACATTGTTGTGTAGGTATATATTGTATGTGGGGTTTACATTGATGTGTAGGTATATATTGTATGTGGGGTTTACATGATGTGTAGGTATACATTGTATGTGGGGTTTACATTGTTACATTGAGGTGTAGGTATAACATTGTATGGGGTTACATTGTGTAGGTATACATTGTATGTGGGTTACATTGTTGTGTAGGTATATATTGTATATGGGGTTTACATTGTTGTGTAGGTATATATTGTATGTGGGGTATACATTGTTGTGTAGGTATACATTGTATGTGGGTTTCCATTGTTGTGTAGGGTACATTGCATGTGGGGTTTACATTGTTTTGTAGGTATACATTGTATGTGGGGTTTACATTGTTGTGTAGGTATATATTGTATGTGGGGTTTACATTGATGTGTAGGTATATATTGTATGTGGGGTTTACATTGTTGTGTAGGTATATATTGTATGTGGGGTTTCCATTGTTGTGTAGGTACATTGCATGTGGGGTTTACATTGTTTTGTAGGTATACATTGTATGTGGCGTTTTCATTGTTGTGTAGGTATATATTGTATGTGGGGTTTACATTGATGTGTAGGTATATATTATATGTGGGGTTTACATTGATGTATAGGTATATATTGTATGTGGGGTTTACATTGTTGTGTAGGTATATATTGTATGTGGGTTTACATTGTTGTGTAGGTATATATTGTATGTGGGGTTTACATTGTTGTGTAGGTATATATTGTATGTGGGGTTTACATTGATGTGTAGGTATATATTGTATGTGGGGTTTACATTGATGTGTAGGTATATATTGTATGTGTGGTTTACATTGTTGTGTAGGTATATATTGTATGTGGGGTTTACATTGTTGTGTAGGTATATATTGTATGTGGGGTTTACATTGTTGTGTAGGTATATATTGTATGTGGGGTTTACATTGTTGTGTAGGCATACATTGCATGTGGGGTTTACATTGTTGTGTAGGTATATATTGTATGTGGGGTTTACATTGTTGTGTAGGTATACACTGTATGTGGGGTTTACATTGTTGTGTAGGTATACACTGTATGTGGGGTTTACATTGTTGTGTAGGTATACATTGTATGTGGGGTTTCCATTGTTGTGTAAGTATACATTGCATGTGGGGTTTACATTGTTTTGTAGGTATACATTGTATGTGGGGTTTACATTGTTGTGTAGGTATATATTGTATGTGGGGTTTACATTGATGTGTAGGTATATATTGTATGTGGGGTTTACATTAATGTGTAGGTATACATTGTATGTGGGGTTTACATTGTTGTGTAGGTATACATTGTATGTGGGGTTTACATTGTTGTGTAGGTATATATTGTATGTGGGGTTTACATTGCTGTGTAGGTATATATTGTATGTGGGGTATGCATTGTTGTGTAGGTATACATTGTA
Organism: Archivesica marissinica; assembly: GCA_014843695.1. Lineage (NCBI taxonomy): Eukaryota > Metazoa > Mollusca > Bivalvia > Venerida > Vesicomyidae > Archivesica > Archivesica marissinica. The sequence goes on from CM026395.1 coordinate 11,715,162, forward strand.
TGTGGGGTTTCCATTGTTGTGTAGGTACATTGCATGTGGGGTTTACATTGTTGTGTAGGTACATTGTATGTGGGGTTTACATTGTTTTGTAGGTATACATTGTATGTGGGGTTTACATTGTTGTGTAGGTATATATTGTATGTGGGGTTTACATTGATGTGTAGGTATATATTGTATGTGGGGTTTACATTGTTGTGTAGGTATATATTGTATGTGGGGTATACATTGTTGTGTAGGTATACATTGTATGTGGGGTTTCCATTGTTGTGTAGGTACATTGCATGTGGGGTTTACATTGTTTTGTAGGTATACATTGTATGTGGGGTTTACATTGTTGTGTAGGTATATATTGTATGTGGGGTTTACATTGATGTGTAGGTATATATTGTATGTGGGGTTTACATTGATGTGTAGGTATATATTGTATGTGGGGTTTACATTGTTGTGTAGGTATATATTGTATGTGGGGTTTACATTGTTGTGTAGGTATATATTGTATGTGGGGTTTACATTGTTGTGTAGTTATATATTGTATGTGGGGTTTTCATTGATGTGTAGGTATATATTATATGTGGGGTTTACATTCATGTGTAGGTATATATTGTATGTGGGGTTTACATTGTTGTGTAGGTATACATTGTATGTGGGGTTTACATTGTTGTGTAGGTATACACTGTATGTGGGGTTTACATTGTTGTGTAGGCATACATTGCATGTGGGGTTTACATTGTTGTGTAGGTATATATTGTATGTGGGGTTTACATTGTTGTGTAGGTATACACTGTATGTGGGGTTTACATTGTTGTGTAGGCATACATTGCATGTGGGGTTTACATTGTTGTGTAGGTATATATTGTATGTGGGGTTTACATTGTTGTGTAGGTATACACTGTATGTGGGGTTTACATTGTTGTGTAGGCATACATTGCATGTGGGGTTTACATTGTTGTGTAGGTATATATTGTATGTGGGGTTTACATTGTTGTGTAGGTATACACTGTATGTGGGGTTTACATTGTTGTGTAGGCATACATTGCATGTGGGGTTTACATTGTTGTGTAGGTATATATTGTATGTGGGGTTTACATTGTTGTGTAGGTATACACTGTATGTGGGGTTTACATTGTTGTGTAGGCATACATTGCATGTGGGGTTTACATTGTTGTGTAGGTATATATTGTATGTGGGGTTTACATTGATGTGTAGGTATAATTATGTGGGTTTACATTTGTGTAGGTATAATTGTATGTGGGTTTACATTGTTGTGTAGGTATACATTGTATGTGGGGTTTACATTGTTGTGTAGGTATACACTGTATGTGGGGTTTACATTGTTGTGTAGGCATACATTGCATGTGGGGTTTACATTGTTGTGTAGGTATATATTGTATGTGGGGTTTACATTGTTGTGTAGGTATACACTGTATGTGGGGTTTACATTGTTGTGTAGGCATACATTGCATGTGGGGTTTACATTGTTGTGTAGGTATATATTGTATGTGGGGTTTACATTGTTGTGTAGGTATACACTGTATGTGGGGTTTACATTGTTGTGTAGGTATACATTGTGTGTGGGGTTTACATTGTTGTGTAGGTATATATTGTATGTTGGGTTTACATTGTTGTGTAGGTATACATTGTGTGTGGTGTTTACATTGTTGTGTAGGTATACATTGTATGTGGGGTTTACATTGTTGTGTAGGTATACATTGTATGTGGGGTTTACATTGTTGTGTAGGTATACATTGTATGTGGGGTTTACATTGTTGTGTAGGTATACATTGTATGTGGTGTTTACATTGTTTTGTAGGTATATATTTTGTGTGGGATTTACATTGCCTGTGCATTTGTCGCGTTCCTTATAGTAGTGCTTCTACTGGAAAAGATCGACCTGGACAAGCACGACGGGCGGACTGGCAAGCGAACATTGTCATTCCACCTACTGTTCGACACAATCAAACACGTGTGGAACAACCCCTACCAGAAACTACTCATACCGCTTACAATATACAGTGGGATAGAGCAGGCCTTCATTGCGGGAGACTTTACAAGGGTAAGTTAGTGGTGCACTATATCACCAACGTGTACAATGTGCCACGTGAATATCGCAATATTCCAAAATATACGTGATCTGAGTTAAGATAGTGTACATCGCTATTGCATTTTCTTCGATGAATGTATGTGCTCTCTCTGTATCTATTTTCGTGTGAATTCCCTCACTAATGATATGCAGCTGACATGCGCACTCGAAGTTACGGGCATGCACATTTGCAGTCTTGGGCAACGTTTCTATATGAGGTTAGATTGTTATATTGTTTGATAAGTGCGTCAATAGTTCATCTGTTATTCAGTGCATTTAAATAAACAGCTCCTTCATTATGGTAATATTGACAACTGCATCTAGTATCTGGTGTGCATGTTCTAGTTAGCACAAGGTACGTCACTCTCACCTCATCACAGGAGTACAACATACATACACGCTTTAACAATTATTCATATTAACTCTTTCAGCGCCGAATAAATTCAGAGCTAGTGCAAACAACATAGATCCAGATCAGCCGCGGCGTAACGCCGCGTCTGATCAGGATCTATGGTGTTTGCTATTCGGACAGGTGCTTCAGCTCCACTGTCTGAAGAGCAATCAGCATATAGCCTGATCAGACGGCATGTTCTATTCTGTCCGATCGGGTTCTCTACTGTTTTACAAAGTCGCTTTTATGCGACATTGGCGGTGAAAGAGTTAATAACAAGCGTTGGCGCGGATTGATATTGTTAATAATTATGTGGTAACTTCCTGTGGGATGAAACATTGAGTACAGGGAGAAATATGTCCGACGCCCCGACCACCGCACCATTTCATCCAATTCCGAGGAACGGACCCTGATTCCATTAACCCGGGTTCGTTTCCATTGACCCGGTTTCGGTCCCATTGACCCTGGTTCAATTCCATTAACTCGGGTTCGGCTATATTAACTCGGGTTCGGTTCCATTAACTCGGGTTCGGTTCCATTAACTCGGGTTCGGTTCTATTAACTCGGGTTCGGTTCCATTAACTCATGTTCGGTTCTATTAACTCATGTTCGGTTCTATTAACTCATGTTCGGTTCTATTAACTCATGTTCGGTTCCATTAACTCATGTTCGGTTCTATTAACTCATGTTCGGTTCTATTAACTCGGGTTCGGTTCCATTAATCCCGGATCCATTTGGATGCACACATCTAAATATTGTCCTCTTCGTTGTATTGTAAATCGACCAACTGTCAAAGTCAAATTCAAGATTAAAGGCTGTCCGATTAGCGCAGTGGTTAGCGCGCTCGCTTCTCACCAATGCGACCCGGGTTCGAGCCTCGGACAGGGAAGTATGTGAGATGGTACGATGGTCGCTTTCATCCGAGCCAACGAGAGTGATTAATATAAGTTGTGAAAACTTGCTTCGCAATCGTTGTAAAATAAATAAAGTATAAAAAAAAGATTAAGCTTATAACTCGTGCAATTATGTAAACTCCTGGGTTTCTGCTTGAAGCTAAACCCAATGAAGTCATAGCGACACGCTGAACAGTTTCCACTATGCGTCACTGTTTACAAACACCGGTTCATTAATGGAATGCGTATGGATCAAATATCTCTACTTAAAGCGACAGCACATCGCAAAAAGCAAATAAAATGCATTTTTTCACGTATAAGTGCATTGCTACAACATATTCTTCCGAATACATTCGAACAGTAACATTGAATCAATACACAGTGTTTTTTGTGGATTGAAAGTATGATTTCATATAACGGTCAGCCATGCTCCTGAATTGACTTTTGGTTGTCATCGGAGTCAATACTAAACACGAGATAGAGATAAGAGATAATTTAACTAAGACTAGTCTTCAAATAAATAGGCCCACATGTGAGATATAACGGTATATCTGTACGATAAATCGTGTTATTCAGGATACACTAGTTGTATTACACATGGATGTTTACATTATTTTGTTATGTCAACAATCCGCGTATACGACGTTTGTTTATTAGTTGAAATACTCAGTATTTGAGGCAGATATTTGGGGGGGGGGAAATATACCATATAATAAGAAAATACATTCTGTAGAAATGTGTATTTTCACTGATGTAGTGTCGCTTTAATTACTACCGTGGGAATCATAGGGCAGTGTTTACATCCATGCGCCAGCGGTAGTAGTAGTTAAAGCGACATTACATCTATACATAAACAGTGTTTTGTGGTATACACACTCTCAAAAGTGAAAGTAGGATTTCATATAACGGTCATCTACTCTCCTCAATTGGTGTTTGTTTACTATTGGAGTCTATACCGAGCGCGTGCTACTGTCGTTTAGAGATATTTTAAATCGTATTAGTCTACAAAAAAAATGCACATGCACAAGTGGTGGGATTTAACGGTAAATCTGTACCATAAATCGTGTTATTCAGGATACACACATTGCATTACGCAATGGTGTTGACCCTATTTACATTATTTTGTTATGTCAACAAACCTCGTATACGACGTTTGCTTATTAGTTGAAATACTCAGTATTTGAGGCAAATATTTGGGAAACAAATTATACCATATAATAGGAAATTACATTCTGTATAAATTTGCGTTTTCATTGATGTAGTGTCGCTTTAATTACTACCTAGGGACTCATAGGGCAGTTTATACATCCATGCGCCAGCGCTAGTTGTACTTAAATAAGATCCCAAACTGTATCTTTAAGATGTACACAGATGCACCACACTCACAATAGCAAATGCAAACAGAATCTGGTTCCACAATAAAACATCATCAAAGTATAATCTGCAAATGCTACTTTCTCGGGTACAACGACCCGGAACCTCGGTGAGGCCACGCGATTAGCACGAGGCTAATATTATTACGTCAACTAATCTGACAGCCAATAGTCGTTAACATTCAAGCATGTATTATTACGGATGGTTGAATTTTAAATTATCAAAAGTAAATTGTGACGCGTGTCGTATTTTGAGCGGTTTTAATGTTTAATAAAGTAGATGATAGTATATACACATAGTAACCCATTTCATTCTGGATACCGTTCAAACGGTATCTGCAAAGAACATAGAGCCAGATCAACCGCCATGGAACGTGCCGTTTGATCAGGATCTATGCTGTTTGCTATTCAGATGATCTTGCTAAGACACTTGGCTATGCAGCAAACAACATAGATCCTGATCAGCACGCAGCGTCACGCTGCGGCTGATCTGGATCTATGTTGTTTGCAAAAGCCTTTAAATATATCCAGAATGAAATGGGTTAATAGTGAACTGTGAAAATACGTTCATTCTGCTTACGTGTGACTACCGCGTTCGGATTGTCGTATATTGGGCTGTCTTACTTTATTTTAATAAAATAAATGAGATCATATTTCTGATATGCTAAATACTACATTGTCAACAGTTTAGTTAAATAGTTTTATCATAAAACGTAGCCAATTCAACCGGAATGCACAATCCATCACAATAACCGATTGTCTACTATGTTTTGCTGTCGTTTCAGTTAATTAATACTGAAACATATATATATATATGTAAATCATTGGTCATAAAGCAGTGTATACATGTATGAGGGGTGTGTAAACAGTAAGCGGTAAAGTGGTACACTCACACAGTGTGTCCCCCATCAGTGTTTGCCTTTACCGTGAGTATGTATGTCCGTCTGTCTATCTGTCCACGTTTATCCTCGCTGCACTTCCATCTCCAAAACTTCGTCTTGGATTTTCATCAAACATTGCAGAAAGCTGTCTAGTTGCGCATACTGTAACCACTTTCCGTTAGATCATATTTATTCCAGTTAGTAGATCTGTGTTCCGGTAGATTGATCTTAGTGGAGTTACTTCCCTTGAGTATGTTAACAATACAAATCGTCTGCAGATGTTTACCAAAGTTTACCAAAGTAAGCAGAAAGCATCAGTAAGATGTCTAGTTGCGCATACTGTAACCACTTTCCGGTTAGATGATAGTTGTTCCGGTTAGTAGATCTGTGTTCCGGTAGATTGATCTTAGCGGAGTTACTTCCCTTGAGTATGTTGACAGCACACAACGTGTGTCCGCAGATGTTCACACCACATTTGGCAGAAGGCATCAGAAAGATGCTTAGTTTGGCATCGTGTAATCCCAGGCCAGTAGCCACACTGAGGCACACCGAGACAGCTGCCTCGGTTATAATTTCCAAAGCCAAAATAAATGAGAAATTAAACAAATAAAAATATCCATTTGCTGTATAAAATGTTGACTGCTAGAGAGCTGAAAGGCTTGCTAATAATTTTAAGTCTATACTCATTAAATCATAAAACGCAGGGAATCGCTTCTATACCCCCAACAATTTCAAGCCCCCCCCCTTAGATTTCCTCGGTATATTTATACAAATTTAGTTTAGATGGATTGCCAAACAAGTTCTTATGACTTATATTAATCACTCTCGAGACCTCATTCCTGATGGAATCCATCACCACGAGGGAGAGAGAAGAGGCAACGTGCAAATTAAATGCCTTGCCTAAGGGCACAATCGTAACGTCTCCAGCGGGGCTCGAACTCCGGACCTTTCGCACCTGAAGCGAACGCGCATCCACTGCGCTATCACGACTTCCACATAGATTGCCTCGGTTGAAATTTGCTCACAAGTCATGGCACCAATGTTAAGTAGCATGTCTACCTGTTAAGTATTGTACAGTTTCTGATGTATCCGTGTTAACGGGTATGCGGTTTGAGCTTGACATATGTATACACCATTAGGATAGGACCATTTTGAAGGTCTCTCTCGCGGCAGCTGTGGTCTGAGGCATTTTAAAGAATGTATTGATTATTTTACTTTTAAACACATTTTTAAACTTTATTTATTTTACAAAGATTGCGAAATAGGTTTTAACAACTTATATTAATCACTCTCGTTGTCGCGAATAATAGCGTAAATGTGATCATTCGTGTGGAAGGAAACCGGAGTACCCGGAGAAAACCCACCTGTCCGATCTAGCGACCACCGTAACATCTCACATACTTCCCGGTCCGAGGATCGAACCCAGGTTGCATTGGTGAGAAGCGAGCGCGCTAACCACTGCGCTAATCGGACAGCCTCTGTGAGCCAATACTTTGAATTTACACCATAAACCTGTCTATCTACAGTCATTCAGCTTTACCTAGGATGTTCGAACTCAAAACTTGCGATCATCCTCCAATCTCTAACTTTACCCTCCTAAGCAAAATAATGAACTTTTTAGACAATCTTTCTTCTATTCCGGTCACGCTTGGAATTCCCTCCCTTATCACATCGAAACAGCACATTCTGTTCCACACTTCAAAGCTGTATATAGCAGGTGGTGCAAAGAACAGACCAATAACCTAATAAACTGATAATATATAATTATACATGAATATAAGTATTAGTTCTTGCAGCTTGTATCTTATTTCCCATGCAAATCTTACTGGTCATTGTGTACATGTTTCATTGTGCTATTTGATATTTTAATATGTTGAGGGCCACATGGTAGATATACTTAACTGTTCAAATGTTTTTATTTATAAATATTATTATTATTAAACTAATGAGCGAGATACAAGCGGATACGCATATTAAAACAGGGGAACTACCGGGGAAAACTGGTTATTTTGTGAAAATCCCAATCCCATCCCATGTATGCATGCGTCTATCAGAAACGACATTAGAAACACGGAACAGCATGTTAAACAATCAGTCACTCGTATGTGTTGCGTATATGGTTACCGATTCGTCAACCACAGGTGCATAATAACCTGTTAGGAGTAACATGATGTGGTATTCTTGACTTGAGATCTGGAGTTGTGGTTTGTTTGCGCCCACCCTGGTTTTCTGCTTTTAACAGAGACAACGGAGCATGTCGTGCATACTTATATTGATCACATAACTTTGATTGTATGCAATGCAATACAGCTACTACATATTTGCTTATATGTCCACACGTGTAATAACGATCCCCCGTCTGACTCTAATAAAATTAACAGTCTTTCAGATGGGACGTTAAACCGAGGTCTCGTGTCGGTGCTTTACACCGTGCACGTTAACGAACCAGAGGATACTCTGGAATGGGTCTCTGTCTGTATCATTGCACTATCCTCAAACAATCTAAAATGACTAATATCTTCAGGAGGCGTCGCTCATGGGCAACAGGTAGCGACGATGAATAAACGTAAAACACACACGTGTAATAGCACATGGAAGGATTTTGATTGGTCACGACATGGCTGCTTGTAACATACATTCGTCACATACATGCAGCTTGTGTTCACGCTTTATTTGTGGACATATATATATGCCCATTGTATTTCGAAATAAACTCTATATATATATATATATATATATCAACTGCTTAGATCAATAAAATGCTTAATATGCACTAGCGTAATATAGTGATTAAAAATATTATGTCGATTTATTTCATAAAAATCTGTATGAAAATGCATCATGTATGTAAGCCACCATGTGACCGATTTGAGTGTAGATACGCCCCCATTGAAGCAGTGTTTCTATTCATAGTATGCGTATTATTAAATACGGTAGACAACTCTTACAATACGTACATGAACATGATACTTGCTGTCCGATTGTCATATTATGCGTATTATTAAATACGGTAGACAACTCTTACAATACGTTATGTTATGTTATATTTCGAGTTTTACGCCTGCATCAGCACCATTTCGGGCTATATCGCCGGCGGGCAGTTTACCTAACAATACCTTTCCTGGGCAGGCTCCAGCGGTTAACCAGTACTTGGGTGCACCAACCTCCGTAAGAAACTGCCAACTTTCTCATATAAATGAGACACGGCCTGAGCGGGGCTCGAACCCGTGACCATCAGCGACCTTAACCACTCGACCACGGAGGCGGACTAACTCTTACAATACGTACATGAACATGATACTTGCTGTCCGATTGCTGGTGAAGCTGTTTTTAAATCTGGATATGTATGCTTTCAATATTGATAAACCTCGATGTTGATAAACCTCGACGTCAATAAATCTCAATGTTGATTTACCTCACCACACTGTTGATAACCTCAATGTGGATAAACCTCAATGTTGATTCACCTCACCACACTGTTGATAACCTCAATGTGGATAAACCTCAATGTTGATTTACCTCACCACACTGTTGATAACCTCAATGTGAATAAACCTCAATGTTGATTTACCTCACCACACTGTTGATAACCTCAATGTGGATAAACCTCAATGTTGATTTACCTCACCACACTGTTGATAACCTCAATGTGGATAAACCTCAATGTTGATTTACCTCACCACACTGTTGATAACCTCAATGTGGATAAACCTCGATGTTGATAAACCTCGATATTGTTAAACTTCGATGTTTATAAACCTCACGTCGATGTTGATAAACTTCGATGTTGATAAACCTCACGTCGATGTTGATAAACCTCACGTCGATGTTGATAAACCTCACGTCGATGTTGATAAACCTCGATATTGATAAACTTCGATGTTGATAAACCTCACGTCGATGTTGATAAACCTCGATATTGATAAACTTCGATGTTGATAAACCTCACGTCGATGTTGATAAACTTCGATGTTGATAACCTCGATATTGATAAACCTCAATAGTGGTTATCCTCGATGTTGATAAACCTCACCACAATGTTGATAAACTTCGATGTTGATAACCTCGATATTGATAAACCTCAATAGTGGTTATCCTCGATGTTGATAAACCTCACGTCGATGTTGATAAACTTCGATGTTGATAACCTCGATATTGATAAACCTCAATAGTGGTTATCCTCGATGTTGATAAACCTCACCACAATGTTGATAAACTTGGGTGTTGGTAGCAAGAGTTCTAATTGCTTACTTTCAGTCATATATTAGCTGCTCCATCGGTATCTGGAACGTAGGATTCGTGATGATATGTTACGGTGTGGTAGATGCCACGTGTTCCTTCACATTCGGGAGACTCGTGCAATATGTGGGCCACATACCATTTTTCATCTTAGGTAAGGTAACGGGAATGGGCTGTTCAATGAATATACAGTCTACATCCGTTATGTCGAATTATGTGGGACCGAACAAAATACTTCGACATAACCGAAGTTTGACCTAACGAAATTCTATATAAACGGAGCCAGTTATATGTAAAATGATAGTGTCTGAAATGGGACTCTGATCCGACTTCGAGATAACCGGATAATTCGACATAACCGAATTCGACATAACGGATGTATACTGTATATACTAGTACTTAAAGAGAATGTGTTTCTATGTTTCTAATTTTACAACATATATGATTGCTGTGTATGCTTGTCTGAATGCATGCCACAATGTAAGGTGATTGGTAAGCCTCAATGTTGATCAACCTCACCTCAATGTTGATAAGCCTCAATGTTGATCAACCTCACCTTAATGTTGATAAGCCTCAATGTTGATCAACCTCACCTCAATGTTGATAAGCCTCAATGTTGATCAACCTCACCTCAATGTTGATAAGCCTCAATGTTGATCAACCTCCCTCAATGTTGATATACCTCAATGTTGATCAACCTCCCTCAATGTTGATAAGCCTCAATGTTGATCAACCTCCCTCAATGTTGATATACCTCAATGTTGATCAACCTCCCTCAATGTCGATAAGCCTCAATGTTGATCAACCTCCCTCAATGTTGATAAGCCTCAATGTTGATCAACCTCCCTCAATGTGGATAAGCCTCAATGTTGATCAACCTCCTTTAATGATGATAAGCCTCAATGTTGATCAAACTCCCTCAATGTTGATAAGCCTCAATGTTGATAAGCCTCAATGTTGATCAACCTCCCTCAATATTGGTAAGCCTCGATATTGACATAATTATCAGCTATTCCAAAATAGACATACAAAATTATAATTATGTTTATCAATTTTGTCTATTTGTAAATATTTTTCACTTTTAGCCTTTGTCGTCCATCTCGCATGCCAGATAACAATGTTGAACTGGATTCCTGACCCCGACAGAATGTTTGTGTTCTATATCCTAGCGGCTCTTTGGGGCATTGGAGACGCTGTCATCCAGACACAGATAAACGGTAAATTCATCATCTTACAATCCATGTATACCACATTCTGAACATTAGTGCCATCCTGAGACCATGTACAGCCGTGACATATTTTCTTGTATGCCCACACGTGTAATGTAACCTTCTTTTCCACGCATTTGACATCTAGTTTGCAACTTTGCTGTAATACTTTCTATTGAAAGTCAATAATGTGTTTTCGGTTTTAAACGCGTGTGATGTGTCACTAAATCGTAATAAATTATTGATTTTGAGAACATCTCATTATTCTATCTTGTTAATGAAGCAGCGTACGTCAAACGTCACCGGATCTACCAATAGGACGTCACACAGCACGTCTCCCAATAGTGTGTCACACATCGTCACCTCGTCTCTCTCTCGTTAGTGTGTCAAGGTATAAAGTCAGTGAGCAAATTATATTTTTAAGAAAAGTCTTAAAATTCTATACTGCCAGTCAACTTTTAAAATTGGATTGTAGAGAACAATATGAAGCCGGGTGAGTTGTGTATGTATTAGACTATGTCTACAAATACTTGTGTGCAACCAAGAGGTTGTGAATTCCAGTCTCCATCCGTACCACGGTGATGTCCTGTGATAAGTCACTTAAATCCACATTGCGTCTTTTCTCTCGCTATACTCTAGCCATCGCCTCTCCTCGCACTCACCATCTCCTCCTATCATGTCCCCTCATCTCCTCATATCTCCCCTCTCCTCCACTCCCCTCCCCTCCGCTCACCTCCTCTCTCGCTCTGTCTCTGCCTCATGGCGATGAGTTACATCAGGAATGAGGATTCGAGAGCGATTAATCTAGTGTTGTAAAAACATCTTTCACAATCTAGCTAAAACAAATGGTTGTCCGATTAGCGCAGTGGTTAGCGCGAATGACACGAATGACCACATTGACACGTTCATCCGCGCCAACGAGAGTGATTAACCCTTTCAACCCCACAGGCCTCTAAATAGGCTTATGAAAAGTGTAGATCCAGATGAGCCGGCTCGTAACGAGCCGTCTCATCAGGATCTGCACTTTTTTGCCAGTAATAATTATTACTATTTTTAGATAAAATTACCCATTTTGATAAATGAACTTGTCCAAATGTAATTTTCTTATTAATTTATTGGTCTAAAAATAGCATGCACCAGTCCATGTCAGTTACTTGGGGTTGAAAGGGTTAATATAAGTTGCTAGAACTTGCTTCGCAATCGTTGTAAAATAAATAAAGTTTATAAAAACAAAATCAAATGTGCATACAAACAAGTGTGTGCGTATATATTTTCTATGTATACCTGTACATTTAAAAAGAGCAAGTTCTAAGCCTTCTGACCAAATTACGCTTTACATTATATGTGTATGATTGCTCAGTGAAGTAACCACAAGTGTATGCATGCTAAAATGACTGCATAAGTAAGAGGTAGGCGTACAAAATATATAAATGTATAGATGGATAGAGATATATTTCTCATTTATAGAGGGTGACCTAATTAGTTCTGAACTAATCTTCTTTATGGCCCTCTTAAATTGCTTAACACTATAGCATTAATGCACATACACAATAATTCTAAACAATGTACACAGTTACGCCATGCAATATACATGTATAATGTTGTACAAGGTAACTTAAACAAATCAGGTAATGTTATCGAAATACAAAACGACATATTAAGCATATTGAATGGCAATCATTATATATATAACGTTCTAGTGTCTACCGATTAAAAAGTTGTATCCATAATTTACATTTTGTCTTGAACATATTTAAAGTTCTGGCCATCTTAATTTCCAATGGTAGACAATTCCATATCCTTGGACCAGAGTATTCTAAAGATTGCTTGTACATTTCACATCTAGGTCTTGGAATATAGAGACCAATATTTGAAGCATATCTCAATGTCATATCTGAAGTATTTATTGTCATCAACAAGTTCTTCAGTTTGCATACCCTTGTGTTTTACGTTTATTTATCGTCGCTACCGGTTACCCATATGAGCGACGCCTCCTGAAGAGATTAGTCATTTTATATTTTTGGAGGATAGTGCAATGATATAGAGAGACACCCATTCCAGAGTCTCCTCTGGTTCTTTTACGTGCACGGTGTAAAGTACCGTGCGCGAGACCTCGGTTTAACGTCCCATCTGAAAGACTGTTAATTTTATTAGGGTCAGACGGGGGATCGAACCTGCGATCCCTGGATTACCAGTCCAGCGTGTTACCACTCGACTACATATCCATCTGTTGCATACCCATTTATTTCTTTCAGCTTTATACGGGTTTCTGTTCAGTGACGCACCGGAAGCGGCGTTCGCCAACTACCGCCTCTGGGAGAGTGTAGGTTTCATCTTCGCGTTTGGCTACAGCAGCTACATCTGTACATACATTAAACTCTACATCTGTATCGCGGTGCTCTGCATCGGCATGGGCTCCTATAGTGTGACAGAGGTCATGCAACGGAGGAACAACAGCCAGTCTGTGGAAATCACCAAACAGTGACCATTTCTACGCATTTCAACCGATTTAACAGTTTTGCAATATGGTTAGCAAGAAATGTGTATTTCTGTGAACTGTTAAAATACCCATGTTCTGTCGGTGACATGGTCTTTGAAGACTTTGATATTGTTATTAGTTATGTGGTTATTGCTCAAAATGTGTGTTGGTTCTTTTCTTTGTACGCCAGGTCTCATAGAAGAGATATATAATGCTTTATGTCTCATAAAATGATTTATGTGCAGCGTCTGCAGACAACCATATGGACTCAGGGTATATAGCTATCGACGTTCCACTCTGTCTTGCGTCTCGGCAAATTCAGGGGAAACACAAATATCAAGCACATACTAAACGTTTCTTGGGACATTTCTACGATGTTCCGTTAATGTATCGTGTTGTCGTAGATTCGTAGTCTCGTTATATCGTTATCGTGATATCGTACTGGCGTAGATTCGTACTCTCGTGATATCGTTATCGTGATATCGTACTGGCGTAGATTCGTACTATCGTGGTATCGTTATCGTGGTATCGTACTGGCGTAGATTCGTACTCTCGTGATATCGTTATCGTGGTATCGTACTGACGTAGATTCGTACTCTCGTGATATCGTTATCGTGTTGTCATTCTAGCGTAGATTTGTACTCTCGTGATATCGTTATCGTGGTATCGTACTGGCGTAGATTCGTACTCTCGTTATATCGTTATCGTGATATCGTACTGGCGTAGATTCGTACTATCGTGGTATCGTTATCGTGGTATCGTACTGGCGTAGATTAGTACTATTTTGTTATCGTGGTATCGTACTGGCGTAGATTCGTACTATTTTGTTATCGTGGTATCGTACTGGCGTAGATTCGTACTCTCGTGATATCGTTATCGTGGTATCGTAATGGCGTAGATTCGTAGTCTCGTGATATCGTTATCGTGGTATCGTACTGGCGTAGATACGTACTCTCGTGATATCGTTATCGTGGTATCGTACTAGCGTAGATTCGTACTCTCGTGATATCGTTATCGTGGTATCGTAATAGTGTAGATTCGTAGTCTCGTGATATCGTTATCGTGGTATCGTACTAGCGTAGATTCGTACTATCGTGGTATCGTTATCGTGGTATCGTACTGGCGTAGATTAGTACTATTTTGTTATCGTGGTATCGTACTGGCGTAGATTCGTACTCTCGTGATATCGTTATCGTGGTATCGTAATGGCGTAGATTCGTAGTCTCGTGATACCGTTATCGTGGTATCGTACTGGCGTAGATACGTACTCTCGTGATATCGTTATCGTGGTATCGTACTAGCGTAGATTCGTACTATCGTGATATCGTTATCGTGGTATCGTAATAGTGTAGATTCGTAGTCTCGTGATATCGTTATCGTGGTATCGTACTAGCGTAGATTCGTACTCTCGTGATATCGTTATCGTGGTATCGTACTAGCGTAGATTCGTACTCTCGTGATATCGTTATCGTGGTATCGTAATACTATTCGAGCATCGTTATCGTGATCGTATACGTAGATCGATCTCGTATATCGTTATCTTGGTATCACACGTATGCCTCTATATCGTTATCGTTGTATCGTACTGCGTAGATTCGTAGTCTCGTGATATCGTTATCGTGGTATCGTACTGGCGTAGTATTGACCCGATAGCGATATTACGACGACATTAACGGAACACCGTACTTTTTTTTTTACAAAAAGATGTAGTGTTTTTTGGCCATATTTACTAGCACCCTGGTTAATTGGAGCGACGTTAAGCATGTTAGTCAATTTACATTTGGGGGGAAGTGAAATATACGGAATACGCTGCAATTCCAGCAGCAGCCCTGGTTCTTTTACAAGCCCCGTGTATAGGACCGATACATGAAACCTCGGTTTATAGTCCCATCTGAAAGACTGTTAATATTATTACGGTCAGACGGGGGGTCGAACCTGCGATCCCTGGATTCGTAGTCCGACGTGTTAACCACTAGATCACTGACCTGTCTATAATGTGTAGCACCAACTCATACTACAGTTTGTATTCGAATGCTGGGAATTGATGCGAATGGACAAGTGCAGAGTATCCAGCGCTTCCTGTCATATATGTTTACTTGAGTTATCCCTCTTTTCGGTTGGGTAATTATGACAATTTGTGTGTTTTACGTTTATTTATCATCGCTACCGGTTGTCCATATGAGCGACGCCTCCTGAAGAGATTAGTCATTATAGATTTTTGGAGGATAGTGCAATGATACAGACAGAGACCCATTCCAGAATCTCATCTGGTTCTTTATACGTGCACGGTGTAAAGCACCGGCACGAGACCTCGGTTTAACGTCGCATCTGAAGGACTGTTAATGTTATTAGGGTCAGACGTGGGATCGAACCTGCGATCCGTGGATTACCAGTCCAGTGTGTTACCACTGGACTACTTATCCGTCTGTATTTATGACAATTTATGACAAATTGATATTTATGTAAAATAACGTGCTCAGGCGATTCTGTCATTTGAAACTTAGTGGTATTTCAGAATATTAGCAACTGTTTGGTTCAGTTCAGGCCCGTAGCCAGATTTTGTTATGGTGGGTCGTTTCGAGGTCCCGACGGGACATATGCCGCTAGGGGTTCAAGGGGCATATCCCCCTGAACATTTGGAAATCTAGATAGTCTGAAACGCCATTAACTGCATTCTACATAGTTAAAAAGCGACAGCATATAGAGAAAGTTCAGAGAAAGCCTCTTATAAACTATTCCCAGGTGTTCCTTGCATCAATATTATTATAGTATGTGTGTAAACATTCTGATAGAGTGCATGAAAAAGTGGACCTCGGGGAATTATGTGGGATCGTCCGACCACTCCGACCCCCATCGCCTAGCTACGGGCCTGATGTTCTATCATTAGTAGTCCTTTACTTATGTGTGTGTGTCTGCATTATGTTGGTTTTGTCGTTAATATTGACCGCACAACAATGAATGTATTCTCATGTTGTCAGAATATAGCACGATATACCCATGCTAACTGTACTTGCATCGTGCCAAAACAACAAAACAACAAGGCGACGTCAGTGTTCGTGTCATCTCTACCGCTGGACCGAAAACAACAAGGCGACGTCAGTGTTCGTGTCATCTCTACCGCTGGACCGAAAACAACAAGGCGACGTCAGTGTTCGTGTCATCTCCACCGCTGGACCGAGAACAACAAGGCGACGTCAGTGTTCGTGTCATCTCCACCGCTGGACCGAGAACAACAAGGCGACGTCAGTGTTCGTGTCATCTCCACCGCTGGACCGAGAACAACAAGGCGACGTCAGTGTTCGTCTCACCTCTACCGCTGGACCGAGAACATCAAGGCGACGTCAGTGTTCGTGTCATCTCTACCGCTGACCGAGAACAACAAGGCGACGTCAGTGTTCGTGTCATCTGCACCGCTGGACCGAGAACAACAAGGCGACGTCAGTGTTCGTCTCACCTCTACCGCTGGACCGAGAACAACAAGGCGACGTCAGTGTTCGTGTCATCTCTACCGCGCTGGACCGAGAACAACAAGGCGACGTCAGTGTTCGTGTCATCTCTACCGCTGGACCGAGAACAACAAGGCGACGTCAGTGTTCGTGTCACCTCTACCGCTGGACCGAGAACAACAAGGCGACGTCAGTGTTCGTGTCATCTCTACCGCTGGACCGAGAACAACAAGGCGACGTCAGTGTTCGTGTCATATCTACCGCTGGACCGAGAACAACAAGGCGACGTCAGTGTTCGTGTCACCTCTACCGCTGGACCGAGAACAACAAGGCGACGTCAGTGTTCGTGTCATCTCTACCGCTGGACCGAGAACAACAAGACGACGTCAGTGTTCGTGTCATATCTACCGCTGGACCGAGAACAACAAGGCGACGTCAGTGTTCGTGTCATATCTACCGCTGGACCGAGAACAACAAGGCGACGTCAGTGTTCGTGTCATCTCTACCGCGGGAACGAGAACAACAAGGCGACGTCAGTGTTCGTGTCATCTCTACCGCTGGACCGAGAGATGTTGCAAATCAACAATGTCTAACAAGAAGGCGCTTGCTTGGTATCATAAGGACTGTGGTGGTCAACGACGAGAACAGTCTAGCTACAAGAAATAAACTACACCTAATGTATGTCAATACCCCCAGTCACCCTGTTCAACAATCAAAATTGCACTGACTCCGAATGTCCTTTGTTTGTGCCAGGAACGTTAATAAAACAATATCTTTACATAGCTATTGCATTTCCTACGATGAACGTATGTACCTTGGTTGAATGCATTTGAGGGTTCCCAACTAATGATATGCAGCTGACATGTGCGCTCGAAGTTACGCATTCGCAGTGTTAGGCAGTGTTCGTCGCGAGAAAAGGCTTGTCTTACAGTTTACGCTGCAAATCTGGACTAAATTCATTTTAAATACAAAGTACGCTGTCTTTTCCTATGAGTCATTGAAAAGAATAATTAATGTAAATATAGCATATGAATCGCGGGTTAATAGTTTCCATCGGTGTATGAACTACACTGAGCGTTCCATCGGGTATGAACTACACTGAGCGCGTTTAAAGTTAGCGTGGATGCCTTCGGCCGCCTCGCACTTTAACCACGTGCAGGCGCATAGCTGGGCGTACGCACGTGCGTACGTAAATGTTGACAGGTCGGAAAAATGAAAATGCGAAAAATGCAGATAAACAGGGATTTCGATCCGTCATATTCGGACGTTTTCGTAAAGAAAATTACAGATGACAATGACAGGATGTGCCTCCTGACCAGCAAATGGGATAGCGTGCATCAATTTGTGTTCCCAAACCGGTATAGTATATAGCCTAGTAGTCTTTAAATAGTAGATTTACTGCAGATCTAGTCTGCATCAATTCATACATGCATACATTTACATAAATAAAATAAAATGGTCACTGTGACATGTTCATTTTCTCCCCTAAAACCCCTGGCAGGGCATTGCAGAAATGAGTTAACACTGTCAGACTGCTATTGTAGACACGATCGTACTGTGTGGAAAGCAAAACATTGCCTTACGAGGTCACGACGACAAAGATAGCAACTTCATAGCTTTACTAGAGTATCAATCGAAATATAACACAGTCCTACGTGATCACTTGGAAACTGGGGACCCAAAAACCAAATATACTTCGCCCGAAATCCAGAACGAACTGATCGATATATGTGGTGAACAAATCAAATCATCTATTGTAAAAAAAGTGTAACAGTGCCCCATTCTTTGGCTTCATAGCAGACGAGGCCACCGACTCTTCCACAATTGAGCAGATGGCTCTATGTTTGCGATATTTCGACTACGATACACTAGCCGTACGTGAAGATTTCATTACGTTCGCCGAATGCGACGCCACGACTGGTGAATCACTTTCCAATGCATTTCTGAAGAACTTGAGACTTGCAGGCGTAGACGTAGATAAAATGAGGGGCCAGGGATATGATGGCGCTTCGAACATGTCCGGGAAGTTCCGTGGGGTACAAGCACGAATTAGACAGTCGCTGCCCAAAGCAGTGTACACTCATTGCAAAGCGCATTGCTTAAATTTAGCTATAGTACATGCGTCGGAAGAGCCGTTGGCCAGGAATATGATGACCACAGTTCAAGAAATTGCGTTTTCCTTTAATTATTCCGCGAAGCGACTATTGCGATACAAGGAAACGCTAGCGAATGATGCCGGAAGTAAAATTGCCATGGAGCATAGAACAAAATTACAATCCCTGTGCGAAACAAGATGGGCAGCAAGAGCGGACGCGCTGAACACCTTCAAGTCTTCATACATAACGGTCGTGGAGGCACTGGATGACCTATGTCTACACTATGGCGATAGCAATGCCGGTGCATACAGAATAGCCATCATGCAGTTCGGGTTCATCGTGTGTCTTGTAGCTATAGAACATGTGCTCTCGGGATTAATGTCACTGTCCAAAATGTTACAAAACAAGTCATGTGACCTTATTGAAGCTGTCAAAGAAGCTAACGTCATCACTCGCCAAGTTACGGATGAGCGAAATGATCCAGCTGTGTGGGATGTCCTGTACGCGAAGGCTGTTGAAATGGCAGAGGCTGTTGATGTGCAACCATCACGACCTAGAGCCCCGAATAATCGGCGTCAGCAACATCGTCAAAATGCTCCGGCAGATACCGTTTCTGACTACTGGAAGAGAAACATGTACTTACCTTTCGTCGATCATTTGGTAACATAACTATCTGATCGTCTTATTGAGGATGG
This sequence comes from Archivesica marissinica, assembly GCA_014843695.1. Taxonomy (NCBI): domain Eukaryota; kingdom Metazoa; phylum Mollusca; class Bivalvia; order Venerida; family Vesicomyidae; genus Archivesica; species Archivesica marissinica. The sequence continues at coordinate 11,734,943 of CM026395.1, forward strand.
CGACAGATTCAATGCCCAATTCCTGATACCAGGCGATATAGGTAATCTTACCGAGGATATAATTGCGTCCATATATAAAACATTTGAGGAGGATCTCCCCGCGGTTGATTTTGAAGACTTCAAACGGGAAGTGTCTCGCTGGAAAGTTAGGTGCGCTGGTGACACCGAAGTTCACGCCACAGTAGGTGACACGCTGGCACACACGCCTAGGGAGCTGTACCCCAACGTTTCAACATGTCTGCATATTTTGCTGGCGATGCCTGTTTCAACTGCCACCGCAGAAAGATCGTTCAGCAGCATGCGCCGCTTGAAAACGTACCTTCGGTCAACCATGACAACAGGCAGATTGTCGTGCCTAGGACTGATGAACATTCACAGGGACAAAGAGATAAACACTGACATGGTTATCGATGTCTTCGCTAGACGGAAGGAGCGGCGCCTTGCCTTTGTGTTTCGTGTCTAAGTAATAGTTAGAGCGCTGTACATCAGTCTGTACGAATAGATAATTCCCGAGATTTAGCGAGAGGATTATCGATCGTACAGGCTGAAAACAGTGCTCTAACTATTTTGTGTCACCCCCATGCCCGTACCATGTCTCTACTTGTAATAACACATCTTGGTTAAAGTCACTTGGTGTTGGTTTTCATTGTAAAAAAATCTCGTAAAACCCATTAATTTAAACTATTTCCAGCAGTATTTTGTGTACATATAAGTTGTGAAATACACTCTAAAACTCACCTACGGCTGTATAGCAAAACAAAAATCCGGTGAACCATGCCCCCGGACCCCCCTAGCGCCGGTGCGTATCCACATTTTAGTCCCAGCTACGCGCCTGACGTGTATAGGCTGGCAGCTGAGTTGAAGCATCGACCTTCTACAACCCAGCTGGATACTTTCCTCTGTCATCACAGGAAGACATGTGGCCCCCTCCACCATCAAACCTGCATACATGAGGGTGAGTGATTTGAAGCCAATGATCATAACCACTCGGCTCACCCTCATAAGACATGTATGTTCAGGTATAAGCCTATATAAATCTATGTAATTTTTGCACGACTGCACAATCACTCTCCCCCCCCCCCCCTCTCTCTCTCTCTCCTCTCTCTCTCTCTCTACCGTCTCTCTCTCTCTCTCTCTCTCTCTCTCTACGTTTCTCTCTCTCTCTCGCTCTCATATGAGCGACGCCTCCTGAAGAGATTAGTCCCATTAGACCCACCCCAGAGTCTCCTCTGGTTCTTTTACATGCACGGTGTAAAGCACCAACATGAGACCTCGGCTTAACGTCCCATCTGAATGACTGTTAATTTTATTATGGTCAGACAGATGATCGAACCTGCGATTCCTGGATTACGAGTCCAGCGTGTTACCACTGGACTACAGATCCGTCTCGGGGTTCTGATGTTGCGTCATTATATAGAGGAAGTAGAGGGCATGCGACGTTTCACGAAGAAGGCACCAGTGACGAGGTTAGTACTAATACTCAATATTGGTTTGTATGTCGCACCCTAAAATCAAACACCAGTCTGCACAGTGTGTGTTGCCTGTACTATCTCACGACTGTGATCATGGCCGAATCACCCCACGAGAGAGCAATACGAATTATGTTTAATCATTGTGTGTGTTTACGTTTATTTATCGTCGCTACCGGTTGCCCATATGAGCGCGGACGCTCCTGAAGAGATTAATCATTTTAGATTTTGGAGGATAGTGCAATGATACAGACAGATACCCATTCCAGAGTCTCCTTTGGTTCTTTTACGTGCACGATGTAAAGCACTGACACGAGACCTCGGTTTAACGTCCCATCTGAAAGACTGTTAATTTTATTAGGGTCAGACGGGGGATCGAACCTGCGATCCCTGGATTACCAATCCAGCGTGTTACCACTGGACTACATTTACGCACTTTATGTAAACGCGACTAAAGTAGTCCCGTTACAGCCATGATACGGATTCTGACAAATGTACATACAGCGTATAATAAATAGGTAGCCTATATACAGGATATGTGGAAGGATACCAATGTCAAATCGGAGCTACAGACGTGTTACTCAACGCAAGAAGAATAATATCAAACCAGTGGTATTGTCAAGCAATTTAATACGACTTTGATTGTAAAATTTGATAAAGATATATGCATTCGTGTACGAAGTGTTAATCGATGTATATCGTTAATTAAGTTCAGTACAGTTAATTGGTATTCAATGAGCACCTAGCCTATGCCGATACAATGTTATAATAGGGGTTTATGGTATCAGTTGATACTACTTGATGATAGAAATAAAATAATAGAATAAAGTCATGTCTAAACTATTCTCGTTAGTAGGTTTACGGTTAAGGACATATACATGCAAAACTATTCTCGTTAGTAGGTTTACGGTTAAGGACATATACATGCAAAACTATTCTCGTTAGTAGGTTTACGGTTAAGGACATATACATGCAAAACGAAAGCTTTAGGAAATGGTTAAAACAACGAATTTCTTCAAATAAAATGGATTAAATGTAGAATGGAAGATGGTAAGCGCATGATTTTATTAAATAATAATAATATTACATAATAATAATAATAATAATAAAGACTTTATTTAACGAGAGAACTCATTTTAACAAACGTTAATCTATCACGAGGCCCTCAACATATATACAATCAAATGTAATCAAAAGATAGCACTATAAGTGAGAACTGCACATTGGAATTATATAGTAATGTTAAAGCTGAAGAGTAGAGAAACTATATATAATATGGTATGGAATATGATGCTATATGGAAATGTCTAGTAGAGAAACTATATATAATATGTTATGGAATATGATGATATATGGAATTGTCTAGTAGAGAAACTATATATAATATGGTATGGAATATGATGCTATATGGAAATGTCTAGTAGAGAAACTATATATAATATGTTATGGAATATGATGATATATGGAATTGTCTAGTAGAGAAACTATATATAATATGGTATGGAATATGATGATGTATGGAATTGTCTAGTAGAGAAACTATATATAATATGGTATGGAATATGAGAATATGATATATGGAATTGTGTAGTAGAGAAACTATATATAATATGGTATGGAATATGATGATATATGGAATTGTCTAGTAGAGAAACTATATATAATATGTTATGGAATATGATGATATATGGAATTGTCTAGTAGAGAAACTATATATAATATGGTATGGAATATGATGATATATGCAATTGGCTAGTAGAGAAACTACATATAATATGTTATGGAATATGATGATATATGGAATTGTCTAGTAGAGAAACTACATATAATATGTTATGGAATATGATGCTATATGGAATTGTCTAGTAGAGAAACTATATATAATATGTTATGGAATATGATGATATATGGAATTGTCTAGTAGAGAAACTATATATAATATGGTATGGAATATGATGCTATATGGAAATGTCTAGTAGAGAAACTATATATAATATGGTATGGAATATGATGATATATGGAATTGTCTAGTAGAGAAACTACATATAATATGGTATGGAATATGATGATGTATGGAATTGTCTAGTAGAGAAACTATATATAATATGGTATGGAATATGATGATATATGATATATGGAATTGTGTAGTAGAGAAACTATATATAATATGGTATGGAATATGATGATATATGGAATTGTCTAGTAGAGAAACTATATATAATATGTTATGGAATATGATGATATATGGAATTGTCTAGTAGAGAAACTATATATAATATGGTATGGAATATGATGATATATGCAATTGGCTAGTAGAGAAACTACATATAATATGTTATGGAATATGATGATATATGGAATTGTCTAGTAGAGAAACTACATATAATATGTTATGGAATATGATGCTATATGGAATTGTCTAGTAGAGAAACTATATATAATATGTTATGGAATATGATGATATATGGAATTGTCTAGTAGAGAAACTATATATAATATGGTATGGAATATGATGATATATGGAATATGATGATATATGGAATATGATGATATATGGAATATGATGATATATGGACTTGGCGAGTAGAGTAGAAAAGGCGAATGGTACAATTAATGACAATAAATCTATATAAAAATGTGTCGAAATATGTATGAAATAAGCTTAAAGACAGCTCAATTCACAGAATCTAGTAAAAATAGCAATGACAATACATATTTGTGATACAGAATGTGTACAATAAATTATCATCTGGAGTAATAATGGCAGAACTATGTGAATAATGGTAGAACTATGTGAATAATGGTAGAACTATGTGAATAATGGTAGAACTATGTGAATAATGGTAGAACTATGTGAATAATGGTAGAACTATGTGAATAATGGTAGAACTATGTGAATAATGGTAGAACTATGTGAATAATGGTAGAACTATGTGAACAATGGTAGAACTATGTGAATAATGGTAGAACTATGTGAATAATGGTAGAACTATGTGAACAATGGTAGAACTATGTGAATAATGGTAGAACTATGTGAATAGTTTGTATTGATGGTGTCCCACTTTAAGGAGAGAATTTTGAACTGTTGTGATAGTTGGAGCATATTGAACTGTTGTGATAGTTGGAGCATATTGAACTGAGTGAGGCAATCAATTCCAAATAGATGGTGCTCAAAATGCAAATGTATTACGAAATAATTTAACAGTTTGGTCTTAGTATGCATAACTGATATTCTGGGGTTGATCTGAGAATTCTAGGATGTATAAGGACTGGAATATATATATAACTGGTATATACATCCTAGAATGTTCAGATCAACCTCTATAAATATATAGAGAGAGAGTGAGAGAGTGCGAGAGAGTGCGAGAGAGTGCGAGAGAGAGGAGAGAGAGGAGAGAGAGAGCGAGAGAGTGAGAGAGTGGAGAGATGAGAGAGAGGAGAGAGAGGAGAGCGAGAGAGCGAGAGAGAGAGCGAGAGAGAGAGTGAGAGAGAGAGGAGAGAGAGAGGTGTGAGTGAGAGAGAGTGAGATAGTGAGAGAGAGGAGGAGAGAGAGGAGAGCGAGAGAGAGCGAGATAGAGGAGAGAGAGAGAGTGAGAGGGGTGAGAGAGAGAGTGAGATAGTGAGAGAGAGGAGAGAGGAGAGAGAGTGAGAGAGTGAGAGAGAGGAGTGAGAGAGATAGGAGAGAAGAGAGAGAGAGTGAGAGAGTGAGAGAGTGAGAGAGTGAGAGAGTGAGAGAGAGGAGAGAGAGAGGAGAGGAGAGAGGAGAGAGAGCGTGAGAGAGTGAGAGAGATGTGAGAGAGTGAGAGAGAGGAGAGAGAGATAGGAGAGAAGAGAGAGAGAGGGGAGAGAGTGAGAGAGTGAGTGAGAGGAGAGAGAGGAGAGAGGAGAGAGAGTGAGAGAGAGGAGAGAGAGAGGAGAGAGAGGATAGAGAGAGAGGAGAGAGAGAGAGAGAGAGAGAGTTGATCTGAAAATAATTCTGAACATCACTGCCTGTTTTACTGTCTGATTGCTATAAACATGTATAACTGTTTTATGCAATAAACTTATTGTATTATATTGTATTGTATAGTCTATCAGAAGTAAAAGTGAAGGACGAATTTAGCTTATTCTGGTTAACACGTTGGACTGGTAATCCAGGGATCGCAGGTTCGATCCCCCGTCTGAATCTAATAAAATTAACAGTATTTCAGATGGGACGTTAAATCGAGATCTCGTGTCGGTGCTTTACACCCTGCACGTAAAAGAACCAGAGGGGACTCTGGAATGGGTCTCTGTCTATATCATTGCACTATCCTCCAACAATCTAAAATGACTAATCTCTTCAGGAGGCGTCGCTCATATGGGCAATCGGTAGCGACGATAAATAAATGTAAAACACACATATTATTGTCAAAATTGGTAGAACATTGAAATATGTTATATAGTAACATTAAATAATAAACATCATATACCCTGTGAATGTATGTTGTAAACCATGTACATATTTGTTATAAACCCTGTGAATATCTGGAATAAACCATGTACATGACTGATATGTATAAGCCAACTGAATTTGCCTAGTATAAAACTCTGTAAATGTCTCGTATAAACCATGTAAATATCTCGTATAAACCCTGTAAATATCTCGTATAAACCATGTAAATGTCTCGTATAAACCCTGTAAATATCTCGTATAAACCCTGTAAATATCTGGTATAAACCCTGTAAATGTCTCGTATAAACCCTGTAAATATCTCGTATAACCCCTGTAAATGTCTCGTATAAACCCTGTAAATATCTCGTATAAACCTGTAAATATCTCGTATAAACCCTGTAAATATCTGGTATAAACCCTGTAAATGTCTCGTATAAACCCTGTAAATATCTCGTATAAACCCAGTAAATGTCTCGTATAAACCATGTAAATATCTCGTATAAACCATGTAAATGTCTCGTATAAACCCTGTAAATGTCTCGTATAAACCATGTAAATGTCTCGTATAAACCATGTAACTGTCTGGTATAAACCCTATAAATATCTGGTATAAACCATGTAAATGTCTCGTATAAACCATGTAAATGTCTCGTATAAACCATGTAAATGTCTCGTATAAACCATGTAAATGTCTCGTATAAACCCTGTAAATGTCTCGTATAAACCATGTAAATGTCTCGTATAAACCCTGTAAATGTCTCGTATAAACCATGTAAATGTCTCGTATAAACCATGTAAATATCTCGTATAAACCTTGTAAATGTCTCGTATAAACCGTGTAAATGTCTCGTATAAACTCTGTAAATATCTGGTATAAACCATGTAAATGTCTCGTATAAACCATGTAAATATCTGGTATAAACCCTGTAAATGTCTCGTATAAACCCTGAAAATGTCTCGCATAAACCATGTAACTATCTGGTATAAACCATGTAAATGTCTCGCATAAACCATGTAAATGTCTCGTATAAACCATGTAAATGTCTCGTATAAACCCTGTAAATGTCTCGTATAAACCATGTAAATGTCTCGTATAAACCATGTAAATATCTCGTATAAACCCTGTAAATGTCTCGTATAAACCATGTAAATATCTGGTATAAACCATGTAAATATCTGGTATAAACCTGTAAATGTCTGGAATAAACCCTGTAAATGTCTCGTATAAACCATGTAAATGTCTCGTATAAACCATGTAAATGTCTCGTATAAACCCTGTAAATGTCTCTTATAAACCATGTTAATGTCTCGTATTAACCATGTAAATGTCTCGTATAAACCATGTAACTGTCTGGTATAAACCTTGTAAATATCTCGTATAAACCCTGTAAATGTCTCGTATAAACCATGTAAATGTCTCGTATAAACCCTGTAAATGTCTCGTATAAACCATGTAAATGTCTCGTATAAACCATGTAAATGTCTCGTATAAACCCTGTAAATATCTCGTATAAACCATGTAAATGTCTCGTATAAACCATGTAAATGTCTCGTATAAACCATGTAAATGTCTCGTATAAACCATGTAACTGTCTGGTATAAACCCTGTAAATAGCTGGTATAAACCATATAAATGTCTCGTATAAACCATGTAAATGTCTCGTATAAACCATGTAAATGTCTCGTATAAACCATGTAAATGTCTCGTATAAACCCTGTAACTGTCTCGTATAAACCATGTAAATGTCTCGTATAAACCATGTAAATATCTGGAATAAACCATGTAAATGTCTCGTATAAACCATGTAAATGTCTCGTATAAACCATGTAAATATCTGGAATAAACCATGTAAATGTCTGGTATAAACCATGTAAATGTCTCGTATAAACCATGTAAATGTCTCGTATAAACCCTGTAACTGTCTCGTATAAACCATGTAACTGTCTCGTATAAACCATGTAAATGTCTCGTATAAACCCTGTAAATATCTGGTATAAACCATGTAAATATAAACCATGTAAATGTCTCGTATAAACCATGTAAATGTCTCGTATAAACCATGTAAATGTTTGGAATAAACCATGTAAATGTCTCGTATAAACCATGTAAATGTCTCGTATAAACCATGTAAATGTCTCGTATGAACCCTGTAAATGTCTCGTATAAACCATGTAAATGTCTCGTATAAACCATGTAAATGTCTCGTATAAACCCTGTAAATGTCTCGTATAAACCCTGTAAATGTCTCGTATAAACCATGTAAATGTCTCGTATAAACCATGTAAATGTCTCGTATAAACCATGTAAATGTCTCGTATAAACCCTGTAAATATATGGTATAAACCATGTAAATGTCTCGTATAAACCATGTAAATGTCTCGTATAAACCCTGTAAATATCTGGTATAAACCATGTAAATGTCTGGTATAAACCATGTAAATGTCTCGTATAAACCATGTAAATGTCTCGTATAAACCATGTAAATGTCTCGTATAAACCATGTAAATGGTCTCGTATAAACCATGTAAATAGCTGGTATAAACCATGTAAATGTCTCGCATAAACCCTGTAACTGTCTCGTATAAACCATGTAACTGTCTCGTATAAACCATGTAATAAATGTCTCGTATAAACCCTGTAAATATCTGGTATAAACCATGTAAATGTCTGGTATAAACCATGTAAATGTCTGGTATAAACCATGTAAATGTCTCGTATAAACCATGTAAATGTCTGGAATAAACCATGTAAATGTCTCGTATAAACCATGTAAATGTCTCGTATAAACCATGTAAATGTCTCGTATAAACCCTGTAAATGTCTCGTATAAACCATGTAAATGTCTCGTATAAACCATGTAAATGTCTCGTATAAACCCTGTAAATGTCTCGTATAAACCCTGTAAATATCTCGTATAAACCATGTAAATGTCTCGTATAAACCATGTAAATGTCTCGTATAAACCCTGTAAATATATGGTATAAACCATGTAAATGTCTCGTATAAACCATGTAAATGTCTCGTATAAACCCTGTAAATATCTGGTATAAACCATGTAAATGTCTGGTATAAACCATGTAAATGTCTCGTATAAACCATGTAAATGTCTCGTATAAACCATGTAAATGTCTCGTATAAACCATGTAAATGGTCTCGTATAAACCATGTAAATGTCTCGTATAAACCATGTAAATGTCTCGTATAAACCCTGTAATAAATGTCTCGTATAAACCCTGTAAATGTCTCGTATAAACCATGTAAATGTCTCGTATAAACCCTGTACATGTCTGGAATAAACCCTGTAAATGTCTCGTATAAACCCTGTAAATATCTCGTATAAACCATGTAAATGTCTCTTATAAACCATGTAAATGTCTCGTATAAACCCTGTAACTGTCTCGTATAAACCCTGTAAATGTCTCGTATAAACCCTGTAAATGTCTCGTATAAACCCTGTAACTGTCTCGTATAAACCCTGTAAATGTCTTGTATAAACCCTGTAAATGTCTCGTATAAACCATGTAAATGTCTCTTATAAACCATGTAAATGTCTCGTATAAACCCTGTAACTGTCTCGTATAAACCCTGTAAATGTCTCTTATAAAACTTGTAAATGTCCGATATAAACCCTGTCTGGAATTTATAAACCCTCTAAATGTCTGGTATAAAGCCCTGTAAATATCTGGTATGAACCATGTAAATGTCTGGTATAAACCCAGTAAATGTCCGGTATAAACCCTGTAAATGTCTGGCATAAACCCTGTAAATGTCAGGTATAAACCCTGTAAATGGCTGGTATAAACCCTGTAAATGTCTGGTATAAACCCTGTTTAATGTCTGCTATAAACCCTGTAAATGTCCGGTATAAACCCTGTAAATGTCTGGTATAAACCCTGTAAATGTCTGGTATAAACCCTGTACATGTCCAATATAAACCCAGTAAATATCCGGTATTTATAAACCCGTCAACATTTACAAACACATTTTCCTTAATTAATGTTGAGGTCATATCAAATTTAGATTGAACAAGAAAAGAAATAACAAATCACAGTCCTTTTCAGTGAAAAGGAAGCGGGCACTTCGTTATCTCAACATTACAGGAATCGTTCAGTGTGTTCTCGGGTTGCTGTTGCTGATTCTAGGGCTCGTGGCGAAATCGAATCACGGGCCATATGCAGAAGGCATTCCACCTTACTTCACAAGTGCTTTTATTGGAATAATAGTGGTAGGATATTTATTTTAAATTTCAGATACTAGCATATCATTGTTGTGGCAAATAGTGTTCGATGTTGTTCGCAAGTAGCTTTTATTCGGAAGTTAAAAATCTATTGACAGTGGCTTGACAGAATACAAAATGGAAGTCTATAGAGACAAATGGTGTTGATGAGTAAGTCATCTCTTTCACACAGGTTTGACTGTACAAATTGATCATTCGTCCAACGGGAAATGATACTATCCGACAATACCAACACACAAATGGAAAACCAAATAAATTCACTAGAATAGATGTGAGGTATACATAACCCGATGTATATCATTCCGCAACACGTTTTCACAGTCGCCAACATAGCATCTGCAGAGATGAGTGCAAGGAAGACCATTTCATTTGCAACTACACTTTCCTTTGCACCCAAATCTGCATCCCCATGTTGTTACTTCAAGCACGGCTCGAGCGACAGGAATGGTAAGACACTTGACAGGTACATAACATTGTTCATCTAGGGTCCAGCCATTTTTGTTCAATAACAGGAAGGGATGGGCAGGTAGAAGTGTACGACTTGTCACTGATGGGTATTTAGTTTGCTAGTATAATATGTGACAGTAGCGCAACGAAACTTGGAGACAACAATAGTTTTCCTTCCAAGTTCTAAGACCGAGCAGCTCTCGTCTGAGTGCTGATAACGTCCTAGTTCCTGCTGAATGGTAAGCAAGGCTCCATACCTCTGCTCTACAGTAACTGTGGTTGTTCACCTTTCAACGAGGCATGATGGGACTACCCGTTCATCAAGCTAACTGATACTACAACGTCGTCTTGATCTCCAGTCAGCTTCAGAAAAGTTGTGAAGCCCAATACACCCTTGGAATTGGTGATGTCCTATGACGTGTGTTCTGTCAACTACGTCACAATCCCAGTACGTCACGTCCTTGCCAGTCAAGATGTGTACGCGTATGACATGCACTAGACGCACAGGCACAAGGCAAGGCACAATGTTTACCTAAACATTACTTACTATTTGACCATAGGACACAAGAAATAGGTTGTGTCTTGTGCCTGTGACTAGACGGCTACAAGTGCCCAATTATGAGTGAACTCTTTTGAAATCCGATATTTCCGCTTTCCAATCTGATATATGGCGTGGTATTGACTATGTTCTCCTACATACGCTTGACGTTGAACGTTAATAGTGTTGATGTCACAAGTTTGTCTGGGAGCGGCATATGGTTTGTTAATTGGCTCTCAATACTGTGCTCGTTCACAATCATTGTCCCATGGTTTGTTCCGTTGGTGTGTCTTCTAAGAGGTCAATAGTATCTACATCAAACCATATGGTAACTCCTTTCTTGATAAAATCTGGCAAGCAATATCCACAAGAACATCCTCAACACGAAGTAAAGGAGAGGCTTGTCCGATTAGCGCAGTGGTTAGCACACTCGTTTCTCACCGATGTTACCCAGGTTCAATCCTCGGACCGGGAAGTATGTGAGATGGTACGGTCGTCGTTAGATCGGACAGGTGGTTTTCTCCGGGTACTCCGGTTTCCTCCCACGAATGATTACATATACGCTTTCATCCGCGCCAATGAAGATTAATATACGTTGTCAAAGCGTGTTTCATAATCGTTGTAAAATAAATAAAAGTGTATACCAAGTGAACGGTCTTCTGGTAGTCGCTGCCAAGGTATTCAACAGATAGGTACGTGACAGGGGTCGTGTCATGCACTCTGGACTAGACAGTTAGAGGCAGGTCCATTGAACAATCGGCATCAATAGTGTTTTCCACTTCTTTATTGCACATTGCCAATGCCTGTCACTTTGATAACGTGTTGTCCAAAAAGGAGATTGCTGACGAAGAACTTGAGTACTGGAGGATTGGCGAAGCCTTCAAAAGCTGCCATTGAACGATCAATATCGGCGATGCACCATCTTACTCATGGAATAGTGACCATACATTTCTAGTTAGCAACTGGACGATCGCCATCGAGCATCGCAGACTGAAGTTCGATTGCCTTGCTAGCTTACATTGGAAGTGATTTGAACTGGATATTTGGAGGATGTTCATTAATGACCTTTTTCAGAATCTTACGGTATAGTTTGCTGTATCATTTATATCAAGTTAGTTTCAATTTGGCCATCACATTAACACATGAATGCGCAATCAATATGTGGACACAATTGTTGATGTCAGTTGCCAGTAAAACAAGCAGTAGGGATTTTACAATGCCCAGTAGCTGGTGTTCGAAGGATATCCAGTGCATGTTCGTCTGCTAATGCATGTTTTACATTCAACATAATTCTTTAGTCAGCCTCTTCTTTTGCCTTGCCATACGTGCCATAACAATTCCTGGCGAACTGCTGAGTTGTTCGCAATCATATACAAGTGGCACATTTTGCTGTGAGCAAAATAATATAATCTCTAGGCACTGCTACAACTGCTACATGCGTTTGTTTGGTTTATCGTTTACGTGCGATACTACAGTTTGTTCTTTATCACTAGGCACTGCTACAACTGCTACATGCGTTTGTTTGGTTTATCGTTCACTTGCGATAATAGTTTGTTCTTTATCACTAGGCGCTGCTACAACTGCTACGTACGTTTGTTTGGTTTATCGTTCACTTGCAACAATAGTTTGTTCTTTATCTCTAGGCGCTGCTACAACTGCTACATGCGTTTGTTTGGTTTATCGTTCACTTGCGACACGACAGTTTGTTATTTATCTCCAGGTGCTGTTACAGGCGTGTGTTGGATTTATCGTTTATCTTCGGGGGAAAGATTGCATCAACAAGTTAGAAGCTGCCGAGAATATAGGATGCATAGTAAGTAACTGTGTAACTTAACCGGCCCGTGAAGAGACTGTCCTGCCTAAATACTTTCAGTTTGAAGACTGCCTTTGAGATATATTGTGTGGTCTCATAAAACATTCTGTATCATCAAATGGACAGATAGTTATCCGAGGATTCACTACGTTATGACAACATTGTGAGTTTATACTTGACAATTAGAGAAATCGAAAAAACAGATTATATAGTATTCAGCTTACAGTAGATTCTAGATACAATATAGTTGTTAGGAAGGATATAACAAACGTTTATAATTTTGTGTGTTTTTGCGTTTATTTATCGTCGGTACCGGTTGCCCATATGAGCGACGCTTCCTGAAGAGATTAGTTATTTTAGATGTTGGAGGATAGTGCATGATACAGACCGAGACCCATTCCAGAATCTTCTTTGGTTCTTTTACGTGCACGGTGTGCACGGTGTAAAGCACGGTAAAGCACCGACACGAGACCTCGGTTTAACGTCCCATCTGAAAGACTGTTAATTTTATTAGGCGGGGATCGAACAAAATGTGTTTATAATTTGTACGACTTCAATAAATATATATTATGGCCTATATATAAATATGTATCTTCAGTTTTTGAATATTTCAATTTTACACGAGAATAAGAAATTAGTGCGGTTCTTAGAATAATGATGTAATTCGTATGTGCGTGCATAAAGCTTAGGATTTAATCTGACATTCTCTTCATTCAGCAATTGACAAAGGGGGTGTATTGTCATCATTCACCTTCACGAATACTATATATACAGGATAGGATATATCCAGAACACGTATATGATATGGTATGACACGACATCAGATATTATGCATTCATTTTGGCGTTTAAATTTAAACATCGTCCTTGTTACAGATGCAGACGTATTGCGTGGTGGCGATCGTTAGCGACATGGGATACGCCGTTGCGATGTTACTCGTCGGCTTCGCCGGAATATGTGACACCGACGGATGTTCCTACACCGAGGCTGGAGCCAACCGAGGGCTTGCTATAACCATCCTAGTGTTCATTTGTATCGGAGTAATAACAAGTGCAATCGGATTAACAATAGTGTGTAAATATTCATCAAGTTTTGGATTGAAAATACTTTCTCGCGGCCAATTCCAGATATCAAATTTAGTAGATAATACGGATGCTGTTATAGAATGTATAGCTGCTGAACATACACCGATCGAGAATAGAATAGAGGGTCAGCAACAAACAATAGACTCTGAACAAACACCTGTGACTTACATAATGGGAGATCAGCAGCAGTCAATGGGTCATGAACAAACGCCGGTGACTTTCATAACGGCGAATCAACAGCAAGCAATAGATACTGAACAGACGCCGGTTACCTTCATAACGGAGAATCAAAACAAAGAACATCATCATCATCACCCTCATCCTCATCCTCCCAGATTGGCGTTTCCGGATTTTACATCTCCACATCTACAGGATGTTATTACACAGCAATATAAAGACCAGATAAAGAAACGGCGAAAAATGAACAGAAAACGGAACACGGAAAATAAACCTTCAAATGGTGCAATCCGTCGTCAACGACAACGACTGGAAAAAGAATCCCCTTACATTTTACCTCCAGTAGCAGAGCCCAATGGAAGCTATTTGTCTCCACAAGAGTCGCTAATACGAACACGCGTCCCACCACTTCGTCCATCAAGTCCCCCGCACCTTCCAATCCTTTTCCCACCACCGTCACCGTCTCCACCGCGTGATCCTACACCACCGGAGTCGCCAGTTATGCCGCCATCACAACCGTGCCTTCATACCCCGCGGGATTCAACAGATTCATCCTCAGTACGATCATCACCACTACCACTACCACGCCCACCTACGCCACCCAGGTCAAGAAAAAGGACACGAGCACAACGTCCGCCTACACCGCCGCGGCCAAGAAAACAGATACGAGCCCCACGTCCGCCTACACCGCCGCGATGTAATAGGTCACCATCACCACCACGCACTCCTACACCACCGCAGTGGGCAACAAGATCACAGTTACCTTTACAACAATGGGCAGCAAAATCATGGTCACACTCCCCGTTCTCATTAGCCATGTCATCGGGTTCACCACCTCTGCAGTATTTAGATTCTCCTTCACCGCCGGCAACGCCACCACAGAACAATACCGGAGTTATACACGTGATCCCGTACGGGGAAATTGTAGATGAAGATCTGCCGCATTTACATAACATATACTGACACAATGTGTGTTTTACATTTATTTATCGTCGCTACCGGTTACCATATGAGCGACGCCTCCTGAAGAGATTAGTCATTTTAGATGTTTGGAGGATAGTGCAATGATACAGACAGAGACCCATTCCAGAGTCTCCTCTGGCTCTTTTACGTGCATGTGTAAACCACTGACACGAGACCTCGGTTTAACGTCCCATCTGAAAGACTGTTAATTTTAGTATGGTCAGACGGGGGATCGAACCTGACACAATAAACAAATGTGCACCTTTATATTGAGCGTTACCTTTTCGTTATAAATTTTAGAATTATGGCGCTTACTATCATGAGTGAAGAAAATAATCCTAATTTACACATTTTGATACTAAATTTGTCAGGGAAAAAAATTCTAAAAAGGATATAAAGGCAAGTGCACAGTTTCGTTTTGGCGTCAGTATATATTAAAATATATATTACCTTCTGTCCCACCTAATATATGCACCTCAAGTATTGTTAGCTTTTCGTACAATTTTTAAAAAGGTCCCTAATATGTACCATTATGCGCATGCGCAAACTTTCAGTACTTACGGATTTCAATTCTGTTAGGACACCGGTCTATAAGGATTTATTTCATATTTTTTGATCGGGGGTTTGTTGACATCGTTATTGTTTCGTTATATACATGCCATTTTCTCGTGCTAAATTCTGCTTGTTTCCAAGGTAGTATCAATAAGAGTTTGTAAATTAGTAATTAAGGATTAGTCAGTCATCTTGATGGCCCCCATCAATACAGGTGCGTATAATTCATAACTTTGATCTGGCCCCCATCAATACAGGTGCGTATAATTCATAACTTTGATCTGGCCCCATCAATACAGGTGCGTAGAATTCATAACTTTGATCTGGCCCCCATCAATACAGGTGCGTATAATTCATAACTTCGATCTGGTCCCATCAATGCAGGTGCGTAGAATTAATACAGCCGCGTGAAATTTGGCGTAGGCTATGTATTCCAAAACAAAATCCGCGGCGGTTGAAAACTATACAACATCCGTCTACATCCGTTATGTCGAATTCCGTCAGACCGAACAAAATACTCCAACATAACCGAAGTTTGACTTAACGAAATTCGATATAAACAGAGCCAGTTATGTTGTAAAATTATAGTGTCTGAAACGGGACGTTGATCCGACTTTGAGAAAACCGGATAATTCGACATAACCGACTTTGACATAGCGGATGTAGACTGTATAACCACTGCACTTGTATGCATATTGTACATTATATGTGTATAACTGGAAATAAAAAGGGTTACCCGCTAGTGGCCTCAAAATGAAAAAGGTTCAACAAGGAAATTGAAATATGGAATCTGAAATTCGAGTTTATAATTTTTTTAAGAATGATGACAAAACACTCCAAAGTTGAGGTGAGCCAGTGGAATGAGACACATTGTGTTTTAGTGTCAAAATGAGCATCATAAGGATATTTCTATCAGCCATCAAGCTGGCCAGGTCTCTCCTCCACAACGTGCACGTCGTGACCTAGGCACAGCTCACAGCAGGAATATGGGTATATGGGTGTCAAGGACTTCGCTGACGGAAGCCGCGCCATTGGAATCGCGTGACTCTATATACATATACATATAGAGTACCTTACGACTAACTTCCCTACTTGGCGAGACAGCTTAACACTTAGTGCTGGCGGCGACGGATAGCTGGTTTTCTTTTAGCCGGCTCCTTCAATGGGACGGATCTCCTTCAAGGAAGACGGTGGGGGCGCAGACTTATTGATGGCGTGAGGACCACAGCGAAGAAACCGGAACCATTATTGCTGCTGTGAGTTGACAAATCGCGGAGGATATGGTCCTACAAGGGACCCCATCGAAAGATGATATAGGACTTGTCACCCTGAGAAGAACGAAGATGGCTTTCCAGTTGTTTACATTTATAGCAACGTAGATGACAACGTAATCTACTTAGAGAAACCAGTCGCCCTAATGCCTCGGCCGAGGCGACTATAAAGAACACTATATCGTTCGTTCATCAATCAGAGCGTACGGTTCTGTCACGACTGACTGAATGTTATTTGTTTTACCTAAGATGCACTATTCCGAATACCATTCCTTACATATTAGTATGGAGGCACGATCCCAAAATGACCAAACCAAAATCATTTTGTGAAAGAGAGGTACATCCACCCAAGATAGCGTGTACATAGTGTGGTACACCTGCCCAGGGTGGATGTATAAAGTACTATAATCATATTGTTCGAGATTTCACAAATTTTAACACTTTTTCTGTTTTCTGAAATGTGTCGTTGCGGCTGAAATGTACGGGTATGGGGACGACGAATTGCCCATACAACGGTAAGCATGTGTTATGTGTAGATGCTAGTGTTCGCTTGCAGACATTTTTCTGAAATAGTTCAATTATTCAATCTGCATAGCACTTTGCCCTTATTTAGGGTCGTAACTAGGAAGCAATTGTATCGATCTAGCCATTATGGTACATGTCCGAGATCAAACGCTCATACATACTGTATGGTAGTTTAGTCAAGGCTCCGTAAGGCACGAGGCAATTATTGATGGGCGCTCACAGTGGACTGGATGGATGGGGACTCAAAGTGGATTGATGGATGGGGGCTCAAAGTGGATTGATGGATGGGGGCTCACATGGATGGATGGATGAATGGATGGATGGATGGGGACTCAAAGTGGAATGATGGATGGGGGCTCACATGGATGGATGGGATGGGATGGGATGGGATGGATGGATGGATGTATGGGGACTCAAAGTGGATTGATGGATGGGGGCTCACATGGATGCATGGAGGGGTGTGGATGCATGGGGACTCAAAGTGGATTGGACGGATGGGCGCTCACAGTGGGCTGGATGGATGGAGACTCGCAGTGGACCGGATGGATGGGCGCTCAGTGAGCTGGATGGGCTCTCACAGTGGGCTGGATGGATGGGCGCTCACAGTGGGCTGGATGGATGGGCGCTCACAGTAGGCTGGATGGATGGGCGCTCACAGTGGGCTGGATGGATGGACGCTCACAGTGGGTTGGATGGATGGGCGCTCACAGTGGGCTGGATGGATGGACGCTCACAGTGGACTTGGATGGATGGGCGCTCACAGTGGGCTGGATGGATGGGCTCTCACAGTGGGCTGGATGGATGGGCTCTCACAGTGGGCTGGATGGATGGGCGCTCACAGTGGGCTGGATGGATGGGCTCTCACAGTGGGCTGGATGGATGGGCTCTCACAGTGTGCTGGATGGATAGGCACTCGCTCGGTGGGTTGGATGGATGGGCGCTCACAGTGGGCTGGATGGAGGGCTCTCACAGTGGGCTGGATGGAGAGCGAGCACCATGTGCATAGGTACGCTCAAACACATGGGGGTTAATCAAGTTCATAGTGGTGCACAGCTTGCCTTACAGTATAACATAACGCATCAAGTTGCTTTTTGCATAGGACTGTTTATTTTTTTGTTTCACATTCTATAACACATCAATATATTCAATCATGTGAATATTTAAAACAAGAAGAATAATTATACACATCAGTAATAATATACATGCAATCCCATTACAACAGCTATAATCGTAAATAATAATAACTTCTCCCACACGTGAATCCCTCAAACTCCAGTTCTCTCCCACACGTGAATCCCTCAAACTCCAGTGTCACTCCACAACATACACTCACACGAGTTGATGTGTTATCCATAAGCTACCAAATGACTTGTACCTCTATCCTAACAT
Organism: Archivesica marissinica; assembly: GCA_014843695.1. Taxonomy (NCBI): domain Eukaryota; kingdom Metazoa; phylum Mollusca; class Bivalvia; order Venerida; family Vesicomyidae; genus Archivesica; species Archivesica marissinica. Next base: position 11,753,824 of record CM026395.1, read on the forward strand.
GTCTATAGGGTGGAGGGGCTGGGATAGAGGTACAAGGATTTTGGTGGTTTATGGGTAACTTTTCCAAGCTCCTGTGATACAAAATACAGCTAGACATGTAGATTGCAGCTAATAGGGCACTATATGTACCTATGTTATCATTAAGGGCCTTCCATGTACCGGTGATATCATTGAGGGCTTATAAGTACCTATGCTATCATTAAGGGCCCTCCATGTACCGGTGATATCATTGAGGGCCTATATGTACCTATGTTATCATTAAGGGCCCTCCATGTACCGGTGATATCATTGAGGGCCTATATGTACCTATGTTATCATTAAGGGCCCTCCATGTACCGGTGATATCATTGAGGGCCTATATGTACCTATGTTATCATTAAGGGCCCTCCATGTACCGGTGATATCATTGAGGGCCTATATGTACCTATGTTATCATTAAGGGCCCTCCATGTACCGGTGATATCATTGAGGGCCTATATGTACCTATGTTATCATTAAGGGCCCTCCATGTACCGGTGATATCATTGAGGGCCTATATGTACCTATGTTATCATTAAGGGCCCTCCATGTACCGGTGATATCATTGAGGGCCTATATGTACCTATGTTATCATTAAGGGCCCTCCATGTACCGGTGATATCATTGAGGGCCTATATGTACCTATGTTATCATTAAGGGCCCTCCATGTACCGGTGATATCATTGAGGGCCTATATGTACCTATGTTATCATTAAGGGCCCTCCATGTACCGGTGATATCAATAAGGGCCTGTATGTACTTGTGCTATCATTAAGGGCCTGCATGTACTTGTGCTATCATTAAGGGCACAAAACCTTGACATCTCCATAACAGATTCTGTAATACCACTAAATTTCAATTGGCAAGCATCTACAACATAGTTAATTTGCATAAATTGCACGTGCAAATAGTCACGACTCCTTAGTTATATATAGATCCAATTTGAAGAGGTATAGTCTGTGATGGTAACACTTCTAGCTTTACTCAGTAAGGAATTATTATAATGTTGAAAGGTTGTTCAGTTATTTTAGTTTAATAAAACATTTGTGGTATTCTAGAATATACCAATTTAGTTTAATAAAACATTTGTGGTATTCTAGAATATACCAATTTAGTTTAATAAAACATTTGTGGTATTCTAGAATATACCAATTTAGTTTAATAAAACATTTGTGGTATTCTAGAATATACCAATTTAGTTTAATAAAACATTTGTGGTATTCTAGAATATACCAATTTAGTTTAATAAAACATTTGTGGTATTCTAGAATATACCAATTTAGTTTAATAAAACATTTGTGGTATTCTAGAATATACCAATTTAGTTTAATAAAACATTTGTGGTATTCTAGAATATACCAATTTAGTTTAATAAAACATTTGTGGTATTCTAGAATATACCAATTTAGTTTAATAAAACATTTGTGGTATTCTAGAATATACCAATTTAGTTTAATAAAACATGTGTGGCATTCTAGAATATACCAATTGAGTTTAATAAAAAAAAATGTATGGCATTCTAGAATATACCAATTTAGTTTAATAAAACATTTGTGGCATTCTAGAATATACCAATTGAGTTTAATAAAAAAAAATGTATGGCATTCTAGAATATTACTACAAGTTCACAAGTTATACATGTTCATGCCAATTATGTTGGTTTTCATGCAGAATGACTCGCACTACTGTACTGAGGGAACTCCAATCTCTATTTATATCTTACATCGATTGCGAAACAAGCATTAACAACTTTATAATAATCACTCTCATTGGTGAGGTTGAAAGCATATATGTGGTTGTTCATGTGGAAAGCATACACATGTGGTTGTTCGTGTGGAAGGAAAAGGGAGTACCCAGAGAAAACCAATCTGTCCGATTTGGCGACCACTGTACCACTTGCATACTTCACGGTCCAAGGATCGAACCCAGGTTGCATTGGTGAGAAACAAGCATGCTATCTACTGCACCAATCGTCGTTAGTGGTGCTCTAGTGCCACTATTGTCACAGCCGCTTTATTTTCCCATCAGCCCCTTGTACACAATGTACACTACTCTACGAAACATGTAAACAAACACCAGTTAAAATATATCTCTACCCTGTCTTCAAACATTGATAATTATTCATTATAGATATATACTATCTTCCCTATAAACTGGCATAATATTTTATTTACTAGAATACAAATACATGCAGTTTTCATGGACAATTTACTAATGGTTAGTCTATAACAGTACATGTACACAACAGAAATGCTGTAATATGTTACTGTCGCCAAGCTCTAAAGTGGCAGTGAAGTACTGTTAATTTATGCCATTCCAGGGTTCATTCTAGGTCAGAATTTTTGGGAGAAGTGAGAAAGTGCGTGATCGCTTCCTTAAATGGTGTTCTTTAATATACTTCTGCAAAATAGGGTTAAAATGCACAGTACAACCATTAAATACAACATTTGAGTGCTTTATAATGGGCCAGTGTATCTTGCTAGATAAAATTTTGTTTGAAAATCATAAAAACCAGGGAGAAGTGGGGCCCTCTGGGGCGAAGTCAGGGTCCCTAGGGCGACAATTTCGCCCACTAGAATGATCCCTGTTCTATATCTTATACATTTAACAGTTTGGTCTCAAATATCCACCATATAACAGTTTGGTCTCAAATATCCACCATTCTATAACAGTTTGGTCTCAAATATCAATCATTCTATTTTATTTTATTTTGTTTAGGGAGAAGTGGGGCCACCAGAGGGCGATGTCAGGGTCCATAGGGCGATAATTTCGCCCTCATCGCCCTCTAGAATGATCTCTGCCTATCTACGACTCAACATTTTGTGCAATGCGGTCCACACAAGTTCTGATACTGTAACAATCTTCCGGAAATACTGACTTGTACATTTCTAATGAAATATTACATTTGTTTGTTTGTTTTATTTTGGCATACAACGTCGCACCAACAGCTTAGGTCATGCATGGCGACTTTCCAGCTATTATTGGAGGAGGAAGATCCTGGGTGACCCTTAGAGCAGTATTTCAGGAACGGGCAGGCACCTGGGTAGAACCACCGACCTGCAATCCAGTGGGATAGCTTCCTCACACGAAATAATTAAGATTCGAACAAGCAGCGGTAAGGGGTAAGTGATTTTAACCTTAACTCCGCTACATAGGCCCCTATGATAATCGACTCCTTTTTTAAATGATGGACTAACCCAAAAATGTTACGTTTGTGCAAATTTAGTGCGAGGCGACAGTAGGTATTAATATAGTACAAGACAAAAGAAAAACATACTTGATAACCAATCTTTTTAAGATGGTCATAAATAATGATGATATATAAAACCTACTGCACACACAGAGTCTTCTTACTCAATGACATAACAATTATATTAAAGTTCATCAACAATTAACAACACCATTATTTTCTACTGCCTGTATTTCCACCTTCTAGCCATGCACCGCGGCTATTCCTAAACTAACAACATTTATATACAAGACATCTAAGATGCCGTCGCGTTACTAGAGAATCTATTCAAAGATTTTCGTGCGAATTCATCCCTGTACGGTAGGTAGCGTGTACACGTGCACCAAATCCAGAATTTCCGTATACAGTCAAGTAGTATTAAAAGACCACCAAAGGGAAAGGGCTAAAAGTGGTCTCTAAGCAGGAATAATAGTCTAATACAGGGTCATTTGTGTTGTGTGTTTTACGTTTATTTATCGTCGCTACCGGTTGCCCACATGAGTGATGCATCCTGAACGTCATTTTAGATTTTTGGAGGATAAGGGTCATTTGTTCCTCAATAAACACAAACAGGACCTGAACAAGTGGTCTCTTAACCTGCCAAAATAAATTGGACAGAATCCAGATCAGCCAAGGTGTAACGACATGTCTGATCAGGATCTATGTTGTTTGCTATTCAGACACGCGATTCAGTTCCACTATTCGATTATAACAAACAGCATAGAGCCTGATCAGAAGGCACGTTCTGTGCCGTCAGATCTGGCTCTATGCTGTTTGCAAAAGCGAGTTTAGTTGTGATTGGCAGGTTATAAGGGTTAACCCTTTCAACCCCACAGGCCTCTAAATAGGTTTATGAAAAAGTATAGATCCAGATGAGCCGGCTCGTGACGAGCCGTCTCATCAGGATCTGCACTTTTTTGCCAGTAATAATTATTAATTTTAGACAAAATTACCCATCTTTATAAATGAACTGGTCCGAATGTAATTTTCTTATTCATTTATTGGTCTAAGAATATCATGGACCAGTCTATGTCAGTTACTTGGGGTTGAATGGGTTAATAGATGTGGTCTTTCGAGCAAGTTTGACTGTATTTACAGATCTTACTTGCCATAGAAAATTAATGTTATTAGCTCTAAATCCAGTAAACAGTGCATTCTGGGTATTAGCTCTAAATCCAGTAAACAGTGCATTCTGGGTATTAGCTCTAAATCCAGTAAACAGTGCATTCTGGGTATTAGCTCTAAATCCAGTAAACAGTGCAGTCTGGGTATTAGCTCTAAATCCAGTAAACGGTGCATTCTGGGTATTAGCTCTAAATCCAGTAAACGGTGCATTCTGGGTATTAGCTCTAAATCCAGTAAACAGTGCAGTCTGGGTATTAGCTCTAAATCCAGTAAACAGTGCAGTCTAGGTATTAGCTCTAAATCCAGTAAACAGTGCAGTCTGGGTATTAGCTCTAAATCCAGTAAACAGTGCAGTCTGGGTATTACCGATAGCTCTACTTCCAGTAAACAAACGTAAATAAAACGGATTTGCTACAATATTTTTTGACATATGGACTTTTTTCATCAAAATATAACTAGTGAGCATAAATTTGAGGTGCTATCATGTTTTCGTGGTATTTATTTAATCCAACATGGTGAACAAATTTCCAGACTGAATTTACAGATTATCGAAACAAATAGAGCACCTGGGTAGAACCACCAACTTTCCACAAGTCAGCTGGATAGAATTTGACACTCCCAGTGGGATTTGAACCTACTGCAGTGAGGGGCAAGTGATTTGACAATGACAGTAACCACTCAGCCACGGAGGCCACTAACATCTAATTACTGCCACAAGTCGGCAGTTTCACGTGAACATCATTATATTGGCAGTGACAAGAAACTTAAACAGTGCATTCACTAAAATGCAATTGTTTGTTTGTTCGGGTTATCGCTTGCATCAGCACAATTTTGGGCTAAATCACCAGGCGGGAAGTTTACAAAACACATTTCCTGGGCAGGCTCAAGCGGTTAACCAGTACTTGGTGCACCAACCTCCGTACGAAACTGCCAACTTTGATAACGTAATACAGAAGAGATCCTCCAGGAATAATGTAATCCAGAATGTCTACGATGATTATAACTATTTAGAGCAAGAATGAAACAAATACAGTCAAACCTGTGTTAGCAGTCACCTCTATTAAGCAGCCAACCTGATTAAGCAGCCAATTTCCAGATTTCCAATAAGTTGTTTTCGTATACATTTGACCTCTATTAAGCAGCCACCTGTGCTAAGCAGCCATGTTTTGTGATTCCCTTGGCTGGCTGCTAAAGACAGGTTTGACTGTAGTGGAGGTAAAACACTTGGCTTGGCTGAATAGCAAACAACATAGATCCTGATCAGACAGCAGCGCTACCCTGCGGCTGATCTGGATCTATGTTGTTTGCAGCAGCGATTTTATTTACTCAGCAGCCAATGGAAACTCAGCATCTTATATTGCAACACAGGTTTATATATCACAGGTTTGTGGGCATATAGGTTACAACCACAGGATCATAATATTGTATCCATTTTATCCACAAGGATAGAGGTACAGGGTCCTGTGTGAATAAAAAATTCGTTTTTTGGTGCCTTATGCTAGGATAGAGGTATAGGGCGATATGTGCCTAAAACATGGTATGTGGTGCCTTATTCTAGGATAGAGGTATAGGGCGATATGTGCCTAAAACATGGTATGTGGTGCCTTATTCTAGGATAGAGGTATAGGGCGATATGTGCCTAAAACATGGTATTTGGTGCCTTATTCTAGGATAGGGGTATAGGGCGATATGTGCCTAAAACATGGTATGTGGTGCCTTATTCTAGGATAGAGGTATAGGGCGATATGTGCCTAAAACATGGTATGTGGTGCCTTATTCTAGGATAGAGGTATAGGGCGATATGTGCCTAAAACATGGTATTTGGTGCCTTATTCTAGGATAGGGGTATAGGGCGATATGTGCCTAAAACATGGTATGTGGTGCCTTATGCTAGTATAGAGGTATAGGGTGATATGTGCCTAAAACATGGTATGTGGTGCCTTATGCTAGTATAGAGGTATAGGGTGATATGTGCCTAAAACATGGTATTTGGTGCCTTATGCTAGGATAGAGGTATAGGGTGATATGTGCCTAAAACATGGTATTTGGTGCCTTATGCTAGGACAGAGGAATAATGTGATATCAACCTAAAACATGGTATTTGGTGCCTTATGCTAGGATAGAGGTATAGGGTGATATCAACCTAAAACATGGTATTTGGTGCCTTATGCTAGGACAGAGGAATAATGTGATGTCAACCTAAAACATGGTATTTGGTGCCTTATGCTAGGATAGAGGTATAGGGTGATATGTGCCTAAAACATGGTATGTGGTGCCTTATGCTAGGATAGGGGTATAGGGCGATATGTGCCTAAAACATGGTATTTGGTGCCTTATGCTAGGACAGAGGAATAATGTGATATCAACCTAAAACATGGTATTTGGTGCCTTATGCTAGGACAGAGGAATAATGTGATATCAACCTAAAACATGGTATTTGGTGCCTTATGCTAGGACAGAGGAATACTGTGATATCGACCTAAAACAGGGTTTTTGGTGCCTTATGGATAGAATATAATACAACCATAAATATCAAGTCCCTGTGGATACAACAACCATAGATATCAAGTTCCTGTGGATACAACAACCATAGATATCAAGTTCCTGTGGATACAACAACAATAAACAACCTTTAGTCTGATAATCTTCGCTCTTTTACACACAGTTTTATGCATGGTCTTTCCACAATTACAATTGACAAAAGGTTTTGGATTTTATATCTATCTGCCAACAACTCGTGCTGCATAAAATTATGGGCTAAAACATAACGATAGTAATCTATACAATACAACATGCAATCCTGAGCTTGTACTGAATACCTATGTATCATGCATATAATGTGTGGCAGGTAACATTGTGCGTTTAAATTAGGCAACATCAAAGAATTACATCATCATTTCATATGCTCAATTAATTTATACATATGCTCAATTAATTTATACAATCAGCATAGCATTCATGTGTGTGTTTCACGTTTATTTATCGTCGCTACCGGTTGCCCATATGAGCGACGCCTCCTGAAGAGATTAGTCATTTTAGATTTTGGAGGATAGTGCATGATACAGACAGAGACCCATTCCAGAGTCTCCTCTGGTTCTTTTACGTGCACGGTGTAAAGCACCGACACGAGACCTCGGTTTAACGTCCCATCTGAAAGACTGTTAATTTTATTAGGGTCAGACGGGGGATCGAACCTGCGATCCCTGGATTACCAGTCCAGCGTGTTACCACTGGACTATAGATAGCGTTCATATAAATTGTGTATGGTTACGACTGTATATAACAATGCAATAAAAACAGCCTTAACCCATTCAACACCAAGTAACTCACATAGATTGGTCCATGATATTCATAAACCAATAAATGAATCAGAAAATCACATTTGGACAAGTTCATTTATCAAAATGGGTAATTATGTCTAAAAATAGTCATATCACTGGCAAAAAGTGGAGATCCTAATGAGACGGCTCGTCACGAGCCGGCTCATCTGGATCTACACTTTTTGTAAGCCTATTTAGAGGTCTGTGGTGTTGAAAGGGTTAAAGCCCCCTATTGTATTTTAAAGCGCTAAAAAGGTTGGATTTCTTTACTGTAAAACGTGTGTAATAAATGAAAGAGTATCCAAACAACTTTCTTAGAAATTACGAGTTTGAACAAGAATACGACATTAATGTGAAACATGTTATTAACCTATATTATACACTTAACCTTTAACCTGCCAAATAAATTTGCTTGTTTGTTTAGGTTTTACGCCTGCATCAGCACCATTTTGGACTATATCGCTGGCGGGCAGTTTACCTAACAACACCTCTCCTGGGCAGGCTCCAGCGGTTAACCAGTACTTGGTGCACTAACCTCCATAACTTCTTCATATAAATGAGACACGGCCTGAGCGGGGCTCAAACACTCGACGATCAGTGAGGACAGGTTACAGTGGAATACAAGTTGGCGACCGTAACCACTCGACCACGGAGGCTTAATAAAGTGAGCGGAATGTGCAAACAATATAGATCCAAATCAGCCCCGATATAACCCCGTGATCAGGATCTATGTTGTTTGCTATTCAGACAAGTGTTTTAGCTCCACTATATGAATAGCATACACCATAGAGCCTAATCGGACGGCAAAAGCGACATGTGATTGGGAGGCCAAGGGTTAACTTGATAAAGAGGCTAAGGGTCAACTTGATAAGGACAATACTTTGTTTGTACACAGTTTATGACAAATGTCTGTTGGATATATAAACATTGGCTCTTATGAACACTTAGTAACTGACAATATAATTATAATCACATCATTTAGGCCACATACAGTATTTCCTATGTCAAGTGTCCATCTTTGCTTGAAGAAAGCTACAAGCTGGCACATACAAGTGATAACCAGATCATTATACAATCTGTAATTTATCAAGAAGAAATTAGTTTTTTTTCATCACAACTACTGATGGTTCCAATTCGAACATACAAAGATCTCATATCAGTATAAATTATCACTGCCTTGTTCTCCCAAGCTGAAGACCTGTAATTTGCATCCAATCAGAGAGATTGACACTACTGGTAAGTTGAGATACAACTAACTTGATAGTTGACAGGCAACCAATCAGAGACCTTGACACTAAATTGAGATGTGACAGGCAGCCAATCAGAGACCTTGACACTAAATTGAGATGTGACTGGCAGCCAACACTGCAGTATACTTAACTCTTTCACCGCCAATGTCGCATGAAAGCGACTTTGCAAAAAGTAGAGACCTGATAAGACAGAACAGAACGTGCCGTCTGATCAGGCTGTATGCCAATTGCTCTTCAGACAGTGGAGCTAAAGCACCTGTTCGAATGGCAAACAATATAGATTCTGATCACAGACGCGGCGTTACACCGTGGCTGATCTGGATCTATGTTGTTTGCACATGCTCTGAATTTATTTGGTGCTGAAAGAATCAAAGCAAACAAGAACATGGAGATATATCGATCATTATTAGAATTAATAACCACTTCGGAAGAAATTCGAAAATTATCAAGTCAATCTGAATATTGATCAATCTTGCGAGACTTTTGCTGACGAATTGTATATACTTGCGTATGCGTGGAAATGCGCTTTCAGACTGCTCAACTAGACTATAAAGTGTTTTTATATCAGAGATATTTAATTTCAGTGACATTTACAGAAAGGAGAGAAAGTTTACATTATGTATTTGTAAATGCCAGTGTATTTACCAGCATTGCTAATGACTGCATAAGGACAGCACACATGCATAAGTCTGATGGTAATCTGTAGAATAAAACACTGCATGTTGCAAGTATATCCAGGGGGGTGGTTGGGGGTGGGTGTAGGTAATTGCATGTCGTATAAAAATACTACCGTATCGGGGGAGTTAGTTGGGGGGGTTGGGGGTGGGTGGAGGTAATTGCATGTCGTATAAAAATACTACCGTATCGGGGGAGTTAGTTGGGGGGGGTTGGGGGTGGGTGGAGGTAATTGCATGTCGTATAAAAATACTACCGTATCTTCATAGTAACTGAAAATCAACCGTTAGCCTGACTCACTGTTAACCTGTAAATTGCTGTTCATTTGTAAATCACAATCTGTAAATTGCTGTTAATCACCGTTCATTTACTGTAAAAAAAAAACCTGCATTTACTGTTTCATGCATAAATAAAATATGGTAGGGGGACAGTAGGGTATGTTGTTTTTTGATTATATTTTAGCATACCGAAAATTTTCAGAAAATATCTTCAAAATTTAATAAAACAATTCAGGGTGGGGACCGTAAACAAATGTTTTTTTAGCCTAACCAGTGATCAGCATTACCATACCGGTAATTATTTCATTAATTCAGTAGAAAAATAGATCAATATATGACAATAAGAAATCGTGGACACTAGTCATGTAACAGTTATTTACCATAATGCGACGGATTGCATGGTTGTTCAGGAGAACTGACTCGGTAATGTATGTAACATTATAGCACTATAGAACACTATGCACAATGCAAGTGCTTGGATGGGTAACAATAAAACATTACGTTTCAGTGGATATTTATTGGAGAGTGTAACACGCTATTGATTCTTGAACAATTCAAACTAATTCTACAATAAATATGGGACATAATAAATAGGATAAACAGAATATGTCGTTACTTTTTTTGTAAGAATGGCAAAGATTACCAATCATTTTCTATTATTTTATTTTTTTTCAACAATTTATTTTTTACTTTTTTTTATTTAAATTTTAGGGATTTATTAAAACTATCTGCCCAACAAATTGTTATTTCCACATAATTTTGTTCATTAACTCACATTTTCCCCACTTTAAACTCCAAAATTGTGATAAAACAATTCTAAAATTGTGCTTAAAAACATTTCATCAAGTTATCGATTCCTTAACTAAAACGGTAATCAGTTGGTTTGTGTATTTTGAAACAACAATTTGATAACCTAGCAATTCTATCTATATATTTGGATTATTGCTTTCTCTGGGAGATGCGTCCATTCATCTGTCCGGATGGTTTTCTTACACGACGTTTGCGGGATACATGCTTATCACAAGTAGCAACTTTGTTGCCTCTATTAAGATTTCTCTTGTTATTACATCTGGTAGTACATTTTCGTTGCATCTTTTGGGCGTGCTTCACCTGGGAAACTTGAGCAAGGAGTTCTGCTCTTGCCGACACTTGACGCAGACGTTTTGGCGACGGTCGGTCCAAGGCACGAGATGTTTTTGATTTATTAACAAGTTCACTGGAAGACGATGCATTGCTGTCCTCGCCATCACTGCCTGATCGTTTATATACAGACATGCTCGGATGCTCTATCAGCAAGTTTTCCAGGTCTGTAATTCCAACTTGTTGAGCCTGGTCGTTTCCTGCAGTAAAACATGAAGGTGGCGTAAGAATCCAGGCCTCGTTTGAGCGCCCATGATGCGTACGTACAAATAAATGATGAGAATGCGACACCGGACTCGGCGAGTCTGGAGTGGAATGTTTTGAAGGACTAGAAGATTCACTCTTGCAAGGACTTATATTATGTGTAGAGTCACCCATTGAGCTAGACGAGTCAGTGGAGTCACCATGGTTACAGTTGCCAATGTAACAGGTCACATGACTTCGGTGACTGGCTGGTTGGTTACCAAAGCAACAGTCTGTAAGAGAAGCAGGACTATTAGTCACTCTCCCCAACTCATAACTTTCAAATATACTGCAATTCTAAGAATAATTTTTTTTTTAAATATTTATTACCTAATTTAGCTTTCAATAATTGTGTAAGTTTTTATTTTATTCTTTGCATAATTAATTAATTATTACATATATCCAAATTCAGCATATTCCAGCTTTAAAACGTTTCTAGAAACTACAAAAAATTAACAATTTATAATTAAATTTATATAATTACGAGGTATTTTCGTGCAAGCAAATTTATGAAAAACAAATTATTATTATAAAAAATGCTATTATATTGTACATCTATGCAACATAAAAATACATTGTACATGTAATTATGTCTAATCTATACAATGACATTGTTACATCAATGTTAAGACAATATAAAAGTACATTGTAAATTATGAAAGTATATGATGGCTATGCTATATACTACAACACGGAGAGTGGCTAACCATTACAAGAATGCACACATTAACTAGACTAACCACTGACCAGACTAACCACTGACCAGACTAACCAATGAGATGACACTCAGGTCACAATGAGAATGGAGTTTGTGTAAATTTTGTGCCAGTGTCTGTCACAGCATGCAATGATTTATGAAACATGATTTACTTTGTGGAAGTCGTGATAGTGGAGTGGTAGCGCTTTCGCTTCAGGTGCCAAAGGCCCGGAGTTTGAGCCCCGCTTGGGTCGTTACGATTGTGCCCTTAGGCAAGACATTTAAATTCCACGTTGCCTCTTCTTGAGAGTGATTAATACAAGTTCTAAGAACTGGTTTCGCAATTAACCCTTTCAACACCACAGACCTCTAAATTGGCTTACAAAAAAGTGTAGATCCAGATGAGCCGGCTCATAACGAGCCGTCTCATCAGGATCTGCACTTTTTTCAAGTAATATAACTATTTTTAGAATTTTTTTTACCCATTTTGATAAATGAACTGATCCAAATGTAATTTTGTTATTAATTTATTGGTCTAAAAATATCATGGACCAGTCCATGTCAGTTACTTGGTGTTGAAAGGGTTAAGCTAAAATAAATTTGTATGAACTAAAGATTTATGACATCAGTCTGAAGGATTTTTTTTTTACTTTTATTTATCGTAGCTACCGGTTGCCGATATGAGCGACGCCTCCTGAAGAGATTAGTCATTTTAAGATTTTTGGAGGATAGTGCAATGATACAGACAGAAACCCATTCCAGAGTCTCCTCTGATTCTTTTACGTGCATGGTGTAAAGCACCGATAGATCTCGGTTTAAAGTCCCATCTGAAAGACTGTTAATTTTATTAGGGTCAGACGGGGGATCGAACATGCGATCACTGGATTACCAGTCCAACGTGTTACCACTGGACTACAGATCCATCTGTTACGAAGGATTGTTTTCAAAATATTCTCATGATGTAATGTTCCGATAAGATTCTACGTACCGCATACCCCCGTTTAAACACACCCTCCCTAATAAATGCCCCCTCCCTAATAAACGCCCCCCCCCCCCATTTTGAAGGAAAACAAAATAATTCTCACCTCAGTGCCCGCTGCTATCATAGTCTGTACTGCTAGAAACACAGTGGTCTGTGTCGATGTCAAGAGGTATGAAGAAAGGGTGGGCGTTTAAAGGAGTCCCAGACATACTTTGCATATAATTTGTCGCAAATTGCATCGCCCCCGGGGGCATTTAAACGGGGGTATACATACGGTAAGTGATCAGCCTGTCACGTCAATAACTGTATATCAAAGTGTTACCCTACATTATTTGAGAAAGTATACCATTTATTATTCGGGTCAGTCTATGGGATGTAGGAAATGGGGTAGTCCAAGTATATCGATGATGACGAACATTGTGTTTGGTTCTTCATGGTTGGACAATACCAATTAATGCCAGATTGAAAACGAGCCGAGCCGAAAAGCTGAATATAACTAAGAATGGAAATTGGTGTGTGTGCGCGCGCGCGCGCGCGTGTGCGCGTGTGTGAAGGGGGTGGGGGTAACAATGTTGAGCACTGGGTGTGTGGGTGGGGGTAACAATGTTGTGCACTGGGTGTGTGGGAGGGGGCATAACAATGTTGTGCACTGGGTGTGTGGGAGGGGGGCATAACAATGTTGTGCACTGGGTGTGTGGGGGGGGGCATAACAATGTTGTGCACTGGGTGTGTGAGAGGGGAGCATAACAATGTTGTGCACTGGGTGTGTGGAGGGGGGCATAACAATGTTGTGCACCGGGTGTGTGGGAGGGGGGCATAACAATGTTGTGCACTGGGTGTGTGGGAGGGGGGCATAACAATGTTGTGCACTGGGTGTGTGGGAGGGCAGCATAACAATGCTGTGCACTGGGTGTGTGGGAGGGCAGCATAACAATGTTGTGCACTGGGTGTGTGGGGGGGGGGGCATAACAATGTTGTCCACTGGGTGTGTGGGAGGGGGGGGCATAACAATGTTGTGCACTGGGTGTGTGGGAGGAGCATAACAATGTTGTGCACTGGGTGTCTGGGAGGGGGCATAACAATGTTGTGTACTGGGTGTGTGGGCGGGGGCATAACAATGTTGTGTACTGGGTGTGTGGGAGGGGAGCATAACAATGTTGTGTACTGGGTGTGTGGGAGGGGGCATAACAATGTTGTGTACTGGGTGTGTGGGAGGGGAGCATAACAATGTTGTGTACTGCATAACAATGTTGTGCACTGGGTGTGTGGGAGGGGAGCATAACAATGTTGTGCACTGGGTGTCTGGGAGGGGGCATAACAATGTTGTGTACTGGGTGTGTGGGCGGGGCATAACAATGTTGTGTACTGGGTGTGTGGGAGGGGAGCATAACAATGTTGTGTACTGGGTGTGTGGGAGGGGGCATAACAATGTTGTGTACTGGGTGTGTGGGAGGGGAGCATAACAATGTTGTGTACTGGGTGTGTGGGAGGGGGCATAACAATGTTGTGCACTGGGTGTGTGGGAGGGGAGCATAACAATGTTGTGCACTGGGTGTGTGGGAGGGGGGCATAACAATGTTGTGCACTGGGTGTGTGGGAGGGGGGCATAACAATGTTGTGCACTGGGTGTGTGGGAGGGGGCATAACAATGTTGTGCACTGGGTGTGTGGGAGGGGGCATAACAATGTTGTGCACTGGGTGCGTGGGAGGTGGGCATAACAATGTTGTGCACTGGGTGTGTGGGAGGGGGGCATAACAATGTTGTGCACTGGGTGTGTGGGAGGGGGCATAACAATGTTGTGCACTGGGTGTGTGGGAGGGGGGCATAACAATGTTGTGCACTGGGTGTGTGGGAGGGGGGCATAACAATGTTGTGCACTGGGTGTGTGGGAGGGGGCATAACAATGTTGTGCACTGGGTGTGTGGGAGGGGGGCATAACAATGTTGTGCACTGGGTGTGTGGGAGGGGGGCATAACAATGTTGTGCACTGGGTGTGTGGGAGGGGGCATAACAATGATGGGTTGTGCACTGGGTGGGTGTGGGAGGGGGGCATAACAATGTTATGCACTGGGTGTGTGGGAGGGGGCATAACATGTTGTGCACTGTTGTGCATGGGTGTGTGGGAGGGGGGCATAACAATGTTGTGCACTGCGTGTGTGGGTGGGGGCATAACAATGTTGTGCACTGGTGTGTGGGAGGGGGCATAACAATGTTGTGACCTGCATGTGTGGGTGGGGGCATAACAATGTTGTGCACTGGGTGTGTGGGAGGGGGCATAACAATGTTGTGCACTGGGTGTGTGGGAGGGGGCATAACAATGTTGTGCACTGGGTGTGTGGGAGGGGGCATAACAATGTTGTGACCTGCGTGTGTGGGTGGGGGCATAACAATGTTGTGCACTGGGTGTGTGGGAGGGGGCATAACAATGTTGTGCACTGGGTGTGTGGGAGGGGGCATAACAATGTTGTGACCTGCGTGTGTGGGGTGGGGGCATAACAATGTTGTGCACTGGGTGTGTGGGAGGGGGGCATAACAATGTTGTGCACTGCGTGTGTGGGTGGGGGCATAACAATGTTGTGCACTGCGTGTGTGGGTGGGGGCATAACAATGTTGTGCACTGCGTGTGTGGGTGGGGGCATAACAATGTTTTCCACTAACAGTCAACAAAAAAGCCCTAAGAAGCCCAAAATTGCTCCTGACATTATTTTACCCAGTGACCCTGCATCACCAAATTGGTATAGGCCATTGCTAGGATGCATTTAATTCCCAAGGTGCCAAATTCCTACAATAGGCTCATAAGAAAAAATGGTCTCTCCTCAAACCTGACCTAGTGAGTTAGTTTTCCCAAGTACTTGAGCAAACTTGGTGTATGTAAAGATGTTACCGGTCACATCTGGCAACATTCCTTCAAGTAGGTTCATTATTAAGTTGACATTATGACTTAGTTTTTTACCCTAGCGATCTACTGACCAAACTAGGCAGCATTCCTAGAAATAGTTCATGAGTATTAGTAAATTGAAGATTCCCCATATAAGTTCAGCTTTCCTAGAAATAGTTCACGAGTATTAGTAAATTGAAGATTCCCCATAAATTTGTTCGGAAGGCGTCGTAAAAATGCTACGTACACTACCTGGATTGTCGAAACATTCCGACTTATCGGTTCATGAGAAGAAATTGTTTAATGGTTTCCTTTAACTCTGCATGCATGCTGGGTAAAATAAAGGCTATAAATAGTTCAAATTGTAGCAGACGGACAATTCATTAATTAATACCTTTTTCTTATTTGTAACTGAAAACTCTGGAAATAGGTCATGGAATTTCATTAGAATTGTGTTGCTACGATACAGTTCTATTGAAATACCATGACATATTAGACTGTTTTTTTCATCGCTAGCGTGCAAAGTGTTAAGCTGACCCCATTTGAACGAAACATGGTAGAGGTTGGTGTTAGGATGTTTACGCAGCAGATTAAGTGTGTACAATTTGGTGACATATGGAAGCAGGCGAGTAGCTGGTCTATTTAGCAGGTGAAGGCCACGGCAAGCGAAAAACAGTAGGTGCGTTATCGTAGGTGGGTCAGGCGGCATACTCCAACATAGCCTCTGCACTTTTAGAGTACGAGACGCTTTATTGCATGCTACTTTATAATATACACATTCATTTCGTCGTTCTTTTTTGCGGAGCCAGGTGTAGACCCAGGCATACGAGGCGGCGGCTTATAGGCAGCTACACACCTGTATGGAAGGATGAATGCAATTGCCGTATAAATGGCGACACACGCTTAGGAGAACAAGAATTCCATTCTAAATATCCCAAATAATTACTAGTATATTATTCATTTATTTCCACAAGTTATTTTTTCCCATGTCAAAAGATTTGACAACTTTATTTATTTTACAACGATTGCGAAGCAAGTTCTAACAACTTATATTAATCACTTTCGTTGGAGCGGATGAAAGCGTAAATGTGGTCATTTGTGTGGGAGGAAATCGGAGAAAACCCACCTGTTCGATCTGGCGATGACAACTGTACCATTTCACATACTTCCATGTCGGAGGATTGAACCCGGGTTGCATTGGTGAGAAGCACTAAAAGCATTGGTGGCACTAACCACTGCACTAAACGGACAGCCATGACAGATTTGACATTAAAATAAATAGAACGATAAAACTTGAATAGATTTGTTCTACAATTACACTCGGTAGTTTGTAGACTAAATATTTCGCTATTTACGTATTCTTGAAATATGTAATATATTTTTCAGGTTTAAAAGTTCCAGCGTACACGGTAGTATTATTATTAAGTTGTACGTGTTCAACTATTAAGACCACCGCCGAAATACACTACTATTATACCATATTTGATCATGGGTCATTTTTGACTTACTTCATATGTTATTATGTTTGCTTGTATTTGATGAAATAAAAACTACCATATACCACCCTTAAAATATGTCTCCCAAGTTCTACATGGCTGTCCTCCATAGCATATTGTCAACTAAATACACAATTCATGCTAGTGCACATACACGACTATAACACACTATACATTGTACACATCATGAACATATAGACATACCTGTATGTTCCACCACCACCCATTCCTTGTCCTTCGTTACTTCCGGTTCCATGTCCACAGTCTCGTCTTCATCTGTCTTCGGCTCTTCAGTTGCAGAACCAAACAGGTAACTGGCCCAGCTCAACATTTTTCCTGCAAAGAGCCAAAACAAATGTTAGTTATTTACAAATTCAATTGCCTTCATAAATTAACATCTTTTTACATTTTCATGAACCATACTATTAAGATTCAGGGTGACGATGTGCTAAACTTGAAACTGTCCACAAACAAAGCCACAGATTCAACTGAACTTGGAAACGTAGTTTTTGAGGTCAGTTAAGAGGACATCAGCCGTTTTGACAAATTTGACAGTGCAAATAAAATGCACTTGGCATCTAATGGAGATCGGTATTCAGCTGTCGGTTATAATTGCATTGGTTACAGTTAGTCCTAGATAAAAATGAAGTGTAAGTCATGACAGCGCAGTAGTAGCATGTTTGCTTCAGGTGCCATTGGCAGTTACGATTGTTTCCTTACGCAAGGCGCTCAAATTTCTCATTGCCTCTCCGTCCTCCATCAACATGCGATGGATTCCATCAGGAATGAGGTCTCGAGAGCGATTAATCTAATGTTGTCAAAACTTTTTCCGCAGTCCAATAAAAATAAATTTGCATAAACTAAACTAATAAAATGAAGGATAGCCATTAGTTTGTGAACATTTTGCCGAAGTAGAGGCATCCTTGTAATAATACATCACAAGATTGGTGCGGATTCAACTGCGATTTACTGGGG
This sequence comes from Archivesica marissinica, assembly GCA_014843695.1. Taxonomy (NCBI): domain Eukaryota; kingdom Metazoa; phylum Mollusca; class Bivalvia; order Venerida; family Vesicomyidae; genus Archivesica; species Archivesica marissinica. The sequence goes on from CM026395.1 coordinate 11,772,131, forward strand.
GTATTTTTTAATTTATCATCGCCCCCTGGTTAATTGGGGCCATGCCTCCAGAAATCTATTGATTTTTTTTTTTTTTGGGAGGATAGTGCAATATACAGAAGCATCCCTGGTGTCCGGTGTGTAGCACCCGATACACGTTCTACATGCCCGGTGTGTAGCACCCGATACACGTTCTACGTGCCCGGTGTGTAGCACATGATACACGTTCTACATGCCCGGTGTGTAGCACCTGACACACATTCTACGTGCCCGGTGTGTAGCACCCGATACACGTTCTACGTGCCCGGTGTGTAGCACCCAACACAAGTGTGTAGCACCCGATACACGTTATACGTGCCCGGTGTGTAGCACCCGATACACGTTATACGTGCCCGGTGTGTAGCACCCGATACACGTTATACGTGCCCGGTGGTGTGTAGCACCCGATACACGTTCTACGTGCCCGGTGTGTAGCACCCGATACACGTTCTACGTGCCCGGTGTGTAGCACCCGATACACGTTATACGTGCCCGGTGTGTAGCACCCGATACACGTTCTAAATTCCATATAGGTATAGGATATAAGCCGAAAATGATCCAATATGTAAAATATTGGACTGTGTGAGGTGCGTTGGACTACATGAGATTCTGGTCTTTATTATGAACATTGGTTTGGCTACTACATTGTCAATGTATGTCGTATTGGTAATGGCGTCAAGAGGTGCTTCTATGAGGGAAAGGGTAAATGTACATCGTATTGGTAATGGCGTCGAGAGGTGCTTCTGTGAGGTAAAGGGTTACGTTTGATTGGGTTGCACTGTTGGTTAATGGAATGGGTAACATTTGATTGGGTTCCACTGTTGGTTAATGGAATGGGTTACGTTTGATTGGGTTGCACTGTTGGTTAATGGAATGGGTTACGTTTGATTGGGTTGCACTGTTGGTTAATGGAATGGGTTACGTTTGATTGGGTTGCACTGTTGGTTAATGGAATGGGTTACGTTTGATTGGGTTGCACTGTTGGTTAATGGAATGGGTTACGTTTGATTGGGTTGCACTGTTGGTTAATGGAATGGGTTACGTTTGATTGGGTTGCACTGTTGGTTAATGGAATGGGTTACGTTTGATTGGGTTGCACTGTTGGTTAATGGAATGGGTTAGACTATGATTGGGTTGCACTGTTGGTTAATGGAATGGGTTAGACTATGCTAATTTTATATTTCTCCAGTTAATGGTGGAGGAAGACCCTGATTATCCCTTCGAGTAGTATTTCAGCCACCCAGATAGAACCACCAACCTTCCACAAGTCAGTTGGATAGCTTCCTCACAAGAATGACATTAATACCACAGTGGGATTCGAACATACAGCAGTGAGAGATAAATGATTTGTAGTCAATGACGGGTTCAACTGCCTTGTTACCTATTATTTGCATACAATTAAAAACAAATGAGTAGTCAATCCTGTGTTAGTGGTCACCTCAGCTCTATTAAGCAACCAACCTATTTTAAGCAGCCAGTTGCCAGATTCCCAATATGTTGTTTAATTATACATTAAATTTTGACCTCTATTAAGCAGCCACCTGTGCTAAGCAGCCACTTACTGTGATTCCTGTCGCTGGTTTCTTAAGACAGACTTGACTGTATTACAGGATAGCAGACATATGTTTATGTACACGAAACAGAGAAGACTAAATTATCAATATCAAGTGTTTACATGTATATTCAAACTCGAGTTTCACAATAGGCTACACTACACGTATGCCGTTAACCCATTCAACCCCAAGTAACTGACATGGACTGTGCATGCTATTTTTAGACCAATAAATTAATAAGAAAATTACATTTGGACCAGTTCATTTATCAAAATGGGTAATTTTATCTAAAAATAGTAATAATTATTACTGGCAAAAAAGTGCAGATCCTGATGAGACGGCTCGTTACGAGCCGGCTCATCTGGATCTACACTTTTCATAAGCCTATTTAGAGGCCTGTGGGGTTGAAAGGGTTAAAGTTTATGACCCCTAAAATGAACAGGTCAATATGCACTATCTATACATATAGTCGGTCAAAAGTTATATAGCCTCTAAATAAATTTGTATCCATTCGACTTGGATCACAGTCATTGTCCTATTTGTAGCCTGAAAATAAAAACACCGTTTTAAGATGGATGGATGGACATATGACATCGATAGCCTGGTTGGGACACAATACCAGTATTTCAGGTTTTCGTAACCCTGTAACAGGTTATTACCCTCAAGTTTAATAAATTTCGGCGGCTATAAGTGATTTTAATAAATGTTATATTTGGGTGGTATAATTGGGCCATATAACCAGTGTGATAGTAACCACCAACCTACTTAATGTTGACCACAGGATGACCACTTGAGGTCAATTTAGTCCTATATAAGCATAGTGTAAATCGGCCTCATTTGACCACTGGGTGACCTCTCAGGGTCAATTTAGTCCTACATAAGCATAGTGTAAATCGGCCTCATTTGACCACTGGGTGACCTCTCAGGGTCAATTTAGCCTTACATATGCACGAGGGTTCATTCACTGGAGATGAACTAATGGAATAATATTGTTGACCCAATTTGTTGTACAAGGACTAGTGGAGTTGTGTTTTCTGGCAGAACTGGGACACAAAAAACTCCATACATATTGCCATACCTTTTATGCGTGTTCCCATTAATACCAAACCCTTTCAGGACCTATACACGTTTTCCTTGGCAGGCGCAGCCGACCTAAGTGGGTTAACCAGTTTTTTTTAAATTGCCGACAGAAGTGGTGCAGACAAACATTCAAACAGAAGGAATTAACCCTGGGGGATGGGGAGGGATCCAGGGTATGTGCTGGATACCTGTGATTTTGGGAAATATTCCTATATTCCACCTTGTGCCAAATTTTTTAATTAGCAGGAAGCTTTGTCTGTATTACCACCATAGTGCGGATAATTACTGCCTGAAGATTCACTCAGTACAACATTAACAAAAGCTAAAACAAAACCATCTGCCATGTACATTAAATGTGTACATCAAAGTTCACAGTACTTAAATTAACTGCAATGTTTCTTTTTCAAACATTGTAGAAAAGCTACAGGACTCTATCTAAATATGAATTTCTCCAGCCATTCAACAGTATTCAATGCACCTAGAATTCATTTTTTTATCATAAAAATATTTTGCCCAGTGTAATATAAAACAAAAATATTTCTCTAGAATATACAGTCAAATTATATGTCAGCAATGAACATTGACATCATCATCTAAAAAAAAAATGCTTACCGTTATTATCAAATTTTATCATTTTATTTTCAAGATATCACCAAATCAACTTAAAAGTTTATAACATACACAATGGCTATTGTATGCAGGACAGATAAACATGTGCAAGTCTGATAAGAATGCATACACAATGATATCCCAGGAGCCAATAGAAAATGTGCGATTGCTTTTTTCATGCAAGGTGATATAACCACTGTTTTCCATGGGGGATTACAATTAACACATAAGTGAGGCCCTAACATACAAAAGGTTTTAAAACGTTACATTATGCATAGGATGTAAGCCGAAAACGATCCAATATGTAAACTATTGGACTGTGAGGCGCGTAGCGCCGAGGACAGTACCACTATTCTACATATTGGATCCGTTTGAGGCTTATATCTTACTTAAAACACACACTTATATTACAAGATGTTACTGATTAAAATTGTTAATTTCATACATTTACGCATAGGATTTGATCAAATACACTGGCCATATTTGTTTTTTTATTTAATTTCATACAATATTCTATATACTTGTTGACCTGGCCCCTAATGTGTTAAAGATTTGCCTAAGCGTAAAAATAAATATTTTATAACAGGGCACATTGCTACAAATTGATAAACATCTGCACCATTGTGTGTATGTCCAAACAGAATTACACGTGTATCCATACAAATATCAGTTTGTCTTGAGAATGTACATGTTGGTTATTGATTATGTATTAATAAAATCCAATAATTCAATTGCTATAATAACGGGTCAATGTTCCCATGGTAACAACTAAACTGTGTAGCAAGAAGGCACTGTGAGGGAACCACCAATGTGTACAATTCATGTCTAAAAGTATTTATGAAAGCAACTGCTGTGTCTAAATTTGGTGAATTTCGATTTCATATTATAATAATGTTAGACTGTGTGTGCTCCCATTTGGTTCTATATTTCTCTTCAGAAGTTACTGGTGGAGGAAGATCCCCTCTGAGCAGTATTTCATGTATGGCACCCAGGTAGAACCGCCAGCCTTCTGCAAACCAGCTGAATAGCTTCCTCATGAATCCAACAATGGCACCCAAGTAGAACCGCCAGCCTTCTACAAACCAGCTGGATAGCTTCCTCATGAATCCAACACCGCCAGTGGGATTCGAACCTACAGTGGTGAGGGACAAGGGACAGGTGATTTGAAGCGAACGACCATAACCACTATATTTACTATTTTCAATAAGTTATTTTAAGCATTAAATTTGTGTAAGCACAAGATTGTTTGAGTGAAATTAACTTATAAATTACCTCCCTGTATGGTTATCTATTTACAAAGTTAAATGGTGATTTACTGAAGATAACACAAAGGTAAATTTGCATATAATTTTTTTTATTTTATTTAAGTTTATTTAACGTTGCTACCGGTTTCCCATTTGAGCGACGGGCAGTTTACCTAACACATTTCCTGGGCAGGCTCCAACGGTTAACCAGTACTTGGTGCACCAACCTCTGTAAGAAACTGCCAACTTTTTCATATAAATGAGACACGGTCTGAGCGGGGCTCGAACCCATGACCATTTTCATTTCCCTATTTGAAGGGGGAAAAAACATTCTTAGAGACTTTAGAATGTAACTAGGCCATCGGGCTCGTCTTAATTATGTACATATATAATTATGTACATGTATAATTATGTACATGATGCATAATTATGTACATGTATAATTATATACATACATACTTTCTGGTGATGAAATTTCGATATACCGGTACTGAAAATAATTATAACATAAAAAAATTAACCCTAATATACTTTATCGGGATATAAAATTATCGAAAATCACAAATTAAAACGAAATAAAATAGTTCTCACCTATCCAAGTGTTAGATTTTGTTCAAGTATTATTTTCTATAATATGTTTATCTCTTATACCAGATCTGTGGAGGAATTCCTTATTTGTAGAGTTTATTAAAATTCACACTAATAAGTTATGGTTAATCGACAGAAGACCGATCCAATCTATTTATTTACTTTATTGCACAACGTTGCGTCAGTGACAAATCACATAAGGTTTATTTAGGTATGATTCTGTCATCCGTATAGTTTTATTCTGTTAAAATAGAATACATGTCATAAAAGTGATAAAACCAATACAAAGTCAATGTCAACATAGTACATGTGAACATCAAAGTGCAGAGTAGATGACATATAATCAATGTCAACATGGTACCAGTACATGTGAACATCAAAGTGCAGAGTAGATGACATATAATCAATGTCAACATGGTACCAGTACATGTGAACATCAAAGTGCAGAGTAGATGACATATAATCAATGTCAACATGGTACCGGTACATGTGAACATCAAAGTGCAGAGTAGATGACATATAATCCATGTCAACATAGTACATGTGAACATCAAAGTGCAGAGTAGATGACATATAATCCATGTCAACATAGTACCGGTACATGTGAACATCAAAGTGCAGAGTAGATGACATATAATCCATGTCAACATAGTACCGGTACATGTGAACATCAAAGTGCAGAGTAGATGACATATAATCAATGTCAACATAGTACCGGTACATGTGAACATCAAAGTGCAGAGTAGATGACATATAATCCATGTCAACATAGTATATGTGAACATCAAAGTGCAGAGTAGATGACATATAATCAATGTCAACATAGTACATGTGAACATCAAAGTGCAGAGTAGATGACATATAATCAATGTCAACATAGTACATGTGAACATCAAAGTGCAGAGTAGATGACATATAATCAATGTCAACATAGTACATGTGAACATCAAAGTGCAAAGTAGATGACATATAATCAATGTCAACATAGTACATGTGAACATCAAAGTGCAGAGTAGATGACATATAATCAATGTCAACATAGTACATGTGAACATCAAAGTGCAGAGTAGATGTCATATAATCAATGTCAACATACTACATGTGAACATCAAAGTGCAGAGTAGATGTCATATAATCAATACCAAGGATAACACAAAGTGCAGAGTAGATGACATATAATCAATACCAAGGATAACACAAAGTGCAGAGTAGATGACATATAATCAATACCAAGGATAACACAAAGTGCAGAGTAGATGACATATAATCAATGTCAACATACTACATGTGAACATCAAAGTGCAGAGTAGATGACATATAATCAATACCAAGGATAACACAAAGTGCAGAGTAGATGACATATAATCAATACCATAGTAATGTAACACAAAGTGCAGAGTAGATGACATATAATCAATGTCAACATAGTACATGTGAACATCAAAGTGCAGAGTAGATGACATATAATCAATCAACATAGTAGTAACACAAAGTGCAGAGTAGATGACATATAATCAATGTCAACATACCACATGTGAACACAAAGTGCAGAGTAGATGACATATAATCAATACCATAGTAATTAACACAAAGTGCAGAGTAGATGACATATAATCAATACCAAGGATAACACAAAGTGCAGAGTAGATGACATATAATCAATGTCAACATACTACATGTGAACATCAAAGTGCAGAGTAGATGACATATAATCAATACCAAGGATAACACAAAGTGCAGAGTAGATGACATATAATCAATACCAAGGATAACACAAAGTGCAGAGTAGATGACATATAATCAATACCAAGGATAACACAAAGTGCAGAGTAGATGACATATAATCAATACCAAGGATAACACAAAGTGCAGAGTAGATGACATATAATCAATACCAAGGATAACACAAAGTGCAGAGTAGATGACATATAATCAATACCAAGGATAACACAAAGTGCAGAGTAGATGACATATAATCAATACCAAGGATAACACAAAGTGCAGAGTAGATGACATATAATCAATACCAAAGATAACACACAGTGCAGAGTAATGACATATAATCAATACCAAGTATAACACAAAGTGCAGAGTAGATGACATATAATCAATACCAAGGATAACACACAGAGCAGAGTAGATGACATATAATCAATACCAAGGATAACACAAAGTGCAGAGTAGATGACATATAATCAATACCAAGGACAACACAAAGTGCAGAGTAGATGACATATAATCAATACCAAAGATAACACAAAGTGCAGAGTAGATGACATATAATCAATACCAAGGATAACACAAAGTGCAGAGTAGATGACATATAATCAATACCAAAGATAACACACAGTGCAGAGTAGATGACATATAATCAATACCAAGGATAACACACAGAGCAGAGTAGATGACATATAATCAATACCAAGGATAACACAAAGTGCAGAGTAGATGACATATAATCAATACCGAGGATAACACAAAGTGCAGAGTAGATGACATATAATCAATACCAAAGATAACACAAAGTGCAGAGTAGATGACATATAATCAATACCAAAGATAACACAAAGTGCAGCATAGATGACATATAATCAATACCAAGGACAACACAAAGTGCAGAGTAGATGACATATAATCAATACCAAAGATAACACAAAGTGCAGAGTAGATGACATATAATCAATACCAAGGATAACACAAAGTGCAGAGTAGATGACATATAATCAATACCAAGGATAACACAAAGTGCAGAGTAGATGACATATAATCAATACCAAAGATAACACAAAGTGCAGAGTAGATGACATATAATCAATACCAAGGATAACACAAAGTGCAGAGTAGATGACATATAATCAATACCAAGGATAACACAAAGTGCAGAGTAGATGACATATAATCAATACCAAGGATAGCACAATTCGATCCCCCGTCTGACCCTAATAAAATTAACAGTCTTTCAGATGGGACGTTAAACCGAGGTCTCGTGTCGGTGCTTTACATCGTGCATGTAAAAGAACCAGAGGATACTCTGGAATGGGTCTCTGTCTGTATCATTGCACTATCCTCCAAAATCTAAAATAACTAATCTCTTCAGGAGGCGTCGCTCATATGGGCAACCGGTAGCAATGATAAATAAACGTAAAACACACACACACAAAGTGCAGAGTAGATGACATATAATCAATACCAAAAGGATAACACAAAGTGCAGAGTAGATGACATTTAATCAATACCAAGGATAACACAAACAGAGAGCAATAAAGCTGCCTTATTTCCATTGTGGACCTTAGAACTGATCATATGACATCGGAAAAGGCAAATTAGTCCACAAATTATTACACATATTGAATTACAGTTACACAGCACATGATTGTAAGATAACTGTAATTCAATATTCAAAATTCAATACATCAGCATGCCTTCCAATGACAGAATAAACACATTCAACTCAGCGTTTATTTATACCCATCACATAATCATCTCATTTTTATAAATATCTATTTTCAAATGGTATCGATATCAATTATGACGTTCACTCGAAATCATGATTTCATTTACATATTAGGGCTAAAGTATTGCAACAGATCTATATACATGTGTATAGTCAGTACGCAATATTGTAACATGTTGAGCAAGATCATAGCCTACAAACCACTGGAGCAGAAATAACGAACTGTATGTTAACCCATTCAACCCCAAGTAACTGACATGGACTGGTCCATGATATTCTTAGACCAATAAATGAATCAGAAAATTACATTCGGACCAGTTCATTTATCAAAATGGGTAATTTTATCTAAAAATAGTAATAATTATTACTGGCAAAAAAGTGCAGATCCTGATGAGACGGCTCGTTACGAGCCGGCTCATCTGGATCTACACTTTTCATAAGCCTATTTAGAGGCCTGTGGGGTTGAAAGGGTTAATTTGCAGACACTTGGTTAGTTTATACAACGTTAATTTAGCTCGATTGCGAAACAAGTTCTTTCAAACTTATATTAATCACTCTCGAGACCTCATTCCTGATGGAATCCATCGCCATGAAGGAGAGAAGAGGCAATGTGGAATTTAAATGCCTTGCCTAAGGGCACAATCGTAACGGCTCCAGCGGGTCTGAACTCCGGACCGTTCGCACCTGAAGCGAACGTGCATCCACTGCGCTATCACGACACTTGGTTAGCCAGGGAACAGGCCAGGCTTCGATATAATTTGCCTGGTCAGTCAAATAAATATATTTTAACACTGAGACTATTAATTGGGCTGTATTGAGTTTCTGATCATGTCATTTTCCCAGAAGTTAAACAGTGAAAAATTGACAGACTGGAACCCAGGCTAATGCTTGGTGTTAAGTTTGCACTTCTGGCCCCCCCAAACTATTTCTTGTATTTATATTTTAACCCTTTCAACACCACAGACCTCTAAATAGGCTTACAAAAAGTGTAGATCCAGATGAGCCGGCTTGTGACGAGCCGTCTCATCAGGATCTGCACTTTTTGCAAGTAATATTACTATTTTAATAAAACAAATTACCCATTCTGGTAAATGAACTGATCCAAATGTAATTTTCTTATTCATTTTATTGGTCTAAAAATATCATGGACCAGTCCATGTCAGTTACTTGGTGTCGAATGGGTTAAGGACATTACGATACACCATAGGCACAATAGCTTAGGTCGTACGCCGCCTTCCCAGCTATTAGTGGTGGAGGAAGACCTCTCGGGTTCCCATCTTAGCAGCATTAGAACCACTGACCTACTGCAAACCAGCTGGATAGATTCCCCATTTGAAAGAATTGTACACCCCAGTGGGACTCGAACCTACAGAAGTGAGAGGCAAGTGATATCAAGTCAGAGACCGTAATAACTCGGCCCCTACCCATAAGCAGTACAGCATGACTTGTCACATTGTACAATATAAAGGCACGGTCTGCCTCATTGTACAATATAAAGGCACGGTCTGCCTCATTGTAAAATATAAAGGCACGGTCTGCCTCATTGTAAAATATAAAGGCGAGGTCTGCCTCATTGTACAATATAAAGGCACGTCTGCCTCATTGTACAATATAAAGGCACGGTCTGCCACATTGTACAATATAAAGGTGGGGCCTACCTCATTGTACAGGTCTGCCTCATTGTACAATATAAAGGCGAGGTCTGCCACATTGTACAATATAAAGGCGAGGTCTGCCTCATTGTACAATATAAAGGCGAGGTCTGCCTCATTGTACAATATAAAGGCGAGGTCTGCCACATTGTACAATATAAAGGCGAGGTCTGCCTCATTGTAAAATATAAAGGCACGGTCTGCCTCATTGTACAATATAAAGGCACGGTCTGCCTCATTGTACAATATAAAGGCAGGGTCTGCCACATTGTACTATATAAAGGCGAGGTCTGCCTCATTGTACAATATAAAGGCACGGTCTGTCACATTGTGCAATATAAAGGTGAGGTCTGCCTCATTGTTCAATATAAAGGCAAGGTCTGTCACATTGTGCAATATAAAGGCACGGTCTGCCACATTGTACAATATAAAGGCATGGTCTGCCTCATTGTACAATATAAAGACAAGGTCTGCCTCACTGTACAATATAAAGGCAGGGTCTGCCACATTGTACAATACAATGGCGAGGTCTGCCTCATTGTACAATATAAAGGCAAGGTCTGCCTCATTGTACAATATAAAGGCACGGTCTGCCTCATTGTACAATATAAAGGCGAGGTCTGCCACACTGTACAATATAAAGGCGAGGTCTGCCACACTGTACAATATAAAGGCGAGGTCTGCCACACTGTACAATATATAGGCGAGATCTGCCTCATTGTACAATATAAAGGCAAGGTCTGTCACATTGTACAATATAACGGCAAGGTCTGCCTCATTGTACAATATAAAGGCACGGTCTGCCACATTGTACAATATAAAGGCACGGTCTGCCTCATTGTACAATATAAAGGCACGTTCTGACTCATTGTACAATATAAAGGCACGGTCTGCCTCATTGTACAATATAAAAGCGGGGTCTGCCACATTGTACAATATAAAGGCGAGGTCTGCCTCATTGTACAATATAAAGGCGAGGTCTGCCTCATTGTACAATATAAAGGCGAGGTCTGCCACATTGTACAATATAAAGGCGGGGTCTGCCACATTGTACAATATAAAGGCACGGTCTGCCTCATTGTACAATATAAAGGCAAGGTCTGTCACATTGTACAATATAAAGGCACGGTCTGCCTCATTGTACAATATAAAGGCGAGGTCTGCCTCATTGTACAATATAAAGGCGAGGTCTGCCTCATTGTACAATATAAAGGCGAGGTCTGCCACACTGTACAATATAAAGGCGGGGTCTGCCACATTGTACAATATAAAGGCACGGTCTGCCTCATTGTACAATATAAAGGCGAGGTCTGCCACATTGTACAATATAAAGGCGAGGTCTGCCACATTGTACAATATAAAGGCGGGGTCTGCCACATTGTACAATATAAAGGCGAGGTCTGCCTCATTGTACAATATAAAGGTGAGGTCTGCCTCATTGTACAATATAAAGGCGAGGTCTGCCACACTGTACAATATAAAGGCACGGTCTGCCTCATTGTACAATATAAAGGCGAGGTCTGCCTCATTGTACAATATAAAGGCGAGGTCTGCCACATTGTACAATATAAAGGCGAGATCTGCCTCATTGTACAATATAAAGGCAAGGTCTGCCTCATTGTACAATATAAAGGCGAGGTCTGCCTCATTGTACAATATAAAGGCGAGGTCTGCCTCATTGTACAATATAAAGGCGAGGTCTGCCTCATTGTACAATATAAAGGCGAGGTCTGCTCATTGTACAATATAAAGGCACGGTCTGCCTCATTGTACAATATAAAGGCGAGGTCTGCCTCATTGTACAATATAAAGGCGAGGTCTGCCACATTGTACAATATAAAGGCGAGGTCTGCCTCATTGTACAATATAAAGGCGAGGTCTGCCATATTGTACAATATAAAGGCGAGGTCTGCCTCATTGTACAATATAAAGGCGAGGTCTGCCACATTGTACAATATAAGTTTAAACTTTATTTATTTTACAGCGATTGCGAAGCACGTTTTAGCAACTTATATTAATCACTCTCGTTGGCGCGGATGAAAGCGTATATGTGGTCATTTGTGTGGGAGGAAACCTGAGTACCCGGAGAAAACCCACCTGTCCGATCTGACAACCATACCATCTCAATATACAATACAATATAAAGGCGAGGTCTGCCACATTGTACAATATAAAGGCGAGGTCTGCCACATTGTACAATATAAAGGCGAGGTCTGCCTCATTGTACAATATAAAGGCGAGGTCTGCCTCATTGTACAATAGAAAGGCGAGGTCTGCCACATTGTACAATATAAAGGCGAGGTCTGCCTCATTGTACAATATAAAGGCGAGGTCTGCCTCATTGTACAATATAAAGGCGAGGTCTGCCTCATTTTACAATATAAAGGCGAGGTCTGCCTCATTGTACAATATAAAGGCGAGGTCTGCCTCATTGTACAATATAAAGGCGAGGTCTGCCTCATTGTACAACATAAAGGCGAGGTCTGCCTCATTGTACAATATAAAGGTGAGGTCTGTCACATTGTACAATATAAAGGTGAGGTCTGCCTCATTGTACAATATAAAGGCGAGGTCTGCCTCATTGTACAATATAAAGGCAAGGTCTGACACATTGTACAATATAAAGGCGAGGTCTGACACATTGTACAATATAAAGGCGGGGTCTGACACATTGTACAATATAAAGGCGGGGTCTGACACATTGTACAATATAAAGGCGAGGTCTGCCACATTGTACAATATAAAGGCGAGGTCTGACACATTGTACAATATAAAGGCGAGGTCTGTCACATTGTACAATATAAAGGCGAGGTCTACCTCATTGTACAATATAAAGGCGAGGTCTCCCACATTGTACAATATAAAGGCGAGGTCTGCCACATTGTACAATATATAGGCGAGGTCTGCCATATTGTACCATATATAGGCGAGGTCTGCCACATTGTACAATATAAGTTTAAACTTTATTTATTTTACAGCGATTGCGAAGCACGTTTTAGCAACTTATATTAATCACTCTCGTTGGCGCGGATGAAAGCGTATATGTGGTCATTTGTGTGGGAGGAAACCTGAGTACCCAGAGAAAACCCACCTGTCCGATCTGACAACCATACCATCTCAATATACAATACAATATAAAGGCGAGGTCTGCCACATTGTACAATATAAAGGCGAGGTCTGCCCATTGTACAATATAAAGGCGAGGTCTGCCTCATTGTACAATATAAAGGCGAGGTCTGCCACATTGTACAATATAAAGGCGAGGTCTGCCTCATTGTACAATATAAAGGCGAGGTCTGCCTCATTGTACAATATAAAGGCGAGGTCTGCCTCATTTTACAATATAAAGGCGAGGTCTGCCTCATTGTACAATATAAAGGCGAGGTCTGCCTCATTGTACAATATAAAGGCGAGGTCTGCCTCATTGTACAACATAAAGGCGAGGTCTGCCTCATTGTACAATATAAAGGTGAGGTCTGTCACATTGTACAATATAAAGGTGAGGTCTGCCTCATTGTACAATATAAAGGCGAGGTCTGCCTCATTGTACAATATAAAGGCAAGGTCTGACACATTGTACAATATAAAGGCGAGGTCTGACACATTGTACAATATAAAGGCGGGGTCTGACACATTGTACAATATAAAGGCGGGGTCTGACACATTGTACAATATAAAGGCGAGGTCTGCCACATTGTACAATATAAAGGCGAGGTCTGACACATTGTACAATATAAAGGCGAGGTCTGTCACATTGTACAATATAAAGGCGAGGTCTACCTCATTGTACAATATAAAGGCGAGGTCTCCCACATTGTACAATATAAAGGCGAGGTCTGCCACATTGTACAATATATAGGCGAGGTCTGCCATATTGTACCATATATAGGCGAGGTCTGCCATATTGTACAATATAAGTTTAAACTTTATTTATTTTACAGCGATTGCGAAGCACGTTTTAGCAACTTATATTAATCACTCTCGTTGGCGCGGATGACAGCGTATATGTGGTCGTTTGTGTGGGAGGAAACCTGAGTACCCGAAGAAAACCCACCTGTCCGATCTGACAACCATACCATCTCAATATACAATACAATATAAAGGCGAGGTCTGCCTCATTGTACAATATAAAGGCAAGGTCTGCCTCATTGTACATTATAAAGATGAGGTCTGCCACATTGTACAATATAAAGGCAAGGTCTGCCTCATTGTACAATATAAAGGCGACGTCTGCCTCATTGTACAATATAAAGGCACGGTCTGCCTCATTGTACAATATAAAGGCAAGGTCTGCCTCATTGTACAATATAAAGGCGAGGTCTGCCACATTGTACAATATAAAGGCACGGTCTGCCTCATTGTACAATATAAAGGCACGGTCTGCCTCATTGTACAATATAAAGGCGAGGTCTGCCTCATTGTACAATATAAAGGCGAGGTCTGCCTCATTGTACAATATAAAGGCACGGTCTGCCTCATTGTACAATATAAAGGCATGGTCTGCCTCATTGTACAATATAAAGGCGAGGTCTGCCTCATTGTACAATATAAAGGCACGGTCTGCCACACTGTACAATATAAAGGCGAGGTCTGCCTCATTGTACAATATAAAGGCGAGGTCTGCCTCATTGTACAATATAAAGGCACGGTCTGCCTCATTGTACAATATAAAGGCGAGGTCTGCCACATTGTACAATATAAAGGCGAGGTCTTCCTCATTGTACAATATAAAGGCACGGTCTGCCTCATTGTACAATATAAAGGCGAGGTCTGCCTCATTGTACAATATAAAGGCACGGTCTGCCACACTGTACAATATAAAGGCGAGGTCTGCCACATTGTACAATATAAAGGCGAGGTCTGCCTCATTGTACAATATAAAGGCGAGGTCTGCCACATTGTACAATATAAGTTTAAACTTTATTTATTTTACAGCGATTGCGAAGCAAGTTCTAGCAACTTATAGTACTCACTCTCGTTGGCGCCGATGAAAGCGTATATGTGGTCATTTGTGTGGGAGGAAACCCGAGTACCCGAAGAAAACCCACCTGTCCGATCTGGCGACAACCATACCATCTCAATATACAATACAATATAAAGGCGAGGTCTGCCTCATTGTACAATATAAAGGCGAGGTCTGCCTCATTGTACAACATAAAGGCGAGGTCTGCCTCATTGTACAATATAAAGGCAAGGTCTGCCTCATTGTACAATATAAAGGTGAGGTCTGCCTCATTGTACAATATAAAGGCGAGGTCTGCCTCATTGTACAACATAAAGGCGAGGTCTGCCTCATTGTACAACATAAAGGCAAGGTCTGCCTCATTGTACAATATAAAGGCAAGGTCTGCCTCATTGTACAATATAAAGGCAAGGTCTGCCTCATTGTACAACATAAAGGCAAGGTCTGCCATATTGTACAATATAAGTTTAAACTTTATTTATTTTACAGCGATTGCGAAGCACGTTTTATATTAATCACTCTCGTTGGCGCAGATGAAAGCGTATATGTGGTCATTTGTGTCGGAGGAAACCTGAGTACCCGAAGAAAACCCACCTGTCCGATCTGGCGACAACCATACCATCTCAATATACAATACAATATAAAGGCGAGGTCTACCTCATTGTACAATATAAAGGCACGGTGAGCGGAATACGAGAATCAATTGCTATCACTGAAGACAAGTTCCGCCACATTGTATAATAAAGACGATCACCAGACTCTAAGTGTAGCATCAGCTTGTGTGTGGTGAATAATTTATGTATGCTTAGAATCCATCACTATTGGGTTTGTTAAGGTTGCTATAACCTATATGATCAGTACAGTACATGTATCAAGTAGAACCATAACTAAGCTAAAACAAACTACTACGCAGTTCAGACAGGTACAGGGATCATTCTAGAGGGCGATGTGGGCGAAATTGTCGCCCTAGGGACCCTGACTTCGCCGCTGGGGGCCCCACTTCTCCATATATATTAACAAAAAAAAACAACATATTTTTTGGATTTACGATTTTCAAACAAAATGTTGTCTAGTAAGATACACTGGCCCATTATAAAGCACTCCTTCTATTCAAATGTATTTAATGGTTGTACTGTGCATTTTAACCCTATTTTGCAGAACTATATTAAAGAACACCATTTAAGGAAGCAATCACGCGCTTTCTCAATTCTGACATAGAATGAACCCTGAACTACTACGCAGTTCAGACAGGTATCTAGCAAGAGTTTTAGATACTGTGTGGTATACGGCTTGAAACTTAAAAATCAAATCTTCAATTAAATTTTACTGTACAAGGGTTGGTAGGTTTTTGCCAAAGTAACTGGCACAAGACCACAACTGTTCAAAAGTTTCAAAAAACATATACAACTTGTTTCGCATGACAATCTGCAATTTCTGACTGCATTCCTTATTTGATAGTTTATATAAATACAAATTTATTTTATTTTAGCTCGATTGCAAAAAATATAATTTGTTACTGGCTTATTTGCTATATGGCCAAAAACAAAAAAAGTATCTGCGTTTACTAATGCTTCATGCCAAACTAAAGTCAGTAGGGAATGTTTTTTCCCATTTTTTTATTGGGCACAAAAAATTGTGAAAAAATAATACACCTTCCAGCGTCCACAACAGTGACTAAGGGAAAAGGACCTTCGATTTCATATAGCACAAACTGGGGTAGTGCACATTGCAAGTTGTAGCCTACATGACTGGCTCTGGACTATATTCCTCCACAGGAACTTGAAATTTTATCCATAAGCCACCAAAGCTCTTGTACCTCTATCCTAGGACACCCCCCTCTATTAAAAAAAGACTTAATAGAGGAGGGTGTCCTAGGATAGAGGTACAAGACCTTTGGTGGCTTATAGATAAAATTTCAAGTTCCTGTGGGATTCAAATTCAATCATTCAACCTCAGCCAGAGCTCATTCAGAGTAAGGCAGTCGAGTGTTTGCACAACTGATATTCTGGTGAAATGTGGAAGATCCTCACCCGTGACACAACCAGTGACACAACCAGTCAGACGATACAAGTTGGTATATTACAGGGTGATCGCATTTGAATCTGTGCAATCTTTGGCCCATGACTAGACTATCTGCTTTGAGATAATGACATCACTTTGCTGGATATACAATTGGTTTACATGAGTTAATGTAACGTTGGTTACATATCTATTCTGAAAAATTGTTCAAAGAAAATGTCCTGCTATGATTGCCAACAGTCATAAATATATTATATTTACAAATAAGTTAAACGATGACAAACTAAAACATATAATGGCCTAAGTATATGTCCAATAACACCTACTAGCACCAACTGGAAGTCGTGATAGCGTAGTGGTTGCGAGTTCACTTCAGGTGCGAAAGGTCTGGAGTTTGAGCCCTGCTGGAGCCGTTACGATTGTGCCCTTAGGCAAGGCATTTAAATTCCACATGCCTCTTCTCTCTCCTTCATGGTGATGAATTCCATCAGGAATGAGGTCTCAAGAGTGAATAATATAAGTTGAAAGAACTTGTTTCGCAATCAAGCTAAAATAAATTTGTATAAACTAACACCAACTGGCTCAACTACAAGAGGTCATAACAAAAGATACAGACAAATACGGACAAACACTGATGTCTACCAACACAGCTTCATCCCACACTCCATAATCTTGTGAAACAACCTCGCCCCAAACCACCATTGACATGCCTCTTTTGGATGCCTTCTGGTCGGTTCTGGTCATCAACACCCGTGTGGCGTCCGTGGTCCAGTGGTAGAACGTCGGATTTGGAATCGAACGGTCCCTCCCAGGTTCAATTAACGATCAGGCCACGTATGTAGTGTCATTGAGCCTCACACACATTGCTTAGTACTGGTTAACCACTTAGGTTGGCTAAGTCTGCCCAGGAAAACATGTCTAGGTCCCCGCAAGGGGTTTGACATGGAACATACATACATAGTCAACCGTTTTTATTCGTTCTTAACTTAACTTGCACCATGCATAGTATTTGTTAATTACGAATATGCTCTATGAAGAGTGCCGCAATCACTGAAGAGGATGATGGCTGTAGATCAGGTCAAATTGAAAATATACACATTGAGGCGTATAGCGGCGAGACGGCGTAGAGGGGGCTTCCCCTACCCACTGAATTTGTTCACAAACTCTCGTGCATTTTAACATTTTTACAGTGAAATGTAAGCACGATGCGCTTTTTCGTACATGCGTATTGTCAAGTATGAAAGAGCTTAAAATTGTATATGTCAAATCTGCAATAATAAATGCTACATACATAATAACTTATTTCTACATCATCATCATCTTAAAGCAGCATTACATCGTATGAAATAAAAAGATATTTGAAAAATTCAAATTATACGTATGGGTAGCAATACTGCTACACATTCTAACATTATACTTTGTGGTAAACAATGTTTTTTTGCGATAAAACAAACTCGAAACCGAAAGTAGGACTTTCCGAGTCGATCGGTCACGCATTTGTTTACAACCAGAACACATCGTCCGCACTTGTTTACATTCGGAATGCATCGTCCCCATTTGACCCACGTTGTCTTTTTTAATTAAATGAATTGACATGTTGATTCATACCTCTGTTATCTAAGTCTTTTAGTGACATGTCTACATCCCCGCGAGGGTTCGACATTAGAGGAAGATAGATAGTCTTTCATGTTCAAAATATATACATTGTTTTCTACATCCTCTGTTGTACATTTCGTGTGTTGATAAACAAATTCGCGTGTACGACGGTTTAAATTTATTGGAATTTTATCGTTTCTGAGCGACTATTTCGATTTTTGTAAACACACACACATTAGTATTTATATTTTACCCAAAACATCCTTTATTACGATGTAATGCTGCTTTAAGTAATCGCATCACTCTGTCTAAAGTATACTCTAGCAACAACAAATAGACATTCCTATCTTCCTCTAATGTCAAACTCCTCGCAGAGATGTACACATGTTGGGCGTGAAACTGCAAAGTGGTTTAAAAAAATGAGTACTTAGCTAAAAGCATAGATATAAGAAAGTAATCAAAAATAAATTACGGTAGGTTAAAAGCAGCCCACCCAAATCAAATAGAGAATAAAAACGTGATCAACTCACTTGTTCATGTGTAGAACTCAAATAAAGATATGTGCACAAATGATCCTGGCTGCTCGAGACAATTTATAAAATAGCCGTAAATAGGTCAGCTGACCTCAACAACATTGCCCGTCAGTACAGTAATTACGTCAACACGTATCTAGACTACTTATTATGATAATGTCAGTGCTCGGTGAATCGCTAAAAATAGAAAATATCCCTGAAAAAACACACCCAATGTAAATTATGCAGTAAATTAGAGACTTTTTTGAATGAAATTTAACATAAAAAGCATGTAAATGTATTGTCAACGTATAAATTTACCAAACTGCAAATGCAATCGCACGCCCTAGCGATAGTTCTCTTGTAGAGAAAGGTTTTTTTCAACTGACGTTTGCCGTTGTCAAGCTTATTGAAGGTCACTACGCAGTGAACGAAAATCAGCTGTTACGCTTTTGCAGCTAAATTTTCACAGAAATCGGAATAAAAACATGCAAAAACTTACTCGTTAGAGTTCCTTAAGTGTTTCTTCGGCACCTTCTAACGATATTGCGGGTTTATTTATTCAAATAATGCAGAATTCTTCAATTTTTTCCTTGACGCTTTTTCTTCACAATCTGTCAGATATCGGGCAAACAAGGTCGCAAACTTGATTCGCTACTGTTGTGTTTATATTTGTGTGAAGGGATTTGATTGGTCAATGTTTTGTTGTCGTGTCCAAAAATAGTAACACTTAATATTCATGAGCCTTCTTTGTCCTATATTTAGAAAGAAGCATGCGTGTTGAATGTTTACATCATGAGTGACACAGTTAAACAGGAAGGGGCGCACATGGGGTGGTCGTGTTTGCATACACTTATTCGGGGCCGGTAAAGGTTTTTTGAACTGTGAATTTGACGGAACAAATAATCTTTGAAAAATTCCTACTAGTGAGCTAGCAACCTAGTTATCTAGTGAGCTAGCAACCTAGTTATCTAGTGAGCTAGCAACCTAGTTATCTAGTGAGCTAGCAACCTAGTTATCTAGTGAGCTAGCAACCTAGTTATATAGTGAGCTAGCAACCTAGTTATATAGTGAGCTAGCAAACTGGTTATCTAGTGAGCTAGCAACATAGTTATATAGTGAGCTAGCAAACTGGTTATCTAGTGAGCTACCAGCCTAGTTATATAGTGAGCTAGCAACATAGTTATATAGTGAGCTAGCAACCTGGTTATCTAGTGAGCTAACAACCTAGTTATCTAGTGAGCTAGCAACCTAGTTATCTAGTGACCTACCAACCTGGTTATCTAGTGAGCTAACAACCTAGTTATCTAGTGATCTAGCAACCTAGTTATCTAGTGAGCTACCAACCTGGTTATCTAGTGAGCTAGCAACATAGTTATATAGTGAGCTAGCAACCTAGTTATATAGTGAGCTAGCAACCTGGTTATCTAGTGAGCTAACAACCTAGTTATCTAGTGAGCTAGCAACCTGGTTATCTAGTGAGCTAGCAACCTGGTTATCTAGTGAGCTAGCAACATAGTTATATAGTGAGATAGCAACCTAGTTATATAGTGAGCTAGCAACCTAGTTATCTAGTGAGCTAGCAACATAGTTATATAGTGAGCTAGCAACCTAGTTATCTAGTGAGCTAGCAACCTAGTTATATAGTGAGCTAGCAACCTAGTTATATAGTGAGTTAGCAACCTGATTATATAGTGAGCTAGCAACCTAGTTATATAGTGAGCTAGCAACCTAGTTATCTAGTGAGCTAGTAACCTAGTTATATAGTGAGCTAGCAACCTAGTTATATAGTGAGCTAGTAACCTGATTATATAGTGAGCTAGCAACCTGATTATATAGTGAGCTAGTAACCTAGTTATATAGTGAGCTACCAACATAGCTATATAGTGAGCTAGCAACCTGATTATATAGTGAGCTAGCAACCTGATTATATAGTGAGCTAGCAACCTGGTTATCTAGTGAGCTAGCAACCTGATTATATAGTGAGCTAGCAACCTGGTTATCTAGTGAGCTAGCAACCTGATTATATAGTGAGCTAGCAACCTGGTTATCTAGTGAGCTAGCAACCTGATTATATAGTGAGCTAGCAACCTGGTTATCTAGTGAGCTAGCAACCTGATTATATAGTGAGCTAGCAACCTGGTTATCTAGTGAGCTAGCAACCTGATTATATAGTGAGCTAGCAACCTGGTTATCTAGTGAGCTAGCAACCTGATTATATAGTGAGCTAGCAACCTGGTTATCTAGTGAGCTAGCAACCTAGTTATCTAGTGAGCTAGCAACCTGATTATATAGTGAGCTAGCAACCTGGATATCTAGCGAGCTAGCAGCCTGGTTATCTAGTGAGCTAGCAACCTGGTTATCTAGTGAGCTAGCAACCTAGTAATATAGTGAGCTAGCAACCTAGATATCTAGTGAGCTAGCAACCTAGTTATCTAGTGAGCTAGCAACCTAGTTATATAGTGAGCTAGCAACCTAGTTATATAGTGAGCTAGCAAACTGGTTATCTAGTGAGCTAGCAACATAGTTATATAGTGAGCTAGCAAACTGGTTATCTAGTGAGCTACCAGCCTAGTTATATAGTGAGCTAGCAACATAGTTATATAGTGAGCTAGCAACCTGGTTATCTAGTGAGCTAACAACCTAGTTATCTAGTGAGCTAGCAACCTAGTTATCTAGTGACCTACCAACCTGGTTATCTAGTGAGCTAACAACCTAGTTATCTAGTGATCTAGCAACCTAGTTATCTAGTGAGCTACCAACCTGGTTATCTAGTGAGCTAGCAACATAGTTATATAGTGAGCTAGCAACCTAGTTATATAGTGAGCTAGCAACCTGGTTATCTAGTGAGCTAACAACCTAGTTATCTAGTGAGCTAGCAACCTGGTTATCTAGTGAGCTAGCAACCTGGTTATCTAGTGAGCTAGCAACATAGTTATATAGTGAGATAGCAACCTAGTTATATAGTGAGCTAGCAACCTAGTTATCTAGTGAGCTAGCAACATAGTTATATAGTGAGCTAGCAACCTAGTTATCTAGTGAGCTAGCAACCTAGTTATATAGTGAGCTAGCAACCTAGTTATATAGTGAGTTAGCAACCTGATTATATAGTGAGCTAGCAACCTAGTTATATAGTGAGCTAGCAACCTAGTTATCTAGTGAGCTAGTAACCTAGTTATATAGTGAGCTAGCAACCTAGTTATATAGTGAGCTAGTAACCTGATTATATAGTGAGCTAGCAACCTGATTATATAGTGAGCTAGTAACCTAGTTATATAGTGAGCTACCAACATAGCTATATAGTGAGCTAGCAACCTGATTATATAGTGAGCTAGCAACCTGATTATATAGTGAGCTAGCAACCTGGTTATCTAGTGAGCTAGCAACCTGATTATATAGTGAGCTAGCAACCTGGTTATCTAGTGAGCTAGCAACCTGATTATATAGTGAGCTAGCAACCTGGTTATCTAGTGAGCTAGCAACCTATTATATAGTGAGCTAGCAACCTGGTTATCTAGTGAGCTAGCAACCTGATTATATAGTGAGCTAGCAACCTGGTTATCTAGTGAGCTAGCAACCTGATTATATAGTGAGCTAGCAACCTGGTTATCTAGTGAGCTAGCAACCTGATTATATAGTGAGCTAGCAACCTGGTTATCTAGTGAGCTAGCAACCTAGTTATCTAGTGAGCTAGCAACCTGATTATATAGTGAGCTAGCAACCTGGATATCTAGCGAGCTAGCAGCCTGGTTATCTAGTGAGCTAGCAACCTGGTTATCTAGTGAGCTAGCAACCTAGTAATATAGTGAGCTAGCAACCTAGATATCTAGTGAGCTAGCAACCTAGATATCTAGTGAGCTAGCAACCTAGTTATCTAGTTAGCTAGCAATCTAGTTATATAGTGAGCTAGCAACCTAGTTATCTAGTGAGCTAGCAACATAGT
>CM026395.1:11796361-11830773 GCA_014843695.1 Archivesica marissinica
ATACAACCCAGTACCCGCGGCATCTATAGTAAATATCTGCATACAACCCAGTACCCGCGGCATCTATAGTAAATATCTGCATACAACCCAATACCCGCGGCATCTATAGTAAATATCTGCATACAACCCAGTACCCGCGGCATCTATAGTAAATACATGCATACAACCCAATACCCGCGGCATCTATAGTAAATACATGCATACAACCCAATACCCGCGGCATCTATAGTAAATACATGCATACAACCCAGTACCCGCGGCATCTATAGTAAATACATGCATACAACCCAGTACCCGCGGCATCTATAGTAATAAACTGCATACAACCCAATACCGCGGCATCTATAGTAAATACATGCATACAACCCAGTACCCGCGGCATCTATAGTAAATATCTGCATACAACCCAGTACCCGCGGCATCTATAGTAAATACATGCATACAACCCAGTACCCGCGGCATCTATAGTAAATACATGCATACAACCCAATACCCGCGGCATCTATAGTAAACATCTGCATACAACCCAGTACCCGCGGCATCTATAGTAAATACATGCATACAACCCAATACCCGCGGCATCTATAGTAAATATCTGCATACAACCCAGTACCCGCGGCATCTATAGTAAATATCTGCATACAACCCAATACCCGCGGCATCTATAGTAAATACATGCATACAACCCAGTACCCGCGGCATCTATAGTAAATATCTGCATACAACACAGTACCCGCGGCATCTATAGTAAATATCTGCATACAACACAGTACCCGCGGCATCAATAGTAAATACATGCATACAACCCAGTACCCGCGACATCTATAGTAAATAGCTGCATACAACCCAGTACCCACGGCAACTATAGTAAATATCTGCATACACCCAATACCCGCGACATCTCTAGTAAATACATGCATACAACCCAGTACCCGGGGCATCTATAGTAAATACATGCATACAACCCAGTACCCGCGGCATCTATAGTAAATATCTGCATACAACCCAGTACCCGCGGCATCTATAGTAAATACATGCATACAACCCAGTACCCGCGGCATCTATAGTAAATACATGCATACAACCCAGTACCCGCGGCATCTATAGTAAATATCTGCATACAACCCAGTACCCGCGGCATCTATAGTAAATACATGCATACAACCCAGTACCCGCGGCATCTATAGTAAATACATGCATACAACCCAGTACCCGCGGCATCTATAGTAATAAATGCATACAACCCAATACCCGCGGCATCTATAGTAAATACATGCATACAACCCAGTACCCGCGGCATCTATAGTAAATACATGCATACAACCCAGTACCCGCGGCATCTATAGTAAATACATGCATACAACCCAGTACCCGCGGCATCTATAGTAAATACATGCATACAACCCAATACCCGCGGCATCTATAGTAAATATATGCATACAACACAGTACCCGCGGCATCTATAGTAAATACATGCATACAACCCAGTACCCGCGGCATCTATAGTAAATATCTGCATACAACCCAGTACCCGCGGCATCTATAGTAAATATCTGCATACAACCCAATACCCGCGGCATCTATAGTAAATACATGCATACAACCCAGTACCCGCGGCATCTATAGTAAATATCTGCATACAACCCAGTACCCGCGGCATCTATAGTAAATATCTGCATACAACACAGTACCCGCGGCATCTATAGTAAATACATGCATACAACCCAGTACCCGCGGCATCTATAGTAAATATCTGCATACAACCCAGTACCCGCGGCATCTATAGTAAATACATGCATACAACCCAGTACCCGCGGCATCTATAGTAATAAATGCATACAACCCAGTACCCGCGGCATCTATAGTAAATACATGCATACAACCCAGTACCCGCGGCATCTATAGTAAATATCTGCATACAACCCAGTACCCGCGGCATCTATAGTAAATACATACATACAACCCAGTACCCGCGGCATCTATAGTAAATACATGCATACAACCCAGTACCCGCGGCATCTATAGTAAACATCTGCATACAACACAGTACCCGCGGCATCTATAGTAAATACATACATACAACCCAGTACCCGCGGTATCTATAGTAAATACATGCATACAACCCAGTACCCGCGGCATCTATAGTAAATACATGCATACAACCCAATACCCGCGGCATCTATAGTAATAAACTGCATACAACCCAATACCCGCAGCATCTATAGTAAATACATGCATACAACCCAGTACCCGTGGCATCTATAGTAAATATCTGCATACAACCCAGTACCCGCGGCATCAATATTAAATACATGCATACAACCCAGTACCCGCGGCATCTATAGTAAATACATGCATACAACCCAATACCCGCGGCATCTATAGTAAACATCTGCATACAACCCAGTACCCGCGACATCTATAGTAAATACATGCATACAACCCAATACCCGCGGCATCTATAGTAAATAGCTGCATACAACCCAGTACCCGCGGCATCTATAGTAAATATCTGCATACAACACAGTACCCGCGGCATCTATTGTAAATACATGCATACAACCCAATACCCTCGGCATCTATAGTAAATATCTGCATACAACACAGTACCTGCGGCATCTATAGTAAATACATGCATACAACCCAGTACCCGCGGCATCTATAGTAAATATCTGCATACAACCCAGTACCCGCGGCATCTATAGTAAATATCTGCATACAACCCAATACCCGCGGCATCCATAGTAAATACATGCATACAACCCAGTACCCACGGCATCTATAGTAAATATCTGCATACACTACAGTACCCGCGGCATCTATAGTAAATATCTGCATACAACACAGTACCCGCGGCATCAATAGTAAATACATGCATACAACCCAGTACCCGCGACATCTATAGTAAATAGCTGCATACAACCCAGTACCCACGGCAACGATAGTAAATATCTGCATACACCCAATACCCGCGACATCTCTAGTAAATACATGCATACAACCCAGTACCCGGGGCATCTATAGTAAATACATGCATACAACCCAGTACCCGCGGCATCTATAGTAAACATATGCATACAACCCAGTACCTGCGGCATCAATAGTAAATACATGCATACAACCCAGTACCCGCGGCATCTATATTAAATACATGCATACAACCCAGTACCCGCGGCATCTATAGTAAATATCTGCATACAACCCAGTACCCGCGGCATCTATAGTAAATATTTACATACAACACAGTACCCGCGGCATCTATAGTAAATACATGCATACAACCCAGTACCCGGGGCATCTATAGTAATAAACTGCATACAACCCAATACCCGCGGCATCTATAGTAAATACATGCATACAACCCAGTACCCGCGGCATCTATAGTAAATACATGCATATAACCCAGTACCCGCGGCATCTATAGTAAATACATGCATACAACCCAGTACCCGCAGCATCGATAGTAAATACATGCATACAACCCAATACCCGCGGCATCTATAGTAAATATCTGCATACAACACAGTACCTGCGGCATCTAGAGTAAATACATGCATACAACCCAGTACCCGCGGCATCTATAGTAAATATCTGCATACAACCCAGTACCCGCGGCATCTATAGTAAATATCTGCATACAACCCAATACCCGCGGCATCCATAGTAAATACATGCATACAACCCAGTACCCACGGCATCTATAGTAAATATCTGCATACACTACAGTACCCGCGGCATCTATAGTAAATATCTGCATACAACACAGTACCCGCGGCATCAATAGTAAATACATGCATACAACCCAGTACCCGCGACATCTATAGTAAATAGCTGCATACAACCCAATACCCGCGGCATCTATAGTAAACATCTGCATACAACCCAATACCCGCATCTATAGTAAATATCTGCATACAACACAGTATATGACATACAGATGCCGCGTGTACTGTGTTGTATGCAGATATTTACTATACACAACCATTCATATAGGCCTACTGCAACATGTTTTAGTAATTAACAATAGTTTACTTTGTTTTGGGTTATGCATTGTGATACTAAATGATATAATAAAACTGATGCACGTTGATTTAATAGAAATGTGTAATTAATGTAATGCACCAACTTAGACGATTAGTAGGAAATCTGGTAATGGTGACTGCATAAGAATCTCAGTTGCATTGCTCCCGTTTAGTTCATCTCCTTGCTCGAACATCAATACAATTTACACATGGTTCCTGTCAACTGTTTAATCAAGTTCCAAGTAAAGGGAGTCAGACAGATTAGCTTCTATAACAAGCATCAATTAATAACGATCATTTACCATGCGCTGCACGTGCACGCGGAATTCCAGGGAAATGCATTCATTTCTGGTTCGACATATGTAACTGCAGGCTGTTCCGCTTTACTGCTAATTAATTGACTAATTATGCGGATATATTTACGTCGCTTCTGAATGAATATTTTGGCGTGTTGGCGCATGAGCAGAGAATAAATCAGGAGAGTTAGAGAAATTGACAGATTTTCCATTACAGTTGTATTGTATTTTGTGTTTTACATTTATTTATCGTCGTTACCGGTTGCCCATTTGAGCGACGCCTCCTGAAGAGATTAGTCATTTTAGATTTTTTGGAGGATAGTGCAATGATACAGATACACGGTGTAAAGCACCGAGACGATACCTCGGTTTAACGTCCTATCTGAAAGACTGTTAATTTTATTATTGTCAGACCGGGAATCGAACCTGCGATCCCTGGATTACCAGTTCAGCGTGTTAACCACTGGACTACATATCCGTATGTCAGTTGTATTGGAAAATATGTGTAGTTTATTTATTATATGAATTATAATGTAATGGACTTGACGTTATGTTGTTATAATTGTTTATATATTATATATAATATAACGGAAGTGATGTTAGGTTGATATAATTTATATATAATATAACGGACATGACGTTGTGTTGTTTTGGGTGCTTTTATAAAAAATACGCAATGCGCTGTCACTTGTTGTCAAAATGAAAGTAGCAACGTTATTTATAAAGGTAATGTGATAAAAAGGAAAGGCGGACTTAATAGCAAAATTCCAAAGCTCATGTAAAATACCGTATATTATATATTCTAACACGATCCAGCTAATAACATACATACTTATAGAGTAAAATCTACCTAGGGTTATTCTGCGATATACCTACCTTGAACTATATTGCGCGTGCACCGTGTTTTGGCTATTCCATTTATTCAATGTGTGTAAAGTTTTATGAATGAAAGTCACGTGATGTTTGTAAATACTACCGTGGGAATTCGCGGAAGTGAGCTATTTTTAGAATCAGATAATCTCGTGTCCGTCTTGTTTTTCTGTTAAGTAACGTTTCAGTTATTATTCTGTACAGTTTTATTTGACAAAATAAATAAAATTATTGATCAGTTACAACTTTTGTTCATTTATGCACTAGATTGATATTTTCCATAAAAAATAACGTCATCACCCCTTACGCGGGAGGAAATTTCGAAAGCCAAATGTAGCGGAGTAGCACGGCGTTTGAAGAAAATACTCCTTTGATTCTCGTCTAAAATTATTAGAAGTAAGTCGTGCTAGAATCGAAATAATAAGTATCAACCGTGGTATATTCGGCCTTGGTGATATATTTATACGCATAATAACTCCAAACTCGGGTTATTCTGCGATATACCACGATTGAGACTTATTATTTCTTAAATAAAGTACATAATATTTTATTAATTATGTACAACAGCAAAAGTCAGCAATAGAACGTAGAATTCATAGAATCAATTAAACAATCCGTTATTGACTGTAAAACATTGATTTCTCATTGGATCATAATCATTAATAATTCACTAATCAAATAAAGACTGACATGGAACAGCGCATGCGACAATATTCATAATTCTGTATAATCTCCGTATTGCAGGAACAAGATGAAATACAGTATGAAAGCTATGCTCGAATAGAACACGTTCTAACTGGATGCTGGCTCCATGCACTTAAAGGTAAATACTAGAATGAAAACTGAGGTTATAGTTATTAGAATCATTCAATGTCATGGTGCAGACGCATATTGTTAAATAGAACACAATAAACACATTCAATGTCATGGTGCAGACGCATATTGTCAAATAGAACACAATAAACACATTCGATTTAACCATGTTGTATTGCATTCCACAGACACAGCAGAATCAACGATGATTAATAATGTTGTAATATAATGTAATCCGTGGTCACTAATGCTTGGTGTCATTATAAAGACTGAATGTCGCCATAGTATAATGGCAAACCGGTGAAAATAATTAATAAAGACCTCCGTATCATATTGTACTAAATTGCTTAATTTAAACGTTATTTATTTTTCAACGCTTTGACAACTTATATTAATCACTCTCGTTAGCGCGGATGAAAGCGTAAATGTGGTCATTCGTGTGGGAGGAAAGCGGAGTACCCGGAGAAAACCCACCTGTCCGATCTGGCGACCACCGTACTATCTCACATACTTCCCTGTCCGAGGATCGAACCCGGGTTGCATTGGTAAGAAGCGAGCGTGCTAACCACTGCGCTAATCGGACAGCCGAATTAAGCTAAAATTAAAGTGCATAAATGATGAATCAAGGTAAGATAGGTTGAGGTATCACAACACGATTCCAACCATACTAGTATCTATATATTTAATATAGTTAGCACATGATCGCATAGATTTTTAAATTCATTATGATAATTGAAGAATACGACTGGTCGTCCATTACCACTGTTAGTTAAAGTCACACCAGACACTCTATAGCATGTAGCTTACTATAAGGCCAGCTTCCTAAGCCCGTACAGATTTCTACCATTTACAATCTGGTTCAATGTTATATTTAGATAATATACTGATGCCATAAACAACACTGTGCACTTTTATATTGATCGTTACTTTTTCGTTACAAATTTTAGAATTATGGATTTTACTAGCATGAGTGAAGAACATATTCCTTCATACATTGCACTAATTTACCCAATATGTCGCACATTTTGATACCAAATTTACCTATATTATATTCTAAAAGGATATAAATGTTACCTTAAGACAAGTGCACAGTTTCTTTTTTGTATATGTCGGTATATGTCAACACTCTGCTATTGGCATAGAAAGCAACCATGATTTATAACAACTCAAGTAATCTTTCAATATTCGCTGTGGATAAAGTGACCGCATTACGCGTTTTATGGAGACTTTATATAATGTACATAGTATTACATATCTGTATGTTTTTAAGTTTATTTATAAGACGAGAGAACTCATTTAACAAAACTTAATCTACCACGAGGGCCTCAACATATCCATACATTTCAAATGCAATCAAAAGATTGACTATAAGTGAGTATTACAGATTGTAATGATATGGTAATGCTGTATCGTCGCTACCGTTTATTTATCGTCGCTACCGTTTATTTATCGTCGCTACCGGTTACCCATATGAGCTACGCTTCCTAAAGAGATTAGTCATTTTAGATTTTGGAGGATAGTGCAATGATACCGATAGAGACATCGTCGCCTCTGGTTCATTGGTGTAAAAAGCAACGACAGGAGACCTCGGCTTAAAGTCCCAGCCGAACGACTGTTAATTTTATTATGGTCAGACGGGGAATTAAACCTGCAATCCTTGGATTCGCAGCCCAACGTGTTAACCACTGAACTACTGACCCGTCTATGCATACATGTAATGTGTGAAAGAAGTTTGATGTGTGTGTTTTACGTTTATTTATCGTCGCTACCGGTTGCCCATATGAGTGACGCCTCCTGAAGAGATTAGTCAGTTTAGACTGTTGGAGTATAGTGCAATGATACAGACAGTGACCCATTCCAGAGTCTCCCTCTCATTCTGTTACGTGCACGGTGTAAAGCACCGACACGAGACCTCGGTTTAAAGTCCCACCTGTAAGACTGTTAGTTTTATTAGGGTCAGTCCTGCGATCCCTGGATTACCAGTCCAGCGTTTTACCACTGGACTACAGATCCATCTATAAAGACATTTTATAATCGGGTCCACTACGTTACAGCAATTATATCGTCGAATGTATTATTATAACAGACGAGGACTATGAGAAAAGAGAATTCCGCAGCAATGATCAGGAAATGTCCATGTACGGGTTACGGTGGGACGGCGCCTCTACCAGAAAGGTAATCTACAACCGAACGTGCCATAGTATATAAAACCTACAACCGATACGATTATGTTAGGTACTCTGTGTATTTGTAAATTGTTAGTTAATTCGTCAATTTGAGTATATATCTTTGCTAAACAATCGATCATAAATAAGTTGATTCTATTTAAGAAGGACTGTCGTCCACCAAAATGGATGACTCTAGCTTTCAGGTTTCTGGTCCACCAAAATGGATGACTCTAGTTTTCAGGTTTCTGCGACAAACCATAATGTTATCAATAGATTCTCCTCAATGTCCATAACATTAAAATTATGAAGTTTTGCTTCCAATTTATTTGATGCATTGAAATGTATTGTACCAAGGTATCTGCCAGTGGTGAGAGTGTTTACGATGACGCCTACACGATCCAAATGGTGGAAAAGCGCGACGTGATGAACTTCAACTTTGTTGCCGGAATGGTCCCCTTTCTCTTCAACCTCATTCATGATGTAAGTAGAGTTGAGTTGCATACACAGGTATGTATGTGACATGGGATGGTTCAGATATGTGACAGTGTGACATGGGATGGTTCAGATATGTGACAGTGTGACAGAGGGTTGGTTCAGGTATGTATGTGACATGGGATGGTTCAGATATGTGACAGTGTGACAGAGGGTTGGTTCAGGTATGTATGTGACATGGGATGGTTCAGATATGTGACAGTGTGACAGAGGGTTGGTTCAGGTATGTGACAGTGTGACAGAGGGTTGGTTCAGGTATGTGACAGTGTGACAGTGGGTTGGTTCAGGTATGTGACAGTGTGACAGAGGGTTGGTTCAGGTATGTGACAGTGTGAAAGAGTGTTGGTTCATGTATGTGACAGTGTGACAGAGTGTTGGTTCAGGACTGTGACAGTGTGATAGAGTTTTGGTTCATGTATGTGACAGTGTGAAAGAGTGTTGGTTCATGTATGTGACAGTGTGACAGAGGGTTGGTTCAGGTATGTGACAGTGTGACAGAGTGTTGGTTCAGGTATGTGACAGCGTGGCAGAGGGTTGGTTCAGATATGTGACAGTGTGACAGAGGCTTGGTTCAGGTATGTGACAGTGTGGCAGAGGGTTGGTTCAGGTATGTGACAGTGTGACATAGGGATGGTTCAGGTATGTGACAGTGTGACATAGGGATGGTTCAGGTATGTAACAGTGTGACAGAGGGTTGGTTCAGATATGTGACAGTGTGACAGAGGGTTGGTTCAGATATGTAACAGTGTGACAGAGGCTTGGTTCAGGTATGTGACAGTGTGGCAGAGGGTTGGTTCAGGTATGTGACAGTGTGACATAGGGA
Organism: Archivesica marissinica; assembly: GCA_014843695.1. Classification (NCBI taxonomy): domain Eukaryota; kingdom Metazoa; phylum Mollusca; class Bivalvia; order Venerida; family Vesicomyidae; genus Archivesica; species Archivesica marissinica. The sequence continues at coordinate 11,805,846 of CM026395.1, forward strand.
TGGTTCAGGTATGTGACAGTGTGACATAGGGATGGTTCAGGTATGTGACAGTGTGACAGAGGGTTGGTTCAGGTATGTGACAGTGTGACAGAGGGTTGGTTCAGGTATGTGACAGTGTGACATGGGATGGTTCAGATATGTGACAGTATGACAGAGGGTTGGTTCAGGTATGTGACAGTGTGACAGAGGGTTGGTTCAGGAATGTGACAAAGTGATAGAGTTTTGGTTCATGTATGTGACAGTGTGAAAGAGTGTTGGTTCATGTATGTGACAGTGTGACAGAGGGTTGGTTCAGGTATGTGACAGTGTGACAGAGTGTTGGTTCAGGTATGTGACAGCGTGGCAGAGGGTTGGTTCAGATATGTGACAGTGTGACAGAGGCTTGGTTCAGGTATGTGACAGTGTGGCAGAGGGTTGGTTCAGGTATGTGACAGTGTGACATAGGGATGGTTCAGGTATGTGATAGTGTGACATAGGGATGGTTCAGGTATGTGACAGTGTGGCAGAGGGTTGGTTCAGGTATGTGACAGTGTGACAGAGGGTTGGTTCAGATATGTGACAGTGTGACAGAGGCTTGGTTCAGGTATGTGACAGTGTGGCAGAGGGATGGTTCAGGTATGTGACAGTGTGACAGAGGGTTGGTTCAGGTATGTGACAGTGTGACAGAGGGTTGGTTCAGATATGTGACAGTATGACAGAGGGTTGGTTCAGGTATGTGACAGTGTGACAGAGGGTTGGTTCAGGTATGTGACAGTGTGATAGAGTTTTGGTTCATGTATGTGACAGTGTGACAGTGTGAAAGAGTGTTGGTTCATGTATGTGACAGTGTGACAGAGGGTTGGTTCAGGTATGTGACAGTGTGACAGAGTGTTGGTTCAGGTATGTGACAGTGTGGCAGAGGGTTGGTTCAGATATGTGACAGTGTGACAGAGGCTTGGTTCAGGTATGTGACAGTGTGGCAGAGGGTTGGTTCAGGTATGTGACAGTGTGGCAGAGGGTTGGTTAAGGTATGTGACAGTGTGACATAGGGATGGTTCAGGTATGTGACAGTGTGACATAGGGATGGTTCAGGTATGTGACAGTGTGACAGAGTGTTGGTTCAGGTATGTGACAGTGTGGCAGAGGGTTGGTTCAGGTATGTGACAGTGTGACTGAGTGTGTGGTTTATGTATGTGACAGTGTGACATAGGGATGGTTCAGGTATGTGACAGTGTGACATAGGGATGGTTCAGGTATGTGACAGTGTGACAGTGTGTTGGTTCAGGTATGTGACAGTGTGACAGAGGGTTGGTTCATGTATGTGAAAGTGTGACATAGGGATGGTTCAGGTATGTGACAGTGTGACATAGTGTTGGTTCAGGTATGTGACAGTGTGGCAGAGGGTTGGTTCAGGTATGTGACAGTGTGACTGAGTGTGTGGTTTATGTATGTGACAGTGTGACATAGGGATGGTTCAGGTATGTGACAGTGTGACATAGGGATGGTTCAGGTATGTGACAGTGTGACAGTGTGTTGGTTCAGGTGTGTGACAGTGTGACAGAGGGTTGGTTCAGGTATGTGACAGTGTGACATAGGGATGGTTCAGGTATGTGACAGTGTGACAGAGTGTTGGTTCAGGTATGTGACAGTGTGGCAGAGGGTTGGTTCAGGTATGTGACAGTGTGACATAGGGATGGTTCACGTATGTGACAGTGTGACATAGGGATGGTTCAGGTATGTGACAGTGTGACAGTGTGTTGGTTCAGGTATGTGACAGTGTGACAGAGGGTTGGTTCAGATATGTGACAGTGTGACAGAGGGTTGGTTCAAGTATGTGACAGCGTGGCAGAGGGTTGGTTCAGGTATGTGACAGTGTGGCAGAGGGTTGGTTCAGATATGTGACAGTGTGACAGAGGCTTGGTTCAGGTATGTGACAGTGTGACATAGGGATGGTTCAGGTATGTGACAGTGTGACATAGGGATGGTTCAGGTATGTGAAAGTGTGACAGAGTGTTGGTTCAGGTATGTGACAGTGTGGCAGAGGGTTGGTTCAGGTATGTGACAGTGTGACTGAGTGTGTGGTTTATGTATGTGACAGTGTGACATAGGGATGGTTCAGGTATGTGACAGTGTGACATAGGGATGGTTCAGGTATGTGACAGTGTGACAGAGGGTTGGTTCAGGTATGTGACAGTGTGACATAGGGATGGTTCAGGTATGTGAAAGTGTGACATAGGGATGGGTCAGGTATGGACAGTGTGACAGTGTGTTGGTTCAGGTATGTGACAGTGTGACAGAGGGTTGGTTCAGATATGTGACAGTGTGACAGAGGGTTGGTTCAGGTATGTGACAGCGTGGCAGAGGGTTGGTTCAGGTATGTGACAGTGTGGCAGAGGGTTGGTTAAGGTATGTAACAGTGTGACATAGGGATGGTTCAGGTATGTGACAGTGTGACATAGGGATGGTTCAGGTATGTGACAGTGTGACAGAGTGTTGGTTCAGGTATGTGACAGTGTGGCAGAGGGTTGGTTCAGGTATGTGACAGTGTGACTGAGTGTGTGGTTTATGTATGTGACAGTGTGACATAGGGATGGTTCAGGTATGTGACAGTGTGACATAGGGATGGTTCAGGTATGTGACAGTGTGACAGTGTGTTGGGTCAGGTATGTGACTGTGTGACAGAGGGTTGGTTCAGATATGTGACAGTGTGACAGAGGGTTGGTTCAGATATGTGACAGCGTGGCAGAGGGTTGGTTCAGGTATGTGACAGTGTGACAGAGGGTTGGTTCAGATATGTGAAAGTGTGGCAGAGGGTTGGGTCAGGTATGTGACAGTGTGACAGAGTGTTGGTTCAGGTATGTGACAGTGTGGCAGAGTGTTGGTTCAGGTATGTGACAGTGTGACAGAGGGTTGGTTCAGATATGTGACAGTGTGACAGAGGGTTGGTTCAAGTATGTGACAGTGTGGCAGAGGGTTGGTCCAGGTATGTGACAGTGTGACAGAAGGTTGGTCCTGGTATGTCACAGTGTGACAGAGGGTTGGTCCAGGTATGTGATAGTGTGACAGAGGGTTGGTCCAGGTATGTGACAATGTGACATAGGGTTGGTTCAGGTATGTGACAGTGTGGCAGAGGGTTGGTTTAGGTATGTGACAGTGTGACAGAGGGTTGGTTCAGGTATGTGACAGTGTGGCAGAGGGTTGGTTCAGGTATGTGGCAGTGTGACAGAGGGTTGGTTCAGGTATGTGACAGAGGGTTGATTCAGGTATGTGACAGTGTGACAGAAGGTTGGTTCAGGTATGTGACAGTGTGGCAGAGGGTTGGTTCAGGTATGTGGCAGTGTGACAGAGGGTTGGTTCAGGTATGTGACAGTGTGACAGAGTGTTGGTTAATGTATGTGACAGTGTGATAGAGGGTTTGTTCAAGTATGTGACAGAGGGTTTCTGAATTTCTGGATTTAACAAACGAAGTTACAAACATAGCACTTTCAGTATACTCACTCCCATATAGTAGTTATTGCAGACTGACATCCATTCTTTCATTTAAACCTACCTGTTTGGCAAAAATGAAATCTCCATTTATAAAATTATAAAACTATTAATGCTTGCTATAATTTATGCTCAACTCAACTTTGTATTAAAATAATGTTATTTAATCGATCATGATGATATAGCTTTATTTCGTAATAAGCCATGTCTGGCCCATGTACAAAGCATCAATACAAATCATTACAAAGTGAAACATTTATGGTAATATGGTGACGGACACTAATCTCAACGACCTATTATGGGAGAGACATACATTCTTATAAACACATGCCATATCGGTAGTGTCGGCATGGTAATACGGGTATTTTCAACACCCAGTCACATAATCATTGTCATTGTGATGTGTCGCCTTGTAAGTTTTTTTCTGGGTTTTATTTAGGCCCTCGTTATATAGGTAACCCCGTTTATTTCCATTATTTTAATTAACAATAATACATTCAATTTTAGCAAATAGTTCATGTGAACATGAAGTATATAACAAGTATGTACTTTATATCTTAAAATGGAAACAATATAACAATACATATCCCCTGTTCAAAGATACTCAACATGTTGGTTCCTTGTTCGCCACATTCTGTTAAGTACCGTAAATGCGAAGCGAAATATGACGAATGGAGGTATTACATATTCCAAAAGTTTTCATCTATGCCAATTGGAAAGTAAGTATTAATTATTTTACCCTTCAATTCAAATATATTCAAAGCTATAGTTCAGCATGTATATAAATTGATTTATCTTCAGAATCATACCCTTCAGTCGTCCAAATGCATGTATGCGGTGGCGACTTTAAATAAACGTATTAGTCAATCATATGATTGCTTACATTTATTTCTCCTTGTAAGTTTGATTTAGATATGTTTTAATGTTTCAGTTTCAAACTGGAACCCTGCTCACAGCAAAGAAAACCCACGGAATCATTGCGGTAACTTACAATATATTTGCTATAGCATTTAGTTCATGTTTGGTGATGTTTTAGATATGTGTAGATATTATGATATAATATGTTCTTATCAAATTACTAGAATCCTAGTCTATATATGTATACATTTTTATTTATATTTCCATATATTATGATCATGTGTAAATGTTTACAATTGCATCTGTAATTGTGAAGCGCAATAGAATAATTGCTATATATTTGTATTTGTATTTGTTTATTGAATTTTAACAATTCCAATTAAACTTATAATTCCAACATGTTTGCAATTTAACATTTTGAAATGTTCTACAGTAATTTTTGCTACTATATGTTAGCTGTATATTCTTACTTTGACATTTGTATTGTGAACAATTTAGGCGGCCATCTTGGCATAACAGTATTATCAAATTCAGTTATGAACTGAAATTTATATAATTTTATACCGTCATATCACATATGACCTACATAGCAACATGTTAGTATTTCCTGCAACGGGGTGGGGACTTGTGGTCTGTAACCATGCCTCCACAATGATAGATTTGAAGGACATTGTATGGCTCATCAAGATCAACCTCTCTACCATCAACAACATCATTGTCCGTTGCCGATGTAATAAACATATTCCATGAGTATATTCTAAAACAGATCGACTGGCTATGGACATTCTTAATTCTACATTAATTGAATAACATGCAAAATAGTACAGTTATATACCCTATCGTTATTGAGGTTTCGAGAAATTCTCTTTCCACTTACACTTGGGTGGCAAATCCACATGTGTCCAATATATCCTTCGTTTTGCACATTTTCGGCTGCAGTTTAGGTAATCCCTATCTCAGAATCTCAGTTGATATATGTTCATTATTAAACCATTTACAATGCGTTGCAGGCGCTAAAGGAACTGAAGTATTTCATGACAATAGATGGGCAGCCGGAAAAAGACAGACAGAAATTAATGAGAAATCTACGGGTGAGTCAGTACTGCGTTCAGACTTGTGTCCGAGTCTACAGAATGCGGCATGAACGTTGAATACAACGTTCGTTATTGACGTTTCTGAGGGTTAATGTGTTTATTGCATATTCCAATAACCAGTAAAATAACTTAGAATTACTGTATCAATTTTAAAGTACCCCCCCCATTGTTGACCATTTTAAATACAATTGCGCCAGGTAAATGGTTGTAGTAAAGTTTACTCGGTACAGCTCCGTTAAACATCAAGGGTGTTTTGTATTGCTAGTCCAACACCATGTTTATATTCCGATAATGATTATGCATATAAAACGGTTCAGAAGCATTATTATTACATACTTACAGGTGATTGGTGTCTATATTCCGATAATGATTATGCATATAAAACGGTTCAGAAGCATTATTATTACATACTTACAGGTGATTGGTGTCTATATTCCGATAATGATTATGCATATAAAACGGTTCAGAAGCATTATTATTACATACTCGCAGGTGATTGGTGTCTATATTCTGATAATGGTATGCATATAAAACGGTTCAGAAGCATTAGTATTACATACTCACAGGTGATTGGTGTCTATATTCTGATAATGGTATGCATATAAAACGGTTCAGAAGCATTAGTATTACATACTCGCAGGTGATTGGTGTCTATATTCTGATAATGATTATTTATGTAAAACGGTTCAGAAGCATTATTATTACATACTCGCAGGTGATTGGTGTCTATATTCTGATAATGGTATGCATATAAAACGGTTCAGAAGCATTATTATTACATACTCGCAGGTGATTGGTGTCTATATTCTGATAATGGTATGCATATAAAACGGTTCAGAAGCATTAGTATTACATACTCGCAGGTGATTGGTGTCTATATTCTGATATTGATTATTTATGTAAAACAGTTTATTATTATTACATACTTGCAGGTGATTGATTTATTGGTACGGTTGCTACAGAGTCCATTGAAGGAGAGTGATGAGGAGCCGCATATGATCCGTATTTTCAAGGAAGCCTACGACGTGCTACATGCGTACATGATCGGCAAGAGCAGAAAGAATGCTTTGTACTTTGCTAAATATATAGACTTCTTCCAAACACAATTTACACAAAAAGTAAGCACATATTGTTAGTCCGCAAATATTGTGTCGAGATAATGTATATAGTTTTTGAAATACATTATATATTTACAAAATAAGGTATAATAATGTGGCTTGTTTTGGGGAATTTATATGAAAAAGTTGGCAGTTTCTTACGGAGGTTGGTGCACCCAAGTACTGGTTAACCGTTGGAGCCTGCCCAGGAAAGGTGTTGTTAGGTAAACTGCCCGCCGGCGATATAGCCCGAAATGGTGCTGATACAGGCGTAAAACCCGAAATATAACATAATTGTTTTGGGGAGGTTTTATTAAAGATTGCGCCAACAGCTTAGGTCATATGGTGACCCTCTGACTATGTTAACTAGCTAGCTAAATCCAGCGTGGCCCTCCGAGCATTATTTCAGGCACGGCACAGGTAGAACCACCGATAGCAAAGTGTATATACTGTGACACACAGTACAGCTAGTCATAGTGAAATGTATTGTGAATGACATTTCACTTGCAGGGCGGCATTGGACTGTACGTGGCTCAGATGATAGTCGAATTGATAAGGGACAAGAGAAAGATTGTAGACCGGATTACCAATCATCATCTGGACATATACATTGATCTTCTCCGGAAACATCAGGTGAATTGCTTAGTAATCTTCAGTAGGGAGTAGGGAGTAGGGAGAATAGGATTAACTCTCTGCATGCTGGGTAAAATAAACGCTATGAATAATTTAAATAATTAACAACAATACATTAATTTGTGTTTCCGCTTATTTGCTTATTTGTAGCTGAAAACTATGGAAATATGTTTGGAATTTTCTTAGAATTGTGTCGTCGCATGACTTATTTGGCTGTAATTCTCACCGCTAGCGTGCCAATAGTTAATGTGTAGACATTTCCATTTAATATGCAGGAATGCACTTGAAAATGGAAATTATATGATTTTAAATGAACACCATTAGAAGTATAAGTTTCATTGTGTTGTACTCCATGTAGGATATATGTATTTGGTAATATACATGAATAGGTCAGATACTAATAGTGTATATGCAAGAGGGTGGTAGAGTAATATGAATGTTGTAGGGTAATCTGGAATTACAACTGCAGATATTTCAATACGATACTAATGTTTCTATTCTCTATGTTCTATGTTTTCAGAATTACCGATTCTTGGATTTGCTGCAAGTACTCTGCGTCTGTGATGGCGTTTCTATTCCAAACAACCAGACATATATAACCGAAACATGGCTACGATCATACAAGGTAAACAACGACATTGCTTTACGTTTCTATTCCAAACAACCAGACATATATAACCGAAACATGGCTACGATCATACAAGGTAAACAACGACATTGTTTTACGTTTCTATGCCAAACAACCAGACATATATAACCGAAACATGGCTACGATCATACAAGGTAAACAACGACATTGCTTTACGTTTCTATTCCAAACAACCAGACATATATAACTGAAACATGGCTACGATCATACAAGGTAAACAACGACATTGCTTTACGTTTCTATGCCAAACAACCAGACATATATAACCGAAACATGGCTACGATCATACAAGGTAAACAACGACATTGCTTTACGTTTCTATTCCAAACAACCAGACATATATAACTGAAACATGGCTACGATCATACAAGGTAAACAACGACATTGCTTTACGTTTCTATGCCAAACAACCAGACATATATAACCGAAACATGGCTACGATCATACAAGGTAAACAACGACATTGCTTTACGTTTCTATTCCAAACAACCAGACATATATAACTGAAACATGGCTACGATCATACAAGGTAAACAACGACATTGCTTTACGTTTCTATGCCAAACAACCAGACATATATAACCGAAACATGGCTACGATCATAGAAGGTGAAGAACGACATTCCCATTGCAGATGTGTCCAGTTTCCATCGCAACACTTCACCAGGGATAAGTATGCATACTATTCTAAATATTATGAAGATAATGACTTTTTAGCCATACAGACATTGGTGAACACAAACTAGAATCCATAGCAACAATACGCATACATTAGTTTACTAGGAAATGACATTGTGCTTAGCAGTTCTAAGAGTTCAGTTCACATTGGCTCACACAGCAGTCGGTTATGAGTTGTCCAATTGCGTATTTGCTATTCTGTCTTTTACATTTTCAGGACAGTGTTTTTCTGACAGATCGAGGTCAAAATATAAACAAACGACCCAATATCGTCTATGTATCTACCAACAACACACAGTCGTGGTGCACTTTGCACGAGTTTGTTGATGTGAGTATTATGAACTTATCACGTGTTGAAGTACATATAATATGTTTAATTTATTATCTCTAGTCATTATGAGTGAGGAAGATATCCCCTCGCCATACCAATGACAGTTTTGCTTTTCAAAGCTAAAACGTATTTGCTGTACGTGAAGAAATTCATTTAATCCATCTTACATATACCATCAAACTTCACAGACTGTAGTACGATATAGTAGATGCTATGCAAGATATAGAGGCTATTTGAGTTTATTAGTGGAAGATAGAATTATATGTCATCTTACACTAATAAACAGAACTCTTCTTTTCTTTATCATTTCCAATGAGTTTGGCTAATATAATAGTTTTCATCAAATTTAATTCATTTTAACTTCCCCTGCCGGGAGCCTCATTTCACTACATTTCGCAACCACATAAAATTATGTTAGTTTGAACATCTGGAATAAGAAATAGTTCTGGTTAATTATCAAGTTAGTTTCTGTTTGCTGTCAAAATTAAAAATTACTGACAAAACAAATTCATTACAACTTTATAATTAACTGTTCACGATAGTCAGAAAATAGCTAAGATAACAAATGTACACCAGGAATATGAAACCTAACCAGTGGCAGAGAAATTGCCATCATTCACTGTTTCACAGCAGTGGAAGATGGAGCTTTTTGCTGTCACTGATAAAACTCTTATCATTCATTGGTAAGCATGACAGAATTACTAATATAATCTGTGGTTTAGAAGATACTGTAAACATAACTGAACTCCAGACATCGCAATACAGTTACTTAAGATATGACATTGAGATATGTTTCAAATATTTATCTCTATATTCCAAGACCTAAATGTGAAATGTACAAGAAATCTTTTGAATACTCTTGTCCAAAGATATGGAATTGTCTACCATTGGAAATTAAGACGTCCAGATCTTTAAATATGTTCAAGACAAAATGTAAATTATGAATACAACAAATTTTTAATTGGTAGACACTAAAAAGTTATATAATGATTGTCATTCAATATGCTTATGTCATTTTGTATTTCGATAACATTACTTGATTTGTTTAAGTTACACTGTACAACATTATACATGTATATTGCATGGCATAGTAACTGTGAACTTTGGTTATAATTAGTGTGCATGTGCTATAGTGTTAAGAAATTTAAGAGGGCCCTAGGGAAGATTAGTTCAGAACTAATTAGGCCACCCTCTATGAATAACGAAATCTACTCTAGTTCATATGTATTGTCAATTTAATAATTATTATTTATGTAAATATAAAATACTGCTCAAGTTGATTCTCTATGTAACTTATATCATACTCCTCGTGTGTTCTTGTCTATTTAGCCGGAGAGAGTCGAGTTCAATGAGAGGGAGTATGAATTTCTCATCCACCAGCTGGACCTCTTTAAATCACTAACATATGTAAGTTACACATCACATGATACACATTATATTATATTTGTCGTGATAAAATGATGTTATTTCATGGAAAAATAAAGTAGTTAGTTATGGAAATGGACAGCCATTTCTGGATTATGACAGTTGTGAATAGCACTATTTAATCTGCGTTGGGTATCAGAACTCGCTCCGTCGACAGCCAGGTCCCGGTTTCGGTCTAAACCACTTGTAAGTAAAAAGGTTATTATAAAAGCGAGTTTTAGCTTCCTATTTGGTCCTTTGCATTTTATATTATGCATGTCGTTGCATGTTAAATGTGATTTATGTCTTGCAATAAATACTGTTTAAACCAACCACTAGTCCACTAAGAAGGAGAAGAAGAGTGGTCAAAGAAACACTATTCATTGTCAAAGTGCTAGTAGTGTTACATATGGAAACAAGTAGTACATTATAAAATACGATTTAATAGTATAGTTCTCTGCCAGGAAACACTATTCTATCACAGTTCTATCTTCTCGTTGATCACATGACCATTTTCTTTTAGGGGCGGAACGATTTTGCTATTCATGTGATAACGAGGGAATTCGGTTACCTTACCTGGGAAGACGCCTTTCTATGCCTCACATCCGATATGTTGCCGGATTCAATTAGAGCCAAGTATTGTGAACTCATTATAGGTAAAACATTAGCTTGTGCTTAACTCTTTGTATGCTGGGTAAACTAAAGGCAATACATAGTCTAAATACTTGTGGCAGACGATAATCCATTAATGTGTTTTTCTTATTTGCAAATAATTGGATACATTTACATAGTGAATTGCTGTCGCCATATGTGTTTATATTAGAGGGACCTAAGGACGATTAGTTCAGAACTATTTAGGTCACCCTCTATAAATGAAGAAATCTATATATCTATGTACATGCATGCTACATGGGTCTGAGACCTTCTGGATGTAAACAAATACATATTTATGTCATGGTATTTCATTAGAATTGTATCGTAACACCAGTTATGTTCACCGTGTGCAAAGGGGTTGATTCACGTATTGACTGATGTGCTCTTTCCGTAGGTTTGTTTGTTGATGTGGGTAACAACTACTCTGTCCTTGACAACCCAAACATCTGCTTTGTATACGACTACGTTTGCTCAAAGGACTCGGACCGGGAACAGAGTCAGTTTGTAAGTACAATTCATTTCTCATATTAAAATGAGGGTGTGCTATACTGACACCAAAGAGAAACTGTGCACGTTGAGAATAACTTCTCGTTACAAATATTATAATTAAAGATTTTACTATTATGAGTTAAGAAAATAATTCTTCACACATTGCACTAATTTACCCAATATTTCGCACATTTTTATTCCAAATGTGACTATATTTCTGTATAAAGGATATCAATTTTACCTCTACAGGGTAAATGTGTGCAATGTGTGAAGACCTATTTTCTTAACTCATAATAGTAATCTATAATTCTAATATTTGTAACGAGAAAGTAATTCTCAATATAAAAGTGCAATTTTTCAGGGTGTCAGTATATAGTAAGTAAGTAAGTAAGTAAGTAAGTAAGTAAGTAAATATTTTATTATAGTGACATGTGCATCCGACATTATATATACTACAGATAATAAATATACAAACAAGCACCCGGCCCAGTGGACCTATATGTCACCTAATATAAAATCGTGGTTATGTACAAAATTGATACATGTATATATGTTGTATGTGTTCTGATTGGACTCTATAAGCATAATTATATATTAATTCAAGGCCTTTACCACAAACACTCAAGTGCTGGAATTTTCATCGTGAACACCAATTTCAAATGACAGAGAAGTTGTCAATTTAAAACTCACATGTTTGCAGGTTAAACTAATGGCTATTTCACTATAATCTATTACTATTCATGCACAACAAATAATTAGTACTTTATCTCACTTCTAATCATTTCTTAATTATTGACTCAGAAAGTTCAGCTCTGAATTTTAGACATGTAGATTGCTGTATCTTTTTGCTCTTTAATGTTTAAACGTTATTTATTTTACAACGATTGCGAAACAAGTTTTAACAACTTATATTAATCACTCTCGTTGGCACGGATGAAAGCGTAAATGTGGTCATTCGTGTGGGAGGAAATCGGAGTACCCAGAGAAAACCCACCTGTCCGATCTGGCGACCACCGTACCATCTCACATACTTCCCGGTCCGAGCTTTTTAAAGGGGCTGGGGAAAGCCCTTATTATAGAAGGAATACACTCGTAGTCCAAGCTATAATTGTATTGTATGTAAAAACCCTCATAAACATAATGCTCGGACGGGGAAGTATGTGAGATGGTACAGTGGTCTCCAGATCGGACAGGTGGGTTTTCTCCGGGTACTCCGATTTCCGAACCCAAATTCATGCATTACATCAAGATTAATTCCAATCCCGTGTGGGAAGTTCAATGTTTGTAAATATTTGTTTGGTCCAATATTTCACACAAAAAAGTGATGGAGTATGAGTATTGTACATATTCGTCTAGATTATAGTGTGTATGCACACCTGTCTTATGCTTAGCACTAATCGCACGTGTTACTAATGTTTAGCAACCGACTGCAGGATCTTCCGGCGATTCTCAGGTAATAAATGCACTAGCTTACATTATAAATCATTTGTATGACATTTGCTTTTCGTCGTCCAATTAATGCCTGTTTATTTTTATTATCTAATTGATTTAACACAATTTCAAAGACTTATTCACACACGATGTGCACGGTGAAATGGAATATTATATCACTGCAGCGTTATTTCATTGTAATCGTGTGACAATGTACAGTAACCAAAGGGCATCCGTAACCGAGGTTAAGGTCACCTGTCTCATATCACTGAAGGCTCGACTCCCACTAGGGGTGCCGAATTATTGCATGCGAGAAAGCATTCCAGCTGGCTTGATGAAGGTTGGTGATACAACCAGCCCGTGCCTGAAGCATTACTCGGGGATGGCTCCCGAGGGTCTTCCTCGCCCAGTAATAGCTGGAGAGTCGCCATGTGACCTAAGCTAAGAAACAAACATACAAATAGTAACTAAAATGGTGTATGCCATATGCTCACTTAGTATTATGTTTGATTTATAATGCAATAAGGCGGCTAGCACACCATACCGAAATGTATGACAATGGAACAATGCATTTAGTACCAGCGTATATTCCACATATTCAGATAAGTGCTGCATGCAAATTACACAAACGTCATTATTGTCATTGTTTAGTATTTAGTATTGCATTTTCGCTACAGTCAAATTGATGACAAATATGATCATGGCTCATTGACCATAAGCCACAAGCCACACAGCCATATTAAGCTATGTATTGCCTACTTTGTATAAATAAAATTAATGTATGTTCTGTTCTGTTCTGTTTTGCATTTCATTGTGTTGCTATTCATTTCATTTAGCCTGATTGGATATACTTTAAAACACTATAATTTCACGATTTTCACTATTTTATATTAATTCGAGTGTTGAAGTCACGCATCCGTGATGTATCGCGAAATATAAAATCCGGAAGTATATTTGCTTTAAAGCGATAATCTCCGCATAATCCACGCCGTACACCGTGATCATTATATGTGTACACTCGCGCTAATCGTATTCATTTTCAAAATGTTGATAAAATGTAAATATGTTCGGATATACAATGTAGCTCTACATTCGGACACGTTATTATTCCGGGAATCATGAATTCGCGGACACCTTAGATCCCGATAATTTAGCGAAATATAAATGCTAGCGAACAAATAGTGTTCTACAGTAAGTTCTTACACTATTAGCCTAAACACTCTTTGACTGGCACATCATTCCTCAGGAGGCAGTGTAGATTTAAGTGCATTACCCTGAAAACAATATAATTGTGATTCTAACCTATTTTGTTAATACTATATCAACCATGCGGTCATTTATGCTTGCGGTTCTGGATGATCATAAGTCTGCTTTAATAATACATGTAATACCAATAATACTACATTTACTGTTCTTACTGTCCACATGTCATGTCCGTGTCAGCATGTGTTTTCTTAGAATTTGTTGCACAATGGCCGGATGCCGGACGGTTGCTTACACGTTGTTATTACTATCTTATATTTCTATTTATCAATAATAAATTATTCAGATGTTTAGAATTTGAAGATCTGTCCACAATTATTTAGTTTTTGTAATACATGTATAACCATATACCAATTACCTCCTCAATTATTCGTATAATCACCAAACACGTTTTGATTCGTGGCTTACTAAAGTTAAAGACTGCAATAAATTTGAAATATAATCTATAGATTATCTGTCCCGTTGTAAGAACCCAGACTCATACTCATGTCATAGTAGTAGACACCATTCATAGTATTATATTTTGAGTTCGCAATTGTAAATGTTGTATCTCCGAACCGTGATTGCATGTATAGTTCTAACTTCGGTGGTTATTTTGTCTAATGGGTTAGGATCCTCTTGAGATATCGCATTTTAATCAGTTTCGACTCTCTTGGCCAAACATGGCAATGTATATAAATCACGTGATCTATTTGATGACATTCGTGAAGTGAACATTAACAACATATGTTCCATAAACGAAATGTAATCCAGGGATCGCAGGTTCGATCCCCCGTCTGACCTAATACAATTAACAGTCTTTCAGATAGGCTTTTAAACCGAGGTCTCGTGTCGGTGCTTTTCACCGTGCACGTTAAAACAGGGGAGACTCTGGAATTGGTATATGTCTGTATCATTGCACTATCCTCCACAAATCTAAAATGACTAATCTCTTCAGGGGGCGTCGCTCATATTGGCAACCGGTAGCGACGATAAATGAACGTAAACACACGAAATGTAGTAGTGATGACACTAATAATACAAGTATTATTTTAACTAGATTGCAAGTTCTTACAACTTATATTAATCACTCTCGAGACCTCATTACTGATCAATCCTCGAGGGAGAGAGAAGAGGCAACATGGAATTTAAATGCCTTGCCTATGCACACTCATAACAGCTCCAGCTGGGAGTGTACTTCGAGCCTTTCGTACCTGAAGCGAATGCGCTACCACTGCGCTATATCGATTTCCACATGTATGGAAAGTGATATTAGAAGAATATTTCTGGAATAGAAACGAATGAGATGTTAAAACGTCCGAGCGACCCATTTCTGTCAGTGACGTACGCTTGGCTGTTCAAATATATTGATACCATAAAAAACTGTGCAGTTTTATATTGAACGTTATATTTTCGTTACAAAGTTTAGAATTATAGATTTTACTATAATAATTATTATAAGTGAAGAAATTGCACTAATTTACCCAATATTTCGCACATTTTTATACCAATTTTCCTTAAATTTTTTCCTTATATTAAGATATTAATTTTACCTCCTAGACAAGTACACAATTTCGTTCTGGAGTCAATATATATTACC
Source organism: Archivesica marissinica (assembly GCA_014843695.1). Taxonomy (NCBI): domain Eukaryota; kingdom Metazoa; phylum Mollusca; class Bivalvia; order Venerida; family Vesicomyidae; genus Archivesica; species Archivesica marissinica. The sequence continues at coordinate 11,821,470 of CM026395.1, forward strand.
TTTGCACTCTATTCTTAGCCTGGAAACAGGCGTTGACACATTTGGCCTGGTCAGTCATATAAATATATTGTTAACGCCGATACCATTATTTGAGCCCTTTTTCGTTTCTGATAATATCAACGTCATTTTGCCAGAAGTAAATTAGTGAAAAATCTACAGACTGACCCAGGCTACACTATTCTGACAAATTAAGAAGTGTTCATGATCAGGCAAGCATTGGAACATGTTGTGTCCATGCATGGCTAATTGCTACATGTGCATGTATTAGTTCTTGGTAAAGCGTTTATTCCTCCTTGTAGCATGCTTTCTATTGGGTGTATTTGTTCGGTTATCTTTTGTCTTAACACAACACGGCAACATACACTAATTACATCTAAAACCGACATAGAAGTCATGGCAACCGATTATACTAATTGCACTATATATCGCAGGTAGTGAAGGACCTTGTCACCATCTTCCCTGTGTTGAGAGATTGGCTGGCGGAATTTCTGAACTGCAACTGTGTTATGACAGCCTCCGATATAGGACACAATCTGTTGATTGAACAGGTATGTTTGTCAGTGCGATACTTGTGTATCAGTTATAGATAACCACCATGGATACACTTCTTGTATTTAGTAGCATCCGTCTATAACGAGTCATTATTTGAAACAGAAGGACGACAACTCTTGCATTACATTTAACACATTTTAATTAAACACGTTTCTAATAAATTCGCACAGTATCAATTCGTAAGCTTTATAGATTTATCAAACATATACATACCAGACGTAGTGTTTTATGTTGGTCTGTGTTGCAAGTCAATGCAGTCATTGCGCATTTATCTCATAGGGGGTGTCGAATTCTTTAGTTATACAACATTTAGTTTAGCTCTATTGCGAAACAAGTTTATATAACGTTAGATTAATCGCTCACGAAACCTCATTTCTGATGGAATACATCGCCACGAGGGAGCTAGAAGATGGCATATGAGCATTAATTGGCTTGCCTAAGGACACAATCGTAACGGCTACAGCTGGGCACAAACTCAAGAGCCGTTCGCAAATAAAACGAACGCGCTAGCGAATTATTTCAAGTGATGAAGCTATCAGGCTTTCTTGTGGAAGGTGGGTGGTTCTACCGGGTGCCGTCCGTATCTGGAATACTGTTCTAATGGGCACCTTGGGTCTTCCTTCGCCAATAATAGCTGGAGTGTCGTCATATGACCATAGGTATCGGTGTGATTTTAACATAACACAACTGCTCTTTTGTTCCAAATAACGTATTTCTTATTTCTGAGTGCACTATGCTGACTACGGGGGTTATTGCAGGTACTGCGACTGTTACAACACCTGGTCAAGTTCGGTTACTACAGTGATATTGACGATGTCCGACATCTACTCGCCCCACTGCTAAGTCAATTGGACGGTCGACATGATGTACCGTTTCCAAAGGATAAAACAAAAGGCAACTTTCATTACTGTATTTCCTTTCAAACTAAGTTAAGCCATATTATGCATAGCAATGAGGTATATAGTTCGAATCCTGGACAGGTATATATCATGTGTCATTGAGTATTGTTTCAAAATATGTTATGCCTAATACTTCTGGGAACTGAATTCAGTAAAAGAGAAGCATTAATTTATGGCCAGCATATACAATACTAGCTTACCATACATATTTAATTAACTAGTGTGGGTATATGGTAGAATTAACTGGTCACGTGACACGTTCGCATATGTAATACATTCATTTGTGTTTCCAAAACTGTACAACAATCATTCAACATATATATATATATATATATATATATATACGTACATAGGATATAGAGAGATTGTATATATGTACATTATGCACGATGTCTATCATGCCTCTATGTATTTCCAGTCACATCAGGGCAATAACACATGCATTTTCAGTTGGAATTATATGAATTGCCATTCTATTAAAGGGTACTCTAAAGATGGTCAGAAACTAGTTAACAAGTACAGGGAGTCTGGCAGATATCAGCCCTGCAAGGAGTCAGAAGCCATAGTGAAAGCAAAATACCAGTACGTTGCTTGTTTGTATAGCTTTGTGACGTGTTATTTCGTAAGCGCAATATCTCCATGCTAAATTGCTACGTTCTGAAATGTGTTACATAGCAACGGGCTCGTTTACATCAGCATACAGGAAATGCATATATTATAGATGCGTGTTTATCTTTTTGCAGAGCAATGGAAGTTCTTGATCTTCTTCTCACTTTCCAAAGAAACATTCGTCTGAAGGTAAATCAAAGCATTACTGTAACATAAACTTGCACAACAGTCAAACAGTATCAATTCCAAACGATATCAATGTTAGGCGTAATTGTTCCAGGCTGTCTTCTATATGTGTACTGTTGGTTTAAACATATTTTATTACAGATTAAGTGTACATTAATCAAGGATGCACAAATACTATCATTGCAGAACGTGAGCGAAATGCAACGTCTGATTAGCATTCATCTCGTGAATTCTGTTTGCTGTTTGCTGTTAGTGCAACCTCTATTATGAATCAGTGGTACATATAATTAGTCTACTATACATTGTCTGCACTGTATTTGGATCAACAGCATACATTACTGAAACTAGTTTTGGCACGAATACAAATACAGTCTACATCCGTTATCTCGAATTCCGTCGGACCGAACAAAATACTTCGACACAACCGCAGTTTGACTTAAAGAAATTCGATAGAAACCGATCCAGTTATATGTAAAATTATAGTGTCTGAAACAGGACTTTGATACGACTACGAGATAACAGGAGAATTCGACATAACCGACTTTGACATAACGGGTGTAGACTGTATAACAAAAACTGTTCAAATAACGACATAGCACTGTCCTACCAAATACAAATGCCATTTTTATTAAGACTGCATCATTTGAAAAATACTGCCTATATATGACAGTATGTTTTCTGGACAAATGGGAATTTATGTGACAAGAATTACTCTCATGTATTCGTATGGTAGTTATTAAAAGAGTCTATTTTCAGGGAACTAGTTCCAAGCTTTCACTGGTGTGCGCATAGAAATACAGGCTTGAGCTGGAATTCAGACATATATTTATGCAGTTGAAATTCAACAAAACAATAATTGGTTCCCATTCGCGGATGCATATACATAGCAAGGCTAGTTAATTTTGCGGTTAAAGGTGGCAACTTCGGGTGATATTGCATATAATTGGCGGAGGACGACCGTGGACGACACTCTGACCACTATATGTCAGACACGGACGGACATCTGGATAGAACTACTGACCTTACACAAACCAACTAGATAACTTCCTCGCTGGAACGAATTAAATAAATAATGTTTTATTTTACAGACATTTGTAGAGAAGTTTAAAGGGGCAGAACAGAATTCGCATAAGAAGCGGAACCAGACAACGATAGAACCGCTATTATACGATACATTCAATCCGATGGACGTGTCCAAGTAGGTATCGGAACAGCCATCTTAAAATGTCAATCATTCATGTTAGTGCGGCATACATTTGTTTCTGCATGTGTCTACCAATATGGCTGTGATCATTTACAAATCAGTTCGAAAACTGCATTTACCAATGTGTTTGTGAAAGTTTACAAATCAGTTCGAAAACTGCATTTACCAATGTGTTTGTGAGAGTTTATAAATCAGTTCGAAAACTGCATTTACCAATGTGTCTGTGAGAGTTTACAAATCAGTTCGAAAACTGCATTTACCAATGTGTTTGTGAAAGTTTATAAATCAGTTCGAAAACTGCATTTACCAATGTGTTTGTGAGAGTTTATAAATCAGTTCGAAAACTGCATTTACCAATGTGTCTGTGAGAGTTTACAAATCAGTTCGAAAACTGCATTTACCAATGTGTTTGTGAAAGTTTATAAATCAGTTCGAAAACTGCATTTACCAATGTGTTTGTGAGAGTTTATAAATCAGTTCGAAAACTGCATTTACCAATGTGTCTGTGAGAGTTTACAAATCAGTTCGAAAACTGCATTTACCAATGTGTTTGTGAAAGTTTATAAATCAGTTCGAAAACTGCATTTACCAATGTGTTTGTGAGAGTTTATAAATCAGTTCGAAAACTGCATTTACCAATGTGTCTGTGAGAGTTTACAAATCAGTTCGAAAACTGCATTTACCAATGTGTTTGTGAGAGTTATAAATCAGTTCGAAAACTGCATTAACCAATGTGTCTGTGAGAGTTTACAAATCAGTTCGAAAACTGCATTTACCATGTGTTTGTGAAAGTTTATAATCATTCGAAACTGCATTTACATGTGTTTGTGAGAGTTTATAAATCAGTTCGAAAACTGCATTTACCAATGTGTCTGTGAGAGTTTATAAATCAGTTCGAAAACTGCATTACCATGTGTCTGTGAGAGTTATAATCAGTTCGAAAACTGCATTTACCAATGTGTCTGTGAGAGTTTACAAATCAGTTCGAAAACTGCATTTACCAATGTGTTTGTGAGAGTTAAAATCAGTTCGAAAACTGCATTTACCAATGTGTCTGTGAGAGTTTATAAATCAGTTCGAAAACTGCATTTACCAATGTGTCTGTGAGAGTTTACAAATCAGTTCGAAAACTGCATTTACCAATGTGTTTGTGAGAGTTTATAAATAAGTTCGAAAACTGCATTTACCAATATGTCTGTGAGAGTTTATAAATCAGTTCGAAAACTGCATTTACCTATGTGTTTGTGAGAGTTTATAAATCAGTTCTAAAACTGCATTTACCAATGTGTTTGTGAGAGTTTATAAATCAGTTCGAAAACTGCATTTACCAATGTGTTTGTGAGAGTGTACAAATCAGTTTGAAAACTGTATTTACCAATATGACTGTGAGAGTTTACAAATCAGTTTGAAAACTGTATTTACAATTATCCGATGTCATCAAAAACCCAATATAATATATAATGCATTCATTGTTCCATCACTCTTCATACCGTTCCATAGCATAGACGTTAAGGCGTACGACTACGGATCGGGAAAGACGAAGGTTCGATCCTCGCCAGGGGTTCATTTTGATGTGGCCGGTTGGTGAGCCGCCAGTTAGTTAATTAATGATAACTGGTTGCCCATCAGCCGTGCGCCTTGCTTGCAAGGATAGGATGTGTGAAGAACTGATGTTCATGAGAGGGGTCTCATAAGTCAGAATTGTCTGGCCCTTTCAGTAGGGGTAGCACTATAATAAGCACACACTTCACTCTACCTTACATTATACTTCCCATATACTCTATATTCAACGAGTTGCTTGTCAATTGTCTTGTCTATTTTCATTTTTGCTATTATGTTTCCAAGCGCCATTTATCATGTTTCAGTACCCATAACCCAGTCTTTGTCATACACCATATGTATACTATTTATACTCTTACGGCAATGCAAATAATGTAAATATTGAGAACGAATACGAAAATGGTAAACGTTTGCATTTTTCGCATCCTAATCAAACGAAATCAATCTGGAGACATATCAGTTTAGGGAACCTCATATCCGAGTAATTTGATTTAAATAGTGGTGATTTAAATCAAAAGAAATAAACAAAAATCATTATATAGACAATTTTTAACACAATGAATCACATGTTCTGTTGGTAAAGATTTAATAAAATATAACATCAGATAAGTTATGTTCATGGGTGAGAATCACATATGCAAACCAATGGAAATTATAATTGAATTGCAGTGAAGGTTTGCATATTTGTGTGTGGTTGTGCATATTATTCTTTTAAATATTGCGTTGGATTAAAGAAAGTATGAGCGCATACAGAGTCATGTATGTTTTGATTCAATTGGTCCTTTGTAGGTTCTACTTAATCGGTTAATGGCAATTAGTTGTCATATCTATATTTAACACAACGTAGCACATGCTATTGGCCGTCCGATTATCGCAGTGGTTAACGCGCTCGCTTCTAACCAATGCAACCCTGGTTCGATCCTCGGACCGGGAAGTATGTTAGATGGTACGGTGGTCGCCAGTTTCCTCCCACACGAATGACCACATTTACGCTTTCAACCGCGCCAATGAGAGTGATTAATATAAGTTGTTAGAACATGTTTCGCAATCGTTGTAAAATAAATTAATTTTTTTTTTTTTAAATGCTATTATAATATACTACAGTGACTCATGCAGTATTCATTCCCAATTCTGTGGATTATATTTTATTACATGTATATTATTCTATTGTAAAAGTAGTTCTGAATGCCAAAATGTTCATGTATACGTGTGGACACAATATTCAGTCCTTGGATTATAAACTAGTACACTGTATATACGATTCCAATAACACAACATATTATAAACCATCAAATATAGTGCAATTCAATTTTTTGTCTGTTTTTGGTATAATATTATTATTATGTACATTTCAAATAAATGGAAAAGTTGGCAGTTTCTTACGGAGGTTGGTGCACCCAAGTACTGGTTAACCGCTGGAGCCTGCCCAGGAAAGGTGTTGTTAGGTAAACTGCCCGCCGGCGATATAGCCCAAAATGGTGCTGATGCAGGCGTTAAACCCGAAATATAACATAACATAATATAACATAGCATAACATTTCAAATAAATCATTCTATATCATGAAATGAATACCCAAAAATGCATGACACTGATATCGTAATTAAATAAATAAAACCAATCATATTTATTCAACTTTACTCATGGTCATATATACTGACACCATAAAAACTGTGTACTTTTGTATTGAGCGTTAATATTTGTTACACATTTTAGAATTATGGATTTTACTATCATGAGTGAAGAAAATAATCATTCACACATTGCACTAATTTACCCAATATTTAACAGCTCAGACGTCCAAATTTGCCTATATTTTTCTACAAGGATATAAATGTTACCTCTAAAGGCAAGTGCACAGTTTCATTTTGTTGTCAGTTTATATTGACTATACTACTTGATTTGGTTTGAGCTCACAATTGTTTCATTAATATGTTGCTTGCAGGAAAGGACACTGATGGTCACGGGTTCGAGCCCCGCTCAGGCCATGTCTCATTTATATGAAAAAGTTGGCAGTTTCTTACGGAGGTTGGTGCACCCAAGTACTGGTGAACAACTGGAGCCTGCCTAGGAAAGGTGTTGTTAAGTAAACTGCCCGCCGGCGATATAGCTCGAAATGGTGCTGATGCAGGCGTAAAACCCGAACTATAACATATAATATATTGCAGGAAGGGAATCAAGAAGCAGAAAGAAGTACTTAAAGAACTTAAAGAGATGTTCCATGCATCAGCAATCTTTGACATAGATCACACAACCACAGTTTTACTGGTAGGGTAGCTATGTGCTGAGTACTATCTAACCAAGATACCTGTGCATACCCTGTCATGTACTGGACAGTTTGGGATACCTATCAGAGACCATTAACAAATTCTTGCCACCGATCACAAGAAGTATTGGAAACTGGTTATTCCGCGAACAAGAAGCACAATGTAGAGACAATAGCATTTATCCAAACTGGGTTCATGGCCTACTATCCAACACTAAGTATGACTGATTTAGAAGGAGCGAATTCACAGGCAACCAGTAGTAACTTAGCATGTTACATTTAAAGATAGTAACTCTTTCTTTCCTTCATAGAGATTTAGGTTAATATACTATTATATCTGCATACAAACGAGAGCCATTTAGCTATCATGCAGTGGATAAGTAGTCGCCATATCTACCCCCTCCATAGATATTACTGGGACTACATGAGATTTAGGTTAATATACTATTCTATCTGCATACAAACGACAGCCATTTAGCTATCATGCAGTGGATAAGTAGTCACCATATCTATCCCACCTCCATAGATATTACTGGGACTACATGAGATTTAGGTTAATATACTATTCTATCTGCATACAAACGACAGCCATTTAGCTATCATGCAGTGGATAAGTAGTCACCATATCTATCCCACCTCCATAGATATTACTGGGACTACATGAGATTTAGGTTAATATACTATTCTATCTGCATACAAACGACAGCCATTTAGCTATCATGCAGTGGATAAGTAGTCGTCATATCTATCCCACCTCCATAGATAATAACTGGGACTACATGAGATTCTGGCCTTTATTATGAACATTGGTTTGGCTACTACATTGTCAATGTATGTCATATTGGTAATGGCGTCAAGAGATGCTTCTAAGAGGGAAAGGGTTAAAGATACGTTGATAGAAGATTATATTATCTGTGAAAAGCATTCCAAAGCATACGTTGTAAGAATTTAGATATTGAAGATTATATAACGATGTATATATATACTGACATCATAAAAACGGTGCACTTTTAAATTGAGCATTATTCTTTCGCTACAAACTTTAGAATTATGGATCTCACTACCATGAGTGAAGAAAATAATCTTGACACATTGCACTTATTTACCTACTACATTTATATACCAAATGTACCTATATTGTTCTTCTCTAACAGGATATAAATTTTACCTCTAAGGCAAATGTACCTATATTGTTCTTCTCTAACAGGATATAAATTTTACCTCTAAGGCAAATGTATCTATATTGTTCTTCTCTAACAGGATATAAATTTTACCTCTAAGGCAAATGTACCTATATTGTTCTTCTCTAACTCCTCTAAGGCAAATGTACCTATATTGTTCTTCTCTAACGCCCAACAAAACCAACCCAACCCTCTAAGGCAAATGTACCTATATTGTTCTTCTCTAACTCCTCTAAGGCAAATGTACCTATATTGTTCTTCTCTAACTCCTCTAAGGCAAATGTACAGTTTCGTGTTGGTGTCAGCATATATTAATTTATATGTGTTAGAATCATACACATATCCATTTATTATAATATATACACGTATACAGCAATTTACTTATAGTATACCAACTCCGCATCTAAAGAGGAGCGCATTGGGGAAAGGGCACTCGCTAATGTTGGTAAAACCTGTTGCTCAACCCATTTGCCTCTAGATTGTATTCGTACAGTGTTCAAGTATAAGCATAGCATTGCAGTTGTATCATTTTGCTTATATATTTACCATGTTTATATTTGTAATTGTATTGTATATAAACAAGCAATCAAGTATGATTAAACTAAATCCGCCTCTCTCTCTCTCTCGCTCTCTCTCATCTCCTCTCCTCTTTGTCTCTCCTCACTATGTCTTTCTCCTCTCTCCTCTCTCCCCTCTCTCTCTCGCTCTCTCTCATCTCCTCTTCTCTTTGTCTCTCCTCTCTATGTCTTTCTCCTCTCTCCTCTCTCTCTCTCTCATCTCCTCTCCTCTTTGTCTCTCCTCTCTCTCTCTTCTCTCTCTCTTCTCTCCTCTCTCCCCCTCTCTCTACTC
>CM026395.1:11831773-11929350 GCA_014843695.1 Archivesica marissinica
CGGGTCTTCCTCCACCAATAACACTGTTCGGAGTGGCAACCAGGGTCTTCCTCCACCAATAACACTGTTCGGAGTGGCAACCCGGGTCTTCCTCCACCAATAACACTGTTCGGAGTGGCAACCAGGGTCTTCCTCCACCAATAACACTGTTCGGAGTGGCAACCAGGGTCTTCCTCCACCAATAACACTGTTCGGAGTGGCAACCAGGGTCTTCCTCCACCAATAACACTGTTCGGAGTGGCAACCAGGGTCTTCCTCCACCAATAACACTGTTCGGAGTAGCCACCAGGGTCTTCTTCCACCAATAACACTGTTCGGAGTGGCAACCAGGTTCTTCCTCCACCAATAACACTGTTCGGATTCGAAACTAAGGTCTTCCTTCACCAATAGCACTGTTCGGAGTAGCCACCAGGGTCTTACTCCACCAATAACACTGTTCGGAGTAGCCGCCAGGGTCTTCCTCCACCAATAACACTGTTCGGAGTGGTAACCAGGTCTTCCTCCACCAATAACACTGTTCGGAATGGCAACCAGGGTCTTCCTCCACCAATAACACTGTTCAGAGTGGCAACCAGGGTCTTCCTCCACCAATAACACTGTTCGGAGTGGCAACCAGGGTCTTCCTCCACCAATAACACTGTTCGGAGTGGCAACCAGGGTCTTCCTCCACCAATAACACTGTTCGGAGTGGAAACTAGGGTCTTCCTCCACCAATAACACTGTTCGGAGTGGCAACCAGGATCTTCCTTCACCAATAACACTGTTCGGAGTAGCCACCAGGGTCTTCCTCCACCAATAACACTGTTCGGAGTGGCAACCAGGGTCTTCCTTCACCAATAAGACTGTTCGGAGTGGCACCCAGGGTCTTCCTCCACCAATAACACTGTTCGGAGTAGCCACCAGGGTCTTCTTCCACCAATAACACTGTTCGGAGTGGCAACCAGGTTCTTCCTCCACCAATAACACTGTTCGGATTCGAAACTAAGGTCTTCCTTCACCAATAGCACTGTTCGGAGTAGCCACCAGGGTCTTACTCCACCAATAACACTGTTCGGAGTAGCCGCCAGGGTCTTCCTCCACCAATAACACTGTTCGGAGTGGTAACCAGGGTCTTCCTCCACCAATAACACTGTTCGGAGTGGCAACCAGGGTCTTCCTCCACCAATAACACTGTTCAGAGTGGCAACCAGGGTCTTCCTCCACCAATAACACTGTTCGGAGTGGCAACCAGGGTCTTCCTCCACCAATAACACTGTTCGGAGTGGCAACCAGGGTCTTCCTCCACCAATAACACTGTTCGGAGTGGCAACAAGGGTCTTCCTCCACCAATAACACTGTTCGGAGTGGCAACCAGGGTCTTCCTCCACCAATAACACTGTTCGGAGTGGCAACCAGGGTCTTCCTCCACCAATAACACTGTTCGGAGTGGCAACCAGGGTCTTCCTCCACCAATAACACTGTTCGGAGTGGCAACCAGGGTCTTCCTCCACCAATAACACTGTTCGGAGTGGCAACCAGGGTCTTCCCTCCACCAATAACACTGTTCGGAGTGGCAACACGGGTATTCCTCCACCAATAACACTGTTCGGAGTGGCAACCAGGGTCTTCCTCCACTAATAACACTGTTCGGAGTGGCAACCCGGGTCTTCCTCCACCAATAACACTGTTCGGAGTGGCAACCAGGGTCTTCCTCCACCAATAACACTGTTCGGAGTGGCAACCAGGGTCTTCCTCCACCAATAACACTGTTCGGAGTGGAAACCAGGGTCTTCCTTCACCAATAACACTGTTCGGAGTGGCAACCAGGGTCTTCCACCACCAATAACACTGTTCGGAGTGGCAACCAGGGTCTTCCTCCACCAATAACACTGTTCGGAGTCGAAACTAAGGTCTTCCTTCACCAATAGCACTGTTCGGAGTAGCCACCATGGTCTTACTCCACCAATAACACTGTTCGGAGTAGCCGCCAGGGTCTTCCTCCACCAATAACACTGTTCGGAGTGGCAACCAGGGTCTTCCTCCACCAATAACACTGTTCGGAGTGGCAACCAGGGTCTTCCTTCACCAATAAGACTGTTCGGAGTGGCACCCAGGGTCTTCCTCCACCAATAACACTGTTCGGAGTAGCCACCAGGGTCTTCTTCCACCAATAACACTGTTCGGAGTGGCAACCAGGTTCTTCCTCCACCAATAACACTGTTCGGATTCGAAACTAAGGTCTTCCTTCACCAATAGCACTGTTCGGAGTAGCCACCAGGGTCTTACTCCACCAATAACACTGTTCGGAGTAGCCGCCAGGGTCTTCCTCCACCAATAACACTGTTCGGAGTGGTAACCAGGGTCTTCCTCCACCAATAACACTGTTCGGAGTGGCAACCAGGGTCTTCCTCCACCAATAACACTGTTCAGAGTGGCAACCAGGGTCTTCCTCCACCAATAACACTGTTCGGAGTGGCAACCAGGGTCATCCTCCACCAATAACACTGTTCGGAGTGGCAACCTGGGTCTTCCTCCACCAATAACACTGTTCGGAGTGGAAACTAGGGTCTTCCTCCACCAATAACACTGTTCGGAGTGGCAACCAGGATCTTCCTTCACCAATAACACTGTTCGGAGTGGCAACCATGGTCTTCCTCCACCAATAACACTGTTCGGAGTGGCAACCAGGGTCTTCCTCCACCAATAACACTGTTCGGAGTGGCAACCAGGGTCTTCCTCCACCAATAACACTGTTCGGAGTGGCAACCAGGGTCTTCCTCCACCAATAACACTGTTCGGAGTGGCAACCAGGGTCTTCCTCCACCAATAACACTGTTCGGAGTGGCAACCAGGGTCTTCCTCCACCAATAACACTGTTCGGAGTGGCAACCAGGGTCTTCCTCCACCAATAACACTGTTCGGAGTGGCAACCAGGGTCTTCCTCCACCAATAACACTGTTCGGAGTGGCAACCAGGGTCTTCCTCCACCAATAACACTGTTCGGAGTGGCAACCAGGGTCTTCCTCCACCAATAACACTGTTCGGAGTGGCAACCAGGGTCTTCCTCCACCAATAACACTGTTCGGAGTGGCAACCAGGGTCTTCCTCCACCAATAACACTGTTCGGAGTGGCAACCAGGGTCTTCCTCCACCAATAACACTGTTCGGAGTGGCAACCAGGGTCTTCCTCCACCAATAACACTGTTCGGAGTGGCAACCAGGGTCTTCCTCCACCAATAACACTGTTCGGAGTGGCAACCAGGGTCTTCCTCCACCAATAACACTGTTCGGAGTGGCAACCAGGGTCTTCCTCCACCAATAACACTGTTCGGAGTGGCCACCAGGGTCTTCCTCCACCAATAACACTGTTCGGAGTGGCAACCAGGTTCTTCCTCCACCAATAACACTGTTCGGATTCGAAACTAAGGTCTTCCTTCACCAATACACTGTTCGGAGTAGCCACCAGGGTCTTACTCCACCAATAACACTGTTCGGAGTGGCAACCAGGGTCTTCCTCCACCAATAACACTGTTCGGAGTGGCAACCAGGGTCTTCCTCCACCAATAACACTGTTCGGAGTGGCAACCTGGGTCTTCCTCCACCAATAACACTGTTCGGAGTGGAAACTAGGGTCTTCCTCCACCAATAACACTGTTCGGAGTGGCAACCAGGATCTTCCTTCACCAATAACACTGTTCGGAGTGGCAACCATGGTCTTCCTCCACCAATAACACTGTTCGGAGTGGCAACCAGGGTCTTCCTCCACCAATAACACTGTTCGGAGTAGCCACCAGGGTCTTCTTCCACCAATAACACTGTTCGGAGTGGCAACCAGGTTCTTCCTCCACCAATAACACTGTTCGGAGTCGAAACTAAGGTCTTCCTTCACCAATAGCACTGTTCGGAGTAGCCACCAGGGTCTTACTCCACCAATAACACTGTTCGGAGTAGCCGCCAGGGTCTTCCTCCACCAATAACACTGTTCGGAGTGGTAACCAGGGTCTTCCTCCACCAATAACACTGTTCGGAGTGGCAACCAGGGTCTTCCTCCACCAATAACACTGTTCAGAGTGGCAACCAGGGTCTTCCTCCACCAATAACACTGTTCGGAGTGGCAACCAGGGTCTTCCTCCACCAATAACACTGTTCGGAGTGGCAACCTGGGTCTTCCTCCACCAATAACACTGTTCGGAGTGGAAACTAGGGTCTTCCTCCACCAATAACACTGTTCGGAGTGGCAACCAGGATCTTCCTTCACCAATAACACTGTTCGGAGTGGCAACCAGGGTCTTCCTCCACCAATAACACTGTTCGGAGTGGCAACCAGGGTCTTCCTCCACCAATAACACTGTTCGGAGTGGCAACCAGGGTCTTCCTCCACCAATAACACTGTTCGGAGTGGCAACCAGGGTCTTCCTCCACCAATAACACTGTTCGGAGTGGCAACCAGGGTCTTCCTCCACCAATAACACTGTTCGGAGTGGCAACCAGGGTCTTCCTCCACCAATAACACTGTTCGGAGTGGCAACCAGGGTCTTCCTCCACCAATAACACTGTTCGGAGTGGCAACCAGGGTCTTCCTCCACCAATAACACTGTTCGGAGTGGCAACCAGGGTCTTCCTCCACCAATAACACTGTTCGGAGTGGCAACCAGGGTCTTCCTCCACCAATAACACTGTTCGGAGTGGCAACCAGGGTCTTCCTCCACCAATAACACTGTTCGGAGTGGCAACCGGGTCTTCCTCCACCAATAACACTGTTCGGAGTGGCAACCAGGGTCTTCCTCCACCAATAACACTGTTCGGAGTGGCAACCAGGGTCTTCCTCCACCAATAACACTGTTCGGAGTGGCAACCAGGGTCTTCCTCCACCAATAACACTGTTCGGAGTGGCAACCAGGGTCTTCCTCCACCAATAACACTGTTCGGAGTGGCAACCAGGGTCTTCCTCCACCAATAACACTGTTCGGAGTGGCAACCAGGGTCTTCCTCCACCAATAACACTGTTCGGAGTGGCAACCATGGTCTTCCTCCACCAATAACACTCTTCGGAGTGGCAACCAGGGTCTTCCTCCACCAATAACACTGTTCGGAGTAGCCACCAGGGTCTTCTTCCACCAATAACACTGTTCGGAGTGGCAACCAGGTTTTTCCTCCACCAATAACACTGTTCGGAGTCGAAACTAAGGTCTTCCTTCACCAATAGCACTGTTCGGAGTAGCCACCAGGGTCTTACTCCACCAATAACACTGTTCGGAGTAGCCGCCAGGGTCTTCCTCCACCAATAACACTGTTCGGAGTGGCAACCAGGGTCTTCCTCCACCAATAACACTGTTCGGAGTGGCAACCAGGGTCTTCCTTCACCAATAAGACTGTTCGGAGTGGCACCCAGGGTCTTCCTCCACCAATAACACTGTTCGGAGTAGCCACCAGGGTCTTCTTCCACCAATAACACTGTTCGGAGTGGCAACCAGGTTCTTCCTCCACCAATAACACTGTTCGGATTCGAAACTAAGGTCTTCCTTCACCAATAGCACTGTTCGGAGTAGCCACCAGGGTCTTACTCCACCAATAACACTGTTCGGAGTGGCAACCAGGGTCTTCCTCCACCAATAACACTGTTCGGAGTGGCAACCAGGGTCTTCCTCCACCAATAACACTGTTCGGAGTGGCAACCAGGGTCTTCCTCCACCAATAACACTGTTCGGAGTGGCAACCAGGGTCTTCCTCCACCAATAACACTGTTCGGAGTGGCAACCAGGGTCTTCCTCCACCAATAACACTGTTCGGAGTGGCAACCATGGTCTTCCTCCACCAATAACACTATTCGGAGTGGCAACCAGGGTCTTCCTCCACCAATAACACTGTTCGGAGTAGCCACCAGGGTCTTCTTCCACCAATAACACTGTTCGGAGTGGCAACCAGGTTTTTCCTCCACCAATAACACTGTTCGGAGTCGAAACTAAGGTCTTCCTTCACCAATAGCACTGTTCGGAGTAGCCACCAGGGTCTTACTCCACCAATAACACTGTTCGGAGTAGCCGCCAGGGTCTTCCTCCACCAATAACACTGTTCGGAGTGGCAACCAGGTCTTCCTCCACCAATAACACTGTTCGGAGTGGCAACCAGGGTCTTCCTTCACCAATAAGACTGTTCGGAGTGGCACCCAGGGTCTTCCTCCACCAATAACACTGTTCGTAGTAGCCACCAGGGTCTTCTTCCACCAATAACACTGTTCGGAGTGGCAACCAGGGTCTTCCTTCACCAATAACACTGTTCGGAGTGGCAACCAGGGTCTTCCTCCACCAATAACACTGTTCGGAGTGGCAACCAGGGTCTTCCTCCACCAATAACACTGTTCGGAGTGGCAACCTGGGTCTTCCTCCACCAATAACACTGTTCGGAGTGGAAACTAGGGTCTTCCTCCACCAATAACACTGTTCGGAGTGGCAACCAGGATCTTCCTTCACCAATAACACTGTTCGGAGTGGCAACCATGGTCTTCCTCCACCAATAACACTCTTCGGAGTGGCAACCAGGGTCTTCCTCCACCAATAACACTGTTCGGAGTAGCCACCAGGGTCTTCTTCCACCAATAACACTGTTCGGAGTGGCAACCAGGTTTTTCCTCCACCAATAACATTGTTCGGAGTCGAAACTAAGGTCTTCCTTCACCAATAGCACTGTTCGGAGTGGAAACTAGGGTCTTCCTCCACCAATAACACTGTTCGGAGTGGCAACCAGGGTCTTCCTCCACCAATAACACTGTTCGGAGTGGCAACCAGGGTCTACCTTCACCAATAACACTGTTCGGAGTGGCAACCGGGTCTTACTCCACCAATAACACTGTTCGGAGTGGCAACCAGGGTCTTCTTTCACCAATAACACTGTTCGGAGTGGCAACCAGGGTCTTCCTCCGCCAATAACACTGTTCGG
Source organism: Archivesica marissinica (assembly GCA_014843695.1). Taxonomy (NCBI): domain Eukaryota; kingdom Metazoa; phylum Mollusca; class Bivalvia; order Venerida; family Vesicomyidae; genus Archivesica; species Archivesica marissinica. The sequence goes on from CM026395.1 coordinate 11,838,689, forward strand.
AGTGGCAACCAGGGTCTTCCGCCACCAATAACACTGTTCGGAGTGGCAACCAGGGTCTCCCTTCACCAATTACACTGTTCGGAGTGGCAACCAGGGTCTTCCTCCACCAATAACACTGTTCGGAGTCGCAACCAGGGTCTCCCTTCACCAATAACTCTGTTCGGAGTTGCAACCAGGGTATTCCTCCACCAATAACACTGTTCGGAGTCGAAACTAAGGTCTTCCTTCACCACTACCACTGTTCAGAATAGCCACCAGGGTCTTCCTCCACCAATAACACTGTTCGGTGTGGAAACTAGGGTCTTCCTTCACCAATAACACTGTTCGGAGTAGCCACCAGGGTCTTCTTCCACCAATAACACTGTTCGGTGTGGAAACCAGGGTCTTCCTTCACCAATAGCACTGTTCGGAGTAGCCACCAGGGTCTTCCTCCACCAATAACACTGTTCGGAGTGGTAACCATGGTCTTCCTCCACCAATAACACTGTTCGGAGTGGCAACCAGGGTCTTCCTCCACCAATAACACTGTTCGGAGTGGCAACCAGGGTCTTCCTCCCCTCCACCAATAACACTGTTCGGAGTGGAAACTAGGGTCTTCTTCCACCAATAACACTTTTCGGAGTGGCAACCAGGGTATTCCTCCCCTCCACCAATAACACTGTTCGGAGTGGAAACTAGGGTCTTCTTCCACCAATAACACTGTTCGGAGTGGCAACCAGGGTCTTCCTCCCCTCCACCAATAACACTGTTCGGAGTGGAAACTAGGGTCTTCTTCCACCAATAACACTGTTCGGAGTAGCCACGAGGGTATTCCTCCACCAATAACTGCTGGAGAGTGGACATATGACCTAAACTGTAGCTGCGACTTTAAACCGCAAGACATTAAAAGAAGCAAATCTAATACACATACATGAAGAAACCGATGTCATGAGTTGCTGTTCAAATTCTAATTGGTTGTAGAATAAACCGCTTGATACGAGAGTATTGGGCTTAACAATAAGAATGTAACTAATTGTTTCGTTTATCTGTGCAAAGTGGCATGTAAGTATTTAAAATATTGGACTGTGTGAGGGGCGTCGAGCCTGACCAAGGTACCAATATGTTACATATTAGATCCGTTTGAGGCTTATATCTTACTTAAAACACACAACACTTAATATATATGCAATATCTTGCTAATTAAAAATGTTAATTTCGTACATTTACGCATTGAACTTAATATAATACCCTGACTTTTTAAAAGCAGTCCAATATTAATATTAATGGACGTATAAAGATATGACGTCACAACAGTGTTTTCAATTATTTGCAATTCTTTTTCAGGTATTCTTGACATTGTCCTTGATATACTATCACAAGAAATCGATGCTAAATTATTGGTTAGTATTTTATATGAATCTGATTGGTTAGTATTTTATATCAATCTGATTGGTTAGTATTTTGTCTCAATCTGATTGATTAGTATTTTATATCAATCTGAATGGTTAGTATTTTATATCAATCTGATTGGTTAGTATTTTATATCAATCTGATTGGTTGGTATTTTATATCAATCTGATTGGTTAGTATTTTATATCAATCTGATTGGTTAGTATTTTATATCAATCTGATTGGTTGGTATTTTATATCAATCTGATTGGTTAGTATTTTATATCAATCTGATTGGTTGGTATTTTATATCAATCTGATTGGTTAGTATTTTATATCAATCTGATTGGTTGGTATTTTATCTCAATCTGATTGGTTAGTATTTTATATCAATCTGATTGGTTAGTATTTTATATCAATCGGATTCTGATTGACGATAAGCACACGACTTTGTGTGACTGACATATTGTGTCGATTGTAGATCATATCAAGTTTCGATTGTAGACAGCACCGCTCAACAACGGTAGCTTCGTTTAACAACGATATACGGTGTGATTTCCCGACTGTACCCATTGCGTGTGCCGCTTGTACACATATGTTCACAGCATATAGAATAGTACTGTGTGTGTTGTCTCATTACGTACTAACATTCAAGGTATGACCAAAGGCTGTCTGCATATCAGTAATCACTTGCTATTTCCACAACCATTAATTATGATACATTATGTTGTATGAAAACACTGAACCGATATAAATAATATTATATTTGTTATTCAATGACATATTACATGTTGATTATATACAAAGAAATAAATACAACAGTTTATTCTCAAAACTGCTATCCGCTTGTATTACTCAATCAGTGATAGCAATCAATTTGAAATATTGTCAACGTGAATGCATTTGAACTCAAGTATGTGACGTCATTTGTGACGTTGTCTAATTGCGAAGTTCGAGTGAACGGTTGCATATAGTAACATCGTTTTTGATGAAATGAACCACTTTTTAGCCTTAAATAAAAAATACAATTTATCAAATTTTAATATAATAGCGAAATATACTTCAATCATGAACATAGACAGCTTCGTTTATCACTCGTGGTATTGCCAATCTTGATACTATTGCCTTCGCTGTTCATACTGCGATATATAATTATGTCATGCATTGAAACTAACGAATACCTACTATACATAACGTCACCCTGATATATCATTGTGCGTCCATTATCTACCTCTGTCCCATTAAATGATATACAGTATGCATCCGTTATGTCAAAGTCGGTTATGTCGAATTCTCCGGTTATCTCGAAGTCGGATCAAAGTCCCGTTTCAGACACTGTTATTTTACATATAACTGGCTCCGTTTATATCGAATTTCGTTACGTCAAACTTCGGTTATGTCGAAGTATTTTGCTCGATGCGACGGAATTCGACATAGCAGATGTACACTGTACAGTAAAACAGGTGCTAGTCATTATTTGTATATTTAGAAGGAACAATACAGCGGAATGAAGGTGATCTTCCAGAAGACATTATTCCTTCTCGAACTATTGATCAGAGAAAACGACAATGTCCAGTTCAGGATATTCAACCATTTAGATACACTTCTGGATGTTCAAGTTGTGCCGTCGAACCTGGCCTTGGCTCTCAAAGAGGTAATGTGTATTGTACATTTGTTGTAGGGTCTGTGTTATTTAAAGAATTAATCTCGGGTTAATCGTTCCCACCAATGTATATTGTACAGCGGGCGTGTTTGTTTAAAGTGTGTGGTTGTCGGAGGCCTATACGCTAACCTTATACACGTCCAATATAGTTCATATCCCGATGAAAACTATTAGTTCGCGATTCATTATTTAAATTTACATTTTATTTATTCTTTTTATTGACTCAAGGTAGAACATTTTTGATATATTTAGGATAGATTTGCGACATATCGTGTGGCAGAGTTAGTAATTAGATCATACTTGGAACAGCGTAAACTGTAACACACACTGCACAACACTGCGAATGCGCATGCTCGTAACTTCGAATGCGCATGTCAGCTGCATATCATTAGTGAGGAAATTCATACGAAAATAGATACAAACAGGGCATATACGTTTATCGAAAGAAATACAAAAGCGATGTAAATATATATATATAAGGAAACTGTGTACTTGCCTTAGAGGTAACATGTATATCCTTTTGCAATGTGTAAAGTATTATTTTCTTCACTCACAATCCATAATTCTAAAATCTGTACCGAGAAAGTAACGCTCAATATAAAAGTGCACAGTATTGTTATGGTGTATACATGTTACTCACAGTGAACGTAGGCGTTGGAATATTATAATACGTAGCAATAACTTACACTTAAATCTATATTGCCTTCTCTCTCTCTCCCTCATGGTGATGGATTCCTTTAATAATTAGACTCGAGAGCGATTCAACTAACGTTATAAGAACATGCTTCGCTAAAGGAAATTTGTATAAACTAATGACTTACACAATGCGACTCAAGATAAGAAAATAATATTGACATTGCTCTGTAGATATATACTAAATATATGGTAGCCAGATCGGATGTCAAATACTTATTTCAGATCCTCCGTGGTGAATGTGGATACGGTGTCCAACTTGTAACCGAGAGGTTGTCAGTTCGAGCCCCGTCAGAACCACGGTGGTGGTGTCCTTAGACCAGGAACTTATATCCACATTGACGCATCTCTCACTCACTCACACACACTCACTCACTCACTCACTCTCACACACACTCACTCACTCACTCTCTCCCTCATGGGGAATGGCTTTCATCAGGCATACGGTCTCGAGAGCGAATACTTGAATATAATGTTGTAAAGACTTATTTCACAATCGAGCTCAAATAAAATTGTATAAACTAAATACAAATCAAATTGGCTTCCTTATACTGATATCAACACGTGTCGCCTTCTTCCGATCGTTCACAGTTTTGCATTATTTAATAGTTAATATATATAATGTATGTTTCAAAGTATTGCTTATTGTATTATCTTCCAGGTATTCATCGCTAACCAGGCAACGTGTCTAAAAGTACATCCGCAACAAATCAAGAAGATTGTGCGTCTTGCCGCGGACCATCAAAATGAGGCATCCGAATTTCTTGACCTCCTTAACGTGCTTGTCAAGGTAGAAGGACTGGATTTGACTATCAAAAGAAACCAAGCGCTTGTGATGAAATACATAATGCAGAACTTTAAGAAGGCTGCGTATGTGCTAGATCAGCCGCGTGAATCTAGGTAAACTGCCGTTCCGTACACTGTTACCTTGTACTTGTTCTATAACTTATACAGCATGCTTACTAAATGTCCGTATATCCGGTACTATTCAACATCTTATTTAGAAAATGTCCGTATATCCGGTACTATTCAACATCTTCTTTAGTAAATGTCCGTATATCCGGTACTATTCAACATCTTCTTTAGTAAATGTCCGTATATCCGGTACTATTCAACATCTTCTTTATTAAATGTCCGTATATCCGGTACTATTCAACATCTTCTTTAGTAAATGTCCGTATATCCGGTACTATTCAACATCTTCTTTAGTAAATGTCCGTATATCCGGTACCATTCAACATCTTCTTTAGTAAATGTCCGTATATCTGGCAACATTGATACAGCATATTCAGTACATGTCGGTATATCTGGAAACATTGATACAGCATATTTAGTACATGTCGGTATAGCTGGCAACATTGATAGTTTTATTCGTATGTAGATCAAAATGGTTGCAGAAATCAAAATGATAGATATATTTCTTTATTTATAGAGGGTGACCTAATTAGTTCTGAACTAATCTTTCCTTAGGGCCCTCTTAAGTGTCGTAACACAATAGCATTAATGCACATACACAATAACTATAACGTACACAGTTACGCCATGCAATATACATGTATAACGTTGTACAATGTAACTTAAATTATAACCAAACTACACAGTTACGCCATGCCATATACAGGTATAGTGTTGTACATTGTAACTTAAATGAATTAATATATTTGCATGGTACAATGCGTGTCTACATATGTGGTATGTAGTATCTATGACAATATGGATAGTTTGTGCACACTGCCATGTATACCACAGTGGTACCGGAAAATGAATGCACCATGTGTATTTGTTTGCATGTTGCATGTAGATTTCTGAAACGTGCTCAGTATATATTCCACACAAACTACACGTATCTGTTTTGAGTTTATATGCATGGAATTTACATTTAACAACACTATATTCATTGGAGAATGCATGGAGAACTGTTACAACCCCATTCACATGGAATTTACATTTAACAACACTATTATATGCATTGGAGAATGCACCTACTGTTGAACTGTTACAACCCCATAAATAAGCGTTTCCGACGCACACACAATCTACTTCAAAGTCATGTTCTGTGACGGAATGGCTACAAGCAGGAGCACTGCAATAATATCATTTATATTTTAGTATTTCTGTATATGAGAAATACTATTCCCTTATTTGTTTCAGAGACAGTCGCTTAGCCGACGACCCATTGCTAATGCCTTATTGGTATGTGTATTTTTGTCTTCATACAACCCCGTTGGGTTCTGTTGCCCCGCAGGCTGACGCATAGCACGCCTGTATAGCTGACTACAAGTATGTGCATGTTATGTATAGTTCCGCAGCAGTGTTTTAGCATAATAGGGAAATAAAATATATTCTAACAGGCGGTTATGACTGATGATCGGAGTATTGCAGAAATCGCTAGACCGTGTACAATGTGGTCATATATGTTCTATGTGTAATGCATGATTGTGTAAGCACAGTACTCGCTGGTATGTGTATGCATGCTGTCTCCCTGTTGTGCATGCACGGTAGAGGGATATGTATAATACTATAAGCCAGAATTACACCATATCCAATGCAGGTGCTATACAATTAATTGCATAACATCATCCAACTCGACCACGATACACTTGGTCCATTTATATCCGTCCGCCTTAATGTTTGTATCAGCTGCATCTTTCCATGACTTAAGCCATGCCCGGCAACATGCGAGAATCAGTACTATGACATTGTTAACAAATTTGTCTAAGATGACAGATATAATTTATGTTGCACAGAAGGAACGATTGAATAGCATAATCTTAGTTACTAGCAATATTAAACCACGAATTATTTAGCATTCTTTATTCAGACAAATATAGTATATTCAGACGAAAATAGTATATTAACATAATATTATAACGTCAAATTTACTACATGTTTAATTGAAAACATTGATCATAGTGCTTCTGAAGCAAATAAATTTATAACTATGTTGAAACGAACTTATTATAGATATGTGCAAAGGACTACATTATTACGTTGACTACATGTTTATATGTGCATGGACTACATTATTACGTTGACTACATGTTTATATGTGCATGGACTACATTATTACGTTGACTACATGTTTATATGTGCATGGACTACATTATTACGTTGACTACATGTTTATATGTGCATGGACTACATTATTACGTTGACTACATGTTTATATGTGCATGGACTACATTATTACGTTGACTACATGTTTATATATACATTTAAAACTTATTATAGATATGTGCATGGACTACATTATTACGTTGACTACATGTTTATATGTACATTCTAATACGGCTAGTGGATGCTCCGCGACCTAGGAAATGATGACTAAATGGCTTGGGGGAGGGGTTGCAAAGACAGAACAAGTTGTTGTGATTATGTATACATATATACATATTTACTATTAATTAAAGAAATGTACGTATATGAATGAACCATGTAAGTTAGTCTAATTTAAGCGTGTTGCTATTATTCGAAACATGTCCACGATTTAATTGGTAAATGTCGCATGCCAAGTATAGTGTATTTCGTTATACATAAGTATGCCCTTCTATATGAGCCGAGCCGGTATGCTACCAATTCGCTCGTTGTTATTCAACGTTTTGTTCCTATGCCCATGAATGTATGACCTCATTTCATTGTAGGGAGCATATTTTGACCAATCAAGCAGAGGATGGTCACTTGGCATACTTTGCACATTTGGTGGATCTACTGGCGACATGTGCCGAGGTAAGGATAACCTCGTGTTAAGTGATGTGGTTTGGTTAATTCTGTTGAATGTGTTCGTGTATTTTTGTAACTCAGATATGATATATGTAACATGGCTCGGAATGTTGTCTGTATACGCACAGAAGGGATGTACTTTGCTTATATCTTCTAATGCATTGATTAGCAAGTGACGTGTACTGATGTCATTTTACTAGCTTTGTGACGTCATTGACATACTCAAAAAATATAATCCCCAACCATGTTTGCGCTTTTTAGATATTTCTCCAAGCCATGATATATTCGCCAATAAATAACTAAACGATATGTATTAATCCCATAACCGTATGATATAGATCGAAATATAGATTTCCGGAAAGTAAACATATAAACATGATACGGATAGTGTGCAGACACTATTTGCAGTTTACGTATAATGTATATGGGTTAATGAATTAGACATACTAGCAATATGTCGTGCATTAGCGAATAATCATGACCATGGTTGTTGTACTACAATCTACAGTATTATACATGCAATCATACACGTCAGAGACGACATGCCGAAAAGCCATATAGATATGTAACACCGTCCTTATTTTAACTATTTGCATGCTGGGTAAAATAATTCAAATAATTCGAATAATTGTAGCAGACGACAATTCATTAAATGTGTTTTTCTTATTTGTAGTTGAACATTCTGGATTAACTATTTGCATGCTGGGTAAAATCATTCAAATAATTCAACTAATTGTAGCAGCCGACAATTCATTAAATGTGTTTTTCTTATTTGTAGTTGAAATTTCTGGACTAACTATTTGCATGCTGGATAAAATCATTCAAATAATTCGACTAATTGTAACAGTCAACAATTCATTAAATGTTTTTCTTATTTGCAGTTAAAAATTCTGGATTAACTATTTGCATACTGGGTAAAATAAATCCATTGTAGCAGCCGACTATTCATTAAATATGTTTTTCTTATTTGTAGTTGAAAATTCTTGAAATATGTCATGACACATTTGACTGTTTTTTTACCGCTATGGTACAAAGAGTTAATAGTAGGGTACTTTGACATATCTTCTAATCAAACAATGGGCATTTTGACAGTCGTTATAATTTTCAAACGAAATAAAGAACGCATGCTTACATTACACTGTCAAGCTGTATTAACATCAAAGCCACCATGAGGTGATGGACGTTATGGATAATAATAAACCTAACACTATAGTGCCATACGATATGACCGCCTTTCCAATTAAGCATTCACTCTAACAGGGCGAGAATAAGTTCATCGAGTCGCTATGTCAGACCATCCTACCTGTGGAGGAGATATTGTGGGTGATCAATCACGGTGACATCGACTGTAACATCAAGAGACCCTTCATCAAGTTCATGATGTGGGTGTATATGAAGCCAGCTGAGAATCTCATTGAAAGTGGAGCCGCAGATTTGCAACATCACAAGTATGATATACCGCTACATTCACAATCTACTTCCGTTAACTATTTGCATGCTGGGTAAAATAAAGGCTATAAATAGAACAAATTGAAAGTGGAGCCGCAGATTTGCAACATCACAAGTAAGATATACCGCTATATTCACAATCTACTTCCGTTAACTATTTGCATGCTGGGTAAAATAAAGGCTATAAATAGAACAAATTGAAAGTGGAGCCGCAGATTTGCAACATCACAAGTAAGATATACCGTTACATTCACAATCTACTTCCGTTAACTCTTTGCATGCTGGGTAGAATATAGGCTATAAATAGAACAAATTGAAAGTGTGCCGCAGATTTGCAACATCACAAGTAAGATATACCGTTACATTCACAATCTACTTCCGTTAACTATTTGCATGCTGGGTAAAATAAAGGCTATAAATAGTTCAAGTTGAAAGTGGAGCCACAGACTTGCAGCATCACAAGTAAGATATACCGTTACATTCACAATCTACTTCCGTTAACTATTTGCATGCTGGGTAAAATAAAGGCTATAAATAGTTCAAGTTGAAAGTGGAGCCGCAGATTTGCAACATCACAAGTAAGATATACCGTTACATTCACAATCTACTTCCGTTAACTATTTGCATGCTGGGTAAAATAAAGGCTATAAATAGTTCAAGTTGAAAGTGGAGCCGCAGACTTGCAACATCACAAGTAAGATATACCGTTACATTCACAATCTACTTCCGTTAACTCTTGCATGCTGGGTAAAATAAAGGCTATAAATAGTTCAAATTGAAAGTGGAGCCACAGACTTGCAGCATCACAAGTAAGATATACCGTTACATTCACAATCTACTTCCGTTAACTCTTTGCATGCTGGGTAAAATACAGGCTATAAATAGTTCAAGTTGAAAGTGGAGCCACAGACTTGCAACATCACAAGTAAGATATACCGTTACATTCACATTCTACTTCCGCTAACTCTGTGCATGCTGGGTAGAATATAGGCTATAAATAGAACAAATTGAAAGTGGAGCCACAGACTTGCAACATCACAAGTAAGATATACCGTTACATTCACATTCTACTTCCGTTAACTCTTGCATGTTGCGTGCTGATCAGGATCTATGTTGTTTGCTGCATAGCCAAATGTCTTAGCAAGATCATCTGAATAGCAAACAGCATATAGCCTGATCAGACTGCACGTTCCGTGGCTGTTGATCTGGCTCTATGTTCTTTGCAAATATTGTTTGAACGGTATCCAGAATGAAATGGGTTATTTTCTTCTACGGGTCTCCGCGGCTGAATCCCACTGAGGGTGTAAAATTCTTCCGCGCTAGGAGTTGGCTTGTAGAAATGCAGTCATTCTACCCTTATGCAAGTCCGCACGGAGTCTTCCTCCAATACCAGCCGGAATGTACGATGTTACACCCACAAATAAACACTCCATTTTCTTTCAGACAGCTGTGGGATTTCATAGGAACAACGGTAGGTGAGATCAACCAGATGTCTGAGTATGTCAAAGGGTATACAGAGAAAACATTTGATCTTCTGAAAATGTCTCCATCCAAAAGGTAAATGATTCTTATTGCATAAGACAGGGAGAAACTATGCTTTCGCAACCTTTGAAATTCAGTATAGATCTTATAGTCAGGGTGCAGAAGAAAATTTGCGGGAAAAAGTAAAGGAAAAATAATTCTTAGTTTTTCTGAATCAGTACACCCCATAGTGCCTCAGAAAAAAAATCCCCATGAATTGGGCTTGGGTAATTTGTTTCCAAGCACTTTGAAATTTCGGCCCCAAGACCCAATCGAAGATCCATCAAGATAGGGGGTAGGACTAACACATTTAAGTCTCTAGTCACTTCTGGTCTAGGTATGATAATGGAAATTGGCAGGAGGTTACAAAGGTGATTACTCTTCCCTGGGGTCAATGGAGCAAATTGATGTGATGATGTAATCATGATGAAATCCAAGATGGCGTCCATTTTGGTGGGAAAAACGAAAATATTGGTTACCAGTCAACTCACGTCATTCTGACTTGAGAAATATGTTCTATACCAGCCTGTAATGTAATTTGATGTATCTCTCTTGTAGATCCTCACAGTTTGATTTGCATTTCTGGTGCCTTGCGTAGTGTCCTGGGTTCGAATCCCAGGTGTGACAATATTGTTTCCAGCTTAGAATACTGAATGATCATGAAACTGTGTCACGTCTTTGGATCAAAGTGGCTCACAGAAGAACTTTCCTCATTTGGCCTGTCCATCACCTACAATGAAGTTCAGCTTTTCAAGCAGTCCATTCTTCAGCAGCAAACATTGCAATCGTTGTCCCCACCGCCATTCCCGACGTTAGGACAGTACATTGCAGATAATGCAGATTCAAACATACGCACCTTGGACGGGACCGGAACCTTTCACGGTATGGGTATTATTGCTTGGTACCAACGCCGAAGTAGCAAGCAAATTACCGACCATCGTGTAAAACGTATGGCAAGGGTAAAAATTTCCGATCTTACTTACGATAAAGGCATACCAATTATTCTTTATGTCACACCAGCCATCCCCGCCTTGTCAACATTCAAGTTCAATGCGATATGTGAAGCGATATTACCATTCACTATCCCACCTGTGTCATATTATTCAAAGGTGCTCTGGAGTTCTGCCAAAGTACTTGCAACCAAAATGACTCCTAGCCCGGATTGGACAAATTGGTCTGGATGCATGCACTGTGTCTATCAAAACGACACAGATGGAATTAGTGCCGATGAAGTGTTGATGCTTTCAATCATAGACCTGAACCCTAGTGATGAAACATGCATCTACTCCACGTTGTCTTACATACAAGACCAAGTGACGAAACTGAAACTGCCAAGTACATCAGTAACATTTGACCAACCGCTCTTCATTAAAGCTGTTGAAATTGTTGCCACCAAACAGCTTAACAAACTTGTGATTAGACTGGGTGGGTTCCATACATTAATGAGCGCAATCAGTAGCATCTTTCATACGATGCGAGGATCTGGAATATATGAAGCTCTGGGTCAGATATTTGGCCCCAATGCTATTTTGCACATATTGTCTGGCAAAGCCATTGCACGGGCACTACGGGTTCTCTATCTTCTTGACGCATGCCTGACCACCAAATTACTGGAACAGATAATACCGGACTGCGAGGCACATCGTGACGAGAATGATGATTATGACGGTGGTATCAATGAGAAATTTCAGTCCAGTCTTACTACAAAGGATGTGGAGGCCTTGCAAAAGCTTCTCGGTGACATATTGAATTCCGATGCTGAAACTCGTTGTGATGACATTGTAAACTCGGAGCCACTTGTCTTGTTAGATAAATGCATTGAAGAATTGAAAATATCATTGTCATCACAGTCTAGAACAGCAAAATTATGGATCCAATTACTGAATTATATTCGGAAAATAGAAGACTATGTAACATGTGAGAGACTAAAGGACTGGAACGGACATTTGAGAGTATGTAGTGAGTTTCTGAACTTATTTGCAGCAACAGGACATATTCACTACGCAAAATGTGCAAGGCTTTACGTGCAAAATCTGGCCAAGCTACCAGAACAGCATCCCTGGCTATATCAGAAGTACATAGAAGGCGCTCATGCTGTGGAAAGAACAGAACACTGTTTTAACGGACTCTGATCAGACTTGGTGATAGAGCAAACGCTCATGTGTTCGCTAAAAAGTCGTGGTGGTTTGACACATGGATGAGGTCTGACTGAATCTGTCCGTCACCAATGGGTGTTCACCTTACCAATCTGTGTGGCAATCCATGATGCAATGACAACTCGCTCGCAGAAGAAGATACGGACGTCCGAACAACACGTAGATCTCAGCATTGCTCGAAAAGACCGCGACCTCACTGATCTTGATAAACTGTTAGACTGGTTTGGTGATCACAATCCATTCGTCAGCAACGGTTGTGACTTGCGTTCATTGTCAACCGGTTTGACAGCGGAACAAGGGGATGGTATCAACTGTGATATCACCGAGGAAGTTGGCTCTAGATTACAGTCAAAGATAGACTCCGTGTCATATAACGTCGCAAAGATTAAGCGATCTGAGCAAATTAAGACTTTGCAAGATCTCCAACCCGGAGTAAGGGTAGGACGAAAGAAAACACTGCACATTGATCCGGCTATTATACTCAGTCGATGTTCGGCCATCTCACAAAGAATCAGCGAGAACATGGAGCCATATTTCCAATGGGAAATGTGTGTGAGTCCTCCATCCTTGTTCAAGGACAATTTCATGAGGAAGCCGGTGAAGTCTGAATTAGCTAACGCACTGTATAAGGATGTAGTAGATACTAGGCCATCTGGTGAGCAAATGCGTGTTGTCGACGGCGGTTGGCTTCTTCACTACATACGGTGGAAACACAACACATACCAGGAAGTCTTCGAGCAGTACTCGTCATATCTCACACATCAATTCGGTCAGTGTATTGTTGTATTCGATGGATATCCTGAGTTTTCAACTAAGGATCACGAACACCACCGACGCAAATCAGATCGACTTCCCGCCGCTACAATAGAAGTGAACCCGTCACGTCGTAGGTACAAGGATCAGGAAGCGTTGTTTGCTAACATTGCAAATAAAGTTGGCTTCATTGCTATGCTCACTGATCACTTGGAAGCAAATGGTCATATCATAAAGCAAGCACAAGCAGATGCCGATACACTAATAGTCTCTACCGCACTAGATTATGCCAAGAACCAGCAAACTGTTGAAGTAATCGCAAATGACACGGACATCTTGGTTTTGTTTCTGCATCACTGGAAAGAGGATATGGCGAACATATACGTTCATAAGGTCATCAGAGGAACAAGGCGAAAACTAGTGGGGCCTTCCACAATTCATTCCGTAAAGGATGTGTCATCAAAGGTTGATCCAGTCATTAAAAAAAACATTCTGTTCATACATGCATGGAGTGGATGTGACACAACATCTTCAACATTCGGACATAGCAAGACTAAACTGATGAAAACTATAGCAAAAGACCGCTCAATTCAATCGATTGCCGACAATTTATATTCAGCTGAAACTCAGGACACAGTCGGGAAGCTTGGCATAGATTTATTCACTTTGTTGTTTGGTGAATATTGCAAGGAAAGGACTCTGACGACCATTCGCTTTCACAAGTACCAGACGATGATTGCGCAGTCAAACATCTTGGAACCGCAACGAATGCCTCCGACAGTACGTGCCGCCCATTTCCACAGCCTCAGGGTATTTCTACAAACTATTCAGTGGATGAACTTGGATACTGAAGTGCTTGATCCATGCTCATGGGATTGGCAACATAATCGTTCCGGACTTGTACCATTAATGACGGACATGGACGTAGCACCGGAGAGTGTGTTGAAATTCATTAGGTGCAAGTGTAAAAGCCAAAATCCCAACCAATGTGGTACGAACTTGTGTACCTGTTTCAAGCATGGAATCCAGTGTGTTGAGGCTTGTGGAGGATGTCATGGAGTAAGCTGTAAAAACACTGTCAGAGTCGATATCCAAGAATAATTGGTAGCCTACATGAAACAAAAACAGTAAACAATGAGTCAGAATGACGCGAGTTGACTGGTAGTCAATATTTTCGTTTTTTCCGCCAAAATGGACGCCATCTTGGATTTCGTCATGATTACGTCATCACATCAATTTGGTCCATTGACCCCAGTGAAGAGTAATCATTTTTGTAACCTCATGCCAATTTGCATTATCATACCTAGACCAGAAGTGACTAGAGACTTAAATTTGTTAGCCCTACCCCTCATCTTGATGGATCTTCGATTGGGTCTTGGGGCCGAAATTTTAAAGTGCTGGGGAAAACATTCCCCAAGCCCAATTCATGGGGATTTTTTTTCTGATGCGCTATGGGGTGTACTGATTCAGAAAAACTAAGAATTATTTTTCCTTTACTTTTTTCCTGCTAAATGTTCATATAGGAGTTATACAACCAGACTATTAATTTAAGCTTCACAAGAACTAGAAAGAGAATTATGTCCTATATCGTATAAAGTAAAGTGGTTTAAAGGGCCAGCCATTTCTGATTAATGAGACACCTCATTTTATGAACATCAGTACTTCCCGAATCCTATGCTTGTATGTCAGGCGCCAGGCTGGTAGGCAATCGGTAACCATTATTTAACTAGCTGGCAGCTCACCAACAGGCCATATCAGAATGAACCCCTGACGAGATTCGAACCTTCGACCTCCCGCTCCGTAGATGGACGCCGTAACCACTAGGTCATGGAGACCGTTTATCATATATCTAATTGCTACACATAGCTATGTATTTTGTCGCTGTAGATTTATGAAATACATTGTTTAAGTGGATGTTTGTGTGATGTTTCAGTGCCGTAGCAGACTCACAGGATACAGGTAGCTTGATACACAGTGGAATGTATTACATTTTGGAAGGAGTAATGCCATTTCTTGAGGTAGGTGTGGTGCTCAGTGGAGCATATTACACATTGGGGGTAAAGTCATTTCTTCAATTAAGTGTGGTACCCGGTGTGTACATGACTCGAATTAGTTTGTATAATATGAACGCATTGGGGAGTAATGTCCAGTAATTTCATATCTAATTTTATATAATGTTTATGCAAGCTCCCTGGTAAACTCGCTTTATGAGCTCGGCTTAATTGTATGAAATAAAGCTAAGAAGTAAGTTGGATTGAAATTTGTCATTTAATATCTAAATGACGAATATAGTAATTACAATAAAAATGTATTATAACTAAAATATTACAGTTCTAACACAAGAAGATTAAAAACAATTATATCGTTGAAACTTGAAACTTGTTTATTTGCTTAAACGCCTATTTCTACATATAAATACATATTAAATGGCGTTGTACAATAATGAATTAAAAGATAATAAAAACAGTACATCAATCCAGACAAAAACATTAAATAACCAGTCATCAATGAAGAAATCGTATTAGAATATTCAGAACAATGCGTAGTAGTCTCTGAATAAGTGAGTTTTCAATTGTTTCTTGAATAGGTTAACTGACTCACTTTGTCTAAGGCTCAAAGGCAGTTCATTCCAAAGCTTGGGTCCAACAGTACTAACACTTCTGTAACTGGAGGTCTTTTTCTTTTTATAAGGAACAAGGTAGCATGATTCAGATGATTAGTATCGTTCATTATATATGTATGAATAAAGGTGGGGATCTAACCTTAATGCCAAATATATAAAAATATATAAACTTAGTGCATATCGCGTTTTTGCAATAATTCAAAACTAACCTGATTTTAATCTGGCAATATGTAGAAGGCTGCCCAAAATAAATTGCTTTCATTATATTGCAGGTGTTTTATACATCGTTTTTCTCGCCAGACAAGGACGTATACCCTGATGAAATATTTCATACGGACAGTCTAGCTACAGCTCTAGTGGTAACAGTAACGTTTTATATTGGGTGATTGGTTTTCAAATAATTCATTGGTATTAGAGCCGATGTGATGATTTCCGCTGGGAAGCATTAATGTCGGCTCTATTAGAGTGAGAAGGTCGCTGACTTGTATACAACTGTAACCTATGGTCATGTGCTCGAGTCCCGATCAGACCGGGTCTCTCACTCTATGTAGCAGTTTCTTACGGAGGTTGTGACACCAAGTACTGGTTAACTGCTGGAGCCTGCATAGGAAAGGTGTTGTTAGGTAAACTGCCCGTCGTTGAAATGGGCAATCGGTAGCGACGTTAAATAAGCTTAATTAAATAAAAAAGAATGCATGTATAATTAACACAATGGCTAGTGGCACCTCCGCTTCGGTGGCATTGATGCGGTGTATACCTCTGAACAGAGGACGTGTGAGTTCGAGCATCGCCGAACCCACGATTCTGATTTCCTTAAGTAGGATATTTAAAAACGCATGAAATGTTCCGTCTCCATCAGGAATTTGCAAGAACATGTTTTGAAATAGAGCTAAAATAAATTTGATTAGATGGAGCTGAATTAACAAATAATGTTAGTAGGTTATTTCCGGTGTTAGTTAGTTCCATGTATACCCTGAGAGGAGTAGGTGTGGTAAACTCGTGGCATATATTTCAGGCATTTAGTGATGTCATTGGAGCGATGTTGACCAATCCAGCGCATATGAAGGGTTTGGTAACCTCCGTAACATCAGTTGTTACCGCATCCGGTGCACCAAAATCAGTACGTATCTGCACAACCTCTCTTTGTTTATAATAGTATGCTATACTAGATGACATAGAAAACGCACACTTCGGATAAGTGTGTTCTTACATGAAAAACAATAACTATATAAATACATAGTTTTAAACATTTTAGAATATTTTTAGTTATTCAGTTTGTGTTTTGCAATAAAGATGTGATATGTTTCGTTTTCATGTAATAATAATCATATAATGCAGGTGTGCGTTTTCTAACCGGTCACCTGATGTTTTACAATATTTGGAATAAACTAATACCTGTATATTGTTATCATCTTATTGGTTATATTTTATTACAGTTGCAGGCTTGTCTATATAATCATATTGGATACAATGCATTAAAGCGACATTACATCAAGTATAAATGCATTGCTACAACAAATTCTGCTCAATACATTCGAACACTAACATTGAATCAATAAACAATGTTCTACAAACTTCAAAAGTGAAAGTAGGATTTCATATAACTGCCATTCACGCTCCTAAATTGACGTTTCGTTGTCATTCGAGTCAATACTAAACGCGCGATACTATCGTTTAGAGATAATTTAACTAAGATTAGTCTACAAATAAATATGCATATGCACACATGTGAGATATAACCGTAAATCTGAATCATAAATCATGTTATTTCAGATACACGCATTGTAATACGCATGAATGTCGACCCTATTTACATTATTTTGTTATGTCAAGAAACCGCGTATACGACGTTTGATTATTTGTTGAAATACTCAGTTTCTGATGCAAATATTTGGAAAAACATTATACCATAATTATAATAGGAAATTACATTTTACAGACATTTGCGTTTTCACCGATGTAGTGTCGCTTTAAATGACTATAAGAAAATATATATTTATTCTGTATTTAATTGGCTCCAAATATTATACAATACCAGGCTACCGATTAGGAATATTTTGTTGAGTGTAGTCCTGTTTGGAACAGTATGGCATTGTATTGGTGCACCATCACACTAGCATCTATTTACTATTCATCGTAATATTCAATTCAATATATGTATTGCATTAAATAAGACAACATACTTATAGCAAAGAATACATATTATAAACAAAGTACAATGGAAAGACATGGATACATTTTCAGAAGAGCATAGATGGTATGTATACATTTATATATATATATATTTAGGAACAACAACACAATAAGTTGTGTTGTGTTGTTATACATTCATATTTAAGTATTAATACTTCATTAGGCCGTCCTATATACGAGGCCATTAAATTATGGGGTGTTATTTTCTAGTATTGGTAATTGTATTTATATTGCAGCTTTTGGTGACTGTTATGGAGAAATTCACATCTGAAATGAAAGTTGGCGATACGAAGAGTGCTGTTAGAAAGGTAGTGTAGTTTTGAATTAATTGTGATATTACGTTTTTTCTTATTGGTTTAAGCATATCTATTACACTATGTACATTCATAAAACAATACATGTACACAAAATCAAAGAAGTAAGTATATAGGAAAGGATTAAAACGGAAGCAGAGCTTATATAGTTTCTCTCCTTATTTCTTATTCATATTGGGCACACCATGTGGCATGTGTGCGGTCTCACAGAACACCATTGTAATGTGTACAATTTCAATATTGTCACAGCATTGTTGCAAATGCGTGACGTATCATTTGCCTAAAATGATAATTCTTGTTGACATATTGATCACTAGACATAACATTGGGCGATCGCAGCAGTGTGAGCTTGTTTTTGTTGATAAGTCGTTCACTTAGCGCAACTAGTTATCTTCTGTAACAGATGTGATGAGGTATTTGGACATTGATGACAAACGGATTAAAAGTTTACCACATATAAGCCAGCATTGTTAAATATAATGGTGTTCCTTATTGTGTTCCATGTTCACAGTAACAGAGCACCTAATGTGGTTCCATATCATATTGTGCGAAAACTACAATTAACAGCTATTGCAGAATATAACGTTTAGCTGTCAATTTTAAACTGCATCTGCCTGCATACATAAAAATACTATAGTAACCAATCGACGAGACATTACGTCTCGTCAGATAATAACCAGCCAGCAGTAGACTGTGTTATATTACAGCATGCCATTCAAATTATACCCACACCAGTATGTCCCTAACAAAGAAAAGGTCGGAACTACTTAATATGATGCAATGTACCGCCTAGGAAAATGTCAATTCATCCTGCAACCAATTACCCCATCGGATGACGTGCAGAACGCTGAGATATATTCATATGATCAACTTAATGTCAATTGTATAGCCTCGTGCTATATGTATATGCATTTTTGGAAACCCACATCCTAAATACATTAAAAGATCAACATGTGTATATCAAGAGCTATCTTATTGGTCATGGAGTATTAAATCCAGATATACAGTGAACATTACTATCTATCTTCTCCTAATGTGAAACCCCTAGCGAAGATATATACATGTTGCGTGTCAAACCGCAAAGAAGTTAAAAGAGTGAGTAGTTGAGAGCACAATATAGCAAAGTACTGACAAATAACTTGGGTTTAAAGCTTAAAAGCAGTTAGACAGAATACATATAGGGGCTGGCATGATCAATACAGCAATGGTTGGGAGATGGGCACTGTTCGGGGGGAGATGGTTCCAGTGATAAATGGTACTTGGAAAAGGGAAAACTTGTAATAACCTGTAGTTGCTGTAATTAACCTATATCTAAAGGAATGACAGTGACGTGCGGGACGGGAGAGGGGAACTAGGTAATTCTAAATGGAGATAGCAACCATAGCATTATGAATTTTATACATAATAAGCGATAACCTATACGCTGCATATCTAGCCTTTCGTAGAATCAGGGAATGGAGCATTTCTGTAACACTAGTGGATACTGTGAATACTATCTAACAAAACTAACAAACTCACCAATGTATCAATTAAGGAAATCAATATATATATATATGATTATAGACATGGTGTTATGAAAATAGGTGACTATGTTACATCACAGAACGTCCCATTTCATTTCTTCCAGCAGGTTTCAGAATGCTCTGGATATTGATATGAACTGAAAAGTAAATAATTAGTTCCTTAACTTTATACTTAGGGCAATATGGAGTACTATGCTGCTGAACTCGAGTTGAATGCAAAATTCCACACGTTTGCACAGAACAGTAGCCGAGTACATGTAGGGCATAACACCGTTGGGCAACAACTCAAGTACAAGTCAAAAAGAGGTAATGAGAACTTCCCACATTAACAAGAACATGTGGATCAATTCCATATTGTTTCATAAAGGATGTACATGTAATAATCCATTGTAACTGCATATGCAAGACGGATTCTGGTGTGTCTACATAATTATTACATTTCATTCATTTATTGGCAACCGGTAAAACATTAGTTTAGTCTATACAAATTTGTTTTAGCTCGATATGTTCTTACAACTTATATTAATCACTCTCGAGACCTCATTCCTGATAGAGAAGAGGTAACGTGGAATTTTTAAATGTCTTTCCTAAGGGCACAATCGTAACGGCTCCAACAGGGCTCGAACCTGGAGCAAACGTACTACCACGAAGTCAGCCACGTTTGCAAACCGATTGAGTGAACATGATAACGGCTTACTTGGATATCTGCTGTTAATCGACATGTTACTTGCAGTGTATGTTGGATAACTGCTGCTAATCGACGTGTTGTTACTTGCAGTGTATGTTGGATAACTGCTGCTAATCGACGTGTTGTTACTTGCAGTGTAGAGTGGATAACTGCTGCTAATCGACGTGTTGTTACTTGCAGTGTATGTTGGATAACTGCTGCTAATCGACATGTTACTTGCAGTGTATGTTGCATAACTGCTGCTAATCGACCTGTTGTTACTTGCAGTGTGGGTTAGATAACTGCTGCTAATCGACCTGTTGTTACTTGCAGTGTAGGTTGGATAACTGCTGCTAATCGACATGTTACTTGCAGTGTAGATCGGATAACTGCTGCTAATCGACGTGTTGTTACTTGCAGTGTAGGTTGGATAACTGCTGCTAATCGACGTGTTGTTACTTGTAGTGTAGAGTGGATAACTGCTGCTAATCGACGTGTTGTTACTTGCAGTGTGGGTTAGATAACTGCTGCTAATCGACCTGTTGTTACTTGCAGTGTAGGTTGGATAACTGCTGCTAATCGACGTGTTGTTACTTGCAGTGTAGATTGGATAACTGCTGCTAATCGACGTGTTGTTACTTGCAGTGTATGTTGGATAACTGCTGCTAATAGACGTGTTGTTACTTGCAGTGTAGGTTGGATAACTGCTGCTAATCGCCGTGTTGTTACTTGCAGTGTAGGTTGGATAACTGCTGCTAATCGACATGTTACTTACAGTGTAGGTTGGATAACTGCTGCTAATCGCCGTGTTGTTACTTACAGTGTAGGTTGGATAACTGCTGTTAATCGACATGTTACTTACAGTGTAGGTTGGATAACTGCTGCTAATCGACATGTTACTTACAGTGTAGGTTGGATAACTGCTGTTAATCGACATGTTACTTACAGTGTAGGTTGGATAACTGCTGTTAATCGACGTGTTGTTACTTGCAGTATATGTTGGATAACTGCTGCTAATAGACGTGTTGTTACTTGCAGTGTATATTGGATAACTGCTGGCATATTAGTAGCATCAGGTGGGTCAATAGGATGCATTGCCACCCACTATATTGTTTGACGTTGGTAGATATATATTTTGGAACTACCTGCATTAACAATAGACACTCGTGGCCAAGCCTATCTGTGCCCGTGGATAGGTCTGATATTCTGATTATGATGCATGCACGTACCGAATGTGTAAGTGGAATATTTACCTCGTTGTCGATGATTGTGAAAACGAAACAAGCTCGAGGTGTTTCATGCACGTGCACGGGTCTTTTTCTTATTCAGAAACACCACCTACTCTGTCTATGTCCTTGACATATATTCGCTATATACTACTAGGCCTGTCCCCCTGCGTGATCGAGTGGTTACGGTCGCTGACGTGTATACCACTGTAACCTATCATCACCAAGTACTGGTTAACTGCTGGAGTCTGCCCAGGAATTGTGTTTCTATGTAAACTGTCTGCCGGCGAAATAGCCCAAATTGGTGCTGATACAGGCGTAAATCTCGAACAAACAAGCTACTAAGCCTACTGTTGCACCAAGTCTTTCTCATATACGCATCGGAGTCATTGAACAAATTAATATTGCCATATATTCATTTGTTATTAGAATACACGGAGTTGGGAAGCAATGAAGAACTGCCACTTGGAGATGAATTTCAGAACTTGGTGAAATGCTTCGTAGATCCTAAGGAAAAGAAGCCGATAAAGAGATATGCATTGACAAAAAAGCTTCTAGATCAATTAGCGTAAGATTACTTACTTGTATTATAGAAAGAAATTTTTATTTTCAAACTCATCATCAAACATCAAACATGATATACAACAATATACATACAGACTATTAACAAATAGTGGTGACAAGTATGTGGAGAAGGCACAGTATGCAATACAACATGATTATATAATGACCGTATTACAATATCCCTGTACATAAACTCACTCAATTTCTAATTAGTTGATCAATGCAAGATAAATACAAAGTATCATTACTCAATTTTCTAATTATTTCATTATATGCCCATTCACTATTCAGCTCCTATGTTGGCTATGCATACATAGTACTGATATATTATATGCATTGTATGATTGTATGATTAGGGGTGTCTACTTTAAGACTCTTGCTAGTGTCGATATCATGTATGTAAGAGGCTGTGAGAATATTACAATAATTTCATTGTCATCGAGTGCGGAACGTTTTCTTTGGTGAGGGCCGTTTTCTTTGATGAGGGCCGTTTTCTTTGTTCCAGGTCGTTTTTTAATGTTATTAACATTTGTTTATTGGCGGTAGTCATACGTATCATAAACCATTATAATATAACTGTGTGCCATCATAACATGTGATGTATGGCAAAATATACAAGCATAAATAGTTGATGAATGGCGGCCATTTTGTTTTTAATTTTTGAAAGGGAAAACTGACAAATCCAGCTTGGCTTGCAGTATATTTGGAACCAGCATACCCAAATTATGCTAAGACAAGTGTATGCCATATTCTACTAATGCATGCCTAGGGGTGTTGCCTTTTGAGATTTTCCGACCAGTCTATTTGTATTATCGTATTACTAGATCCTATTTGACTGTTATTTATATATACGTAATTACCTGAAATACTGTTATTTATATATACGTAATTATCTGAAATACTGTTATTTATATATACGTAATTACCTGAAATACTGTTATTTATATATACGTAATTACCTGAAATACTGTTATTTATATATACGTAATTACCTGAAATACTGTTATTTATATATACGTAATTACCTGAAATACTGTTATTTATATATACGTAATTACCTGAAATACTGTTATTTATATATACGTAATTACCTGAAATACTGTTATTTATATATACGTAATTACCTGAAATACTGTTATTTATATATACGTAATTACCTGAAATACTGTTATTTATATATACGTAATTACCTGAATATTTCATTTTACTCTCTTGATATACAGTCTATACATCCGTTATGTCAAAGTCGGTTATGTCGAATTCTCCGGTTATCTCGAAGTCGGATCAAAGTCCCGTTTCAGACACTATCAGTTTACATTTAACTGGCTCCGTTTATATAGAATTTCGTTAAGTCAAACTTCGGTTATGTCGAAATATTGTGTTCGGTCCGACGGAATTCGACATAACGGATGTAGACTGTATGCTCCTGAACGCAACACTATTCATAATTGTTATCCATTGGTGAACAGTTTGTTGTTTTGAATACTAGTGGTCACTGTTGTTAATGTTATTAATACATGTACATTTATTTTGCACGTATTAGTGTACACTACTCACACAGATTAGTCCAAATGAGTGTTATCGTTTTATATTTACATATGCTCGCCATGTCGGGCGCCTTCCACTCTAATATATTTACATTCCGGTAAACGCAGTTGCCCCCGTGACGTTGCTGATTGGTTATAATGTTGTTTGACGTCACAAATCGCACGCGTTTCTAGACCGTTGTCAATAATATCGCGCGGTGCATTATTAACGGGGTTGTTTCTTTAATCGAAACGTGTCCGCCTCCGTGGTAGAGTGGTTACGGTCGCTGACTTGTATACCACTGTAACCTATCATCACTGATGGTCACGGGTTCGAGTCCCGCTCAGGCCGTGTCTCATTTATATGAAAAAGTTGGCAGTTTCTTACGGAGGTTGGTGCACCCAAGTACTGGTTAACCGCTGGAGCCTGCCCAGGAAAGGTGTTGTTAAGTAAACTGCCCGCCGGCGATATAGCCCAAAATGGTGCTGATGCAGGCGTAAAACCCGAAATATAATATAATAATTAATAGAAACGAAACGACGTAACTATAGGTTTAGCACAACTATTTGTATAGTTGTCATTACAACGTTCAGAAAATACAATATAAATATAAAGAGTAAAATCAACCTGTGCTTTGTATATTCAATACATATGTGCTGCTTAATGTAGCTTCGATCTCAACACACTTTTAGTTGATGCATCTTCATCATATATAAGCAAACTGTTGGTCGCTATCTACTACTATCTATATAACACGCATTCGTGTAGTCAGTACATATGTATGCATAGTGCGTGCATTTCTGCTTGACCTGTGTTGTTTTCATATGATTATATTACATATACTTGTAATCTAGAATAGGGGCCAGCTATTACCGGAGTCGCAATAGACAGGCTGGGTACGTAACTACTGTCAGCGTGAATAGTACTTCTGTGTGCTCCATGACTAGTCTTCTATAAAGCAAGCCTGGTTGCATCGCTGTGTGTACTATACATATTATAGCATATCTATACATACTCGGAGTATATCATTTACCCAAATATCTATATACAATTATTCTTCATATATCTATATCCCGGTAGTATTTGATGCACGGTGGTGAAATATAATTGTATACATATGCATGCATGTAATATCGGCTGTCTACAGACACAACCATAATTTCTATAATTATCTCTGAAAGTGCCGGGGCGTCATTTTCAAATATGCTTGGATATGGTCTAAACTTGCTGCATGTATAGTGTCAAGCCAATGGTTTATCAAACGGTTCTTAAAAATGGTTTTGAATCCGAAACCACTTGTCCAGACCCCACGCGTCTACGCGTCTGTGGGGCTGTCGAAGTGAACGCAATTCAAGTTCATATTGACATGCTTCCGGTATATGCAAGTTCATATTGACATGTTTCCGGTATATGCATGTTCATATTGACATGTTTCCGGTATATGCAAGTTCATATTGACATGTTTCCGGTATATGCAAGTTCATATTGACATGTTTCCGGTATAAGCAAGTTCATATTGACATGTTTCCGGTATATGCATGTTCATATTGAATGTGTATGCATATGTGCGTGCAACATACATGTATGCATGCTCATAATGCATTATCTAATTAGTGGATGCGATGTATGCTTGTTCATATTGAATTCTCACATATGTGTATGCGGTATGTATATATTGTACATGTTTGGTGATATTGTTTGATATAATTGCTATACAACATTTTATTACATATCTTGACAATGCATAACACGAAGCTTGGTTACTTAACACAATTTGGAATGCTTTCATTAGAAAGGTTAGTCCGGGAACAGGCGTCAATATATGTTGCCTGATCAGTCAAATAAATATATTTTAACACGGAGACTATTAATTGGGCCGTATTGAGTTTCTGATATGTCATTTTGCCAGAAGTTAATAAGTGAAAAATCGACAGACTGGAACAAATCATGCATGGTCTCAAATTATATGTGGAATGTGGCTAAAGCAAGCTATCATAACGCGACCAATCAGAATCCTTCCATGTTGTACTACACGTGTGTACATACCAGAAGATATGTGATGGCTGTATGAAACTAAGTACAAGCAAAGTTATATATTCTTCTGTCATGATCTAGTAACAGACACATGCTATTGTTTGATTCCGACTTTGTATATATATATGTGTCTGTTATAAGTTGCTTATTACAAAGTTGGATCAAATGCTATCAAACAATGACACATGTTTGTTGCTAGGTCATGACATAAGAATATATATAATAAGCCGGAACACGTATTTCATTTTGAAGACCACTTAATATTACTCCTATGTATAATGTCAAACAAATAACATACTATTTGGAGTCGACCATATGTGTCAACCATATCCAGCGAACTGAGAGGTGTAAATTGCGCTGGAAGCTAAAATACAACACCATGGTTGTTCGTATCTCTTGTGATTTACGTTTATTTATCGTCGCTATCGGTTGCCCATATGAGCGACGCCTCCTGAAGAGATTAGTCATTTTAGATTTGTGGAGGATAGTGCAATGATACAGACAGAAACCCATTCCAGAATCTCCTCTGGTTCTTATACGTGCACGGTGTACAGCACCGACACGATACCTCAAGGTAATGTCCCATCTGAAAGACTGTTAATTTTATTAGGGTCAGACGAACCTGCGATCCCTGGATTACCATTCCAGCGTGTTATCACTGGACTACAGATCCGTCTATATCTCTAAGCCTTGTGTGCTCTTCATATGTTTTCATTCCTGCTACCATT
This sequence comes from Archivesica marissinica, assembly GCA_014843695.1. Classification (NCBI taxonomy): domain Eukaryota; kingdom Metazoa; phylum Mollusca; class Bivalvia; order Venerida; family Vesicomyidae; genus Archivesica; species Archivesica marissinica. Next base: position 11,865,411 of record CM026395.1, read on the forward strand.
TCGGTTTATGCACCAACTATTTAAGTTTTCTGGAATATTGATTTCTAAAATTTTGGATGTTTGATTTTGTTCTTTGTAACACGTGTATTTTCTGTATTATATTCCATAACACTGTCATAATAAAGCCTGACCAATAGTCCTCCGTTAATGCTTATGTTTCTGGTATAAGATTATCATGCATACAAACTTTCATCATTTAGACATTTGTTACTTAGTGTTGTTACTTGTTCACCAGTAAATCTGTGTAATTGAGTCGATGGATTCATACACAGGGAATTGGAATGTTTCGAGGTATCATTACGTTCCATTAAAGTATTGTTAGTACCAAGTTTATACATTCACATGAACACATATTGCACACGTTGAATACAGGATATCGGCAAAGAAGATCCGGTTTGCCGTTTCATCCTCCAGATCTCAGGAAGAACTCGATGTAAGATGCCTTCAGATTCTACGAACCCTCATTCACAACGAGGAGCGGAGACTCACTGATGAGTGGACGAGCTCGGCCGTAGACAATAAAGTGAAAAAGTAAGAGGCTACAGTAGGACTGTAAACAATTGGTTATGTTCGTTACACTATATCCCAGCCTACAATTTCAATTGATTGGGTTTCTACAATAATAATAATATATATTGGACCGTCTCCGTGGCCTAGTGGTCAAAGCGTCCGCCTACGGAGGTCGAAGGTTCGAATCTCGTCAGGGGTTCGTTCTGATATGGCCGGTTGGTGAGCCGCCAGCTAGTTAAATAATGGCTACCGATAGCCTACCAGCCTGTCACCTGGCATACAAGTATAGGATTCGGGAAGTACTGGTTCATAAAAAAGGTGTCTCATAAGTCAGAAAGTGCTGGTCATTTAAATAGGGGTGACACTAATAAACAAACACTTTACTTTTTTACTTTATACTGAGAAATAGAGAGATAAATGAATTAATATATTATACCATGAATTAATATATATTTACCATGAATCAATAGATGTTGCCATAAATTAATATAGATTTTACCATAAATTAATAGATTTTACCATGAATTAATAGATTGTACCATGAATTAATATATATTTACCATGAATTAATAGATGTTACCATGAATTAATAGATTATACCATGAATTAATATATATTTGCCATGAATTAATAGATTTTACCATGAATTAATAGATTTTACCATGAATTAATAGATTTTACCATGTATATACCGAACCTTATAATATATCATGTTGGATAGGAAAGAATGCATTGAATATGCATTATGGGATAATAACTATTAATAACTTATCATTCTAAGATGAATGGTTATGTATTGCATTTAGTATGTGGTATACTTTAATGATTTGATGTGTATAGACGAGACTATAATATAACGGAGGCTTAAACTAGACCAAAATGGTGAACGATACATGGATAATGTTTAAATAGATTCAATCGACGTCTATAATACGATACAATATTGTTTGGGAATGAATTATGAAACCACGCACTTCGAGGTTGTGTTGTTTGTCATGTTATGCTGAAACCATAAAAAAAACTGTGTACTATTGTACTATCATAAGCGAAGAAAATAACCCTTCACACATTGCACTAATTTAGCCAATATTTCGAACATTTTTCTAAAAGGATATAAATGTTACATCTAAGGCAAGTGCACAGTTCTTTTTTGGTGTCAGTATATTTCGTGAATAGAATTATCATTCCGAATCTGTTTTATTACTTGCTTTCTCTGTTTCCGGTTCCATAAGTGCTCATTTAGTGTGTAATTTCAGTACATTTCAATCTTGTCAGAAAAATGAACAACTTTATAAAAGCCTTACTGTTGTGTGAAATGTGATTGTGTGTGGTTTACGTTTATTTATCGTCTCTACCGGTTGCCCATATGATCGAGGACCTGACGAGATTAGTCATTTTAGATTACACACAGAGACCCATTCCAGAGTCTCCTCTGGTTCTTTTACGTTTACGGTCTAAAGCACCGACACGAGACCTCGGTTTAAAGTCCCAATGAAAGACTGTTAAATGTATTATGGTCAGATGGGGGCTCGAACTTGCGAACCCTGGATTACCAGTCCAGCGTATTAACCACTGGACTACAGATCCGTCTGTGAAAATGTGAGTATTCGTTGAACTGCCAGTTCAGAACTGAATACACAACTGTTATAATAGGTCGATCAATTAGTATAGTCAAGAGTATGTGTATTGCATCTGACTTGGTTGTACGTCAATTTATTGTAATGCCAGACAATAGCATTCATGTATCTCTATTAAATGCATTTCAAGGCAACTTGCACACATCAAAGAAATTCAGACATCCATCAACTCGCATGACGTTGTGAACAAGGTCCTTCCGCACCTTGCAAGACGTAGTGACGCCATTGCCCGAGAGGTGCTAGCATTTGTCAGTATCATGCTTTTCAACGCCAATCGTGAGGTGCAGGTGAGTGGTGCCGATAGCAGGCTGATTTATACTATATATTCATCAGCACAACTCGGATAATAATACGGTCTTCATCCGTTATGTCGAATTCCGTCGGACCGTACAAAATGCGTTTACATAACGAAATTCGATATTAACGGAGCTAGTTATATGTAAAAGCATAGTGTCTGAAACGGGACCTGATCCAATTTCGAGATAACCGGATAATTCGACATAACTGATTTGACATAACGGATGCAGACTGTATAATGATCAGCAATGCTACCTTGTACCAGTTTTATCCACTATATCTGCACCATGGTAGTGGATAGCCAGTGTGTATGGACTGTCTAAATTATTAGACACCCTGATGTTTGCAGACACGTTGCCTTCCTTATACAAGCTACATTTGATGAATACTAGTATTCTCTTTACAATGTTACTTGTTCTCGGATGGTGGTTCGATGTGTGTGTGTGTTTTACGTTATTTATCGTCGCTACCGGTTGCCCATATGAGCGACGCCTCCTGAAGAGATTAGTCATTTTCGATATTTGGAGGATAGTGCATGATACAGACAGAGACCCATTCCAGAGTCTTCTCTGGTTCTTTTACGTGCACGGTGTACAGCACCGACACGAGACCTCGGTTTAAAGTCCCATCTGAAAGACTGTTCATTTTATTAGGGTCAGGCGGGGGGTCGAACCTGCGATCCCTGGATTACCATTACAACGTGCTAATTACTGGACTACAGATCCATCTGTCAGGGAATGTTCGATGTCCATTCCATTGATAGATTGATCAGATTGCGATAACAACTTATATTAATCACTCTCATTGGTATGATAAAGTAAATATATGTGTGGTCATTTGTGTCGGAGAAAGCCGGAGTACCATAAGAAAACCCAGCGTCCGAGCTGGCGACAACCGTACTATCACACAAATCGTGATCCGGGGATCGAACGCAAGTTGCATTGGTGAGAAGCAAACGTGCTAACCACTGCCACTGCGTTAATCGGACAAGCCAGATGTGTTAAGTAATGGTAGTGTTTAAAACTATTCCATTTGTTATTTATACAGCAATCCTTACTGGATTACTTTTTCTCAACAAGAGAAGAAGTATTTTTCATGGCAGTGCGAGATAGAATGTTTGTGTCTACCAACTCCATCAAAGAAAAGTAAGTTTCCTATTAGAAAATACACTTAAATGACCATACTATAACTTGAAGCAATGGTTTTTTACTATAAATAATGAAAATACAAATATTATTTCGATTCTAATATGACCAAAATATCTAAACAGCTCAATATTAGATGTTATTATATTTTAGAAAGCGTAAATGGCGCAACAAACTTCAAAAATGCTAGTACAATATTAGATGGTGTCATATTTTAGAAAGCGTAAATGGCGTCACAAACTTAAAAAAAAATGCTAGTACAATCAACCATTTTACTACTACTTGCGAGTACATTTCTTGCTACTGTCTTGTCATAAGCTAAACCAAAATACTATAATGTGTTGGTGTAGCGAGTCTGATAAAGCGCATTGTATGTTTAACTATGCAGTCAGTGAACAGCAATATGCTGATCATTCATCAATAACTGTAAATACATTTGAATCATTGACAAATCAAGTCCAACATTGCCAATATCGTGCTATGTCGTACATGTAATCGTGCTACGTGGTACATGCAATCGTGCTACGTGGTACATGCAATCGTGCTACGTGGTACATGCAATCGTGCTACGTGGTACATGTAATCGTGCTATGTCGTACCTGTATTCGTGCTACGTCGTACATGCAATCGTGCTACGTCGTACATGCAATCGTGCTACGTCGTACATGCAATCGTGCTACGTGGTACATGTAATCGTGCTACGTGGTACCTGCAATCGTGCTACGTGGTACATGCAATCGTGCTACGTGGTACATGCAATCGTGCTACGTCGTACATGCAATCGTGCTACGTCGTACATGCAATCGTGCTATGTCGTACATGCAATCGTGCTACGTCGTACATGCAATCGTGCTACGTCGTACATGCAATCGTGTTATGTCGTACCTGTATTCGTGTTACGTCGTACATGTAATCGTGCTACGTGGTACATGCAATCGTGCTACGTCGTACATGCAATCGTGCTACGTGGTACATGCAATCGTGCTACGTCGTACATGCAATCGTGTTATGTCGTACCTGTATTCGTGTTACGTCATATATATGCATAGCATCACCTGTTTCATCGTCATTATATTGGTTTTAATCATTGAATTCCAATTGGATAGACTGTTCATGATCAAAAAATCATTGAGGAACTCTGGGTAATTATATTCGTTGGCTCGTTTGTTGGATAGTTATATACGTTAGTAACTCATAACTTCTTTCATACAACTATATGTTTTCAATGTTTCGTGTGCAACACATTAGCCGGGGAACAGTCGCTGGTATGTTTTGTCTTGACCATGGTATAAATATATTTCTAACACCCAAACCGTTAATCCGAGTAGAAGAATTATATAAGACTCTGAGACTCTGTCTTTCATTCTAATCCTTTTTCTTTATTTTGATATATGTAATGTATGCATAAGCAGCATTGTTCAATATGTATTATATTGGGAAATAAAATATGTTTAAACTAAACCGGTAATTGAGCCGCATTGCGTTTCTGATAATATCAACATTGTCGGTGCACTAAATGTACAGTGTGTGACCATATTAATATGAACTAAATGTACAGTGTGTGACCATATTAATATGGAAACTAAATGTACAGTGTGTGACCATATTAATATGGAAACTAAATGTACAGTGTGTGACCATATTAATATGAAATATAATACATCACATACTTGTGTGTCATCTCGATATATGCTGTTAAGTAATACTACCGTTCTGTCTGTTTTAATGACTAAATTAATGGTAAATTTGTGTCCGATACCTGCATATTTCTGAGAATTGCCACACGAAACGTTGAAAACATATTATAATTATTATTATCAAGTAGTTACATAATGCGAATGACTAGGATTTAACATATTGTACTAACATGGTTATGTCTAAATGTTTAAATGATAATTAGGATAGAAACAATACACTAATATACTGTTATTTTAATTTTATAAATGATTTATATTGGCCTGTATAAACTGTATTATTATTTTTGTTTTAAGTAATGCATCAAATGCTTTCTTATGATTTATAGTTAATATTCTTTATTGTGCCCAGACTTGTGAAAGTGAAGTTCTGCATTGTTGATTTGCATTGTTAATTGATTCGTACAGAAAATTAATTACTATGTATCGAAAGTCGCTATTGCCGATATTTGTTCTAACTTTGGTACTGTCTTCGACGAACGCGTCCCACAGTCCAATATTTTACACATTGGATCGTTTCCGGCTTATAGCCTATACTTCAACAAGTCAACAAGTCTGGGTATTTTTTACATCGCTCAACTAGTCATATACTAAACTATGCATATAGCAGCATATATATGATATGTTAGAACAATATAAATACTACGATTGTACGATTATACCGGAGTATTTTACGATACAGTTGTTTCTTCCTGTGGACACAAGTAATACTACTACGTATTATACAGTTTATAATGAACTATTCCGAAATACGGATGAACTACATAACTTGTATCATATACTGACACCAAAAAGAAACTGTGCACTTGCCATAGGGGTAAATTTTATATCCGGTTAGAAAAAACATATAAGCAAATTTGGTATCAAAATGGGCGACATCTTGAGTAAATTAGTGCAATGTGTGAAGGATTATTTTCTTCACTCATGATAGTAAAATCCATAATTCTAAAATGTGTAGCGAAAGAGTAACGCTCAATATAAAAGTGCACCGTTTTGTGTTGTGTCAGCATATATGAGAGATATAAATCATATTCATTTCTGCAATGCTATTCAAATTAGAATAACTGAAAGGGTGTAGCTTATATGACGAGAATTTTTACAACCATCGTTGTGCCGTGTAGACAAACGCTTATTTTCTATTTATAGCCAAATTAATCCTGCACAATGAAATTCCTTTGTTATTTCCCAATATTCGACTCCTAAGAGTTAATGTGTTTGTTTTTCATGAACCATAAAGCGCCGCTAGGAAGAGTACAACGTTATGCTCATGATTGCACTAGATTACCGTGAAAAACACCTCGCAAAATGCGTCGAATCGAGAAAATAAAAGAAATTCCAAAAATGTCGAAACGTTTTCCTTTGTGTCTAAAGTAGGTCAGAGATTGATTAAGAACTAATCGACGGCACCTAGACTCGGTATGCGGAGTACTCGTATTCGACGGCACATAGACCCGGTATGCGGAGTACTCGTATTCGACGGCACATAGACCCGGTATGCGGAGTATTTGTAGTCTGTCACATAAATGATTTTATGAGACATAAAATGTACATTGACCTACTATACAGAACAGAACAGTAACTTTATGTAGGAACACAGATTACAAACATGACATTTTGTAATAACATGTGAACAAATAATAATTTCAAAATGACACAAGGAAAGGTGTTGTTAGGTAAACTGCCCGCCGGCGATATAGTCCGAAATGGTGCTGATGCAGGCGTAAAACCCGAAATATATATATACACTCGATTGCGAAACAAGTTATTTCAACTTATATTAATCACTCTCGAGACCTCATTCCTGATGGAATCCATCGCCACGAGGGAGAGAGAAGAGAAGAGGCAACGTGGAATTTAAATGCCTTGCCTAAGGGCACAATCGTAACGGCTCCAGCGGGGCTCGAACTCCGGACCTTTCGCACCTGAAGCGAACGTGCATCCACTGCGCTATCACGACTTCCACATTTACTGTTGGAAGACACAAAACATAATTATATTACTATTAATAATACCCCATACTAATAATGAAATTAAATGAAATACTTATAATGGAGTATGTATACAATATGTTCACTTGTAACACATTTAGTGATCGTGTTTGCACTACTTGCACTTACTTGCCGGACTACTTTCTTTCCTAAGGGATGTTCTAAAACTAAATCAGGCTAATATAAACACTAATGCAAGTGTATTTTTCTAATCTATATAATAAATAGAAAATTCAAGAATCTTCTAATTCGGAATTTGTTTCCGTATTACGGTATGAAAACAGGATTTACAAGCATTGCTTGCGCCACTAGTGAGAGAGACACTCGATGAACAGAAACCCAATTGTTATTAGAGAAGCATGAATGTCGTCTATATGTGTATATTATCAATATAATATCACCATGTTTAATACAATGTGACACACACGTGCTCATTGTGAACACCGCGTATTGTTTTTGTCTATTGACTTGGAATCAGTGTATATTTTAGCAGTGTCGTCAATGTATTCTGTAAATGTACAATCCTTGGATTCGTAGTTAATCACCGGACTACTGACCCGTCTATATAGTTTTTAAATTGCATTGTGTGTGTGTTTTATGCTTATTTATCGTCGCTACCGGTTGCCCATATGAGCGACGCCTCCTGAAGAGATTAGTCATTTTAGATTGTTGGAAGATAGTGCAATGATACAGACAGAAACCCATTCCATTCCTTTTACGTGCACGGTGTACAGCACCGACACGAGACCTCGGTTTAAAGTCCCAAATTGCATTGTATAGGAGAGTCCCGTTTTATACCAGCAACTTTAACAATACTTGCTAAGTGTGATACATGCAGGAAGGTAGACCCTACTAGTCAAAATAAGAGTGTACATTTTCCAAGAACATTACAGATATCCTAGGTTGGATATCTTTCCTGGCATACCTTGGCTGATACTTGTTGTGTATGAAATATAGTTACATCATAAAAAACCTTACTACAAATTGTAACTGTCATTTTGAACGGGATTCAATTTCAATCCACTTGTATTTATTGTGTGCATAATTACTTATTGTAAATTATGTTATATAGTGTAGAATAAGTATATTTAAACCAATAGGAATATGATTCTAAGAAATTCACCTTTATTTGCTGTTTGATTTATATATGCCACACGTTTGTCTGTATATGGAATGTTGAAGAACATTGTAATATTATTAATAATAATCATAACCATAAGCATACCTACCAAACGTTATCTTAAAAACTACGGAACTAGTGCATGCCTAGTAATTAATATGTGTTTGTTTCTGTCAATGAAGGCGTGCACTGCTTGCTCAACATGAAGCCAGACGTGGGGAGTTCATTGCCAACTTCGGTAGCTTCCAGACATCCTTGACCCTTGGGCGGAAAGCTTTACAGAAAATCCAGCATTACGAACTAAGACTGAAGCAAGAGAAGATGCATGGATGGGTGAGTAATCTGCATCATTGCATGACGTAATGTATGACGTAATATATGACGTAATGTATGATATAATGTATGACTTAATGATTCGTAGCTTTAAATTACTATATTACAGTCTACATCCGCTATGTCAAAGTCGGTTATGTCGAATTCTCTGGTTATCTCGAAGTCGGATAAAAGTCCGTTTCAGACACTATCATTTTACCTATAACTGTCTCTGTTTATATCGAATTTCGTTATGTTAAACTTCGGTTATGTCGAAGTATGTTGTTCGGTCCGACGGAATTCGACATAACGGATGTAGTGTAGTGTATAATGATTAAATACTATTGAAAGGACAGTAATGAGTGAACTATAAATGCGTACACGTTACAGACACATATGTGTACGTTTAGTTTAAACATATTTTATTTCCCAATATAATACATATTGAACAATGCATACACCACGCATAATCAGAATACGTTTAGTTGTTGTCCTCCGCCGAATGGATATGCATGTACGTGGTAATATTATGAAGTTGGTGAGCGTGTTTTACCGATTTTCACATATTTGCCATGCTAGTATTTCAGTAAATCTGTTAGATATTCCTGGAATTGAATGTGAAACATTAGCCCGGGAACAGGCGTTGATATTGTCCGCCATATATAATTTTTAAATATAAAGGTATTTATTTAACACCAAAATCGTTAATTGAGTTTCTGATAATGTCGTTTTGCCAGAGGTAAAATAGTGAAACTCGACAGAGCCAGGCTAGAGAAATATCTGTATTAACTGGACATTTGCTCTATACTTGTATCATCCGGCATTTGTCAGTTTGCATTTATTAATATCCCTTTCAGTATTCAGAACTAGTTCTGCTATGGCACTGATAAGTTAAACTGGCTCGTCGACGATTTTAATGAACGAAGCATGACACGATCTGCTTACCAATCCCCTTATATTGCACAATTCCTAGAATTGCTGGCAACAATTATGACTACTAGGTTTAGTTTGTGCATATCACCTTCCGAGTTCTGCTCCGTTTATTTTTAACCGAATTGTATCAATTCGAACGTTTTAAGAAGGATGTTTGTCCTGTTTATTTTTAACCGAAATGTATCCATTTGAACGTTTTAAGAAGGATGTTTGTCCTGTTTATTTTTAACCGAAATGTATCCATTTGAACGTTTTAAGAAGGAGGGTTGCCCTGTTTATTTTAACCGAAGTGTATCCATTTGAACGTTTTAAGAAGGAGGGTTGCCCTATCTGGTCCCTACATAGTTTATGGCATTTCTATGGGCGAATGTCGGCATTACTGGCAGTACATCTGCAGAACAATGTCTCCCGATTGTAACAATCATTGCAGTGAATAATGAGTACATAGGCAGTCGTGATATCGCAGTGGTAGGGCGTTCGCTTCAGGTGCGAAAGGCCCGGAGTTCGAACCCCGCTGGAGCCGTTACGGTTATGCCCTTGGGCAAGGCATTTAAATTCCACATGCCTCTTTTGTCTCAATCGTGGTGATGGATTCCATCGGGAATGAGGTCTCTATAGTGATAGTAATATAAGTTGTAAGAACTTGTTTCGCAATCGAGCTAAGATCAATTTGTATAAACTAAGTACCAACCCCAGTCGTGTGCACGTTTCGCTCAGATTTGTCTTAGCAGAATGAATTTGTTGTCTCAGACTGTAATATTAATTTCTAAATACAAGTCAGTTACTTTAAATAGTATAAACATTAAATTTAAAGAAGTTACATATAGCTCGACACAAAACGATTGCATTTGCATGCGCTCGTGTTGTGGGTCAAATTATTTACTCGTTTCATAATCAATCCAGAAAAAGGAGGCAACACGCTATAACATTGACCAAAACATTATCAGACATTATTTACGAAACTAATTGTTTCGTTTATAATGACTTTACTGTATCCAATTAAATAAGTATACAATTGTCCAACCAAAGCAATTGCATGAACGTATGAAAACCAGCCAAAACTAGGTAGTTGATTATTTACATTCTTCAGACCTGCACGACCATATTAATACAATGTATTTTAATATCTTTGACGCAGAAATACATCCTAAAGGTTAAGAGAGTGAATAAGGTATTGCTTTCATCCGCTTAACATTAATTCCTATATATACTGCAATATCTGTCGCTTCTAAATCTCAACATGTGTGCTTTAAATGCTGTCCGACGACTGCATTACCATCTTCCTTTGATCTATTATCTCGTCTTGTTTCCGTAATGTTAAATGTATATCCTGCAATTTCCTCAGCCTTTTGTACGAGCTATGAAATCAATCAATACCATGTATTTTTACCGTACAGTTATCTAACCTTTATTATATCTTATTACATACTGGTGAAACATATTTCAGTGGTAGTCAAAGTTGTAATTATAGCTACTCTATGTTACATGCACAATGGTCTGGTGTGATTATGTAGTATGATACACCGGCTTGCAGACACATCGGCCCCCATAAAGAACTGCGCTAAGACAAAAGAAACTCCGGCCATCATAGACATAGTTTATTAAATTCCAGTTAGGCTTTCAAGCCCATGAGGACATACATACATATTATATACAGTTAGCGAACAATGCAAACATAATGCATACATTATATACAAATCAATGTGAGCTCCCACAATCATATCGTAGCCATGTATATTTATTTCTATGTGTAAATACATGTAATATTTATCTGATATGTGTCTTATAATTAAAGCAAAACAGTTCTTTATTTCTAACACGGATAAGGTCAAAAGACACAACAAAACACAAAACCAAACATACAAAATTGAAGTTACATATATTAATATCAAAATGTAATTATGCCATGATCACTTGTGACATCGTTGCAAAGTTGTATAACATGGCCGATCAGTAAACACTTCGTAACCATAGTCATTGCTAAATGTTAAGTATTATACATTATCATATAGTCGTGTCGTAAGAAACCACGGCCTCAGTCATTTCTACTATGCATGTGTTTGCCTTTCATTCTTTCATGTGTTGTTGTTGGTCGGTTACACTGAGTAGTTATTTCATATCAGCATTTCCTGTCACCAACCAACTATAAGTGAATGTTGTCTTACGAAGATATGGTTACAAAATGGTTACTTAAGTAACATTTAATTTAATAATATTTTATTTCAACTTTTTTCATAATGACGAATACAATTTACAAATCACAATAACAGTACTGTCACATTAATAACATACATAAAACCTGATAATATCCATATACATATACATGACATTTTCAAAGTGCAAATGGATTGGGCTACATGTGTTGAAAACATTAGCAACAGCCCTTTCCAAAAGGTCAAATTTGGTATCAATTTGTTCCGATGTATGTACATATGTAGTACTAATATAAGTAAGTCTTTCAAGAAAAGTATTGTTTTGATTGAATAAGAAAATGAAGAGAATACTAAAAATGAACAAGATTCATGTTCACTATTTAATTGTCAATAAATGCACTACCCTGATTCCTATATGCATATAATAATGTTGAGTAAAATAGTGTACACAAATTATCAAAACACAATAACAAACTGGTTATAATGTATGTTAAATAATACTATGAATTCAAGTTTATTTGCATCTAATATTAACATGGTGTTAGCAATATTGTTAGTACCTGATGCATAACGTTCTATGTGGTATGCGTGTCGTCGTACTGAGTTACTATCACACATTAATATTTAAAACAACATAATATCAGTGACATATGATACGTATCATCTGAAATATTAAGCATTATAAAACGGCTGAAGAGAAGCACGAGCCGATATACCCAAGGTTGAATGACCTAGGGCCGATGTGTATGTAAATCAAAAAATACTATGTGCTTTAAATAGTTTATATCGTGTAAATTCGTGTTGTAAATTAAACTTGAATCCAGTCTTTAATTGACTGCATCTATGTTCAACATTGCTAGTGCCATAGTGCTATATATAATAGGTTATAACCAATATTCTGTCAACATTCCTAGGTTAACATTGTCTATTTACTCTCAGATCGGACAGGTGGGGTTTCTCTTGGTACTCCGGTTTACTCCCACACGAATGACCACATATACGCTTTCATCCTCGCCAACGAGAGTGATTAATATAAGTTGTTCGCAATCTTTGTAAAATAAATAAAGTTTACACTGCTTTTTATATACTCTTTATTTCAATAAACGCACTCACTATGAGAATAATATTCTACGATTAATACTTCAAATAATTTAAATAACAAAAATCAAATAACTCAATCAAATCAGTCTGAAATAATTGACTACTTTTTGTTTCAATTTAAATGCTCATGGATTTAAATGGGACACAACTGTTTTCTTAATTTGGAAGAGTGCGCTGAGTAGAGCCAAAGAACCGTTATCAGAAAAACAAAGAAAGAAATCAAAAAAGCGGAAGAATGCAGAGAAGAAGAAATCGAAACCGCCACCAATGACGAACGGTCTGTCGAAGGATTACATCAGTGACCGGAGCAATGAGAACTTGCTACAGCCAACGACACCGGACAAGTTAGCAGAGAAAAATAACGTGGAATATAAGCCAAGGACTGGAGAGATTGAGATGGTTGATGTTGCTATGGAGGTAAGAAATAATTCATATTATTATAAACCGTGTACATCCTCTTCTAATGCCTGTAATAGCCAGCCAGTCTTCATGAAACTTTGCCACAATGTGGACAAGTACAATATTTACGGCAACACGATTAATCTGCCATACTGTTTTGTAACAAAAGACTTAATACCTCGTAGTTAGTTTGTAGTTTACGTTTATTTATCGTCGCTACCGGTTGCCCATATGAGCTACGCCCCCTGAAGAGATTAGTCAATTTAGATTTTTGGAGGATAGTGCAATGATACAGACAGAGACCCATTCCAGAGTCTCCTCTGGTTCTTTTACATGCACGGTGTAAAGCACAGACACGATACCTCGGTTTAAAGTCCCATCTGAAAGACTGCTAATTTTATTAGGGTCAGACTGGGGATCGAACCTGCGATCTCTGGATTACCAGTCCAGTGTGTTAACCACTGGACTCCCTCGTAGTTAATGTATAAACATGTCCATTTAAAGGAATTACTCTGGTGTAATATGTCCCTAATTATTCTTAAATAGCACTCATAATCTTGAAATATCTCTACAAATGATCAGTCCGCCTCCGTGGTCGAGTGGTTATGGTCGCTGACTTGTATACCACTGTAACCTATCATCACTGATGGTCACGGGTTCGAGCCCCGCTCAGGCCGTGTCTCATTTATATGAAAAAGTTGGCAGTTTCTTACGGTAAACTGCCCGCCGGCGATATAGCCCAAAATGGTGCTGATGCAGGCGTAAAACCCGAATCATAAGAATCATATAACAAATGATCATGAAGACACTCCAACAACTTGCTCGCAAAGTCTAGTTAATAGTTTCAAGATCACGGTCATTTAATTATAAACAAATTATCCTCTAAATATATGCCCATACATGGAAGACTTTAAATATGTATTTTGCCAATCACTGACCAACTGTATATCAAACCATATTCTCTCTCCCTCGTGGTGATGGATTACATCAGGAATGAGGTCTCAATAGTGATAATAGTGATTTATATAAGTTGAAATAACTTGTTTCGCAATCGAGCTAAAATAAATTTGTATAAACTAAACTAAAACATATTTAATTGAATCATACTGTGTTGTTTCCATGGATTTTATCCTGACTTTTTCAATTAATATTAACCGAAGTCTAGCAACTGATCACTGTACGAACTATTTTCATTAGGACGATGGAGAGAGCGCGCAACAGATGTTTTCCGACATGGACGAGAGTGTAGCAGATATGTTGGAATACAAAGATGATGGCTGTATCGAGTTAGTCCTTAAAGTACTTGCAAGAATATGCGATGGCCAGCACGTAGGATTACAGGTTAGTTAGTGTTGGCAATAGGCATTATTTGTTAGGATATTCTTCCTTTCAGAAAAGTATTACCTGTTGTGTGTGTATTTATGTTTATTTATCATCGCTACCGGTTGTCCATATGAGCGACGCCTCCTGAAGAGATTAGTTATTTTAGATTTTTGGAGGATAGTGCAATGATACAGACAGAGACCCATTCCAGAGTCTCCGCTGGTTGTTTTACATGTACGGTGTACAGCACAGACACGATACCTCGATTTAAAGTCGCATCTGAAAGACTGGTAATGTTGTTAGGGTCAGACGGGGGATCGAACCTGCGATGTATGCTTCTATCATGGAAACAAAATGTATTTTGCAAATGTGGCAACAAACTATGATACATTTTGTGTTTCTCTATTCAGTTAGTGATATTAACAAACACGTTGATTTAAGTTACAGGTTGTAAATAGTTATGAGTCATGATAGTGTATGGTCAAAATGATGCTTTATCTTTCTTTCAGAACTACCTCCGGGAACAACCAGACAATGTGAAATCATTGAACATCATTGGCGAAACTGCTCAGTTTCTGAACGTCGTTTACTCGAGTATCAATGCCAGAACAGTTGATCTAGTCATACAGCTCTTCAGCACACTTAACGAATTCTGCTCTGTAAGTGCCATGTGTAAGATGACTTCAGTTGCCGCAGTGTTATACGTAATGCTGCATACTTGTTAAAAACAGACATTCATTATGAACAAATAAAACTTTTAAAAGCAACATATTTCCAGCGTTGTGATTGGTTCAATCTGAGATATTTGACAATAATGAGTATTTCTGATGTTAGTTATATTTATATTTTAGCATTCATTATTTACCAATTATTATTAAGACAACAACAACAATGTAGGTTTCTTTACAGTCGCCTCCGCCTAGGCATATGGCCACTGCATGTATCTAATAAGATTGTAGTTCTGCGTTGCTTCTGGTGACATCCCCAGTAAGGCATCACTTTCTTCCTGCGCCTTTAGACTCTTTCAAAAAGGGACCTTTGTAGGGCCACACTCCTCACTGTTAGTCATCCCAGCAGCATATAAACGGACCCGATAGTTAGGCATATGGTCATCTCGATCGCTCCAGGGTCTGGCCATACCTCCACCACTTCCGTATACCAGTGTGTCCCTTGTTGCAAGGTCGACGACCAGAAGATCCCAATATCCTATGCTGCTGCTGCAGCAAGATGTACCCCAGCCTTGACACGAACACCGCGTGAAGGTCACCCCGGTTTAATTATTAGGATACGTTCCAACAACACTAATATACTAACTCGGAAATAGAGTGAATGCTCACGTGATACAATAGTGCTTTCTAATTCTGATAGCGTCTCAGAAACACTCTGATAAATCCGTTACTAAACTGCTATATAAATATTTGAATCTCTGCAGGGCAATCAGGAGAACCGAGAAGTAATATACAATAAGAAAGCGATCGATTACATTAACTTCATTCTTAGGGCTGGTGAAATTGGTGATTGTTCACCGGAAAAGGTACAACTTAGTAATAGACTGATTAATATCCATCATGATTTAAACTGTATTGGTAGTAATACAATGATGATGATGATGATGATGATGATGGTGATGATGATGATGATGGTGATGATGGTGATGATGATGATGATGATGGTGATGATGATGATGATGATGATGATGATGATGATGATGATGATGATGATGAGATGATGATGATGATGATGATGATGATGATGATGATGATGATGTGATGATGATGATGATGATGATGATGATGATGATGATGATGATGATGGTGATGATGATGATTGGATGAAAGATGATGATGATGATGATGATGATGATGATGATGATGATGATGATGATGATGATGATGACGATGACGATGATGATGATGATGATGATGATGATGACGATGATGATGATGATGATGATGATGACGATGATGATGATGATTATTATAAAAGTGTGATGTGGTTTATTCATTACAATTGTTAAAATGTCCAGCATATATACCATGCCATATATGCCATGCCATATATACCGTGCCATATATACCGTGCCATATATACCATGCCATATATACCGTGCCATATATATACCATGCCATATATACCGTGCCATATATACCGTGCCATATATACCATGCCATATATACCATGCCATATATGCCACAATTGCGAAACAAGTTCTAACAACTTATATTAATCACTCTCGTTGGTGCGGATGAAAGCGTAAATGTGGTTATTCGTGTGACAGGAAACCGGAAAACCCGGCGAAAACCCACCTGTCCGATCTGGCGACCATCGTACCGTCTCACATACTCATTTCTCACGTTAGCAAACCAAACAAATAGTAAGGAATAAGATGCACCAGAAACAAGCATGGCCCGGGGGTTATAAAACTGTTCTCCAATATCAAACTCGGTCTCAAGCTTCCTATTGGTTCTGTCGAGTTTAAATTCCAGAATCTACCAATCAAATTACTCGAGCTCGAGTTTGAAAACTGAGGAAAGTTTTATAACCTCGGGCCATTGTTTCCAACTTCGTACAGGTACACATGCCGGATTGCATTGTGCATATATATAGTTTTTGTTTGTTGTTTTTTTTACGTTTATTTATCGTCGCTACCGGTTGCCCATATGAGCGACGCCTCCTGAAGAGATTAGTTATTTTAGATTTTGGAGGATAGTGCATGATACAGACAGAGACCCATTCCAGAATCTCCTCTGGTTCTTTTACGTGCACGGTATAAAGCACCGACACGAGACCTCGGTTTAACGTCCCATCTGAAAGACTGTTAATTTTATTAGGGTCAGACGGGGGATCGAACCTGCGATCCCTGGATTACCAGTCCAGCGTGTTACCACTGGACTACATATCCGTCTGTATGTATAGTTTATTCATTTAGACGTATACATATAGTACATAGTCATAATTATATACATATTATACATACTATTTACACGTGATCAATGTCATACAAGCTAATTCTACATGTATTGAGTAGAAATTTTAGAATAGAATTAGAATAGATATATATTTGTTTTTAGAGAGGATAAACTTTAATATTACAAATTACTTATTTAGTATGTATGCAAATATACATGTGCATGTCTACTTGTTTATTCTGGGTAATAACTATATTAAAATATATGAAATATGAAATCAAACGTTATTAACATGTTATCTTTATTTGGATAGGTACTGGACTTGAGAGAATCTATTTCTTCATTGATAATGTCACTGATAGAAGAAAATGGCCCATCAGCATCACGAGTTGCCAAAGTACGAGTGTTAGCGTAACTATAGTTAATGTATAGAACATATAAGCATGTATTGTTCTGGTTTCTGTTGCATACATTGATTCATTTCGCACATACTGAGTGTTTTTCACAAGGTAGTTGATGCATAATCGTATATTATCAGTAATTCGTTATTTTTAATTTCTTAATTTGATTTTTTATCTTACCTTTCCAACGATGTCAATGACATCTGAATTTCACCGAGAGAGAACAAAGTGAACATAAACGACACTCGGGATTCGGTACAGATTGTTTCAGCCTGATACTGAGCTGTCTCCGTTACTGTCCATTGCGCATTGATTTCCAGCCATCACGTTTTGTCATTGTCACCATTTACCTCTTTATATGTGAACTGTGTGTAAATTACACCCATCGTAAGCGACTTAAAATATGACTAGAATATACCCTTTAATTTGATATCGTTTTGATTGTTAAAATCTATATGGTATATATAAACCCCCATAAAGTGATGCTATAAAAATTAATCTGCCGGGGCCTCAAAATATACACTGCAAATGGTATAGCCAGTTATAACAGTTACAATGAGTTTATCACGCAGCATAAGGAAAGATGATGATGATTTAGCTTATTTACCCTCGCCGCCGGCGAACCATATGGGCGAGCATGCATAAGGAAAGCAATCATAAGTAGTATATATATACAGTAACTGTTCCTTTCATCTGCGTACATCCCTTTAACAGGAGGTGAAGGATACCCTTGACAAAGAGGCGCTATATCGGTGCATGGCACAGTGTCACGAAATGCATCAGTCAGAAAAACCAAGACTAGAAGATATAGTAAAGTCGGATGTGGGATATATGCAGTCTGCCAAGTCATTTGCATCACTAGGTGGCAGCTTGATGAAAGGAGTTGTTGTAGGTTTCAATATCAGTAGTATACTAGACGACATAGAAAACGCACACTTCGGATAAGTGTGTTTTTAAATGAAAAACAATGACTATATAAATACATTGTTTTAATCATTTTGGAATATTTTTAGTTGTTCAGTTTGTGTTTTGTAATAAAGATGTGATATATCTTTGATGGAATCCTTCGTATTTCGTTTTCATGTAATAATAATCATATACTGTAGGTGTGCGTTTTCTATGTCCTCCAGTATGTCTTGTGTTAGATATGTAATATCAGTCAACATTTAACATCGATAGCATGCATATATACGTTTCGATTGAGCACCAATACAATTCTAAACAAGATTATCCTCGATGTATAAGATATTCATACAAATGTAATACAGTGTGCGTAAGATACAGCACCGATATTACGTGTTATATTTAATTGTTATCATATTACAGAACGGAACAAAACAGAACATATTGTTTAGTAGACTTAAGCATTACCCAGATCATCATCATAATAATACATATACAATGTGCATGCATTGATAAAAAAGTCATAAATATACGAAGAGTGTTAAACTGATGATAGATATACATGTTGATTAAAATGTGTCCACTGTACATTACCTGTCTCATTACGCAAGGTATGCATAAAAAACAGGTAACATAGTAATATTATAATACAATGGTTCGGTCAGCATTAGTAGTCGGTGCGCACCATAACATTATTTCTCGATTTAGCATTGATTGATTTATCACTTGTATTATTCGATGGTATGTAGGTATCGAAATGGTGCCTGTATGACATTGTTTGGATGGTGTACAACACCCCTGCCTAACAGAGAAATTGTACAATTAGATAACTATATTTTAGAAAGGACCAAAGAAGAACGCAATCAAGCAGAATTTGACGAGTGTGGGATTCAACTTCTACATGATACTTGCACGTATGAACGACATCGATCCACAGCTTTCTGAACGTAAGTTATCAATAAGCACGTGTAAAACTTCTAGATGATACGTGCACGCATGCACGACATCGATCCACAGCTTTCTGAACATAAGTTATCAATAAGCACGTGTAAAACTTCTAGATGATACGTACACGCATGCACGACATCGATCCACAGCTTTCTGAACGTAAGTTATCAATTAGCACGTGTAAAACATTGTACAATGTATAATAAGAACATGAAAGAGGAGCATGTTGAAATCATTTAAATGGCGAAGTCACATCGTCAAATACATGACACAGGTGATCTATTGAATCAGTTATTGAGCTTTATACTAGTAATAGACAGATGCGTTATTATAACTTGCAAATAAATGGCGTTCCATATACGTCACGATATTATTTGCACCCAGACTACCTCATTGATCTGAACTGTCTATTCACCTAGCGAATATGTTTTGCATGTAGCATGTGGAATTTAAATGCCTTGCCTAAGGACACAATCGTAACGGCTCCAGTGGGCCTCGAACTCCGGACATTTCGCACCTGAAGCGAACGCCTATCCACTGCGCTATCACGACTTCCACAAATTAAGAAGTTAAGTTGTAAGAACGTGTTTCTAAATCGAGCTCAAATAAATTTGTATAAACAAAGGTTGTATAAACTAAGTAATAATGTGCATGTCATGTGACTTGATGACTTGTCTAGGTTTGACCATTACCCCGGAGCAGCAGAAAGCATATGAGTATTACAAGAAGAACAGTACGTCTGTGGAGATTGTGAAAGACGACGTCTTACAGAAAATCAACTTCCGAATCAAAAACAAGGTACGACAAGGCTTTGTGTCCTAGATATACTGACGCAATAAAATACGGTGCACGTTTGTAGTGAGCGTTACATTTTCGCTACAAATTTTAGAATTATGGATTTTACTATTATGAGTGAAGAAAATAATCTTTCACACAATGCATTAATTTACCCAATAGTTTGTACAGTTTGATACCAACTTTGCCTATACATATATATATTTCTAATAGGATATCAATTTTACCTTTAAGGCAGGTGCACCGTTTCAATTTGGTGTCAGTATATGTAGGTGTTATCGGAACGTGCGGTGCGGCACCGGTCATGTCATCCAAATAATAGATTCAGGATATTCAATTGTCTTCTTCGGAATATCTATTTTTCGACGTCTAATCATAATGGTCATAACTATTAAATGTTACTAAACAGATGGATAGGTATTTGCTAGTTAAGGTATTCAAGAAACTAATTAGTCAGACTGTATGGAATCTTTATATATCAATGACTTCAGATCAATCAAAAGAACACCAACGAGTAAATTATCCTCGATATTAATATAGATATACATATTCGCTTTCTACAGTGTCGTAAATTCAACAAATGTGTGTGAGTTTAACAAAATAATACTTGATGAACGAAAGGGATTGACGACTGCGAACATGCAATGTGTGTGCAAATTCAAACATGCTTCAGAAATGTGTGTGATCAATATCAGATATGTCATTGTTTGTACAAAAACTGTCAGTTCATGGCTACTAGTGTGTGTGTGTGTGTGTGTGTGTGTGTGTGTGTGTGTGTGTGTGTGTGTGTGTGGTGTGTGTGTGTGTGTGTGTGTGGTGTGTGTGTGTGTGTGTGTTGTGTGTGTGTGTGTGTGTGTGTGTGTGTGTGTGTGTGTGTGGTGTGTGTGTGTGTGTGTGGTTGTGTGTGTGTGTGTGTGTGTGTGTGTGTGTGTGTGTGTGGTGTGGTGTGTGTGTGTGGTTGTGTGTGTGGTGTGTGTGTGTGTGTGTGTGTGTGTGTGTGTGTGTGTGTGTGTGTGTGTGTGTGTGTGTGTGTGGGTGTGTGTGTGTGGGGTGTGTGTGTGTGTGTGTGTTGTGTGTGTGTTGTGTGTGTGTGTGTGTGTGTGTGTGTGTGTGTGTGTGTGTGGTGTGTGTGTGTGTGTGTGTGTGTGTGGTGTGTGTGTGTGCGTGCGTGCGTGCGTGCGTGCGTGCGTGCGTGCGTGCGTGCGTGCGTGCGTGCGTGCGTGCGTGCGTGCGTGCGTGCGTGCGTGCGTGCGTGCGTGCGTGCGTGCGTGCGTGCGTGCGTGCGTGCGTGCGTGCGTGCGTGCGTGCGTGCGTGCGTGCGTGCGTGCGTGCGTGCGTGCGTGCGTGCGTGCGTGCGTGCGTGCGTGCGTGCGTGCGTGCGTGCGTGCGTGCGTGCGTGCGTGTCGACCTAAGTGGTTAAGCAGTGTGTGTGAGGTGCCTTGCTCATTGACACTACATACGTGGCCTAGCCGGGTATCGAACCCGGGACGATATATTCCAGATCCGACGCTCTATCACTGGACCACGGATGTCACACATATGGAACGTGCTGTCAGCTATGATTTGGAATGGCTCTCACCAATTTGAACATTACATAATAAATGAGTCCAGATATATTTTGCTTTATTTCAAAGCGTCGGATTGCTTGATAGTACAGATAGACTTGGCTGTGATAATTTCAATCTAAATATACACTTATTCAGATTTTGATTCGTGACGAAGTCAAGGAGAAGTTGAAATGGAATATTGATAGAACATCGCCTAGTAATAAGATCCGAGATCTCATGGACTGGACTCGCGATATAAAACAAGACATCTCCTACCAGAGAAAGATCTTGTTTAATCCAATAGCTATCATGTTTACCAAAGGCTGGTATGTATTGTTGGTAATTGGTAATTGGGTTGTCATAATTCAGAAATATAATTTAGAAAAATAAAGAAAATGAAAATCACTCCCGATTTGTAAAGCGTTTCTCAAATTTGACCTAGTGAACTAATGTTCGTTAAACTTATATATATATATACAGGAGATAATCGTGCATTAAGCTTCGAAGCGATTTATGCGCAACACAAAAACGGACATCTAGAACAAGATTAAATTTTTACGATGACTCCATTCGAGTTTTGCAATCAGCAATGATCTCACTTGTTTTACCTTTCATACTTGAAATAATTATACAGGTTGTTATGGAACCACTTGGTTACAGTTCTGAGCTTTGCGATAAACATTCTAATGTTGCTCACTTGGAATGCCAAGGCAAGTCTTGAAGACCTCGAGCGGATACAAGCAGCAGGCAACAGTACAAATGAAACATTCAACTTTGCATTGCTGAAAGAGTAAGACAATTGCTTTAGAAGTTTTCAAAAATAACAAGTCTAGCAGTAGATTAACTATTAGGCATGCCATTTGCGTCAGCTGAACTAAAGGTAAAACATTAAGCATAATGCGAATTAGCATATCCTACCTGAGACAATAGGTGTATCTTCCATTCATCCGAACGTCCGTCGGTGAGTCAGTGTTGTCCTGGGAATAACTGTGTCAGACAATTTGGGATCTTGAAGTAACTAGTCACTACTGTTCAATATAATGACATAATGTGTCGCGCAAAAGACCCAGGTATATTGCTCAAAGATCCACACTTAGTGGTCAAATGGTTAAATATCTTGTCCGCAGTAAATATCCTAAATCCTTAGTTGGATTTTCATTTAATTTCACACAAATGTTCACCATAATGAGACGGAGTTTAGCTCGTAAGACTATGTCCATTACACAATGGTCAAAGTCACACTTAGTGGTCAAATGATTCAAACTGTTTTGTCCTGAGTATAAGTTCTAAACCATGTGTTGGATTTTCAAAAACTCAACACAAATGTTCACCATACAGACGGAATGCCACGCGCTAGATCCAAGTACATGTACATTGCTCGATGGTCAAGGTCCCACTCAAAACCCTGTGATGGACTTCACACAAATGTTCCTCATAGTGAGATGACATTTTCACCAAGATAGTAAAACTAAAGTTCGAGCCCAAGATCCATGTCCACTGATCATAGCTCAAGATCACAATAAACGGTCAAACGTCCAACTGCTCGTGTCCGGGGTATAAGTCATAAACATATTTATGTTTTTTCAAATAACCTTTGAATGTTCGCAATCAAGATATAGAGTGTCGCACGCTTATCCATTACTTACATATCAAGATCGCATGCTGACAGCATAAGTATGTATGTTCCTTTAATGTCAAACCCTTCACGGGGACTTAGAAATGTTTTCCTGGGCAGGCTTAGCCGACCTAAGCAGTACTAAGCAATGTGTGTGAGGTGCCTTGCTCAATGGCACTACATACGTGGCCTGGCCGAGTATCGAACCCGGGACCGTTCGATTCCAAATCCGACGCTCTACCACTGGACCGCAGACGCCACACTAAGTAATAATACTGTATGGTCATGATGGCATGCCAGATGAAAGACCTGGTATGGGGCTATTGCCACCCATACAGTTATCTTGTTGGTCTGATAATATATACAGGATGGCATTGGTGAGACGTACATGCCTTATTAGTATTACATGGCTACCGGGCATCATTTATTTCATGAATAGAACAGAACAGAACAACAATTTATTATCAGACTTGTACATAGTACATAATTATATAATACTTAATATATAATATATGTATTTACATCACGTGACTTGTTAGTTACATATTCAAGTGTGTTCATTGTATTAGTAACAGAGGATGAATATTATATTTAGGCAGAATATCGTATAGTATCAAGTACATTTAACAAGAAGAAAC
The DNA here is from genome assembly GCA_014843695.1 of Archivesica marissinica. NCBI lineage: Eukaryota > Metazoa > Mollusca > Bivalvia > Venerida > Vesicomyidae > Archivesica > Archivesica marissinica. The sequence continues at coordinate 11,889,779 of CM026395.1, forward strand.
AATTTTATTAAATACAAATTATTATGGTTATTTGTCTTTTAATTATGTAAATGGAATAGAACATTATTTTTTTTATTCAACACCAACTATTAAAGCGACACTACATCAGTGAAAACACAAATTTCTACAGAATGTATTTTCCTATTATATGGTATAATTTTTTCCCAATATTTGCCTCAAATACTGAGTATTTCAACTAATAAACAAACGTCGTATACGCGGTTTGTTGACATAACAAAATAACATCCATACGTAATACAACTAGTGTATCCTGAATAACACGATTTATGGTAGATATTTACCGTTATATCTCACATTTGTGCCTATATATTTGTAGACTATTCTTAGTTAAATTATCTCTAAACGACATTACCTCGCGTTTAGTATTGACTCCGACGACAAAACAAACGCCAATTCAAGAGCATGGATGACCGTTATATGAAATCATACTTTCAATCCACAAAAACACTGTTTATTGATTCAATGTTAATATTCGAATGTATTCGGAAGAATTTTTAGTAGCAATACATTTATACGTGAAAGAATGCATTGTATTTGCTTTTTGCGATGTAATGTCGCTTTAACGTGTAGTACTTAACTACAATTCGCACAGGGTGTCAGTATATACGCTCAGCCGGATACCGGTTTTTAGCGAGGAGGTCATATTCAATACCACATAACACGCACTACAGAAGCCTGATGTTAACCAATCACAGTCGTCCGTGTCACGTGTGTTGCTTTCACCCGGGAACTTCGCCAAATAAACATATATTATAACATTTACTTTAGACATTTAATACTATGATCATATTCATATCATCCGCAATGTCGCTTTAAGGATGATTAAAGGATTGTCATCGGACGTATGCTCTGTACTTGTTTAATTGTATATTTGTATGGAAAACATATATCATTATTATACATACATCCGCTATATCGAATTCCGTCGAATCGATAAAATACTTCGACATAACCGAAATTTGACTTAAGGAAATTCGATATAAACGGAGCCAGTTATATGTAGCATGATATTTTCTGAAACGAGACTTTGATCCAACTTCGAGACAACCGAATAATTCGACATAACCGACTTTGACATAACGGATGTAGACTGTATATTAGACGTAGATATTTAATTATTTATTTTTAAAAGAATGGTTTTATGTAAGTATGGAAGGGAACTCGTTTTTTCAATAGATAGTAAGTCCTGAATGGTACTGCTTCTAGATTAGTCATAGTCACCATATAAATGGCATTCCAAAATTATTTATTTTGTCTGCTACAAAGGACAATCTAATAACATTTCCTTTAACATATATATTTGTATGTTACTATCTACTTACAGTCCACAGCCGCGGATAGAGCGTATGCCAGAGAAGGAATATATAATCACAATGTACACCCTCAGTGGCCTACACAATCTCTTCTCATTGTTCGTTCTCATCAGTTACTTCTTGTCCAATCATCCAAGGTTTCCGACGTGTTTAGAACTGATGAACCCATTTCGGTAGGTGCCAAGAAGATCAGTATTTGGAAATTAAAATACAATACTAGATTAACGCAGTGGTTAGCGCGCTCGCTTCTCACCAATGCAACCCGGGTTCGATCCTCGGACCGGGAAGTAAGTGAGATGGTATGGTGGTCGCCAAATCGGACAGGTGGGTTTTCTCAGGGTACTCCGGTTTCCTCCCACACGAATGACCACATCTACGCTTTCATCCGCGCCAACGAGAGTGATTAATATAAGTTGTTAAAACTTACTTTGCAATCGTTGTAAAATAAATAACGTTTCAACTAATACTAGATTCAGTCAATATATAAATTGAACAAAGTTTTGAAAAGAAAATATATACATTGATTTCAGATATACATCGTTCATTACGTTTGATATTCACGTTACATTTGATAGGCAACGATGGAAAAACAGACTGAATGCGGAACACATGCTCAATTCAGCACCACTGAATTGGAAAACATGCTCAATTCAGCACCACTGAATTGGAAAACATGATCAATTCAGCACCACTGAATTGGAAAAGATGATCAATTCAGCACCACTGAATGTGGAAAACATGCTCAATTCAGCACCACTGAATTGGAAAACATGATCAATTCAGCACCACTGAATTGGAAAACATGATCAATTCAGCACCACTGAATTGGAAAACATGCTCAATTCAGCACCACTGAATTGGAAAACATGCTCAATTCAGCACCACTGAATTGGAAAACATGCTCAATTCAGCACCACTGAATGTGGAAAACATGCTCAATTCAGCACCACTGAATTGGAAAACATGATCAATTCAGCACCACTGAATTGGAAAACATGATCAATTCAGCACCACTGAATTGGAAAACATGCTCAATTCAGCACCACTGAATTGGAAAACATGCTCAATTCAGCACCACTGAATTGGAAAACATGCTCAATTCAGCACCACTGAATGTGGAAACATGATCAATTCAGCACAACTGAATGTGGAAAACATGATCAATTCAGCACCACTGAATGTGGAAAACATGATCAATTTAGCACCACTGAATTGGAAAACATGATCAATTTAGCACCACTGAATGTGGAAAACATGATCAATTTAGCACCACTGAATTGGAAAACATGCTCAATTCAGCACCACTGAATGTGGAAAACATGCTCAATTCAGCACCACTGAATTGGAAAACATGCTCCATTCAGCACCACTGAATTGGAAAACATGCTCAATTCAGCACCACTGAATTGGAAAACATGATCAATTCAGCACCACTGAATTGGAAAACATGCTCAATTCAGCACCACTGAATTGGAAAACATGCTCAATTCAGCACCACTGAATTGGAAAACATGATCAATTCAGCACCACTGAATGTGGAAAACATGATCAATTCAGCACCACTGAATTGGAAAACATGATCAATTCAGCACCACTGAATGTGGAAAACATGATCAATTCAGCACCACTGAATGTGGAAAACATGATCAATTCAGCACCACTGAATGTGGAAAACATGATCAATTCAGCACCACTGAATTGGAAAACATGATCAATTCAGCACCACTGAATTGGAAAACATGATCAATTCAGCACCACTGAATGTGGAAAACATGATCAATTCAGCACCACTGAATGTGGAAAACATGATCAATTCAGCACCACTGAATGTGGAAAACATGATCAATTCAGCACCACTGAATGTGGAAAACATGATCAATTTAGCACCACTGAATTGGAAAACATGATCAATTCAGCACCACTGAATGTGGAAAACATGATCAATTTAGCACCACTGAATTGGAAAACATGCTCAATTCAGCACCACTGAATGTGGAAAACATGCTCAATTCAGCACCACTGATTACGGAAAACATGCTCAATTCAGCACCACTGAATGTGGAAAACATGATCAATTCAGCACCACTGAATGTGGAAAACATGCTCAATTCAGCACCACTGAATACGGAAAACATGCTCAATTCAGCACCACTGAATGTGGAAAACATGATCAATTCAGCACCACTGAATGTGGAAAACATGATCAATTCAGCACCACTGAATGTGGAAAACATGATCAATTTAGCACCACTGAATTAGAAAACATGATCAATTCAGCACCACTGAATGTGGAAAACATGATCAATTTAGCACCACTGAATTGGAAAACATGATCAATTTAGCACCACTGAATGTGGAAAACATGATCAATTTAGCACCACTGAATTGGAAAACATGCTCAATTCAGCACCACTGAATGTGGAAAACATGCTCAATTCAGCACCACTGAATTGGAAAACATGCTCAATTCAGCACCACTGAATTGGAAAACATGCTCAATTCAGCACCACTGAATTGGAAAACATGCTCAATTCAGCACCACTGAATTGGAAAACATGATCAATTCAGCACCACTGAATTGGAAAACATGCTCAATTCAGCACCACTGAATTGGAAAACATGCTCAATTCAGCACCACTGAATTGGAAAACATGCTCAATTCAGCACCACTGAATGTGGAAAACATGCTCAATTCAGCACCACTGAATTGGAAAACATGATCAATTCAGCACCACTGAATGTGGAAAACATGATCAATTCAGCACCACTGAATTGGAAAACATGATCAATTCAGCACCACTGAATGTGGAAAACATGATCAATTCAGCACCACTGAATGTGGAAAACATGATCAATTCAGCACCACTGAATGTGGAAAACATGATCAATTTAGCACCACTGAATTGGAAAACATGATCAATTCAGCACCACTGAATGTGGAAAACATGATCAATTCAGCACCACTGAATGTGGAAAACATGATCAATTCAGCACCACTGAATGTGGAAAACATGATCAATTCAGCACCACTGAATGTGGAAAACATGATCAATTTAGCACCACTGAATTGGAAAACATGATCAATTCAGCACCACTGAATGTGGAAAACATGATCAATTTAGCACCACTGAATTGGAAAACATGCTCAATTCAGCACCACTGAATGTGGAAAACATGCTCAATTCAGCACCACTGAATACGGAAAACATGCTCAATTCAGCACCACTGAATGTGGAAAACATGATCAATTCAGCACCACTGAATGTGGAAAACATGCTCAATTCAGCACCACTGAATACGGAAAACATGCTCAATTCAGCACCACTGAATGTGGAAAACATGATCAATTCAGCATCACTGAATTGGAACACATGCTCCATTCAGCACCACTGAATTGGAAAACATGCTCAATTCAGCACCACTGAATTGGAAAACATGATCAATTCAGCACCACTGAATGTGGAAAACATGATCAATTCAGCACCACTGAATACGGAATACATGTTCAATTCGTCTTATAATCACCATTAGTTAAATTAGTTGAATGATTTCTTATAATAATCATTTTATTGATGTAGACTCAGTTTGACATGTGTGATAGATAAGATAATTTATTACTAGATCAACGCAACTTCTATACGTGCACTATCCTCCAAAAATCTAAAATGACTAATCTCTGCAGGAGGCGTCGCTCATATGGGCAACCGGAAGCGACGATAAATAAACGTAAAACACACGTGTAATAGCAGTTGAAGTACACCATCGATGACTCCATCTGTGTTTTAGGCAATGTTGCAACAAGAAGGACAAATGCGAGACGGTAGGCAAAAGATCTTCGGAAGATAAGCCATCCAAACTCGATGTCAAATTCTTCAGTTTCACCACATTTTTCTACATCGTAAGTGCATGTACACGTATCATTCCCTAACAGCCATCGATGAGTATATGTAGTTGTATATATTTAATTCTGCTAATAGTATACAATTATTCACTTCTCTTCTGAGCAATAGCTCAAATATGGAAGCTATAGTGCGTTCGCTTCATGTGAGAAAGGCCCGGAGTTCGCGACCAGCTGTAACCGTTACGATTGTGACTGTATGCTTCCACAGAGATTGCATAATTGTTAATGGAGTAATGTGCGAGAAGTATGCATGTTTTGTTACAGTCTCGCAGAAACAATCATGTGAATTGCCCGGTATATTCACTATACATTCTCTGTCACATGATGCAAAACAGAACATATTCAATTGACTATGTGTTACATATAGGTAGTTTGATAACAAGCAAATAATGTATTACTAAATTTAGTTATTGCATACGTTACTATAAATAGTAACAAATTTAATGGTAGAAAAGCAAAATATCTATTCGATATTGGCCCGGCACGCGCCGAGAACGAATCACGAGCAGGTGTCACAGGTAGCAACAACATAGTAACTACATTGTGTAAACATAGCCGCCGAAGCAACACTAAAGTCGTTGTCTGACATATTGTTGTCTCTTGACGGTAAAATGGCTGAGCGAAATAAGCAAATAACAGCAGAAAAAACATACGGCTATGTATGCAATAAAGAAGTTATTAAACGGCTGCGGTGGGCCATTTGTGGATATTGGCGCACCTATCCGATATTGGCCCTTGGGCCTAACGGCCCTCGGGCCAATATCTCCATAGGGTGCGCCAATATCCACAAATGGCCCACCTCTGCGGTTTAATAACCTCTAATTATTTGGTGCAGATGTTAAATATCGTGTAACGGTGAAGAAAAACGTTCAGATAAGGAGGAATTTAGTACTAATATAAAAATACACATTTGATGAAATAACCTTCATAAATGACAAGTTTATAGACGAGTTAGTTTATAGTTTGCTATATGCATAATGTTTGGTCATATTTGACACAGTTCTGATACGTATTCTACATATCTATATACAAAAGTATTGTAAGTGTATTGGTTTAAACATATTTATTCGATAATAATATACATTACATATACATTGTATACAAAACGAAAATGGATTAAATCGGAAGCTTAAAGCTTATTGAGATTTTCTCCATTGCATATATAATGTTGTGCACAAATGGCGATTAAGAGATAAACATATAATGTAGTAATACCAAAATATATAATAAGTATTTGAAAATATAGCTTGTTAGCAGGTGAAAAGCTAACAGTAAAAGGGAGGTTGGGGAGGGTGGGTAGAAAGCGATGAAACCATAAGTAAGCACACTGTTTGAAGTGAATCACTCTGCTAGTGCGTCAGTCTCTGTTCACAGAATACTAAAAACGTTTAGACTTTTCTATGAATTTGTGGACAGCTAAGACTATTATTTCATTATGTTCAGATGTAAGTGTGTTGACATGGAAGTGATAATAGATGGTATGTGGGTTTTGTTTTCCAGATTTTTCTAGTCATGTCAGCAGCAGGGACTCATTTTCATGGTTATTTCTTTGCATTCCACCTCCTCAACATTGTAAATAACAATCAACTGCTTAGCGGTGTCATAAAGGCCGTCACACAAAATGGTAAGTCTGTGCATCATACCTCTCCAAATATTGAAATAATTGTATCGTACGACACCAAATATTGAAATAATTGTATCGTACCTCCCCAAATATTGCAAAAAAATGTATCGTACCTCCCCAAATATTGAAATAATTGTATCTTAGTTCCATGTGTTCTTACATGAGTTCATACCATGTCTGTGTGTGTGTGTGTGTGTGTGTGTTACGTTTATTTATCGTCGCTACCGGTTGCCCATATGAGCGACGCCTCCTGAAGAGATTAATCATTTTAGATTTTTGGAGGATTGTGCAATGATACAGACAGAGACCCATTCCAGTGTCTCCTCTGGTTCGTTTAAGTGCACGGTGTAAAGAACCTACACGAGACCTCGGTTTAAAGTCCCTTCTGAAAGACTGTTAATTTTATTAGGATCAGACGGGTGATCGAACCAGCGATCCCTGCATTACCAGTCCAGCGTGTTACCACTGGACTACAGATCCGTCTGTACTAAATATGCTCATTTATTGCTTCTATATAAGTATTAAAATTTCGCTCTAACCAAGTGCACACGTTCTTGTTCGTGTTCGTAAAGTTACCATGTTGGTATGTCACTGATCTCCGCTACAGTAGAGGTATTATATGTGGGTTTCAGGTGTTTCACTACTGTGGGTTGCCATACTCGGCTTCATTGTCATATACATCTACTCACTCGTCGGTTTCTCGCTACTGAGGGCTTACTTCGCGCCTGGGGATTATTTGTATTGTTCTACGCTCTGGCAGTGTACAGTAACGGTCATTCGATACGGTCTCATCGGGGACATGTTTGAGGTAAGCTACTTCAGTTAAGTCTTCTTTAAGAGATTCTTTTAAGATTAAATATGAAATAGTGCTCAACTACTTGGTCAAATGGAACATATATATATATACATAGTTTTACAGTATACCACTGTAACCTATCATCACTGATGGTGACGGGTTCGAGCCCCGCTCAGGCCGTGTCTCATTTATATGAAAAAGTTGGCAGTTTCTTACGGAGGTTGGTGCACCCAAGTACTGGTTAACCGCTGGAGCCTGCCCAGGAAAGTTGTTGTTAAGTAAACTGCCCGCCGGCGATATAGCTCGCAATGGTGCTGATGCAGGCGTTAAACCCGAAATATAACATAAATATAACATATAACTTCGTTTTACTGGTGTTTTTTTTAGATTCATATCAAACAAAACTAGTGTCACGTGTTGTTACTACACATCCGTCCAAATTAATTTCAGCACTTATTTTCAATCAATAAATATTGTTTTGGTGATCTACACGTCCCACCCTCAACTGTTAAAATAAATGTTCCTGTAAAGGCGAGTCGCACCCGGAATAGACATTTGTTTAATATTGAATTCCACTCTTCAGTGGAGGTTATCATATAACACTGTCAATTAGGAATAATGTAAATTAGTCGAACTTTATTTGTGATCAGGTACAAAGGGAAAACAAGCAATATATTATTTATGATATGATATATCTTTATTTCGTAATAAGCCATTTCTGGCCCATGAACAAAGCATCTGTACAAAACATTACAAAGTGAAACATATATGACGGTACATATGTACCAATAGTCAATACTATTTGCCAGAGAGAAGACGTTTTGTCATTGAGAATGCACGTGTTATTTCGCCATTATAGTTTGAGCTTGTTACATAAATATGGTGTACCATCACATATCTTACTCGCCTGTTGTTTATTAGTTTTGAATATTTCGTTTCTATGACGGATATTTGACGGGAAATATGCACTGTATAAGAAAGTGTTTGCGTTTTGCCGTCCTTATATACACAATATACATTATGGAGTCTCTCTTCAGGCAGTTTTGAGACATCACCCGATATGTTGACTCAATGTTGCTGTTTTTATAGGTGTTGTATAAGTCCTAGTCCGTCCGTAGTGCGTCCATAAATGCTTTGAAATACTTAATTGTAACAGATATAAGTGGCAAATAAGTGAAGGGAAATACTTGCCGAATCTTCGCACCACAAGTGCTAAGCAAAATGAGAAGGTACATATACATGAAATGTCATGCAGTCCAACTCACTCAAAGCAGCCACACAAAGGTACCGAAAGTAGCGGTTTTGAACAGGTGGCTATTTAATAGCGATCAACTATGTACCATTATGCCATTTACGGAAGGCAGTTGCAATCGGACGATTGTGTATGTTATCACTACCAGAGTAGTGACTGTACGTCAACTTATTCTCTCGCCCTGTTTGGAACTATTAATCATCCATCTATAGTTTAAACATATTTTATTTTATCAATAATTACATCATGTTGTAACATTAGTATACAAGAAGAGGTGGATTCAATCGGAAGCTAGTAGCTTATTTAGATTTTCTCCATCTTCTTCATCCATCTATAGAGACCAAGCATCCAGAGCGTGTTGTAGCACGTAATATAAACAGTGCATAATATAATCAATGCCGTACGACAAAGAACAATACCATATATGTTATTAGTTTTATTTAATTTCAAGCTAACTGGAAATTCGACCTGGATACAAATTGAGGTCTAATTGCCAGGACAGGGGTATCGTTAGCATTATAACTCTATGTTAACAGTAGTTTAGCAATGTTTTCATTTTAAAACTGACGAAATAACAGCGAATTTAAATTCGTAGGCCAACATGTTGCACTTGAAGGTAAGAAAGGTAAAGGTAAAGGTCACGAATAGTTTTGCACATGAACCCTTATTTCAGACAAAGCCTGAAAACATATAAAATTAACATTAAAAATTAGAATGTGTAGCTATAGGTTTATGAATAAAGACTCAACGGTGGATCTATTATTAGTATTTATTGCATACGTTACTATAAATAGTAACACATTTAATGGTAGAAAAGCAAAATATCTGATGGACGCGGGCAATATATTTCGATTTTCGGCTCTGCCGGGCCAATATCGGATATTGGCACGTGTCACTGGTAGCAACAACATAGTAACTACATTGTGTAAACATGGCCGCCGAAGCAACACTAAAGTCGTTGTCTGACAGATTGTTGTCTCTTGACGGTAAAATGGCTGAGCGAAATAAGCAAATAACAGCAGAAGAAACATACGGCTATGTAGAGAAAATGAAAAACGGACACACAAAGGCTACAACTCAAACCATTAAGGTATGCAATAAAGAAGTTATTAAACGGCTGCGGTGGGCCATTTGTGGATATTGGCGCACCTATCCGATAGGGTGCGCCAATATCCACAAATGGCCCACCTCCGCGGCTTAATAACCTCTAAGTATTATCCAATCATCTTGTAGCAATACTGGTCAGATGTTCAATATATATATATATATAAACTAATCTTCTCTTTCATTGTAGCAAGTGAAACAGGCGGAATCCGAGCGTACGTTTGAGACATTCTGGCCGATAGTCGTGTACCATGTATCTTTCTTCATATTCATTACCACTATCGGCTTGAACATCATCTTTGGTATCATCGTGGACACGTTCTCTGAGCTTAGAGACCTAAAGGTAATAGGTTTGAAAACCGTTTGTTCAGGATAAATTGAAAACAAACGTTGATTTGCATCTAAAAATGGTAGCATTAATTTAGGGTTTAAACTTTATTTATTTTACAACGATTGCGAAGCAAGTTACAACTTATATTAATCACTCACATTGGCGCGGATGAATGCGTAAATGTGGTCATTCGTGTGGGAGGAAACCGGAGTACCTGGAGAAAACCCACTTGTCCGATATGGCGACCACCGTACCATCTCCATACTTTCCGGTCCGAGGATCGAACCCGTGTTGCATTGGTGAGAAGCAAGCGCGCTAACCACTGCGTTAATCGGACAACTAATCTGCTAACCTGGTGCGGATCCCGGCATTCTGTACTTGTGAATTTAATGAAGGCCCTAGCTTGTTTTTCTATTGTCTCCCTTAGCAGATGAAGTCCGAGTTATCCCTAATTGTATAGAGATCCTTTCAGATGGAATCCATACAGATAGTTTACCCATTTATCTGTCGAGATATAGTAACATAATACTTATAAAATGAGTAAGTGGAATAAAATAGATATCATGTTGTGCAAAGGAAACAACGATAAAAACAGAGGAAACAACTTAGAGATGACCTACATGTATATACTTTTATAGTCTCTCATTGATTACTAATTTAGTGCTGGGGAGGCAAATCTGGGGATGGCAAATCTGGGGAGGCAAATCTGGGGAGGCAAATCTGGGGAGGAAAATCTAATCTGGGGAGGCAAATCTGGGGAGGCAAATCTAATCTGGGGAGGCAAATCTGGGGAGGAAAGCCAATTATCTGCATTAATTACTTGTAATCACATGTGCAGCAGCCATTATCGTATAACTATGTGAATGTCTTGTTAATACTAGCGTATAGTCGTTAACAACATCAGGGACAAACTTAGTACTTATTGAAATTACAATGTTTTAATATTGCCTAACCTATTCATTACAATTTCAAATAAACATTAAATAAAGAGCATTACCAATAAGATAAAGAGATCATAATGGTGAAGCAAGTTTATATAGTACTCAATTGGGAAAGTTGAAATTGAGATTGACTCAGAATATATTGGAAGGGATAAAAGACGGATCTGTAATCCAGTGGTTAACACGCTGGACTGGTAATCCAGGGATCGCATGTTCGATCCCCCGTCTGACCCTAATAAAATTAACAGTCTTTCAGATGGGACTTTAAACCGTGGTCTCGTGTTGGTGCTTTACATAGTGCACATAAAAGCACCAGAGGAGACTCTAGAATGGGTATCTGTCTGTATCATAGCACTATCCTCCAAAAATCTAAAATGACTAATCTCTTCAGGAGGCGTCGCTCATATGGGCAACCGGTAACAACGATAAAAAAACGTAAAACACGCATTCATTCGGATAGGAGCAATCACGCTACATTTACAATCATATCAATGATCATACTCGTGTACATCTTCTACTTTCCCGGATGCTGTTTTGGATTATATACGGTATGGAACTGTTGTTGACTTCAACTTCATACTGCCGAACAATCAGTAATGATTATGATTGGCAGCGCAGTCTAGAACAGTTAGTTAATCTAAAATGTTGTGTTCAAGTTAACAAGATAAAAGGATTTACCAAGCTATAGTTAAAAGCAGACAGTACAAGGATTAGAGAGAGTTTTAGTACAATGATTAGAGAGAGTTCGAGTACAAGGATTAGAGAGAGTTTGAGTACAAGGATTAGAGAGAGTCCGAGTACAAGGATTAGAGAGAGTTCGAGTACAAGGATTAGAGAGAGTTCGAGTACAAGGATTATAGAGAGTTCTAGTTCAAGGATTAGAGAGTGTTCTAATACAAGGATTAGAGAGTCCGAGTACAAGCATTAGATAGTTCAAGTACAAGGATTAGAGAGAGTTCGCGTACAAGGATTAGAGATAGTTCGAGTACAAGGATTAGAGAGCGAGATAGTTCGAGTACAAGGATTAGAGATAGTTCGAGTACAAGGATTAGAGAGAGTTCGAGTACAAGGATGAAAGAGAGTTCGAGTACAAGGATTAGAGAGAGTGTGAGTACAAGGATTAGAGAGAGTTCGAGTAACAAGGATTATAGAGAGTCCGAGTACAAGGATTAGAGAGAGTTCAAGTACAAGGATTAGAGAGAGTTCGAGTACAATGATTAGAGAGAGTCCGAGTACAAGGATTAGAGAGAGTCCGAGTACAAGGATTAGAGAGAGTTCAAGTACAAGGATTAGAGAGATGAAGAATCAAAAGACAACTTGTTTTTGTCATTTGTAAACATTTAATTGTAATTAAAAAATAAATTAGGTATACAAAAACTAACATTTCCTACGTCGATTAAACGCAGAAAAAAACATGTAATGACAAATGTATACATAACTATATAACAAAGTATAACTCAAATAAACTAACACGGCCATTCATTTTTAATTATAAGAGACACAGTATCACAGAGATAGTTACTGTTTGGGAAAAATGACTAATCTCTCCAGGCGAGCGTCGCTCATATGGGACAACCGGTAGCCACGATACATACACATTAAATACAAGCAGACCATTAATTGAGCCGTATTGAGTTTCCAATAATGTAATTTTGCCAGAGGTAAAAAAGTGAAACATGGACAGACTGGGACACAAGCTATACTATTCCTGGTGATTTAACAAAGCTTCGTTATTTCAGTGGCGTGCCGAGTCGGACATGAAGGACACATGTTTTGTATGTAGTCGTAATAGTTACGACTTCGAACATCACGGCAAGGTAGTTGGACTCATTTATGATTCTTTAGTTCAAACTTGATTTATTTTACAACGATTGCGAAGCAAGTTCTAACAACTTATATTAATCACTCTCGTTGGCGCAGATGAAAGCGTATGTGTGGTCATTCGTGTGTGAGGAAACCGGAGTACCCGGAGAAACCCCACCTGTCCGATCTGCCAATCACCGTACCATTTCACATACTTCCCGAGTCCGAGTATCGAACTCGGGTTACATTGGTGAGAGGCGAGCGCGATCGAGATAGATCAAGCTGCATGCATTGAGTCGGATTCGAAACTATATAGCCAGTCTGGTGACGGTCAACGTTTTTGCACAATGTCAAAATAATGAGAATATACAACGTTTCTTCATTGTTTATTATACCAGTTATATGTCTAAATTGTAAACAAAGCAAATATGCGTAACTGTTCCATTGTTCACAGTTCGTGTAAACTTTAAGGTTTCCTTATTGCTTCCATGTACAACTACACATAAGTATACTTATTGCTTCCATGTACAACTACCCATAAGTATACTTTCCTTATTGCTTCCATGTACAACTACACATAAGTATACTTTCCTTATTGCTTCCATGTACAACTACACATAAGTATACTTTCCTTATTGCTTCCATGTACAACTACCAATACACATAAGTATACTTTCCTTATTGCTTCCATGTACAACTACCCATAAGTATACTTTCCTTATTGCTTCCATGTACAACTACACATATACACATAAGTATACTTTCCTTATTGCTTCCATGTACAACTACCCATAAGTATACTTTCCTTATTGCTTCCATGTACAACTACCCATAAGTATACTTTCCTTATTGCTTCCATGTACAACTACACATAAGTATACTTTCCTTATTGCTTCCATGTACAACTACACATAAGTATACTTTCCTTATTGCTTCCATGTACAACTACACATAAGTATACTTTCTTTATTGCAGGGATTTGAATTCCATGTGAAGAATGAACATAACATGTGGTCGTATGTGTTCTTCTTCATTCATCTGAACGACATGAAAACTAGTGATTATAGTGCCATCGAATTGTTTGTAAGCAAGCTGGTAAGTTCCATCATCGAACGTAATCAGCATAGGTGTTTACATCAAATATTTAAAAATAATTTTTTATTTTAAAAAGTAGAATAATTTCAACAGTAATCGACGAATCAAATGTATGCATGTATTGCCTTATGCTTGACAGTTGTCGATAAAAAAACGTGTGTAGATGATATGTGTAGTGTCAAGTTTGAAAGCCAAATACATCAACAATTAATTTAAAATGTAGAGGATGTATTTTCAACCGTGCATTAAATAGTAGCATGAGTTTACATCAATCTTACCGACCGCAATAGACATACCGACCGCAATAGACATATACATACCGACCGCAATAGACATACCGACCGCAATAGACGCACTGTCCGCAATAGACATACCGACCGCAATAGACACACCGTCCGCAATAGACATACCGACCGAGACCGCAATAGACGCACCGTCCGCAATAGACATACCGACCGCAATAGACATACCGACCGCAATAGACACACTGACCGCAATAGACATACCGACCGCATAGACATACCGACCGCAATAGACAACCGACCGCAATAGACATACCGACCGCAATAGCCATACCGACCGCAATCGACATACCGACCGCAATAGACATACCGACCGCAATAGTCGCACTGTCCGCAATATACATACCGACCGCAATAGACCTACCGACCGCAATGGACATACCGACTGCAATAGACATACCGATCGAGACGCAATAGACATACCGACCGCAATAGACATACCGACAGCAATAGACATACCGACCGAGACGCAATAGACATACCGACCGCAATAGACATACCGACCGCAATAGACATACCGACAGCAATAGACATACCGACCGCAATAGACATACCGACAGCAATAGACATACCGACCGCAATAGACCTACCGACCGCAATGGACATACCGACCGAGACTGCAATAGACATACCGACCACAATAGACATACCGACCGCAATAGACATACCGACAGCAATAGACATACCGACCGCAATAGACATACCGACAGCAATAGACATACCGACAGCAATAGACACCGACCACAATAGACATACCGACAGCAATAGACATACCGACAGCAATAGACACGCCGACCGCAATAGACATACCGTCAATATATCCATCACTTTTGTAGCTTGAGGAGGAAACCTACGACTTCTTCCCAATGAACCGTGCTTTGTGTTTATCATGCATCGACATCGATTCCACCGAGTCCAAAATAGACGATCTTCTCCACCAAGTTACCTCTATAGCGCAGAAGCAGAGAGAAGATGTAAGTGTGATCGTCTATAGCAAACTACTGACCGGCCATCCTTTCTTAGCCGCCTTCGTGGTCTAGTGGTTATGGTCTCTGACTTGTATGCTATTGTAACCTAATATCACTGATGGTCACGAGTTCTAACCCAGCTCAGACCGTGTCTCTTTATATAAAAAAGTTGGCAGTTGGCTTAAACGGTATTTCTTGCAAGACATAAATCACATTTAACATACAACGACATATATAGTACATAATGCAATGCATCAAGTAGGAAGCTAAAACTAGCTTTTATAAAAACGTTTTCCTTACGGAGGTTGGTGCACCAAGTACTGGTTATCCGCTGGAGCCAGTCCATGATAGGTATTGTTAGGTAAACTGCCCGTCACTCAAATGGGTAATCGGTAGCAACGTTAAATAAACTTTTTAAAAAAATATATAAAAATGTTGTGGCCGTTTATGCTATGGACCTCTGTGCTGTCATTGCATGATTGTAATTTGTGGCAAGCACGTTCATAACTTTTGATAGGATTGCATCTCATTGATCACTTAGTATATCTACCAATGTTTAACCCATTCAACACCAAGTAACTGACATGGACTGGTCCATGATATTCTTAGACCAATAAATTAATAAGGAAATTTACATTTGGACCAGTTCATTTATCAAAATGGGTAATTGTGTCTAAAAATAGTAATATTACTGGCAAAAAGTGCAGATCCTGATGAGACAGCACGTCACGAGCCGGCTCATCTGGATCTACACTTTTTGTAAGCCTATTTAGAGGTCTGTGGTGTTGAAAGGGTTAATGTCCTGAAGAGATTAGTCATTTTAGATTTTTGGAGGATAGTGCAATGATACGGACAGAGACCCATTACAGAGTCTCCTCTGGTTCTTTTACGTGCACGGGGCATAGCACCAACAAGAGATCTCGGTTTAAAGTCCCATCCGAAAGACTGTTTATTTTATTAGGGTCAGACGGGGGATCGAACCTGCGATCGTTGGATTACCAGTCCATCGTGTTACCACTGGACTACATATCCGTCTGTTAGTTAATGGCATGGATATAATTATATATACGTGTGTATGTGGATGCAGCTTGGATGTGTTCATAACTGAATATTTGGGTGAAACGATCGTTTAAATAAGCAATATTTAAACTATTAAGTGATAGCAATATTGTTTACGTAGGGTAGGTAGTCCTTGGTGATAATTCTAAAATGAAACATTATATCGAAAGACGTTCTTGCGTATATAAAATATTATTCACAACATCGAGTGTGCATGTTTTCTATGGTTGCCTCGTATGCTATGAATACCTGCTATTATTTAACTTATGTTATTCACTCTCGTTGGCGTGGATGAAAGCATACATGTGGTCATTCGTGTGGGAGGAAACTAGAGTACCCGGAGAAAACCCACCTGTCTGATATGGCGACCACCGTACCATTGCACATACTTCCCGGTCCGAGGATCGAACCTGGGTTGCATTGGTGAAAAGCGAATCTGACAGCCCGCGAATATGACAGCCAGTTTACGTTTAAGTACATACATTCCTAAAATATCCATTAAATTTTATGTAAATTTCTTTGTTTTTCTAAGTCGAATTTTAACTTGTTGCTTAACATAATATTAATACAAGCAATCCATGTTTCTTTGAATTTAGCAGCAAAAGACAAGTTCAGACAACATTTTTATCATTAGATATGTTTAAAACGCACTAAGACGCATTGAAATGATAATCATGTGGTGTGCTAAGAAACATTGCAAAAGTACAAATGCACATTCTGGTTACAAGTTTACAACATAGTGTATAGTTATTGAAATTGCTTGTTTGGTAGTTTACATACATCTGGACTGTTATGGACTGACAATTTATTTAAACAGAACAGACAGTAACATTGGTATTTATGTTTATTATAAATACAGTCTACATCCGTATTAGTCGAATTCCGTCGGACTGAACAACATACTTCGACATAACCGAAGTTTGACATAACGAAATTCTATATAAACAGAGCCAGTTATATGTAAAATGATAGTGTCTGAAACGGTACTTTGATCCGACTTCGAGATAACCGGAGAATTCGACATAACCGACTTTGACATAGCGGATGTAGACTGTATTGTAATATAGGGCTCTTATAGAAAATACGTGTCATGTTTTTGACAAAGCCATACTAATTTCATTGGAATTTCTTCAGGAGGCAGAAAAGAAACGTAAAGTTGAGAAGCTGAAGCAGAAACGTTGGCAGGAGAAACACAGACGGTTTATATTTGGTATACATCATAGCACTGACGATAATGAACTTGTTGAACGTGAACCTTTAGTGCCCCCATCCAATTCCAGTAACGAGGGATTATATCACCAGCAACCTAGCGGGAACATGCTATCGGTATCGGACGATTCAGAATACTACAAAGAAAAGAGAGGGTCACTCTCTTTGTTGCAAATTCTTGAAGGGCTACCAGACGATAAGTCATCTCGTGCATCTTCAAAATCTCACATTCTCTCGGAATCGGATGAAGATTCTGACACCGATTCCGCCGGAAGTACAGGCCCTGTGGAGTCATATGACCTTTTAAAATCTCACGAGGCTTCACATGATCGAATTGACTCAATACCGGAAGAAGCGGTTGTTGCAATTCCGATTCCGCAGATGCCTGATATAGAAACTGCAGACGCGACGGACCAACTGCCGCCCCCACCACCACAGGAAGGGGATTCTACCGTACCTCACGTGGATATTCCTCCACATGGTCATGCTGTCGAAGAAGAAACAACACGTTTGTAATATATAAGATATTCAAATAGATATTGGAGAAGATATACTCGCTAACAATATCTGTTGATATATGAATCAATACACCTGCTATTACAATGTATTTTTGTAATTGGCCAGCAGTCAATCATGTTTTTTTCTGTTTCGGTTGCTGTTCTTAGCTATCAATAAGAGTGAACATCATGAAGACGTCTCAAGTATTGAACGTAATCGAATATCAGAAATTGCATATGAAGTTTGCATTTTCCATAAAATACTACCGGTCATTGAGGAGCTAAACATTAAGGGTTTGCAAGTTCAGATTGCAACATTGCAACATTGCAACATTGCAACATTACGTTTTAATACACATAGTGTACATCATCGTGTATAAAAAGTGATGTTATCATTTTGTGTTGCGACAATTTTATATGTTCTTTTTTTCATCTGTATTGCCTGCTTCGAATAACTTAAATATATTGAGCTATAAAGGTCACATAATATTGTGGTTTGTTAATTTGTCATAATCTTGTCAGTTAGTTATTATGGTTTTATTTTATATGCTACATCGATATGATCAGATTGATTTAACCCTTTCCCTCATAGAAACAGCTCTTGACGAGGCCATTACCAATATGACATACATTGACAATGTAGTAGCCAAGCCAATGTTCATAATAAAGGCCAGAATCTCATGTAGTCCCAGTAATATATATGGATGTGGGATAGATATGGCGACTACTTATCTACTGCATGATAGCTAAATGGCCGTCGTTTGTATGGAGATATAATAGTATATTAACCTAACTCTCTATGTAGTCCCAGTAATATATATGGAGGTGGGATAGATATGGCGACTACTTATCCCCTGCATGATAGCTAAATGGCTGTCGTTTGTATGGAGGTATAATAGTATATTAACCTAAATATATATGTAGTCCCAGTAATATCTATGGCGGTGGGATAGATATGGCGACTACTTATCCCCTGCATGATAGCTAAATGGCCGTCGTTTGTATGGAGATATAATAGTATATTAACCTAAATCTCTATGTAGTCCCAGTAATATATATGGAGGTGGGATAGATATGGCGACTACTTATCCCCTGCATGATAGCTAAATGGCTGTCGTTTGTATGGAGGTATAATAGTATATTAACCTAAATCTCATGTAGTCCCAGTAATATCTATGGAGGTGGGGTAGATATGGCGAGTACGTATCCACTGCATGATAGCTAAATGGCTGTCGTTTGTATGGAGATATAATAGTATATTAAACTAAATATCTATGTAGTCGCAGTAATATCTATGGAGGTGGGGTAGATATGGCGAGTACGTATCCACTGCATGATAGCTAAATGACTGTTATTTGTATGGAGGTATAATAATATATTAACCCAAATCTCTATGAAGGAAAGGGTTAAATGGCTGTCGTTTGTATGAAGATATAATAGTATGTTAACCTAAATCTCTATGAAGGAAAAGGTTAAATGGCTGTCGTTTGTACGGAGATATAATAGTATATTAACCTAACTCTCTATGAAGGAAAGGGTTAAATGGATGTCGTTTGTATGGATATATAATAGTATATTAACCTAAATCTCTATGAAGGAAAGGGTTAAATGGTTGTCGTTTGTATTGAGATATAATAGTATTTTAACCTAAATCTCTATGAAGGAAAGGGTTAAATGGTTGTCGTTTGTATGGAGATATAATAGTATATTAACCTAAATCTCTATGAAGGAAAGGGTTAAATGGCTGTCGTTTGTATGGATATATAATAGTATATTAACCTAAATCTCTATGAAGGAAATGGTTAAGCTACTAAGTTTATATAGTAATGTGTTAACTAATATTTGGACTAGTGTAAATAATGTCGCAAAGAACAATGCAAATAAATAGTGGTTGATACCGGAACAGCAGGGAGGTAGAACAATGCAAATACATAGTGATTGAGGCCGGGGTAGCAGGGAGGGAGGTATTTAACATATTCCGTCGCTTAATCCGTAAGGTCAAAGGCATGGATTCCATTAATGCAGTGGTATATCGTTGCAGCCCTGTCTTTGATTCGATAAAAACACGGAACAATGTCGGCATTGACATTGTTTGCTGTAGTAAAACACTTATGTACGCAGTATAATAAACAAATCAAACTATTACCATCCATGAACTCGACACTATGAAGTTTTTAGTTTAAACTTTATTTATTTTACAACGAATGCGAAGCAAGTTTTAACGACTTATATTAATCACTCTCGTTGGCGCGGGTGAAAGCGCAAATGTGGTCATCTGTGTGGGAGGAAACCGGAGTACCCGGAGAAAACCCATCTGTCCAAGCTGGCGACCATCGTACCATCTCACATACGTCCCGGTCCGTTGATCGAATCCGGGTTGCATTGGTGAAAAGCGAGCGCGCTAACCACTGCGCTAATCGGACAGCCGCTGCTAGCTGTAGGCTACATACATCATCTGATAGGAAATAGTTTCATTATTTTGTAAGTACTTTTAATGTTTTATACAGATATGCATGCTAAAATCTATATAATAATTCACCCTAGCAACGTTATATTTTTGGGATGAAAATAATCAGCTAATTTTAATTCATATCTACCAACATTGTCACATCTGTCATTATTTCAAAACAAATTAGACGTAACGTTTTAATCTGGTTGTGAACAGTGTTACAGTCGCTAAGTACAAGAACCATAATTAACCCTTTCAACACCACAGACCTCTATATAGGCTTACAAAAAGTGTAGATCCAGATGAGCCGGCTCGTGACGAGCCGTCTCATCAGGATCTGCACTTTTTGCAAGTAGTATTACTAATTTTAGACAAAATTACCCATCTTGATAAATGAACTGGTCCAAATATAATTTTCTTATTCATTTATTGGTCTAAGAATATCATGGACCAGTCCATGTCAGGTACTTGGTGTTGAAAGAGTTAACAACTATGTATAACATATCTGTGGTAACTATGCGTGTACAAATTCGACTATACCATGACATGCTCACATGCTGTATATACCATGACATGCTCACGTGCTGTATATACCATGACATGCTCACGTGCTGTATATACCATGACATGCTCACGTGCTGTATATACCATGACATGCTCACGTGCTGTACATACCATGACATGCTCACGTGCTGTATATACCATGACATGCTCATGTGCTGTATATACCATGGCATGCTCACGTGCTGTATATACCATGGCATGCTCACGTGCTGTATATACCATGGCATGCTCACGTGCTGTATATACCATGACATGCTCACGTGCTGTACATACCGTGCATGCTCACGTGCTGTATATACCATGGCATGCTCACGTGCTGCTGATACCATGACATGCTCACGTGCTGCTGAATATACCATGACATGCTCACGTGCTGTATATACCATGACATGCTCACGTGCTGCTGAATATACCATGACATGCTCACGTGCTGTATATACCATGACATGCTCACGTGCTGTATATACCATGGCATGCTCACGTGCTGTATATACCATGGCATGCTCACGTGCTGTATATACCATGACATGCTCACGTGCTGTATATACATGGCATGCTCACGTGCTGTATATACCATGACATGCTCACGTGCTGTATATACCATGACATGCTCACGTGCATACCATGACATGCTCACGTGCTGTATATACCATGACATGCTCACGTGCTGTATATACCATGGCATGCTCACGTGCTATATATACCATAACATGCTCACGTGCTGTAGATACCATGACATACTCACGTGCTGTATATACCATAACATGCTCACGTGCTGTAGATACCATTATCTAAAGCTACGGCTCTTTCTGATCGGTTTGCTTCAAAATTGTTAGACTTCCAAGAATAGACCCCCCCCATTGGCGTAGCTTCATATAGGCCGTGTAGGCCGTGGCCTACACTTTTGCCGAAAAATCGAAAAATTAAAAATGCCAAATCTGCAACAAATATCGGGAGGCCAGGATTAAATTATATACGCTATAAAGAGTTTACCTGGGGACGACCCCCGGACCCCCCCCCCCCCCTCTCCCGTCTTAAGTTTTAAGTTGGCCTACACATCGAATCCCAGCCATGCTATGCCACTGCCACCCCCCCCCCCACATCCGGCTTTCATAACATCACTGCGAAGTCGAACAAACAGCTTACGTCATGTGGTGAATCTCCAGCTAGTATTAATGGAACAACACGGGTGACCTTCCAAGCAGTCAGACACGACCGGACATCCGGGTAGAACCACATACCCTCCTCACATAAAATAATTCCAACCCCAGTTGGATTCGAACCTGAATATGTGACGAGCAACTAATATGAAGTCAACGTCCTTATGCAATCGGTCATTGCGGCCACTAACAGTGTTGTAGTATCCCCTCGACATATATGCACACTCAGGCAGATATAGGGTATCAGTGGTAATATGACGGATGCTATGAATATATAAACATGATCATAGTATTAAATGTCCATGTCCAGCTTTTATGGATAAATATCGGTTTTTATCTCCCTTGTTTATCAGTCCAATTTGCGCTTGATTTGATTATCTCGATTATCTCTCTTAGGTTTGGCTTCCTTTCTCCGATAATTTGGCGACGTTCCCGGGTGAACGTGACAAGGACGACGTTGATTGGTTAACATCAGGCTTCTGTAGTGCGTGTTATGTGTTATTGAATATGATCTACTCGCTAAAAACCGGTATCCGGCTGAGCGTATATACTGACACCCTGTGCGAACTGTAGTTAAGTACTACCATTTAAGCATTGTAGAAATTATAAACAAATTTACATTATACTATTGTAAATTGCGTTTATTTATCATACTGTCATGCGACAAAATCAATCTGCATGATGCATTTTGCTATGATAAGGTCAACTACGGACTAAGGGTTCCAGTCTGTCGATTTTTCATTTTTTATCTTCTGGCAAAATGACAGTTGATATGATCAGAAACTCAATACGGCCCAATTAATGGTCTCGGTGTTAAAATATATTTATTTAACTGTCCAGGCAAAATATATCGACGCCTGTTCCCAGACTACCCAAGATCCAAAACACACTTCAGTCTTAACACATACTGAATATAGGTCGATATCTTGGGTATAATTTTAAAGATATATACCTGTTATGTACGCACATAATTCCGTTGCTATTCTGATTTGCTACAGAGAATTGGAGCTACGAACAGAGCCGAACGACAACACTAACCTAGTCAAAATAAGTTATACAGTCTACATCCACTGTCAAAGTCGGTTATGTCGAATTATCCTGTTATCTCGAAGTCGGATCAAAGTCCCGTTTCAGACACTATCATATTACATATAGCTGGCTCCGTTTATATCGAATTTCGTTAAGTCAAATTTAGGTTATGTCGAAGTATTTTATTCGGTCCGACGGAATTCGACATAACGGATGTAGATTGTATATGTTTCAACAATGTTCAAGTACATTTAAAAATGTTAAAAACGATGGATTTCTTTACCTGGTAACATTATAGGAATTGTGACGACCAGTTTGAACTGGAATATAACTTTAATATTATATACTTTCACTGAATTGTCTATGGTCAAGGGTCGACGTGTCCTATGACCGAAGTGTCTACGGTAGAACTGTCTTAGGGTCGAGGTATTTACTGAAGTGTCTGTAAATCACTGAATTGTCTATGGTCAAGGGTCGACGTGTCTTATGACCGAAGTGTCTACGGTCGAACTTTCTTAGGGTCGAGGTATTTACTGAAGTGTCTGTAAATCACTGGATTGTCTATGGTTAAGGGTCGACGTGTCCTATGACCGAAGTATCTACGGTCGAACTATCTTAGGGTCGAGGTATTTACTGAAGTGTCTGTAAATCACTGAATTGTCTATGGTCAAGGGTCGACGTGTCTTATGACCGAAGTGTCTACGGTCGAACTGCCTTAGGGTCGAGGTATTTTACTGAAGTGTCTATAAATCACTGAATTGTCTATGGTCAAGGGTCGACGTGTCTTATGACCGAAGTGTCTACGGTCGAACTGTCTTAGGGTCGAGGTATTTACTGAAGTGTCTGTAAGTCACTGAATTGTCTATGGTCAAGGGTCGACGTGTCTTATGACCGAAGTGTCTACGGTCGAACTGTCTTAGGGTCGAGGTATTTACATTATACTGAAGTGTCTGTTAATCACTGAATTGTCTATGGTCAAGGGTCGACGTGTCTTATGACCGAAGTGTCTACGGTCGAACTGTCTTAGGGTCGAGGTATTTACTGAAGTGTCTGTAAATCACTGAATTGTCTATGGTCAAGGGTCGACGTGTCTTATGAGCGAAGTGTCTACGGTCGAACTGTCTTAGGGTTGAGGTTTTACTGAAGTGTCTGTAAATCACTGAAGTGTCTATGGTCAAGGGTCGACGTGTCTTATGACCGAAGTGTCTACGGTCGAACTGTCTTAGGGTCGAGGTATTTACTGAAGTGTCTGTAAATCACTGAATTGTCTATGGTCAAGGGTCGACGTGTCTTATGACTGAAGTGTCTACGGTCGAACTGTCTTAGGGTCGAGGTATTTACATTATACTGAAGTGTCTGTAAATCACTGAATTGTCTATGGTCAAGGGTCGACGTGTCTTATGAGCGAAGTGTCTACGGTCGAACTGTCTTAGGGTTGAGGTATTTACTGAAGTGTCTGTAAATCACTGATGTCTATGGTCAAGGGTCGACGTGTCTTATGACCGAAGTGTCTACGGTCGAACTGTCTTAGGGTCGAGGTATTTACTGAAGTGTCTGTAAGTCACTGAATTGTCTATGGTCAAGGGTCGACGTGTCTTATGACCGAAGTGTCTACGGTCGAACTGTCTTAGGGTCGAGGTATTTACATTATACTGAAGTGTCTGTTAATCACTGAATTGTCTATGGTCAAGGGTCGACGTGTCTTATGACCGAAGTGTCTACGGTCGAACTGTCTTAGGGTCGAGGTATTTACTGAAGTGTCTGTAAATCACTGAATTGTCTATGGTCAAGGGTCGACGTGTCTTATGAGCGAAGTGTCTACGGTCGAACTGTCTTAGGGTTGAGGTATTTACTGAAGTGTCTGTAAATCACTGAAGTGTCTATGGTCAAGGGTCGACGTGTCTTATGACCGAAGTGTCTACGGTCGAACTGTCTTAGGGTCGAGGTATTTACTGAAGTGTCTGTAAATCACTGAATTGTCTATGGTCAAGGGTCGACGTGTCTTATGACCGAAGTGTATACGGTCGAACTGTCTTAGGGTCGAGGTATTTACATTATATTGAAGTGTCTGTAAATCATATTGACGAGTCTGTCAAGCGTGAAAAGCTTCAATGTGTGGATAATTCTACATTTGTAGATGTTATTTTAATCACGAGATTAAAAAAAAGATTATTAGGTTATTTATTGTCTTGTATCAGCTTGTCCCCGAAGAAAGAATCGACAGCGTTGCCTTGTAATGTCTGATCCTACTTACGAACTAGCGACCTAGCCTACTAAACTTAAATGTATAAAACAGTAACCTAATATGCTCTTTGTTTAAGTATTATTGTTAAGGTGTGTCTAAAATATATAACCTAATCTGCTGACTGAAACAAACTGTTATGTTTTTTTGTATTTATATTTACTGTCATGTATAATTTATAACATGCTTACTTAATAATTATGAATAAATGGATGACTGCTCTAATTGTTACAATTATTGTATAGAGTGAAACAGCAGCTATACAGGTTTCCTCCTGGTCTAGTTACACTCACAGGTATCAGGGCACATACCCTGGAACCCTCACCACACGGTTACTTACAACCCATAGAATGAGGTGAATAACGAAAAATAATGTATAACCATTTATTCTACCGTGCTTGTTCGGCTGTTCGTGACCTCATTGTCAATAGTAGACGTTTGATTTGTGTGTTTTACGTTTATTTATCGTCGCCACCGGTTGCCCATATGAGCAACGCCTCCTGAAGAGATTAGTAATTTTAGATTGTTGGAGGATAGTGCAATAATACAGACAGAGATCCATTCCAGGGTCTCCTCTGGTTATGTTACGTGCACAGTGTACAGCACCGACAGAGACCTTGGTTTAAAGTCCCATCTGAAAGAATGTTAATTTTATTATGGTCAGACGGTGGATCTAACCTGCGATCCATGGATTACCAGTCCAGCATGTTACCACTGGACTATAGATCGGTCTGTAAGACGTTTGATTTCATGAATATGTGTGACTGTTTTGTCAAGAGACATCCCTTCTGCGACATTTATGAGCTTGTTGAAGAAAATAGAGCATCGTTTGAGATTTTAATTTGTGTGCGACATAAGGATCTCAGAGCTCTGAGGTGTTCACCTTTCTATAGTATAGCTTATACAAAATAAAATAGTTTTTCACTAGACATGATATTTGATTGATGCCACACTGTATTTTGGGTTGAAACATGGTCCTGGGATGTAGTAACCCTGGGGGAGGTGTATGCGCCGGGTGCGTGTGGTTACACTAGCAATCTTCAACCTGTTTGAATAACCTGACCGAAACGCCAACAGACAGACAGAAACATGAGTTGTAAAACCAGTGTTAATGCGTGAAATGAACGTTTCGATTGAATTGGGATTTAGTTTAATCATATTTTATTGCTATATACATGTACATAATAAATTCAAAGACATATATAATAAGAGCAAAAGCAAATGGGTTGGGCTACAAGTTCTGAACAACATTAGTAATTGGCCCTTCCCATGAGAGTATGTTGAACTTAGTGCAATACTGGCGAATATGTAACTTATGACATGCATATTTGAAGTTTAATGAGATATTATTTATCAAGTCGAAAGGCAATTGAAGCAGTGTTTGAATGATAAAAATAAAAAACAAATTGAATGGGATGGTAGCAATACAGCTTATTTTTCAATTTTCACAAAAGAAAGATATAATATAAACTGTTGAACTTGAATGCAAACACGGTGACTTTCCAGATCTAATCTGTTAGAATGTGATTGTGAAATAGGAAACACATATCTAACATCAAAGCCATCGAACAGTGCATCGTAAATTAAAAACAAGGCCACCGCAACTACGGTGTCTCAAAACGAGCAATTTTATATTTTACTGTATAAATGTAGGATACGTAAAATAAGAATGTATTTTATGCTTTCCATCAAATTGCCAAGTATCAAAAAAACTGGATATAACAAGCAAATTTGTTGAATTGGTATCCCGGCCCCGCCGCCGAATACTATACCTAGCACTGGGAAACGTAATGAAAAAAGAAATTGTTTAGCATATATCGTGATTGGGATTCACGTATTTTCAGTGTTAAATATATTATGCTCCGACCTATTATATAACAACCAATTGTTAGGGAGAAGAACTATATAAGTTTTCTTTCGTTCTAATCTCTTTCAGTCTATTGCTGTTAATTTATATGTAAAATGTTAATTATGTTATGTACATGTAAAATACTGAAATAAATAATGTTTAAACTAAAACAACAAATAAAAAACAACAACAAAGCGCATGCATAAACCTAAGATATTTTAGGTTTTTATAATCTTTTCGATATAGATAAAATAAGACATAGTATAATTATAAATATATAATATATAAGTATAATATGTATATTATTAAGCTATATTTATTATCAAATCAAGTGCTGTAACTTTGGTCAGATCGGCGAGGGATAACGAGCAATGATGATATGTTTTATAATTTAAGTGTTATGGCATTGTGGTTAATTTGTGATGTTGAAAATATTGAAATTATATCAATCCAAGGTCAATAACTCTGATTTTGCTATTGCTGCAGTTTGGAGCAGACCTGCAGGACAGCACCGCGCAATGACGATGCAATTTTATATTTAAGTGTGACGACATTCGACATAGTGGTTACTATTTATTGAATTTTTAATCAATCAAATTATACTCCAGTCAAGCATGACGTCATTAAAGTGCCACCAACCCAATATCCTCATCAGAATCTGCGGACGATAACTCAGTAGGGCATCACAAATGTATGTACATCAGAAGATGGAGAACGACATGTATCAATATCCACAGTATATTCCTACACAATTCAACACTAGTGGCTGGCTATTGTGCTATTAGTAAATACTTATATTAAAGAGGCTTAATACTGTATCTATCCCGAAATTAATGGAAGATGCGCTCTTACATTGAACACAAGTTATTGAAAAAACCAAGACTTCCCAAAACCTTTTCCATTGAAAATGAAATGAAACTGCTGACATCATTCATCTGTTCGGAAATAGACGTTACTATCCCTAACGTTTTATTACGTCAATACACATGGTTGCGGTCCTTGTTGCAAGGCTTACGCTCTACAATGCACGTTCAGCCCCGTAGCCACACTGAGGCGCATCGAGGTAGCTGTCTCGGTTGAAATTCCCAATGCCAATAAAAAAAAAAAATTAAATAAATAAAATGCAAACAATATCCCTTTGCTGTATAAAATGTTGACTGCTAGAGAGCTGAAAGGCAGTACATGAGTATACGTCTAAACGCATTAAATCAGAAAAGGCAGGAAATACCCAAATTATTTTAAGGGGGGACATCCCCCCCGGACCCAGTAGATTGTCTCGGTTGAAATTTGCCTCTGGCTACAGTACTGACGTGTAGTGAAAGAAGGCTCAGGCTTGAAGAATGTGAAGATGCAACGATGGGAACTTGGGTTCCAGAATCCAGCACTGAACAGCTGCAATATGATGCAGAAACGTTTCTTGTGGGTGAATTTAAACTGGCTTGCTTTTGTTGTGGGTGAATTTACATTGGCTTTCTTTAGTTGTGGGTGCATCTAAACTGGCTTGCTTTTGTTGTGGGCGAATTTACATTGGTTTTCTTTAGTTGTGGGTGAATGTAAACTGGCTTGCTTTTGTTGTGGGTGAATTTACATTGGTTTTCTTTAGTTGTGGGTGAATGTAAACTGGCTTGCTTTTGTTGTGGGTGAATTTACATTGGCTTTCTTTTGTTGTGGGTGAATTTACACTGGCTTTTAGTTGTGGGTGAATGTAAACCGGCTTGCTTTTGTTGCGGGTGAATTTAAACTGGCTTGCTTTTGTTGTGGGTGGATTTAAACTGGCTTTCATGACAGGAAGGAGAAGGAAGTATATCTGTTTTGATTTATGTTGAAGCAGTTCAACTGCATACCTCAAACAGAGAGGAATTTGGAATTGCAAACACCAACAAATTCCTGTTTAGCTTAAGCAATAATTATTTCTTTGAATGAATACTTGACTATATATATATAATTTGTGCATACATGTAGGATTCAGGAAAAAGCAACATCATTATATGTTTACCTCTTTCCTATGAATAATTTACAAAACATAGGCAACACAATTAATTAATATCAAATACACGTATCGAGTAACGATATTAAGCTTAAAATAGATATTAAGCTTAAAATAGATATTAAGCTTAAAATAGATATTAAGCTTAAATAGATATTAAGCTTAAAATAGATATTACGCTTAAAATAGATATTAAGCTTAAAATAGATATTAAGCTTAAAATAGATATTAAGCTTAAACTAGATATTAAGCTTAAAATAGATATTAAGATATGATGGTTTTTGTGCAACAGGAAGACCAAATACACGTGCTCATCAAACTACACAACTACAATTTGCTAGGATAATATTTAGTTTATGCAAATTTATTTTAGTTCCATTGCGAAACAAGTTCTTAGAAACTTATATTAATCACTCTCGAGACCGCATTCCTGATGGAATCCATCGCCAGTCATATAAATATATTTTAACACCGAGGCCATTAATTGGGCCGTATTGAGTTGCTGATATCAACATGTAGCCCAAAAGTGTTACCAGACGAAAGGTCATCTACCGGGTATGAGGTACTATACCGAGGGAGTTGTCAGACCTACGGGCAAATACCAAAATATATGGGCAAATACCAAAGTATATGGGCAAATACCAAAGTATATGGGCAAATACCAAAGTATATGGGCAAATACCAAAGTATATGGGCAAATACCAAAGTATACGGGCAAATACCAAAGTATATGGGCAAATACCAAAGTATATGGGCAAATACCAAAGTATATGGGCAAATACCAAAGTATATGGGCAAATACCAAAGTATATGGGCAAATACCAAAGTATATGGGCAAATACCAAAGTATATGGGCAAATACCAAAGTATATGGGCAAATACCAAAGTATATGGGCAAATACCAAAGTATATGGACAAATACCAAAGTATATGGGCAAATACCAAAGTATATGGGCAAATACCAAAGTATATGGACAAATACCAAAGTATATGGGCAAATACCAAAGTATTTACCAGACCTTAGGTAATCAACTAAAAGGAGTTAACAGACCTAAGGTCATCTTCCATAACTACCAACGAAGTGTCAGACCTAAGGGCAAATACCAAAGTATTTACCAGACCTTAGGTAATCAACTAAAAGGAGTTAACAGACCTAAGGTCATCTTCCATAACTAAGGTCATCTACCAACCAAGTGCCAGACCTAAGATTATCAACCAAAGAGTTTCCAGATTGCGTTGTATGACCTAAGGCCATCTACCAAAGGATTTGCCAGACCTAGGGTCATCACGTGAAGGGATTACCAGACATATGGTCATCAACCAAAGAGCTGTCACACCTAAGGTGGACCAAAACCACGTAATAAAAGGGTTACCCGGAGTGAAGGTGGAACAAATTATGTCAAATAAATTACTTGTTACCACAACTAAAATGGTTTTAGCTATCCCAGACGTTATGATCTGTCAATACGAGATAACGCATGCAACAAAACACGAAGAGTTGTTATAGTTTAACTCATTTTAATATATTATGCAATGAAATGCATTTAAAAATAATTTGCATGACACGCAAGTATGCCTACAGCTGGTCGTAATGTTTGATCTCGCAATCATGCCTACAGCTGGTCTTAATGTTTTATCTCGCAAGTATGCCTACAGCTGGGTCGTAATGTTTTATCACGCAAGTATGCCTACAGCTGGTCGTAATGTTTTATCACGCAATCATGCCTACAGCTGGTCGTAATGTTTTATCTAGCAAGTATGCCTACAGCTGGTCGTAATGTTTTATCTCGCAAGTAGGCCTACAGCTGGTCGTAATGTTTTATCTCGCAAGTATGCCTACAGCTGGTCGTAATGTTTTATCTCGCAAGTATGCCTACAGCTAGTCGTAATGTTTTATCACGCAAGTATGCCAGACAGCTGGTCGATATGTTTTATCACGCAATTATGCCAGACAGCTGGTCGTAATGTTTTATCACGCAATTATGCCTACAGCTGGTCGTAATGTTTTATCACGCAAGTATGCCAGACAGCTGGTCGTAATGTTTTATCACGCAATTATGCCAGACAGCTGGTGGTAATGTGTTATCACGCAATTATGCCAGACAGCTGGTCGTAATGTTTTATCACTGCTGCATTTCACTACATCTAATTTCAAGGCGATATAATACCTATTGTGACTTTACTGTGAACTAAGGTCGACTGAATATGCAGAGGTCTCAAGTAAATTCAAGCTAGTAACATGTATGAATGTATTGCACTTGTCTTGCCATTTTCCTGTTCTATGCAACCTCATGGGCCTTATTGGCTTGATGTAATATTGACAATAAACTTCAAACGTACTATTTTATTGTTTTATATCTTTTATATTGATTTGATAAAAAATATTTCTTTGAATACAAACAAAACATTTAACATTAGGTCAAAAATAACTTGCGTGGCCAGAGTGTCAAACATGCGGAGCCAGAGTGTCAAACATGCGGAGCCAGAGTGTCAAACATGCGGAGCCAGAGTGTCAAACATGCGGAGCCAGAGTGTCAAACATGCGGAGCCAGAGTGTCAAACACATCCGATATAAATGCTAGGGTTATGGTGGAAGACCCGGATGTGATTAATAGCCATTGTAATAATATACTAATTGAAACAGATACATAGAAGAGTCTGGGTCATTATTAATTGAAACCACTAGAACCATTAAAATATGAATACTTCATGTGCTTTTAAGAAAATCAGTAAAACGACATGTTTTCTCTTTAAAATTGATGCTACCTTTATTTGGAGAATGGGGTCGGTGGGAGGGAGGTGTAACATGCACTGTGCTGACACAGGTTCACAAGTACTGAGTCTGATTAGTGTCCATAATGACTCTGGTATTGAACCTGAAACCACTTGTCCATACCCCAAACGTCTGTAAGTCTGGTTCCCTACTTATTAGACAGTCATTGTTTGGAACAAGTAGAACGAATTAAGGCAATATAGGAAATGAAAGCACTGGAAAATAAGAAACACCTATAAGCTATATTGAGGGTGGTTAACTTTTATCACATGTTACTGAAATGTCTAACACCATTGTATGCTCTGCTTGAGAAAGGTATAATATGGAACGGGGGTAAAAGGTGCTCTTCACCATCCACTACACGATTCCTCCCATCTACTATGTGACTCGTGTTCCATGTTACTGTCATCCTATTGGTAGATAGGAAGTGTCATGTAGCAGATAGAGAAGAACCATAATGTCATATGTGCGCTCTTCAATCCCACCAGAGGTTGCCCAATTACATGTATATGAATAATTTATTTATTGGTGTTCACTTAGAGACTTTTAATCGAGCCATATATCACCATAATGTACAATACATAACTGATTTATTGATTTAGATGACACTGTATGGTGATTTATCAATTGGTATTAACTTTAACATGGCGCAAGATGGTTCCTAAATTACAATTTATGATTTATTGAATTTTTAAAAAAATGATTAGTTAACGATAAATGGTATTAACTTACGGACTTTCACATCACGCCAGAGGTTACCAATTTATCGAATGGTATTAACTTACGGACTTTCACATCACGCCAGAGGTTACCAAAATTACAAATAATGATTGATTTATTGAATGATATTAAAATAGGACTTTCTCATCACGCCAGAGGTTACCAACATTAAAAGTTATGATTGATTTATTGAATGGTAGTATTGAAGATTGACATTATCAAATTAGATTTCCACGTTGCATAATTAATTTTATTATTAGTAGTAGTAGTTTTGTTTCTAAATTCTTCTTGTTCATTTTTAGTATTCTCTTAAGCGTATCCCGTCATCCCGTCATTTTCTTATTCAATCAAAACAATACTTTTCTTGAAAGACTTACTTATATTAGTACTACATACATCAGAGCAAATTGATAGCAAATTTGACCTTTTGGAAAGGGCTGTTGCTAATGTTTTCAACACATGTAGCCCAATCCATTTGCACTTTGAAAATGTCATGTATATGTATATGGATATTATCAGGATTTATGTATGTTATAAATGTGACAGTAATGTTATTGTGATTTGTAAATTGTATTCGTCATTATGGAAAATGTTGCAATAAAATATTATTAAATTAAGTATTATTGTGTTATTATTGTTATCTGAAAATTCGTGTGTGGTTGTATAATTGTTCACAGCAAATACGACGTTTTGTATAAGGTTGCATAGAGAGAGGTGAATGGCATACAATATATTTACAAACTCATTAGGCATGTCGTTTTCCCAGCCTTTTCTTTTCGTACAATTTCTCGATCTGGCTTTTCTGTGATGGACCCTTGTCAACACCTATCTTCTGGGACATTCCAATAGTCCAGTGCCTTTTTGATGGTGTCTATATAAATAAAATATGCATGTATAAAGCCTTTCACAATATTTTTCAAAGAAAATAATATTTCTTCAGAAATCGAAGTTAAATTTTCATATTGCATTATATATATCATACATATATGCACTAATAAATACATTATTTAATATCAGTATCTCATTACCACTTTAACGTAGCTTAGTACGTGTATTTTTAATAAATATGTATACAACTGTAACCTATTATCACTGATGGTCATGGGTTCGAGTCCCGCCTAGGCCGTGTCTATTTATATGAAAATGTTTGCAATTTCTTACGGAGGTTGGTGTACCACGTACTGGTTAACCGCTGGATCCTGCCCAGGAAAGGTGTTGTTAGGTAAACTGCCCGCCGCTCAAATGGGCAAATTGCAAATCGTACACATTCTTAGTCTTAGAATATTTGCAAGCGAACCATATTAAGGAACATAACTTACGACGTTGTCAGTCAGTGACAATGACCCATGATCTATTTCTTACAGGACAAACAAGCCTCCGACATATCAGTCAAACAACATACTATGTGGTTATAAACTAATATATGCGCAGTTACAAATACATCCATAGCCATCTTGCTAGCAACAAATCTACACACTCCATACGCATTCATCTAAGTTGACAGAGAACAAATATTTACCTTTCCGTTGTTACACGTTTGTTTCACCAGATCTTACCGACGCAATATTCTCAGCAACTGAAATATACCAGACATCGTTATAACTGGATCAAAGTCAGCACTAAGATTAAATTAAACACGATTGAAAGTGTGTTTACAATTTAAACAATATAATAAACTCTTTATTCTATAAATACGTCTTATATTAACATCTTGCTGATTAACAATAAATAGTTCACAAACAAGTAACGTATGGAATAGGAAGATTCTTGTCATTTTTTTTCAATGGAGGATGACTTTAGGTAGTTCTAGATATTGACATAAACACATACTATGGAAATAAACAACTACTGTATATCAATGTCACGCCAGTCTAGTTTTTCCACAGACACTGGTTGGTTCCAAAAACCTAATATGGCAAAGATGATAGTGGACCATTCACAAAGTGTCTGTGTTTTTCCCTCCACATTAATAATTGACCAAACCATAATGTACGTACAAGCTTGATTAATTAATGAAGCCACAGAACAAATCATTTTTCAAACAACCCAATTTACAATAATTATCCAGCAATATATTTAAACATTGTACATGTTTTAGTCAATATATACTGTGAAAAAAAAAGAAATAGTTGCAAGAAATGTTTATTATTGTCATATATAAATATTAATGTATTATGTAAATACATTAATCTATTTCTAAATATGGCCATTTGTTTACAATGTAATATATATATTTGTATTATGCATAATCGCCTGCTATCATTTTCGCGACTAAATTATCAGTTCTCTTTTCGCGCGTAAATGACTAAATATTGTGTGCCTGGTGTACATTTATCGGCAGGCCCGTCGCTGGGCATACGCAAGTACGCACGTGCGTATCATTGGTCTCAGAAAATGAAAAAAATGAAAACTCCAAAAATGCATTAAACCCCCCCCCCCCGGGGGTAGTACGGATATATAGGCGCCGTGATGTGGGGAGTGGTGAAATAATTGAGCCCATTGCAAATATGGTGCATCTCGAAATTTAGTTTGTGCTATTTTACTTGCTTGTTTAATTGATAAGGGCGATAGATCGTGTATATTATACATCTAGCCGTTATACGGATTGCCGAGAGAACTTTAGTCCTGCAAATGTATGTTACAAAATGGATTGAAATGCAGGAAATTGCTTCCTCATTTCAAAAAATCTCCGGGGGGCATGCCCTCGGACCCCCTATCGTACTCGCTCACTCGACAAACAAGCATATTTGGCCGTGCGTATCATCAAAACAGCTCCAGCGACGGCCCTGATCGGGATAGAGTTTGCAGGTGCCCAGCTATGTAATATAAAGGCCGAACTGGTTTTTGATGTGGGTAACATTTTAGTAATATTAGATAACATCACAAATGTTTAGGCGCCGTTATGTCTGAGTCTTCAGTTCGATATAAGAAACGGAATTGTCGATGCTTTACACCGTCCACTGACAAGAACCAGAGGAGACTCTGGAATGGGTTTCTGTCTGTATCATTGCACTATCTTCCGTTTATTTATACTATTCAATGTATGTACTATGACATGATGCACACATAAAACTACACTATACTATAATATGGCTAATTTTACCTGGAATACGGTTGGCGCGGTGAACTGGGTTGCTAACGCGACTGTCTTTGTTAATATGGTTGTCGCCGGTGGCATTGCGGTCTGTCTTTGTACTGCAGCCTCGTTTGGCACTGCGGGGTGGCGTGGCACGGATTGGCACTGTGTGATTGGTTGGCGTGGGTTGGCGTACTTGTTTGATTTGGCACGCCGCGGGTCTCGTTTTGACCAGTGGTTTGGGTTCACACGGTGGTCGTGGTGCATGCAGCGAGCTGGGTTGACACCGGTTGTCGGGTTCGGCAAGTTGCTCGGGTTTGGCACACTGTGCTTGGCTGACACCAGCTGGCACCTTGATCTTGTTTAACAGTGATTCAGCACTGTTATCACATGTGACAATGGCTGGCGTGGTTGTCTGGCATGGATTCTGGAATATAAGGACACTCTATCATGCACGTTGTTAGTAATAGAATAATGTTTTTATATATAAGTTTTATCCAACCAAATTATGATCGTTCCTTTGCAATAAGAGAAACGGGGGCTACCAAGCTAACCTATTAATTAGCTGTCTATTTAAGTAATCCAAGAATTCGCTTACAGAATTTAATGCGAAATGAAGCCATATATTGATTACAATTGTAGACACCCCAGACTTCAGCACAATACAATAATAACCATAGCACAACTACAGTCGACCATCGTTGCCTTTAAATCAGTTAGTGATTAATGGTTCGAATCATGTTTGGTTCGGGTCAAGGTTAGTCAGTGCTGAGTGACACATGATATTTAGAACTATATATTTAGTAGATTACTGTTGTATACTGGTTTATGCAATACACATATATCCTACTCTCGTGGTTGATACGAATCCGTGTTTATACGACGGCGTGTCATAATCATGCAACGAAGATCGATTGTCTGTTGGCAGTAATGTCTCCAATATATCTATACTCAGACCGTTCCTCTTTATATGAAAAGTTGGCAGTTTCTTACGTTTGCTAAAATGTTGTAACATGGTTGTGTACAGTTTGCATGGATTAAGGAGTTGTTACGAATTACATCCGAGCCAACGAAAGTGATTAATATATTATAATATTTAAGTTGTTGAAGCTTGTTTCGCGATTGTTCCAAAATAAATCAAGTTTCAACTTTACAGAACAAACAATCCTCCGACATAGCAGTATAACAGCGTATTATGTTGTTACAAACTAATATGGGCGCAGCTACACATACATACATACATAGCAGTATAACAGCGTATTATGGTGTTACAAACTAATATCGGCGCAGCTACACATACATACATACATACATACATACATACATACATACATACATACATACATACATACATACATACATACATACATAGCAGTATAACAGCGTATTATGGTGTTACAAACTAATATAGGCGCAGCTACACATACATACATACATACATACATACATACATACATCATACATACATACATGCATACAATACATACATACACATACATACAACAACCTCCTAACATACATACATACAGACAACATACATACATCAACATACATACAGACATACATACATACATACTACATACATACATCACATACATACATACATACACATACGACATACATACATACATACATACATACATACATACATACATACATACATACATACATAACATACATACATACATACAACCTACATACATCATACATACATACATACATACATACTACTACATACATACCTACATACATACATACATACATACAACTACATACATACATACCATACTACATACATACATCCAACATACATACATACAATACATACATACCTACATACATACATACTACATACAACCATACATACAACACCTACAACAACTACATACATACCTACATACATACATACATACATACCTACATACATACATACATACATACCTACATACATACATACATACATACCTACATACATACATACATACATACCTACATACATACATACATACATACATACA
Organism: Archivesica marissinica; assembly: GCA_014843695.1. Lineage (NCBI taxonomy): Eukaryota > Metazoa > Mollusca > Bivalvia > Venerida > Vesicomyidae > Archivesica > Archivesica marissinica. The sequence goes on from CM026395.1 coordinate 11,927,862, forward strand.
TACATACATACATACATACATACATACATACATACATACATACATACATACATACATACATACATACATACATACATACATACATACATACATACATACATACATACATACATACATACATACATACATACATACATACATACATACATACATACATACATACATACATACATACATACATACATACATACATACATACATACATACATACATCATACATACATACATACATACATACACAAATACATACAACTACATACAACTACTACTACATACTACATACATACATACAACACATACATACATACAGACATACTACCAACATACTACATACATAAAAACTACATACATACACATACATACATACATACATAAATACATACCTACATAAACATACAGAAATACATACATACTACATACACTACATACATACACACACTACATACATACACTACATACATACACTACATACATACACTACATACATACATACACTACATACATACATACATACATACATACATACATACATACATACATACATACATACATACATACATACATACATACATACATACATACATACATACATACATACATACATACATACATACATACATACATACATACATACATACATACCTACATACATACATACATACATACCTACATACATACATACATACATACATACATACATACATACATACATACATACATACATACATACATACATACATACATACATACATACACACATACATACATACATACATACATACATACATACATACATACATACATACACATACATACATACACATACATACATACATACATACATACAACATACATACAACATACATACATACCTACATACAATACATCATACATACATACAACAACATACATACATACATACACTACATACATACATACATACCTCATACATACACACAACTACTACACACATACACTACATACATACATACATACATACATACATACATCATACATACATAATACACACATACATAACATACATACATACATACATACATACAACAATACATACATACATACTACATACATACATACATACATACATACATACATACATACATACATACATACATACATAGCGGTCGATGTAGCCGCATGCAGTTAAAATGTCATCATAGATTAGCCAGCATGAATACAGTTAAAATGTCACCATAGATTAGCCTGCATGCAGTTAAAATGTCATCATAGATTAGCCAGCATGAATACAGTTAAAATGTCACCATAGATTAGCCTGCATGCATACAGTTAAAATGTCATCATAGATTAGCCTGCATGCATACAGTTAAAATGTCATCATAGATTAGCCTGCATGCATACAGTTAAAATGTCATCATAGATTAGCCTGCATGCATACAGTTAAAATGTCATCATAGATTAGCCTGCATGCATACAGTTAAAATGTCATCATAGATTAGCCTGCATGCAT
>CM026395.1:11932850-12022787 GCA_014843695.1 Archivesica marissinica
CTACACTATACTATGCTATGGCTAACTTTACCTAGAATACGGTTAGCGCGGTACACTGGGCTGCTAACGCGACTGTCTTTGTTAATATGGTTGTCGCCGGTGGCATTGCGGTCTGTATTTGTACTGCAGCCTCGTTTGGCACTGCGGGGTGGCATGGCACGGATTGGCACTGTATGATTGGTTGGCGTGGGCTGGCGTACTTGTTTGATTTGGCACGCCGCGGGTCTCGTTTTGCCCAGTGGTTTGGGTTCACACGGTGGTCGTGGTGCATGCAGCGAGCTGGGTTGGCACCGGTTGTCTGGTTCGGCCAGTTGCTCGGGGTTGGCACACTGTGCTTTGCTGACACGGGCTGGCACCTTGATCTTGTTTAACAGTGATTCAGCACTGTTATCAGATTTGACAATGGCTGGCAGGGTGGCCTGGCGTGGATTCTGGAATATAATGACACCCTATCATACACGTTGTTAGTAATAGAATAATGTTTTTAATATAAGTTTTATCCAAACAAATTATGATCGTTCCTTTGCAATACGAGAAATGGGGAGATCTACCAAGCTAACCTAACACTTGTATCCTTGGTGGGTGTCTTATATAGTACTTAGTAACATTATTTAAATATTTTCTTCTCAGAAAACGCATATCGAGTGCTTTGATATTTGTATGTAGCATCATCTAGTGAACCACTACTAAGTTTTCTCAAATGGTGATACTGGGGTCAAAATTGATCACACGGTATGGGTCATACAGTTTACATAAGCTTATAGAATCAAACTCCTTAAAATTCTTCTTCTAAGAAACCACAAAGCATAGATCTTAGAAAGTTGGCATGTAGCATCACACAGTGAACCTCTACTATGTTTGCTCAAATTGTGATCCTGGGGTCACATTGGACCAAACTGAAGAGTTCCAATAAATTACATTGACTTAGTAAAACTCGTTAAAATCGTTTTCTCAGAAACAACAGAACCAAGATCTTTGATAGTTTGCAGAGGTACCATAACTCGGGCAGTATGTACTCAGAGGTACCATAGCTCGTGCAGTAAGTTCTCAGGGGTACCCATCCAACAAAACCAACGTGATTCAGAGCGTCATGTGGCACCTTGAAACGACAAACGTCCTTGACGTCGTGTGACGCTTTGAGGTATCAGTAACGTACGTAACGTCAATGCCTATTTCAAATACTAATAATACTAATAACAATACTAAAAAAATAATAACCCTGTTAATTTATTTAACGAGGAAGCTCAGTTGACACTAAATGTGTGATGTCAAGTTACCATTTGTAGCACCGACAGGTATAGTTAATGCATAATGACCTGTACTTCTTGGAATTCATGAGATTAAATGCATAGTTTATTGTTAAACAAATGTAACTGTTGAGCATAGCTAAGTTAGTTTTTTTTGTTTTTTACCGTTTATTTATCGTCGCTACCGGTTGCCCATATTGGCGACGGGCAGTTTACCTAATAATACCTTTCCTGGACAGGCTCCAGCGGTTAACCAGTAATTGGTACACCAACCTCCGTAAGAAACTGCCAACATTTTCATATAAAGAGACACGGTATCATGAAGTGTCTTCCACACAATTTGTACATTAATCGTTCCTACTTACCGTTGATTTGGGAGTTGCAATAGGGTAATTTTTCGTCACCCATGGATTGGTGAGTAATTCCGCAATCGTCGGACGGTCGAACGGGTCGTATCTAAGCATGATTCGTACCAGCTCCATGCATTCTGTAAGGGAGAATATAATATAAATTACATTGTATATTAAAGCGGTACTATATCTCATGGTTTCAGTGGTTCAAACCCGTACGTCCACCCACCCGCGTCTCATACACTATTGTGAGAGACAAGTGATGTCTTCCTCTAACGCATGGTTTCAGTGGTTCAAACCCGTACGTCCATCCACCCGCGTCTCATACACTATTGTGAGAGACAAGTGGTGTCTTCATCTAACGCATGAGTTCAGTGGTTCAAACCCGTACGTCCACCCACCCGCGTCTCATACACTATTGTGAGAGACAAGTGATGTCTTCCTCTAACGCATGGTTTCAGTGGTTCAAACCCGTACGTCCATCCACCCGCGTCTCATACACTATTGTGAGAGACAAGTGATGTCTTCTTCTAACGCATGGTTTCAGTGGTTGAAACCCGTACGTCCACCTACCTTGTCTCATAAACTACTGTGTGAAACAAGTGTTGTCTTCCTCTAACGTAAGGTTTCAGTGGTTCAACCCCGTGCGCTAACCCGTTCCTCATACACTATTGTGAGCGACAAGTGCTGTCTTCCTCTATCGTAAGGTTTCAGTGGTTCAACCCCGTGCGCTAACCCGTTCCTCATACACTAGTGTTAGCGACAAGTGTTGTCTTCCTCTAACGTATGGTTTCAGTGGTTCAACCCCGTGCGCTAACCCGTTCCTCATACACTAGTGTTAGCGACAAGTGTTGTCTTCCTCTAACGTATGGTTTCAGTGGTTCGACCCCGTGCGCTAATCCGTTCCTCATACACTATTGTGAGAGACAAGTGGTGTCTTCCTCTGACGCATAGAGTCAGTTGTTCAAACCAGTGCGTCCATCTGTGTCTCATACACTATTGAGAGACACAAGTGTGGTCTATTACAGCGCATAGAGTCAGTTGTTCAAACCAGTGCGTCCATCTGTGCCTCATACACTATTGAGACACGTGTGGTCTATTACAGCGCATAGAGTCAGTTGTTCAAACCAGTGTGTCCACCGGTACCTCATACACTATTGAGACACGTGTGGTCTATTACAGCGTATAGAGTCAGTTGTTCAAACCAGTGCGTCCACCGGTTCCTCGTACACTATTGAGAGGAACTAGTGTGGTCTTCCTACATCACATATAATCAGTTGTTCAAACCAGTGCGTCCATCTGTGCCTCATACACTATTGAGAGAGACAGGTGTGGTATATTACAGCGCATAGAGATGGAGGGTCGTTATTTGATATAATACATACCCTCGGCCTGTGAAAACACTGTGAACGTAGCCAACACATTGATAAGATATTATCTTGGCCGCCATTTTACTTGGCATGTTTTATAAACGGCAATTTCAAGATTTTCCTATAGTAATACTTTAATTGCCATAACTTAAATTAATTTTTGTTTGTTAATATAAAAATTGCAACCATTTTAAATGTATTGAAATGTACTTAATTAATTCATGTTTTGACAATGATGTATGGATTATAATTTATAAGAACTTAACTTGAATTATTTTTGAAAGTCTATTATCACAGTGATACGAAACTTGTGAAATGATACAAAACTAGGTCCACTGAGAGCTTTCTAACAAGTATGAACAATGGTGATGGGATGAAAAATAAATATTTTATGAAGAAAACAAAATTGTGTGTGTGTGTTTGACGTTTATTTATCGTCGCTACCGGTTGCCCATATGAGCGACGCCTCCTGAAGAGATTAGTCATTTTAGATTTTGGAGGATAGTGCAATGTTACAGACAGAGACCCATTCCAGAGTCTCCTCTGGTTCTTTTACGTGCACGGTGTAAAGCACCGACACGAGACCTCGGTTTAAAGTCCCATCTGAAAGACTGTTAATTTTATTAGGGTCAGACGGGGGATCGAACCTGCGATCCCTAGATTACCAGTCCAGCGTGTTACTACTGGACTACAGATCCGTCTGTAAAAAAATATGTACGCTACTACACAATATAATTATATACTATCTTGTCAACTTGGCCAAAAAAAATGGCAGCCACAGTAGGAATGATGACGTCACATGAGAACTATGTATTGTTAATGCGACGCTAAACGATTAACCCTTTCAACACCACAGGCCTCTAAATTGGCTTACAAAAAAGTGTAGATCCAGATGAGCCGGCTCGTAACGAGCCGTCTCATCAGGATCTGAATTTTATTCAAGTAATATAACTATTTTTAGAAATAAAATTACCCATTTTGATAAATAAACTGATCCAAATGTAATTTTGTTATTAATTTATTGGTCTAAAAATATCATGGACCAGTCCATGTCAGTTACTTGGTGTTGAAAGAGTTAAACAAAACAAATGTGTTTTAATAAAATGATAAAGATTATGTGGATTACCGATTGAAGGAAATTTTCGGATGCGCGCCAGATTTTTCTCTATATTCTTGAGCTGAGAATCTCTGAATGGAATCTGACCGTTGAAGATGCTACATAGAGTTACCCCCCTGAAAAAGAAACAAGACGATTGTTAAGCATGGAAATCAGAATTATAAATCCAAATAAAAACAAGATGGCCGTTAAGCATGGCACCTGATAGTCTATGAATAGAGCAAGATCGGTTGACTTTACAATGAAAACATGAAGCAAGACGAACATGGTAGTGGAAGTCGTTATCGCTCCGTGGTGGCCAGCTCGTTTCAGGTGCGAAAGGCCCGGAGGTCGTGCCCAGCTGAAGTCGTTACGATCGCACCATTAGGCAAGGCATTTAAATTCCACATTGCCTCTTCTCTCTCCCTCGTGGTGATGGATTCCATCAGTAATGAGGCCTCGAGAGTGATTAATATAATGTTGTAAGAACTTGTTTCGCAATCGAGCTAATATGATCATATATGTTCAGGTTTAGTACTATTTAATGTACAGTGAAACCTTTGTTAGTGGTGGTCACTTCTACGAAGCTACCAACAAGCAGACATTTTTCAAATGTTACTGTGTTTTGTGAGAATTAGTTAAGGCATAAGATTACTAAATTCTTAGCAGAATCCAACTAGTTCAATGGTTCTTGGAGAGGAATTAATATAAGTTTTCTGAAAACTTGTTTTCCAATCCAAACCATTCACAATTTATGTAATTTGTAACAGTGTTTGTGTTATACATGTAAATTTATTGGAATAAATACTGTTTAAACCAACTAGTTCAATCACATTAGAAGCTTAGATGTATCTCAACATATAGTAGCAGTATGACACAGATTCCCCTTTGTCATACTGCTAATCTGTACCGAACACAGAATTATACGCCTGAATCACTTACATGCTCCACACATCCGACTTCGTTCCATCGTAGCGTTTGCAAAATACCACCTCTGGAGCCACGTAGCCAGGAGTACCACAATCCACATATAATGAATCGTGAATACTCGAGACATATCTAATGGACAGTCCGAAATCTGAAAATAACATATGGAATGTTATGACATGGCGAACATGGTTGGTGTATAGACAGACGACACCAAGTAAATGATACCTCTATAGACAATAACGTGCACATTGCAATCGTTAAATAACAGTACAGCTATGCGACAGTAATGATTTCAATTAAGGAAGACCTCCACACACACTTATGTATGAGGATGACTGTTGTATAATAGTGCTAGTGCGGTGTTAGCCTGGTCTGTCGATTTTTCACTAGTTTACTTACAAAATGACATCAGAAACTCAATACGGCTCAATTAATGGTATCGGTGTTCAATATATATTTATATGACTGACCAGGAAAATATACCAAAGTGTGTTCCCATGCTGTTGTATTGTATGTACATATTTCACCTTAAATCTGTCATTCACAGCGACTATACTATATGCTGATTGTATTAACCAGAAACAAATATATGTAGACAATACGTTTTAAGAACTTCTATTAACTTATAAAATAATTAGCATTAGTAAATCATGCCATCATTTATCTAAAACAGCTTCCTAAATTGCATGCTGCCTATATATACCTGCGATCTTTAGGATTCCGTTTCTATCCACCAGGAGGTTATCGCATTTAATGTCCCTAAAACAGAATACAATATTGTTAGCGTGTTTCTCTTTTGATAAAATATTAGATAATTATTTTATACTAGTGACATGACTGTGTTATAAATGACAGCACAAATACATACATAGTAAAAGTATAAACATCTCATGATCCGGTGGGTCTAAAAGCTACTGGGTATACACAATACCAATCACATGGTCCGGTGGGTCTATAAGCTACTGGGTATACACAATACCAATCACATGATCCGGTGGGTCTATAAGCTACTGGGTATACACAATACCAATCACATGATCCGGTGGGTCTATAAGCTACTGGGTATACACAATACCAATCACATGATCCGGTGGGTCTATAAGCCACTGGGTATGCACAATACCAATCACATGATCCGGTGGGTCTATAAGCTACTGGGTATGCACAATACCAATCACATGATCCGGTGGGTCTATAAGCAACTGGGTATACACAATACCAATCACATGATCCGGTGGGTCTATAAGCTACTGGGTATACACAATACCAATCACATGATCCGGTGAGTCTATAAGCTACTGCTATACACAATATGAATCACATGATCCGGTGGGTATATAAGCTACTGGGTATACACAATACTAATCACATGATCCGGTGGGTATATAAGCTACTGGGTATACACAATACCAATCACATGATCCGGTGGGTATATAAGCTACTGGGTATACACAATACCAATCACATGATACGGTGGGTATATAAGCTACTGCTATACACAATAGCAATCACATGATCCGGTGGGTCTATAAGCTACTGGGTATGCACAATACCAATGCTATGTACACATATACAATATTTACAATACTATAATGTAAATTTCTTTTCAAAATCCTTTTCTTTTTTTTTTACATATTTTCCGAATGTTAATTTTGTAAATTTGATGACACATATATATATATATTATTATTTTTTCGGAATGTTAATTAATAATAAAGACTTTATTCTACGAGAGAAATCATTTAACGATAGTTAATCTACCAATTGGCCCTCAACATTATATACAAATCAAATGCAATCCAAAGATACAACTATAAGTGAAAACTGCACATTGGAATTATATAGTATTGTTAAAGTTGAAAAGTAGAGAAACTATATATAATATGTTATGGAATATGATGATATATGGAATTGTCTAGTAGAGAAACTATATATAATATGTTATGGAATATGATGATATATGGAATTGTCTAGTAGAGAAACTATATATAATATGTATGGAATATGATGTATTGGAATTGTCTAGTAGAGAAACTAATATAATATGTTATGGAATATGATGTATATGGAATTGTCTAGTAGAGAAACTATATATAATATGTATGGAATATGATGTATTGGAATTGTCTAGTAGAGAAACTATATATAATATGTTATGGAATTGATGCTATATGGAATTGTCTAGTAGAGAAACTATATATAATATGGTATGGAATATGATGCTATTGGAATTGTCTAGTAGAGTTATAATGTTATGATATATGTATTGAATTGTCTTTTGTTGGTGTGTTTGGTGTGTGTTTATAATATGTTATGGAATATGATGTATTGGAATTGTCTAGTGAGAAACTATAATATATGTATGGAATATGATGATTGGAATTGCTAGTAGAGAAACTATATATAATATGTTATGGAATATGATGCTATATGGAATTGTCTAGTAGAGAAACTATATATAATATGGTATGGAATATGATGCTATCTGGAATTGTCTAGTAGAGAAACTATATATAATATGTTATGGAATATGATGCTATCTGGAATTGTCTAGTAGAGAAACTATATATAATATGGTATGGAATATGATGCTATCTGGAATTGTCTAGTAGAGAAACTATATATAATATGGTATGGAATATGATGCTATATGGAATTGTCTAGTAGAGAAACTATATATAATTGGTATGGATATGATGCTATATGGAATTGTCTAGTAGAGAAACTATATATAATATGGTATGGAATATGATGCTATATGGAATTGTCTAGTAGAGAAACTATATATAATATGGTATGGATATGATGCTATATGGAATTGTCTAGTAGAGAAACTATATATAATATGTATGGAATATGATGCTATATGGATTGGCGAGTAGAGAAACTATATATAATATGGTATGGAATATGATGCTATATGGATTGGCGAGTAGAGTAGAAAAGGGGAATGAAACAATTAATGACAATAAATCTATATAAAAATGTGCAGATATGACGTATAGCGGTATCTTGAAAATAGTATGAAATCAGCTTAAAGACAGCTATTCACAGAATCTAGTAACTATTGAAAAAGAAATGCTTAAATGTGCTAAATAATGTGTACACTATCATCTGAAATAATAATAGTAGAAATATGTGACTAGTTTGTATTGTTATTGTTCCACCTTAAGTAGAGAATGTTGAACTGTTGGACAGTTGGAACACTTTGAACTGTTGGATAGTTGGGGCATTTGAACTGTTGGATAGTTGGGGCATTTGAACTGTTGGATAGTTGGGGCACTTTGAACTGTGGGATAGTTGGAGCATTGAACTGTGGGATAGTTGGGGCACTTTGAACTGTGGGATAGTTGGAGCATTTGAACTGTGGGATAGTTGGGGCATTTGAACTGTGGGATAGTTGGAGCATTTTGAACTGTGGGATAGTTGGGGCACTTTGAACTGTGGATAGTTGGGGCACTTTGAACTGTGGGATAGTGGAGCATTTTGAACTGTGGGATAGTTGGGGCACTTGAACTGTGGATGTTGGAGCATTGAACTGTGGTAGTTGGGATTTGAACTGTTGGATAGTTGGAGATTGAACTGTTGGATAGTTGGAGATTGAATGGGGGTTGAACTGTTGGATAGTTGGAGCACTTTGAACTGTTGGATAGTTGGAGCATTGAACTGTTGGATAGTTGGAGAATGTTGAACTGTTGGATAGTTGGAGACGGTTGAACTGTTGGATAGTTGGAGCATGTTGAACTGTTGGATAGTTGGAGCATTTTGAACTGTTGGATAGTTGGAGCACTTTGAACTGTTGGATAGTTGGAGCATGTTGAACTGTTGGATAGTTGGAGAATGTTGAACTGTTGGATAGTTGGAGACGGTTGAACTGTTGGATAGTTGGAGCATGTTGAACTGTTGGATAGTTGGAGCATTTTGAACTGTTGGATAGTTGGAGCACTTTGAACTGTTGGATAGTTGGAGCATGTTGAACTGTTGGATAGTTGGAGAATGTTGAACTGTTGGATAGTTGGAGACGGTTGAACTGTTGGATAGTTGGAGCATGTTGAACTGTTGGATAGTTGGAGCATTTTGAACTGTTGGATAGTTGGAGCACTTTGAACTGTTGGATAGTTGGAGCATGTTGAACTGTTGGATAGTTGGAGAATTTGAACTGTTGGATAGTTGGAGCTTGAACTGTTGGATAGTTGGAGCATTTTGAACTGTTGGATAGTTGGAGCACTTTGAATGTTGGATAGTTGGAGCATTGAACTGTTGGATAGTTGGAGCACTTTGAACTGTGGATAGTTGGAGCATTTGAACTGTTGGATAGTTGGAGCATTTTGAACTGTTGGATAGTTGGAGCATTTTGAACTGTTGGATAGTTGGAGCATTTTGAACTGTTGGATAGTTGGAGCATTTGAACTGTTGGATAGTTGGAGCACTTTGAACTGTTGGATAGTTGGAGCATTGAACTGTTGGATAGTTGGAGCACTTTGAACTGTTGGATAGTTGGAGCACTTTGAACTGTTGGATAGTTGGAGCATTTTGAACTGTTGGATAGTTGGAGCACTTTGAACTGTTGGATAGTTGGAGCATTGAACTGTTGGATAGTTGGAGCACTTTGAACTGTTGGATAGTTGGAGCATTTGAACTGTTGGATAGTTGGAGCATTGAACTGTTGGATAGTTGGAGCACTTTGAACTGTTGGATAGTTGGAGCATTGAACTGTTGGATAGTTGGAGCACTTTGAACTGTTGGATAGTTGGAGCATTGAACTGTTGGATAGTTGGAGCACTTTGAACTGTTGGATAGTTGGAGCACTTTGAACTGTTGGATAGTTGGAGCATTTTGAACTGTTGGATAGTTGGAGCACTTTGAACTGTTGGATAGTTGGAGCATTTTGAACTGTTGGATAGTTGGAGCATTTGAACTGTTGGATAGTTGGAGCACTTTGAACTGTTGGATAGTTGGAGCACTTTGAACTGTTGGATAGTTGGAGCATTTTGAACTGTTGGATAGTTGGAGCATTTTGAACTGTTGGATAGTTGGAGCATTTTGAACTGTTGGATAGTTGGAGCATTTTGAACTGTTGGATAGTTGGAGCACTTTGAACTGTTGGATAGTTGGAGCACTTTGAACTGTTGGATAGTTGGAGCATTTTGAACTGTTGGATAGTTGGAGCATTTTGAACTGTTGGATAGTTGGAGCATTTTGAACTGTTGGATAGTTGGAGCATTTTGAACTGTTGGATAGTTGGAGCATTTTGAACTGTTGGATAGTTGGAGCTTTGAACTGTTGGATAGTTGGAGATGAACTGTGGTAGTTGGAGATGAACTGTGAGATGAACTGTTGGATAGTTGGAGCATTGAACTGTTGGATAGTTGGAGATTGAATGTTGGATAGTTGGAGATTGAACTGTTGGATGTTGGAGATTGAACTGGGATAGTTGGAGATTTTGAACTGTTGGATAGTTGGAGCATTTTGAACTGTTGGATAGTTGGAGCATTTTGAACTGTTGGATAGTTGGAGCATTTTGAACTGTTGGATAGTTGGAGCATTTTGAACTGTTGGATAGTTGGAGCATTTTGAACTGTTGGATAGTTGGAGCATTTTGAACTGTTGGATAGTTGGAGCATTTTGAACTGTTGGATAGTTGGAGCATTTTGAACTGTTGGATAGTTGGAGCATTTTGAACTGTTGGATAGTTGGAGCATTTTGAACTGTTGGATAGTTGGAGCATTTTGAACTGTTGGATAGTTGGAGCATTTTGAACTGTTGGATAGTTGGAGCATTTTGAACTGTTGGATAGTTGGAGCATTTTGAACTGTTGGATAGTTGGAGCATTTTGAACTGTTGGATAGTTGGAGCATTTTGAACTGTTGGATAGTTGGAGCATTTTGAACTGTTGGATAGTTGGAGCATTTTGAACTGTTGGATAGTTGGAGCATTTTGAACTGTTGGATAGTTGGAGCATTTTGAACTGTTGGATAGTTGGAGCATTTTGAACTGTTGGATAGTTGGAGCATTTTGAACTGTTGGATAGTTGGAGCATTTTGAACTGTTGGATAGTTGGAGCATTTTGAACTGTTGGATAGTTGGAGCATTTTGAACTGTTGGATAGTTGGAGCATTTTGAACTGTTGGATAGTTGGAGCATTTGAACTGTTGGATAGTTGGAGCATTTTGTTGGTAGTTGGAGCATTTGAACTGTTGGATAGTTGGAGCATTTTGAACTGTTGGATAGTTGGAGCAGTTTGAACTGTTGGATAGTTGGAGCATTTTGAACTGTTGGATAGTTGGAGCATTTTGAACTGTTGGATAGTTGGAGCATTTTGAACTGTTGGATAGTTGGAGCATTTTGAACTGTTGGATAGTTGGAGCAGTTTGAACTGAGTGAGACACATAATTCCAAATAGATGATCATGAAAATGGAAATGTATTACGAAATAATTCACAGTTTGGTCTCGGTGTGTATAGCTGATAATCTGAGGTTGATCTGAGAATTCTAGGATGTATATCAATTAAAAGCATAAGTAGGTAAGTATAATGAGGTAAATGTAATGAAGTACATATAAGGAGGTAAGTATAAGGAGGTAAGTATAAGGAGGTAAGTATAAGGAGGTACGTATAAGGAGGTACGTATAAGGAGGTAAGTAAAAGGAGGTAAGTATAAGGAGGTACGTATAAGGAGGTAAGTATAAGGAGGTAAGTATAAGGAGGTAAGTATAAGGAGGTAAGTATAAGGAGGTAAGTATAAGGAGGTAAGTATAAGGAGGTAAGTATAAGGAGGTAAGTATAAGGAGGTAAGTATAAGGAGGTAAGTATAAGGAGGTACGTATAAGGAGGTAAGTATAAGGAGGTAAGTATAAGGAGGTAAGTATAAGGAGGTAAGTATAAGGAGGTAGTATAAGGAGGTAAGTATAAGGAGGTAAGTATAAGGAGGTAAGTAAGGAGGTAAGTATAAGGAGGTAAGTATAAGGAGGTAAGTATAAGGAGGTACGTATAAGGAGGTACGTAAGGAGGTAAGTATAAGGAGGTAATATAATGAGGTACGTATAAGGGGAGGTAAGTAAGGAGGTAAGTATAAGGAGGTAAGTATAAGGAGGTACGTATAAGGAGGTAAGTATAAGGAGGTAAGTATAAGGAGGTAAGTATAAGGAGGTAAGTATAAGGAGGTAAGTATAAGGAGGTAAGTATAAGGAGGTACGTATAAGGAGGTACGTATAAGGAGGTACGTATAAGGAGGTAAGTATAAGGAGGTAAGTATAAGGAGGTAAATATAATGAGGTACGTATAAGGAGGTAAGTATAAGGAGGTAAGTATAAGGAGGAAATTATAAGGAGGAAAGTATAATGAGGTAAATATAATGAGGTAAGTATAAGGAGGTAAGTATATGGAGGTATAAGTAGTACCTATGCACAATGTCATGAGAGTGTATGTGATTGACTCCGGCTGTCAGCATACGGAAGATTGTTCTTGCAGTATCTTCCTTTTTCCCTTTGAACCCCGCTCTTGACATGCGATCGAGTACCTGTGTCAAGTTCCCTTTACTACAATACTCCGTTACTATGTACACACGCTTCTTCGTACTGAAGTACTCGAACATGCGCATCTGAAATATCAGAAACCGACCCATGTAACAATGCTCTGATTTACAATGTGAGATTTGAACACTAGGAGCAATTCAATTAGAATGACTGTTTCTATTATCCGCGTCAGACTATTTCGCTTATTTTTAATCAACGACAAGGATTACCATTTCTATATAGTATATACAAATTTATTTTAACTCGATTGTGAAACAATTTCTTACAACTTATATATAACCCCCGTGACCTCCAGTGAAAAATACCCTAAACGTTGACGTTGCTTATGAAATACATACACGTTTTAGTGTGCATGTATTGTTTTGTGAATGTATATAGTGGAATAAATATGTTTAAAACACGTTTTAGAACAATTCATTCCGAATTTGTTGTCTTTTTTAAATAATTCGCAAGCTGGCCAGATTGTTTCTAATGGACGAGTTGAGACATTATAAAAGCAAGGTGTACCCACACCTTTTAAGGCTCTTATTTTAATGACAGTTTCTAAAATGACTAATCTCTTCAGGAGGCGTCGCTCATATGGGCAACCGGTAGCGACGATAAATAAACGTAAAACACACACAGTTTCTTGATTAATTAATTTACCCATGTTTGGCTCCAATGTATACGCGTGTGTGTAGCTTGCGTATATGTCACTACCGGCCTGTTTATCTTTCTCACGTCTACTATATTTTACAGCTATGTGTTTTTTTATTTTCCTCACTCACTATCTGCAGTTTATCTGTATATTTTTAATATTTCCTCTCACTCCTGTCCATAACACTCGAAAGAGAGGTGTGACAGTATCTGAAGATATATAGATCAAATAAAGCTACACTTTCGACATACAGACGGATAAGTAGTCCAGTGGTTAACACGTTGGACTGGGAATCCAGGGATTGCAGATTCGATCTGACCATAATAAAATTAACAGTCTTTCAGATGCGACTTTAAACCGAGGTCTCGTATCGTATCCATTTACATCGTGCACGTAAAAGAACCAGGGGAGATTCCGGAATGGGTATCTGTATGATTGCACTATCCTCTAAAATCTAAAATGACTCATCTCTTCTGGAGGCGTCGCTCATATGGGAAACCGGTAGCGACGATAAGTAAACGTAAAAAAAGAAGAAAAAAGGAAACTTACGACATTCCTATGAGGCGCCAAACTGGAGAGGCTAGACAATTCCCGGGGAAGGAAGTACCTTAAGAATATACACGGTACCTTTTGTATTTCAATCACCTTTATCGCGACCTGAACATTATAAGAACATAGTTGTATAGTATGCATGCATGTATATTATGAACAGAACAGAACATAGCATAACTGTTCTATATTATGTATATATATATAAAGTAAAAGTAAAGTGTTACCTTTTTTGTATACTTCATTTATTTTAGAACGATTGCGAAGCAAGTTTTAACAATGTATATTAATCACTCTCGTTGGCTCGGATGAAGGCGTATATGTGGTCCTTCATGTGGGAGGAAACCGGAGTACCCGGAGAAAACCCACCTGTCCGATCTGGCGATCTCACATACTTCCTTGTCGGAGGATCGAACCCGGGTCGCATTGGTGAGAAGCGAGTGCGCTAACCACTGCGCTAATCGGACAGCCAGTGTTACCCTTACTGAAAGGGCCAGCCAATTCTAACATATGAGTCATGGACATTAGTAAATCCTGAACCCTATGTTTGCAGGCCAGACTGCTGGCTCACTAACCGACCATATCAGAACGAACCAATAATGGAGATCGAACCAATAATGGAACCGTCGATCTTCCGCTCCGTAGGAGGACGCATTAACCACGAGAACACGGAGACGGTGAAACTATATACATATATATATATATATACATCAATGCTGAGCATGACTGAGAGGCGGTGTGTTGTCGACGGCAGTTGTTTCGGTTCGGTTAAGAAGAACTATAATGCTACGGTTAAGACATTTCATGTCAATGCTAAAATAATATGCGAGAAAGTTGTCTTTGCGGAGGTTGGATAATTTAGTACTGGTTGAATATGGGTTGTCTTCTCTACAACAGACTTTACACCGCTTGGATTTGTTCAGGACATCCGATTTATAACAAATTATAGACGCTCTATGTATGAAATAATACAATTTATCAAGCGCTTTAATTCTCGATCATAGAAGAACATGATTCGTTGGCGGCTCCTCCGCTTATATGGACAACCATACATTCATTGGATATATTTACCTTGACAGTCCCGTCGTGCTCCGCGTAAGCACGCATTTCGGGATATTTAGCCAACTTGCAAGGCAGCACTGTCGCCACTTTCACAGTGCCAAATCCTCCCTTTCCAATAGTTTTCTCCGTTATGTAGCCTTGCATGATACAATCATCGTGGATGTCGTCATGGTGGATGAATAACTTCCGTATCCGCGTGATAATGCTGTCTTTTGCAGGACGATATTTTGTATCAATCGTCGGCTTATCCGTCTTCAGACTCTTCTTATTTTCGGCGGTGGTTGTCTTCTGGAATGTTTCACATTAAAATGGGAATTTAAATATGCTATAGCATGGTAATACAGTGTACATATACGTCATATAGTAGTGCCAATCCTGGATGAATGAGCCACATCGGTCAGTTACTGCCCCTGAATACTATTGAGGAGAAGAATTATATAAGACTCTGTCTTTCATTCTAATCCCTTTGCTGTATTTTTATATGTGTAATGTTCAATATATATTAGATTGGGAAATAAAATATGTTTGTAAACTAATACTATCTAAAAGTATGTAGGTCCTCAAGTTGTTTCTCTTAAGCCTGCCCAGGAAAACTTGTCTAGGTCCTCGGTAAGGAGATTGACATAAATGTAACATACATACATACAGGTACACTGTTTACTTTTTACAGACGGATATGTAGTCCAGTGGTAACACGCTGGACTGGTAATCCAGGGATCGCAGGTTCGATCCCCCGTCTGACCCTAATAAAGTTAACAGTCTTTCAGATGGGACTGTAAAGGTCTCGTGTCGGTACTTTATACCGTAACGTAAAATAACCAGAGGAGATTCTGGAATGGGTCTCTCTCTCTGTATCATTGCACTATCCTCCAAACTCTAAAATGACTAATTTCTTCAGGAGACGTCGCGCTCATATGGGCAACCGGTAGCGACGATAAATAAACGTATAACACGTACACCGTTTATTTAAGAATGGCTTATATTCAGTGTACATGAAACATATGCTCCATTGTATAGATAGAGACCAGACAGGACGATTCGAATCAAACAACTTCATTACTTATGCAATAGGTATAATCTAAGTTAGAAGAACATATATATTAAGTAATCGAAGCAAGCAATTTAATCACATAACGAAACATTACATTTAAGCAGTACAGGCTAGTGTTTAACTGTTTGGCTACGAAAACCTAATCGATGATCAAAATGAATCTATGTTCAATCATGCTCAAATATTTATAAAAGAAACTGAAAGATTTAAACAGTAATTATCGTGCATGTTCCAGCACCATATGCTTTACTCTGGCAACAAAGGTATAGGGGGTGGGGCAATGACATCTGAGCATAGGTATCTGTTATAGACATGGGTTTTTCCCACCTCTAGTAAACAATAATTATTTTATTTTTATTGTAGTATCACTCGAGACACATACATAGTATTTTTCATACAAAATAATACATAGTTTATATATATGATGCAATGGGGAGGCTCGAATCGTTTGTTATAGCTTGTGGTCCACCCCGTTTGTGTATGTATACAATACGTGTATGCTTGGAGTGTGCTTATGTATACAAATACAATAAAATATGATTAAGCTAATCTATAGGCTAGTATATACACATTTATTTTAGCTCGATTGCGAAACAAGTTATTTCAACTTATATAATCACTCTCGAGACCTCATTCCTGATGGAATCCATCGCCACGAGGGAGAGAGAAGAAGAGGCAACGTGGAATTTAAATGCCTTGCCTAAGGGCACAATCGTATCGTAACGGCTCCAGTGGTGCTCGAACTCCGGACCTTCCGCACCTGAAGCGAACGCGCATCCACTGCGCTATCACGACTTCCACTATAGGCTAGTGAAATAAATAAGCGAGATATGGCACAATGAACACCCCATGGCCGGACCAAACCAACATAGTCCTTATAATTTTCATTACGTTTTTAAATTGTATGATGGACATCGATACATGTATTTGCATGTACTTATTTACCTTGACTTTCCCGCCACCATCTGCATACTGTGCAGACATATCCGGGATTCTCGTCAAAGTTCCAGGCATCACAGTTGCTAGAATCGTTTTCCCGTCGTGTGTAATACTCTACTCTAGGACAAATCCACAATTGATCCACTCATCGTAGATTAGATCATCCACAGGATGGCTCATGTCCTCAGTTATATGGCTCGATTATTTTTGATTTCATTCTATACCATAATTATAATATTATGCGCTGTTATCTTTACGTTAATTATCAATTATTTACGTTGTTACCCAGCGGTTATGGCGGACGCGTTACTATGAACAATTGATCACGTGACGTTACGTTATGACGTCACGTTCTGACGTCATGATATACGTGGATTTAGAAGTAATTCTGTCAAATGAATGTCTTATTCTGGAATAGGATTCTATTTATAGCTAAAGCGACATTACATCACAAAAAGCAATAAAAACAACATATTTTACGAATAAATAGCATAGCTACTACAAATTCTTCCGAAATAATTCGAACACAAACTTTCAATCAATAAACAGTGTGTTTGCGGTTTACAAACTTAATTGAATATAACGGTCAGACACGCTCCTGAATTGACACGTGTTTATATGAGTTGGTTTTATACTATGCTCGTGAATTATGTAGTTTAGAGATACAATAACTCAGTCTAAACATGAATATGCACAGGCACACGTGTGAGATATAACAGTAAATCTGTAACATTAATATTGTATTCAAGATACTCGTTGTGTTGCGCACGGGTGTTGATCCTGTTTACATCATTTTTGTTATGCAAACAAACGTCGTATACATTGTTTGTTTATTAGTTAAAATACTCAGAATATTCTGTTACAAATATCTGGAAGGACACATAATAATAGGAAACTACATTCGGTAGAAATTTGCCTTTTTCACCGATGTTGTGCCTCTTTAATAGTAACGGTGTCATATATAATATTGATCCGCCAAAATAATTATATAAGAATCTTTTTTCACCGATGTAGTGCCTCTTTAATAGTAACGGTGTCATATAGAATATTGTCCCGCAAAAATAATTATATAAGAATCTTTTTTCACCGATGTAGTGCCTCTTTAATAGTAACGGTGTCATATAGAATATTGATCCGCCAAAATAATTATATAAGAATCTTTTTTCACCGATGTAGTGCCTCTTTAATAGTAACGGTGTCATATAGAATATTGATCCGCCAAAATAATTATTAAGAATCTTTTTTCACCGATGTAGTGCCTCTTTAATAGTAACGGTGTCATATAGAATATGATCCGCCAAAATAATTATATAAGAATCTTTTTTCACCGATGTAGTGCCTCTTTAATAGTAACGGTGTCATATAGAATATTGATCCGCCAAAATAATTATATAAGAATCTTTTTTCACCGATGTAGTGCCTCTTTAATAGTAACGGTGTCATATAGAATATTGATCCGCCAAAATAATTATATAAGAATCTTTTTTCACCATGTAGTGCTCTTTAATAGTAACGGTGTCATATAGAATATGATCCGCAAAATATTATATAAGAATCTTTTTTCACGATGTAGGCTCTAATAGTAACGGTGTCATATAGAATTGATCCGCCAAATAATTATATAGAATCTTTTTCACGATGTAGTGCCTCTTATAGTAACGGTGTCATATAGAATATTGATCCGCCAAAATAATTATATAAGAATCTTTTTTCACCGATGTAGTGCCTCTTTAATAGTAACGGTGTCATATAGAATATTGATCCGCCAAAATAATTATATAAGAATCTTTTTTCACCGATGTAGTACCTCTTTAATAGTAACGGTGTCATATAGAATATTGTCCCGCAAAAATAATGACTCGCGGATCATTATTCTATAAGATTCTTTTTTCACCAATGCAGTGCCTCTTTAATAGTACCTGGCTCATGAACCCGTGTTCCGCAAATACGTGTTAACGTCTACCAGAAAAGACCGTTCCTTGTCATCATGCATTCTATCTGTCACCACCTCCCTCACTTCCCCGCCTCCCTCACTTCCTCACCTCCCTCACTTCCTCACCTCCCCCACTTCCTCACCTCCCCCACTTCCTCACCTCCTCACTTCCTCACCCCCCCCACTTCCTCACCCCCCCCACTCCTCGCCTCCCTCACGTCCTCGCCTCCCTCGCTCCATCGCCTCCCTCACCTCCCCCACGTCCCCGCCTCCCTCACATCCTCGCGGATATATTCCTCCAATCATTACAAGCAGTTTATTAACAGTCTTTCAGATGGGACGTTAAACCGAGGTCTCGTGTCGGTGCTTTACACCGTGCACGTAAAAGAACCAGAGGAGATTCTGGAATGGGTCTCTGTCTGTATCATGCACTATCCTCCAAAATCTAAAATAACTAATCTCTTCAGGAGGCGTCGCTCATATGGGCAACCGGTAGTGACGATAAATAAACGTAAAAACACACACAAGCAGTTTATGTATACTGACACCATCAAACTCAATATTGAGCGTTACATTTTCGTTACAAATTTTCGAATTATGGATTTTACTATTATGAGCGAAGAAAATAATCCTTCACACATTGCACTAATTTACCCAATATTTCGCACATTTTGATACCAAATTTGCCTAGAATTTTTTTTTCTGAAAGGTTATAATTTTTACCTCTAAGATAAGTGCACCGTTTCGTTTTGGTGTCAGTATACATTAAATGATTCTCATTAACATAGGAGAAATTACGCTTCACTCAATGAGAGACATCTAGCAGTTAGTTACTGCCTCTGAATACTCCCTAAAAGTGTGTAGGTCCTCTTAAGGTGTTTCCTCTGTTTTTATCGTTGTGTCCTTTGCACAACATTATATCAATTAGCTTCCACTTTCTCATATTACAGTTATTATGTTACTATATATCGGACAGATATCCTGCAGTATATCCAGTGGGTACAAATCTGTACATTCTTTGTTGAAAATAATCCTTCATACATTCCACTAATTTACTCAATATTTCGCACATTTTGATACCAAAATTGCCTAGATTTTTTCAGAAAGAATATAATTTTTACCTCTAAGATAAGTGCACCGTTTCTTTTTGGTGTCAGTATACATTAAATGATTCTCATTGTCATAGGAGAAATGCAGTACGTGTATATCAAATGGGTGAACAATTTGTACTTTTTTATCAATTAACTTAACATGATTTGGATAAAATCACATTTATCATAACGCAACATCTGGTTATGAAACAACTGTAAAAACAAAGGATTCCAACTGAAAGGATCGCTATCATTTAGGGATAAATCGGACATTGTCTGCCAAGGGAGGTAATAGAAAAACCAGCTAGGTCCCTCATTACCCATCGCATCTCGATTAAATGATTTTGTGACGTTTACTATTGATAGTATGAAACATAATTAATATTGAATATTTACTAAGCACATAAGTTAAACTTACGACTGAGTGCACGTGCATATGGTGCACGTGATAATGCGGGGATTAGTGTTGTTTCCTATCTTCTAACTTGCATAGGTCCTTGGGCATGGCACCCTGGCTATTCGTCAATGATATACTAGCAATAAACGCACATTGATGTAAAACTGTATCATTTAGATTTGCCACCAAAGTAGATCAATGTCCGATTAGCGCAGTGGTTAGCGTGCTCGCTTCTCACCAATGCAACCCGGGTTCTTTCCTCGGACCGGGAAGTATGTGAGACGGTACGGTGGTCGCCAGATCGGACAGGTGGGTTTTCTCCTGGTACTCCGGTTTCCTCCCACACTACTGACCACATTTAATCGGACAGCCTAAACCTAACTATATGTAATTTTATTTTACTTCATACTAATATTATGCAACATGTCAAAACAAGCGACTGGCTAATTAAAACACCATAACAAATAGGAAATGTGTCAATATTGTATAATGCCCCGTGCAATAGATAAACAACAACCATCTATATAGCCGGTTCTATTCATATATATGTATATGTGTGTGCGTGTGGACGACTGTTCCTATTTTACACATAAGAATATATATCAACTTATATAAGTCAGAATGCATTGAATGTTACACAAAGGATAAACACGCAACACTGGGCTATATGTAGCCTGGGAACAGGCGTCGATATATGTTGCCTGGTCAGTCAAATCACAGGAACTTGAAATGTTATCCATAAGCCACCAAAGGTCTCGTACCTCTATCCTAGGACACCCCCCTCTATTAAATTTTTTTATTATTATAGAGGGGGGTGTCCTAGGATAGAGGTACGAGACCTTTGGTGGCTTATGGATAAAATTTCAAGTTCCTGTGGTCAAATACATTGTAAATATATTTTAACACCGAGACTATTAATTGAGTCGTATTGAGTTTCTGTCATTTTAACAGAAGTTAAAAAAAGTGAAAAATCGACAGACTGGCACCCAAGCTAATAAACATGTAATTTTGCAAGAAGTATCTTGTAAATTAGTGAAAAATCGACAGACTGGAACAAAGCTACTTAGATCGTAGAGCAGTGGAAGTTATATACGTTTCCTTTATTCGATCATTACTAAAAATATTCTGACATTATGTGGGATAATTGTACACTATATGAAACACACGAACTAGATTAAACACAACATGAAGCTGCAAGGATCGTCACGGGCGCTACACAAACATATTTCTATTCATAACCTTCAACATGAAGTAGATCTGTAATTATATACAGTGAATGATTACACTGTCCCCTGTGGAAAATGCATGACTTCATAACAGCTGATCAGTCACATGACCATAATTATATGCATGGGTAGGTTCCTATTTGCGGAAGACAACTCAAATAGACTCCCATTTAGTCTCACTGTCGCTGTTGATTTCGACGAGTTGGTATCTTTGAGTTCCTTAACTTTATTATCTCCCTTTCGCTTCTCACCGACCTTGAAACATGGCTGCACTCAGACGTTTGGGTACTCGTGCTGTTATCGGCAATTTACTACAGAACAACGCGTGTCCAGCAATTTCGGTTAGATGCAGGTATTCGCTTCATGTTTCACCACTGTTCTACGTTTCATTTTTTACTGTACAATTCATATATTGTTTGGTAGCAGCACATTTGTCGTGTTCGGTGTCGGAATCTGAAATTTAAAAAAGCTATTTATAGCCTATTCATATATAATTTATCATTGACAGGTCAGACAGACACCACGACATTTTCACTATTTTATATATTAAAAGGTCAGTTTGTTATACTCTGAAGGTTCTCGTATAAAGTCGATGAAGATATACAGATATGGCAAACAATAGACCACTCTCGCTTCCTTGCCCTTTGTCAAGTTTGTGTAAGAAACATGACTCTGACAACTCCGTGATCCAGTGCCTATGGTAGAATGTCTGATTTGGAATGAAAGTGTCCCAGAATAAATACTCTGTCAGGACACGCATGTATTCAGGGGTGTACCCAGGCAATTTTGATGTGGACTCCAAACTCGCACCAAAGGAACGAGTAAGTTTTCTCTCCTTCCTGGAGGCAAATGTCATTACAGTGTCAATTTCAATTTTTTCGTGCTTATAGCTATGTAGCATGGCTAGGCCAGAGAGACGCTCAGTTGTCATAGTAGATCGTAAATAGTTCTTAACTCTACGCATGACACTGAACGACCTCTCAGCAGTAGCCGTAGATACAGGCATGGTAATTAGTACAACCAGACATGTATATATATCTGGGTACAAGGCCCTGTTCGTGTTGTCTATGGCGCTCTTCAGATCAGCTGGCCTGTCTGCCTCAAGGAGCCACTGTGTCCTCGTTAAACATCACGACGAAAGCTCTCGCGGTCGCCTGTGAGGTATGTGCTGTAGGCGTCGAACACGCTGCCCTCCTGCTGTGGCGTAAAGGCCTGAATCCTGCTCGGGAGTAGGTACTGGGCCAGGAAGCGATCATTGGCCGATAACAGGCGCTCCTCATTCGCGGTTACCAGGTGGTCTAGGAAGGGGTAGTATAGGGCCCGTTTCCAATACGATGACGTCAAGAGTTTTACCCTAGTCTGTATATTTTTGTTAAAGATTTTTGTTTGTTTTGAAAATGATGTTGACGCCACTGCGTACTGGCGTATAGGCAGTTACAAGGATGCATTTAATTATCATTTACACAACATTGTGTACTTTCCTGCAAATGACCAATCTGTTGGAATGACGTCGGCTAGGGTGCAACCGTAGGAAGGATCAACTAAAGGGTTTTGGCTTGTTGCGGGATGATGATAAGATGTGTTATTTTAGTGTCCTGTCCATGGTGAGCGATACACAGGGATCATTCTAGAGGGCGATGTGGGCAAAATTGTCGCCCTAGGGACCCTGACTTCGCCCTCTGGGGGCCCCACTTCTCCCTAAAAAAAAAAAAAAAATTTATATATATAATTTTTGGTTTTTACGATTTTCAAACAAAATTTTGTCTAGTAAGATACACTGGCCCATTATAAAGCACTCCTTCTATTCAAATGTTGTATTTAATGGTTGTACTGTGCATTTTAACCCTATTTTGCAGAAGTATATTAAAGAACGCCATTTAAGGAAGCGATCACGCGCTTTCTCACTTCTCCCAAAAATTATGACCTTGAATGAACCCTGGATACGTTTATACAAATTTATTTTAGCTAGATTGTGAAACAAGTTATTACAACTTATATTTATCACTCTCGAGACCTCATTCCTGATGGAATCCATCGCCACGAGGGAGAGAGAGAAGAGGCAATGTGGAATTTAAATGCCTTGCCTAAGGGCACAATCGTAACGGCTCCAGCGGGGCTCGAACTCCAGACCTTTCGCACCTGAAGCGAATGCGCATCCACTGCGCTATCACGACTTCCTGGATACAGGGCCATCATGGGCTGGCCCTCGTGTATGCACATATTTTACCTATTCCGTCCATACATTTTGTCTTGTGATATCATTTTATTGAGAAACATTATTCGGGCAGAGCCTCAACTAAACTCCCCCCCCCCCCCCATTATAATTTATATTATGAATCCCTATATAGCTATTTTTTGGGAAATGTTTTTAAACTTTTACATGTACCGGTACTTGAATATCGTGTCTGAAATTAAACAGTAGATACTCTTCTTTACTTGACCAAGACAATTAATTAACAAATTTATGCATGTACAGTGATACCCCTCTAAACTGAACAGCCTCCTGACTAGAGGAAGAGTTCGGTTTCGACCAGTTTTCGTTTTAGGGGAGAGTGTGGGATGGATGAAGAAGTTTTGAACAAATTTCGGGTACAACAAGAAATTACACTACCGTAATAATAAAAGTATATGCATAGACAACTCCATTGTCCGACTGCTAGGGACAAGTGCTAATGACTGCAGGACAATCGAGGTTACCTGCTGTCATCCTGGTAGGGCTAATGCTTTGAAAATCGTATTTGTTGACATTATTAATATTTGAATATTTACGTCGGCGATGATTGTCAATTCACCAATTAACCCTTTCAACCCCACAGGCCTCTAAATAGGCTTATGAAAAGTGTAGATCCAGATGAGCCGGCTCGTAACGAGCCGTCTCATCAGGATCTGCACTTTTTTGTCAGTAATAATTATTACTATTTTTAGATAAAATTACCCATTTTGATAAATGAACTGGTCCAAAGGTAATTTTCTTATTAATTTATTGGTCTAAAAATAGCATGCACCAGTCCAAGTCAGTTACTTGGGGTTGAAAGAGTTAACTAATTAATAAAATGAGACGATATGCAACTTGCTTGACATATCCTTGTCAATTGTCCGTATTGTCCAACAATTCTGATGCCATACATTAATCCGAGACGTGTTGCATGAAGCACTAAGTTGTCAATAAACCGTAATCTAATACTGTCGACTGACTGGTACAGTAATACACGCATTATGGTCTATAAAGCTTTGTAGCTTCTAAAAAATACAAGAGGTGCATATCGACAAATATGGAATTTCCACGATTTATTTCTAAAAAATTGTTTTTAGAGATTGTCCAAAATAATGGCACACACATCCTGGAGAAAACGCTGTATAATAACTATAATTAAACCTCTTTTATCACACCTTTTTATTCTTGCAACAACACCCCTGATAATGGTTTATTACAGTTTTTTTACAATTAATAAAGAAGGAAACATTTCTGGTCATGGAAAATCATCCGCTTTGGAGGGAATTCCGCGTTAGAGGGGTTCTGGTTACCACTGTAACCTATCATCACTGATGGGTTCGAGCCCCGCTCAGACCGTGTCTCATTTATATGAAAAAGTTGGCAGTTTCTTACGGAGGTTGGTGCACCCAAGTACTGGTTAAACGCTGGAGCCTGCCCAGGAAAGGCGTTGTTGGGTAAACTGCCTGCCGGCGATATAGCCCAAAATGGTGCTGATACAGGCGTAAAACCCGAAATATAAATATAACATAGAGGGGTTCTGGTTTTGAGAGGCTCCACTGTACATAGTTTGATTTGCTAGAGCGTCGCTCATTGTCTTTAGACTTAGAGTATTTACAGGCTGCCATTATTATTATAAGTCCCGATGCTATCAAAGCAAATAAAACAATGAATGCTGTGCAATGTACTGCAGTTAATTAATATGTGCGATTTTGGGATACCATTCCAAACTTGTTCCATGGCTCATTCTAGTGGTGCGATATGGGTAAAATAGTTACGGCTACCCTAGGGCGTTGACTTTGTTCCCCACTTCTGTGACTTCTCCCTAAAGAAATATTGTCTAGTAAGCTTCACTGGCCAGTGTAAAGCACTCGTATTCAAATGTCGTATATGTGAAATGATTGTTTATATAATCCTACATTGTTAATTTTATTTATTAAATAATACCATATTCGCAATCGTGCGATTTCTCACTTCTTCCAAAAATATCTGACCCTATATGTTCTGCCCTTGAACATGTTGAATCTTTCAATTTTGTCATTGTTCCGTTTGTTTTAATTTCAGTTCAGTATGGAAGGATGTTGCTATGGGACCTCCAGATGCCATTCTCGGAGTCACAGAGGCGTTCAAAAAAGACACCAACCCCAAAAAGATCAATCTTGGTGTTGGTGCATACCGAGGTGATGATGGGAAGCCGTATGTACTGGAAGTTGTGAAACAGGTAGGATTTGTGGCAATCGTCTAATGGTGCGTGCTTAACCCATTTCATTCTGGATACATTTAACCCATTTCATTCTGGATACCGTTCAAATAGTATTTGCAAAGAACATAGAGCCAGATCAGCCGTCATGGAACATGCTGTCTGATCAGGCTCAATGCTGTTTGCTATTCAGATGATCTTGCTAAGACATTTGGCTATGTAGCAAACAACATAGATCCTGATCAGCACACAGCGTCGCGCTGCGGCTGATCTGGATCTATGTTGTTTGCAAAAGCCGTTAAATGTATCCAGAATGAAATGGGTTAAAGGCTTTTGCAAACAACATAGATCCAGATCAGCTGCAGCGTAGCGCTGTGTGCTGATCAGGATCTATGTTTGCTACATAGCAAAGTGTCTTAACAAGATCATCTAAATAGCAAACAGCATTGAGCCTGATCAGACGGCACATTCCGTGACAGTTGATCTGGCTCTATGTTCTTTGCAAATACTGTTTGATCGGTATCCAGAATCAAATGGGTTAATGAACAAGCTGCTTTGTAAAATAAAGTCTTTATTATTATCGCCATTAGGCCAAAAAATGGTTTGCTTCGGGTAACAATCTCGAAATTGCTAGGTAGGGTTGGTTGGCAATTGTTTTGTATTTTTGGTGTCCGCCTCCATGGTGGAGTGGTTACGGTCGCTGACTTGTATATCACTGTAACCTATCATCACTGATGGTGACGGGTTCGAGCCCCGCTCAGACCGTGTTTCATTTATATGAAAATGTTGGCAGTTTCTTACGGCGGTTGGTGCACCCAAGTACTGGTTAGCCGCTGGAGCCTGCCCAGGGAAAGTGTTGTTAGGTAAACTGCCCGCCGGCGATATAGCCCAAAAATGGTGCTGATGCAGGCGTAAAACACGCAATATAACATAATTGTATTTTTGGTGGGTATGGAGTCTGCATTTTGCTACGGATGCCAAGTCATTTAAAGCTTTTTCATGATAATCTACGTGGTACTAAGCGAAAAGTACAGTAAATCCCGAAATGGGCAAAAAAGAAATCGACTGAATTGTTTTTAAAAAATAAGGGCCCCAGCGGCTGGGGGCAAAAGAAATTCACTGCTGCCTGGCTGGTGTGCAGGTTGGGTAAAACTCCCACGAAACCAGCCGACCGCGTTCCACCAAAAACATATTCTAAAATTTAAATTCAAATACATATCCTAAAACTAAATAAAGTCTTGAAAAATAAATATACCACAGAACTGAAATGTACAACGCGTTAGAAAATATAAAAATATAACCATTAAAACTGAGAAATTAAATACAAAAAAAAAAACTTTCTAAGTTATTAAACTTATGTTTAAAATATCGTAATACTATACTGTTAGGATTTCAAACACACGAACAATAAAACTAAACAAAAACAAATGAACAAAACAAACGAACAAAACAAACTAGGTTTAACAAAAATATAAATAAATGATTTTAAATAAATTAAATCTCTTTAGGTAACTATTTTTCCCTTCCCAAACCCTGCATGTATGTCTTTTCTCTCTATCCTTGCTATATCATATATTAACAATGCTCATTTGTTTACCATTTGTGCCTGTGGGTAGCGCACGGGACGAAGATTGTAACATTCATCTGTATTTAATACCATTTGTGTTGTGTACGTTTCACATTTTCTAGTCTCGTATCACTATGCACAATTTATACAAAATTGGGAACAAATTTTATCCCACTGTTTGATTATTTGAAATATTTTTCACACGGA
This sequence comes from Archivesica marissinica, assembly GCA_014843695.1. Lineage (NCBI taxonomy): Eukaryota > Metazoa > Mollusca > Bivalvia > Venerida > Vesicomyidae > Archivesica > Archivesica marissinica. Next base: position 11,960,449 of record CM026395.1, read on the forward strand.
ATATCCACGTAACATCTTCCAAATAGTTCAGTACTCCAATGTATCATCTAACCGTACTCCAATGTATCATCTAACTAGTAGTATGTTTAGGCATTCACCTAGCTTACGAAACATTTTGAAACAAATCGATTAACCCCTTGTCTGTAGGGATACAATATATAGATCATTTTACGTCTGTGATGGTTGGGGTGAAATCCCCTGATAAAACAGACGCCACCAGTTTGCCGTAGGTGGCGACCCGTAAACCGGAAATAGGGATTCTGGTAGTTGAGGGGACTCAGGGATCTCCAGCTCCTAACACACTACTTCGACCCTGGCTTCGGATAGACATGGCGTCTGGGTTGGGCCCGGGCCTAGACAATCGGCTAGTCGTGCCTTGCTCTGGAATCGAAAAACTTATCTGCCTATCTTTCTTACTATATATGTATCGTCAGATACAAACCGTGTGTTGACTACCTTTTTTCCTTTCTTAAAGTAGATTCTTATGAGCGGCGGCTTAACGGGTTAATCGATGGATAGATAGGGGATCTGTGTGACTGTCCAGTTACTGGCAGGATCACAGTTTCCTCTACTATCAGTAGAGTATGACAGAAGAGTAGCATTAACGCTAGAGGTAGGAATACCACCTCTAAACTGCGTTCCCTGGTAGGACTCCGAGGCGGGTGGTGCCCTCTTCTGTTGAACATCAAAACAATAACCATGGCTTCCCAAAAGTCCCTAAAACGACCACGACCATCAGACGAATCAGAAATACCACTTAAAGCGTATCCAAAATTCTTCATTATTGAATCAGAAATGCATGAAAAAAAAATTGGCTCACTATCTCCATTTGTTATCGAAAAATCATTGGAAAGTTTAATTGGATCACCAAAATCTGTAAACAAACTAAGAAACCAAACGTTACTTATTGAAACTAAATCCAGATCACAAACTGAAAATATTTTAAAAATAAAACAAATATACGACATTGATGTTACTATAACGGAACACAGATCTCTAAACAGTTCCAAAGGTATAATCAAAGATAACATTTTAAAAGGAGTCTCGAACGAAGATATTGTTAAAAATTTAACTCCACAAGGCGTCACTCAAGCTAAAAGATTCATGTACAAAAAAGACGGCCAATTTTTTGAAACTAATACAATTTTATTAACCTTCAACAACAGTTATTCCACCAAATCTGAAAATCTTTTATAGAAATATAAATGTCGAATTATATATACCAAATCCACTTCGATGTTTCAACTGCCAAAAATTTGGCCACCATGAAGACAACTGTAAAATTACAAAATACTCCATTTGTGAAAATTGTGGTATGGGTGAAAACGATCACCTTACCGCAGATTGCCCCAATCAATCAAAATGCGTAAACTGTAAAAAAGATCACATCTCAAAATCGAACAAATGCGAAACTTGGATAAAAGAAAAAGAAATCATGAAAATAAAGTGCTCACAAAATATCTCTTACTTCGAAGCAAGAAAAATTCAGGAAAATAAACCAGATATATCATACTCTAAAATAGTTCAATCAGCAATAAATAAGCCAATAATGAAAAATGCATACACTCAAACTGAAATTATTACTGAAATTATTACCGAAAAATCCGAAGCCAAAAACAGTTCCAATGACAAAACAAAAACTCACTTATATTCTCAATCCTCATCCCAATCAACATCTCGTAAATCCCGATCAACATCTGTTATTAAATCAAACTCGTCACAGAGTAAAACGAACCAACAAAAAAAACCAAATAAACAAAATGGACCTAGCAACCTGAAACAAAACTCAGATAGACCACCGAAGGGATCAGTGGATCCCATAAAACAATCGAATAAATTCTCTTCATTAGAACATGAAGACATGGAGCTGGTACCAGATCCACCTCCAAACACTAAAAGGTAATCTTTTTATGTACCATTTTTTAATCTTCTCTCCGTAAATAATGGATAAGAATAATACAATAATACAATGGAACTGTCGGGGACTAAAAGCAAACTATAATGAGATTTTAATACTTATATCTCTGCTTTCACAAAATATCCTTTGTTTGCAAGAAACTTTCCTAAAATCGACTGACAATATATATTTTAAAGATTTTATCATGTTTAATTTTATAAATAATGATTGTCAAAAGGCATCTGGTGGATCATCCATTCTCATAAAAAAGACTGTTCCACATAGTAAAATAGACTTGACTACAAATTTACAGGCCATTGCTGCCAAGGTTACACTTTCAAAAAACATTTACAATTTGTTCCATTTATATACCTCCAAACTCGCCATTAAAACAAAATGATTTAGAGAATCTTGTTGAACAATTACCTCACCCTTTTATGTTAGTTGGAGATTTCAATGGACATAGTAAACTATGGGGATGTACAAGGAAAAATAATAGAAGACTTTATAACTGAAAATGATCTTTGTCTATTAAATGATAACAAATCGACATACCTTCATCCTGCCACAGGACATTTTTCTGCTTTAGATTTATGTATATGTCATCCAAACATTTTCTTAGATTTTGAATGGTCCGTACATGATGACCTACATGGAAGTGACCACTTCCCAATTGTAATCACAGAAATAAACAAATCAAAAGATGAATTTTACCCACAATGGAATCTACAAAAAGCTAATTGGGAAAAATTCCAAATTTTATGCAGAGAACATTTGATATTGGAAAAGATTGGGAACGAGGATTCAATCACCTCGTTTTCGAATTCACTTTTAAAAATTTCAACGGAATGCATTCCGAAATCCTCTACATCTTCTAAAAGAATTAGACCATGGTTTAATGACGATTGTAAAAATGTTATAAATAAACGAAAGAATGCATTGCGTAAATTTAATAAAACTCCCACAAAAGCAAATCTCTTAAACACACAAATTACACGAGCAAAAGCTCGAAGAACTATAAAAAATGCAAAACGCACTTCATGGCAAAAATATTTATCTACTATAAACTCTAATACATCAATGAAAAGGGTTTGGAATATGGTAGCAAAAATAAATGGCAAGAGGAAAAGCTCAAAAATTGTTCATCTAAATACATCTAATAATAGAACCCATTTAACAAAAAAAGAAATATCCAATGTTTTAGGTGAAAACTTTCAAAACAACTTTTCAACATCAAACTATAATGAGAAGTTTCAGAAATTTAAAACTGAGAAAGAGAAAGAAAAAATTGATTTTAATTCTAGAAATGAAGAAAAATATAATCTACCATTCAATATGTCAGAACTCGAAACTGCTCTACAAAGAACAAAAGAAACGGCCACAGGTCCAGATCAAATCCATTATCAAATTATAAAACATTTACCAAATAAAGCAATGATAACTCTTTTAGATATTTTTAATATGACGTGGGAAAGTGAGAACTTTCCCAAAGAATGGAGTGAAGCCATAATCATTCCTATTACCAAACCAGGAAAAGATCATACAAATCCCACAAATTATCGTCCCATCGCACTAACTAGTTGTCTATGTAAAACCATGGAGAGAATGATTAACGATAGACTTGTTTGGTTCTTGGAATCAAACAGTTTGATTACGAGTTACCACACGGGTTTTCGGAAAAATAAATGTACAACTGATCATCTAGTAAGACTAGAAACTTATATTCGTAATGCCTTCATCAAAAAAGAACATTTGGTAGCAGTTTTTTTCTATTTAGAAAAGGCATATGATACCACATGGAAATATGGTATTCTCAAAGATTTACACGATTTTGGTCTGAAAGGCCACTTGCCAAATTTTATTGCCAATTTTTTATCAAATAGAAATTTTAAAGTAAGAATTGGCTCAACGCTCTCCGATACATACAACCAAGAGCAAGGGGTGCCTCAAGGTAGTATTTTATCCCCAACACTTTTTAATATTAAAATTAATAGCATTGTGAAATGTTTAAACGAAACAGATTGCTCCTTATATGTAGATGATTTTGTAATGTTCTACAAATCTAAAAATATGGAAACCATTGAACAAAAACTCCAACAATGTCTAAATAAACTTGGAAGATTGGGCAAACGAAAATGGTTTCAAATTCTCTAAAATTAAAACTCAATGCGTACATTTCTGTCAATTGAGAGGATTACATCCAGATCCAAATTTAACAATTTACGGTTCACAAATTCCTGTAGTAGAAGAAGTAAAATTCCTAGGACTTATATTTGACAAAAAATTAACATTTATACCTCATATAAATTATCTACGGACGAAATGTCTAAAAGCTCTAAATATTTTGAAGGTGCTCTCCAATACAAATTGGGGAAGCGATTGTCCAGTTCTTATAAATCTATACAGATCACTTATCCGTTCCAAACTGGATTACGGATCCATTGTGTATGGATCGGCTAGAAAATCCTACTTGAAAAAGTTAGATACAATACATCATCAAGGTCTACGACTGGCTCTAGGAGCTTTTCGCACATCTCCCGTAGAAAGCTTATATGCTGAAACAATTGAACCCTCTTTATACATACGGAGAGAGAAACTCTCGTTACAATATACAACCAAACTAGCTGCAAATCCCAAAAATCCTGCATTCAATTGCGTTTTCGAGCCTAAAAACAAAATAGTTTACGGAAACTCTCCATCCGCCATAAAACCACTCGGTCTCCGTATTAAACCATTATTAGTAGAAGCAAAAATAGATACAACAATTATACAAGAAAACAAGTTGTTAAATAAAGAACCGTGGACTTTGACTACCCCAAACATTATTTTAGATCTTCATTTGTATGAGAATAAGAAAAGTGAAACTAGTCCAGATATTTTTAATACAAAATTTTTAGAAATAAAATCTAAATATAAAGATTATATATCCATCTACACAGATGGCTCAAAAAGACTTGAAAAGGTTGCATGTGCAGCAGTTACCCATACTAAATCAAGTACTGTAAGATTACCTGATGACAGTTCAATTGTCTCTGCAGAAACACAAGCTATCGACCTAGCTCTTTCCCTTATAACTGTTAACGAAAACGACAAATTTATTATATTTTCCGACTCTTTGTCGGTTTTAACATCTCTCAAACAACCAACCCATTCCAACCCCCTAATTCAACAAATTTTTAGAAGATACATATCTATTAGCTCCTCAAAAACTGTTGTTTTTTGTTGGATTCCCAGTCATATAAACATACGAGGAAATGATGAAGCTGATTTTCTAGCAAAGTCTGCTTTAGACTTGCCAATAACAAACTCTAAAATACCACATACGGATTTAAAATCCAATATTAGGAAATATGTCGATAGTAAATGTCAAATAAATTGGGACAAACAAGTTGGAAATAAATTACATGAAATTAAACCCATATTTTCAAGTACATATCGTACAAAACTAAACCGAAAAGAACAAGTTCGTTTGACTCGGTGTCGTATTGGACACACTTGGATTACACATTCTTATATTTTAAATGCAGAAGAACAACCCATATGTATTCCTTGTGATGAGATATTCACAGTGAAGCACTTTTTGCTCCACTGTGCCGACCTAATCTTTACAAGGAATGCATACTTTAATACAAATAGTATACAAGAATTATTCGATTCAGTACTGCCAAGTACAATATTAGGTTTTTTAAAAGAAACTCACCTTATAAATAGATTATAATGCAACTTATTGTGAGTATCGAGTATATATATTATTTAAAATGTAACCTTTTAACATAGATCACGTTTTTAAACAATTTTTATTTTTACAAATGTTTTCGACGCCACATGACCTTATTAGGTTGAGGCGTCGGTAAATAAGATATCGTCAAGATATCCATTAAATAAATAAATATAAATACGCAAGAGCTGAAAATATCGTTATCGTGTGTTATTCTGTTTCGTAATAAAAACAATATAATTTAAAAAACACATACTGGTACATCTACACCTGTTTGTTATATCTAATCGCCCTGTTTAATTAAAAAGGGGTTTCACTGGCAGCTCGATCTCTGCATGTAGCTTGTCAACTGGTAGATAGCGGCGTAATCTTGGATGAATGATATTCTAGACTAAGTGGTAATTGTATCGAGGTCGTCCTGCATGTATCTGGTTAGAGTACAAAATTTGACATCTAATGGTAGGCCTAAAGTTATAAATTGAGTAATCAATTGTCAATTATAACATCAAAACAAGTTCCGACCACCAGACAAAAGATGTCATTCACACGACAGACAATCGGACGACCCGCCTCAGTAGTGACGACAATGATAAAATAATTTGCATCAAACTTAAGCTTCCCTATTTAGTTGAATCAACACCTTAATTATTCGGTCACTGTGGCCGGCTCTGCGTGATATACAGGTATTGTTAATCACCATGACACGCTGTATATTGCATTGTTTGGTACAGCGGAAGTTTCGCTAACCCCACTGATCACGATTTATTCACAGGCAACTCCGTATTTGCGCAAAATAAAGATGTTGATTATTTTTTTTAACCGAGTACTCGATTATCTGAAAAGTATTCGATACTCGGACGTTCGATCGAGTACCTAGTTATTGTATCTGTGATATCGTGTGTTATTGTATCTATGATATCATGTGTTATTGTATCTGTGATATCATGTGTTATTGTATCTGTGATATCATGTGTTATTGTATCTGTGATATCATGTGTTATTGTATCTGTGATATCATGTGTTATTGTATATGTGATATCATGTGTTATTGTATCTATGATATCATGTGTTATTGTATATGTGATATCATGTGTTATTGTATCTGTGATATCATGTGTTATTGTATCTGTGATATCATGTGTTATTGTATCTGTGATATCATGTGTTATTGTATCTGTGACATCATGTGTTATTGTATCTGTGATATCATGTGTTATTGTATCTGTGATATCATGTGTTATTGTATCTGTGATATCATGTGTTATTGTATCTGTGATATCATGTGTTATTGTATCTGTGACATCATGTGTTATTGTATCTGTGATATCATGTGTTATTGTATCTGTGATATCATGTGTTATTGTATCTGTGATATCATGTGTTATTGTATCTGTGATATCATGTGTTATTGTATCTGTGACATCATGTGTTATTGTATCTGTGATATCATGTGTTATTGTATCTGTGATATCATGTGTTATTGTATCTGTGATATCATGTGTTATTGTATCTGTGATATCATGTGTTATTGTATCTGTGATATCATGTGTTATTCCATCTCAACTATCATGTGTTATTGTATCTATGATATCATGTGTTATTGTATCTGTGACATCATGTGTTATTGTATCTGTGACATCATGTGTTATTGTATCTGTAATAGCATGTGTTATTGTATCTGTGACATCATGTGTTATTGTATCTGTGACATCATGTGTTATTGTATCTGTGACATCATGTGTTATTGTATCTATGATATCATGTGTTATTGTATCTGTGATATCATGTGTTATTGTATATGTGACATCATGTGTTATTGTATCTGTGACATCATGTGTTATTGTATCCGTGATATCATGTGTTATTGTATCCGTGATATCATGTGTTATTGTATCTGTGACATCATGTGTTATTGTATCTGTGACATCATGTGTTATTGTATCTGTGGCATCATGTGTTATTGTATCTGTGGCATCATGTGTTATTGTATCTGTAACATCATGTGTTATTGTATCCGTGATATCATGTGTTATTGTATCCGTGATATCATGTGTTATTGTATCTGTGACATCATGTGTTATTGTATCTGTGGCATCATGTGTTATTGTATCTGTGGCATCATGTGTTATTGTATCTGTAACATCATGTGTTATTGTATCCGTGATATCATGTGTTATTGTATCCGTGATATCATGTGTTATTGTATCTGTAATATCATGTGTTATTGTATCTGTAACATCATGTGTTATTGTATCTGTGACATCATGTGTTATTGTATCTGTGGCATCATGTGTTATTGTATCTATGATATCATGTGTTATTGTATCCGTGATATCATGTGTTATTGTATCTGTAATATCATGTGTTATTGTATATGTGATATCATGTGTTATTGTATCTATGATTGGGTTTTCTTTTATGTTTTCCAATGAAGGATAATAGTTTTTCTCAGTGAAAAAAACTCCATCTTCAATGATTGCATTTTTTCTGTCAGCCACCGGTTACGTTTCGTATTCCCTACGTGGTAGATGTATTCGAGCTATTTTCGGACTACTAGTATATCGTGAACATTTAATTATTAAGTAACATAATATATTCTAATGAATTTGTTTTGTCTGTAGTTTTTAATTTTGGCAGCAAACAGAAACTAATTTGAAAATTATACCGGAACTGTTTCTTATTACGGACGTTCACACTAACAGAAGTGGTTGTGCAGTTGTGCTAAGTAGTGCAATGAGGCTAAAGATAGGGCAATGAAGATGAATAACAAAAAAATGAAAACAAATATTATTATATTAGCCAGTCATTGGAAATCATAAAAGAAAAATATTTGTGTTTATTAGTGTAAGATAGGATTTTATTTCATCGAGTGATCACCGAAATATGCTGAAATTTGTATTTTCACGAGTGGTATTATCCTCTTTATTTATGCAGGCGGAGCATCAGATGTTGGAAGACAAACTAGATCACGAGTATGCGCCAATTTCTGGAACGCCTACATTCACAAGCGCCTCGGCTGCACTTGCATTTGGTGAAGACAGTTCTGTTGTCAAGGATGGGTTGGTGAGTTGTATATAGTCTCGGAACTATTTCTGTATCTTATGGGTCCGGTCCGGTCATCAGTTTAGATTAGTTCATACAAATTTATTTTAGCTCGATTATAAAACGAGTCAAAATTACCAGTCTTGATAGTGTAGTGGTAGTGCGAAAGACCCCAAGTCTGCTCCCAGCTGTAGCTGTTAAAATTGGTGTCCTTAGGCAAGGCATTTAATTCCACATTGCCTCTTCTATCTCCCTCGTGACGATGGATTCCTTAAAGGAATTTGGTCTAGAGACTGATTAATATAATTTGTAAAAACTTGTTTCATAATCGAGCTAAAATAAATTTGTATAAACTAAGTTCATACAACATCATTTTTGACTGCTTTTGTGGCTTCGTTCCTGGTGGAATCCATGGCCAGGAGGGAGAGAGAAGAGGCAATGTGGAAATTAAGCGCTTGCCTAAGTGCACAATCGTAACGGTGCCAGCTTTTATTTTAAGGGTCATTCAATCAAAGGACAATTATTATATGGATCAAAGAAACAATAGTTTTATGTTGTGAGTCAAGGTCGTCAAAGAAACAATACTTTTATGTTGTGGGTCAAGGTCGTCAAAGAAACAATACTTTTATGTTGTGGGTCAAGGTCGTCAAAGAAACAATACTTTTATGTTGTGGGTCAAGGTCGTCAAAGAAACAATACTTTTATGTTGTGGGTCAAGGTCGTCAAAGAAACAATACTTTTATGTTGTGGGTCAAGGTCGTCAAAGAAACAATACTTTTATGTTGTGGGTCAAGGTCGTCAAAGAAACAATACTTTTATGTTGTGGGTCAAGGTCGTCAAAGAAACAATACTTTTATGTTGTGGGTCAAGGTCGTCAAAGAAACAATACTTTTATGTTGTGGGTCAAGGTCGTCAAAGAAACAATACTTTTATGTTGTGGGTCAAGGTCGTCAAAGAAACAATACTTTTATGTTGTGGGTCAAGGTCGTCAAAGAAACAATACTTTTATGTTGTGGGTCAAGGTCGTCAAAGAAACAATACTTTTATGTTGTGGGTCAAGGTCGTCAAAGAAACAATTTTATGTTGTGGTCAAGGTCTCAAAGAAACAATAGTTTTATGTTGTGGGTCAAGGTCGTCAAAGAAACAATAGTTTTATGTTGTGGGTCAAGGTCGTCAAAGAAACAATAGTTTTATGTTGTGGGTCAAGGTCGTCAAAGAAACAATAGTTTTATGTTGTGGGTCAAGGTCGTCAAAGAAACAATAGTTTTATGTTGTGGGTCAAGGTCGTCAAAGAAACAATAGTTTTATGTTGTGGGTCAAGGTCATCAAAGAAACAATAGTTTTATGTTGTGGGTCAAGGTCGTCAAAGAAACAATAGTTTTATGTTGTGGGTCAAGGTCGTCAAAGAAACAGTAGTTTTATGTTGTGGGTCAAGGTCGTCAAAGAAACAGTAGTTTTATGTTGTGGGTCAAGGTCGTCTAAGAAACAATAGTTTTATGTTGTGGGTCAAGGTCATCAAAGAAACAATAGTTTTATGTTGTGGGTCAAGGTCGTCAAAGAAACAATAGTTTTATGTTGTGGGTCAAGGTCATCAAAGAAACAGTAGTTTTATGTTGTGAGTCAAGGTCATCAAAGAAGCAATAGTTTTATGTTGTGGGTCAAGGTCGTCAAAGAAGCAATAGTTTTATGTTGTGGGTCAAGGTCGTCAAAGAAACAATAGTTTTATGTTGTGGGTCAATGTCGTCTAACAGTAGTTTTATGTTGTGGGTCAAGGTCGTCAAAGAAACAATAGTTTTATGTTGTGGGTCAAGGTCGTCAAAGAAACAATACTTTTATGTTGTGGGTCAAGGTCGTCAAAGAAACAGTAGTTTTATGTTGTGGGTCAAGGTCGTCTAAGAAACAATAGTTTTATGTTGTGAGTCAAGGTCGTCAAAGAAACAATAGTTTTATGTTGTGGGTCAAGGTCGTCAAAGAAACAATAGTTTTATGTTGTGGGTCAAGGTCATCAAAGAAGCAATAGTTTTATGTTGTGGGTCAAGGTCGTCAAAGAAACAATAGTTTTATGTTGTGGGTCAAGGTCGTCAAAGAAGCAATAGTTTTATGTTGTGGGTCAAGGTCGTCAAAGAAACAATAGTTTTATGTTGTGGGTCAAGGTCGTCAAAGAAACAATAGTTTTATGTTGTGGGTCAAGGTCGTCAGAGAAGCCATTGTTTGTTATTGGTCATCACAATGTGGGATGTGGAATGACGGAAACTTGTATGACTACCATCATCACTGGTCTTCTCATTTCTACATTACAAGCCTCAAGAAGTTCAGGTGCAATGTAATGGTGAATGATTTGGACACAATCTTGAACTAATCTCTAACTAATTCACTTCTCAATCAACTTAGTAATTAACCCATTCAACACCAAGTAACTGACCTGGACTGGTGCATTATAATTTTAGATCAATAAATTAATAAGAACATTTGGACCAGTTCATTGATCAACATTGGTAATTTTCTCTAAAAATATTAATATTGCTTGCACGAGCCAGCTCATCTGGATCTACACTTTTTGTAAGCCTATTTAGAGGTATGTGGTGTTTAAAGGGTTAATAGATTATTTCATTTAGAGAACCAATCCTCCCTAATTCACAGAATATATATATATATCCTTATTTTGGAGTTGCTGCAACCATAATGTGAAATTCATAATCTTTCCTCAAATGTATACATGACTACAGTATATGCACAGGAACTTGAAATTGTATCCATAAGCCACCAAAGGTCTCGTACCTCTATCCTAGGACACCCCCTTCTATTAAAAAAAGATAAGAGGGGGGTGTCCTAGGATAGAGGTCAAGGTCATCTATATATATAAAATTTCAAGTTCCTGTGGTATATGTTCCGTCTACTGTATATTTTCCGTGTTTGTAGAATGCTACTGCTCAGGGTGTGTCTGGTACAGGATCACTGAGAATTGGTGCAGAATTCCTATCCAAGTTCTATCCTTTGAGCAAGGAGATCCATTTTCCAGCCCCAACGTGGGGAAATCATAACCCCATATTTAAGTAAGTCAAATAAATTATAACAGTTTTCCCCTCATATAAATATTCGTTACATTTCATTTGTTGTACAACTATTGTGCAGTTTGTGTATAAGTATGTTATTTGAAAGCAATGCAATGTGTTTAAACCTAAGTCAAGGTTGCCACAATTTGGTATTTAAATCTAGTACCAGTTTGTTTTGTTTCATTATTAATTATTTTTAAATGCATGTTTATTTAAATATATATATATATATATACATATATACATAGAGAATGTATTTATAATGCTAGAATTTAAACAAAAGAGAACCAAAATAAACTTATTTCTTCTAATAAAGGCACCGTAACCTATTTGTGTAAAGGAGGATTTTTGTATGACATTATGTAGTCCCACTGTAACCCATCGTCACTGATGGTCACGGGTTCGAGTACCGCTCGGGCCATGTCCGATTTATATGAAAAAGTTAGCAGTTTCTTACGGAGGTTTGTGCAACAGTACTGTTTAACCGCTGTAGCCTGCCCAGGAAAGGTGTTGTTAGGTAAACTGCCCGCCAGCGATATAGCCCAAACTGGTGCTGATGCAGGCGTAAAACCCGAACAAACATTATGTAGTCTAGGTTCACAGTTGGGAAAATATGTTGCAGTGAGAACTGATAAATTATCGGGCCTTTTGATTGTCACAGGATGAAATACTATGACATTTGCCTTCAGTCTCGTATCATTTCCTGCTGTGACATGAATCATTTTGATAGGCCACCTGGAGGCTTGACCAGAATCATTTCACTTTGTGACGAGAGTTACATTGATGCGAGTCGCGTACATACATCTTATATGTATCGCCTGGGGCGCAGGCACTCGGTGTGGACCTAGGACACAATGAAAGAGAACATAGCCCCCCTGACACCCCCCCGACACCCCCCTGAGACCCCCCATATATCTATTTAAATTATAAATAATGTGTATTTGTATAATGTGCACATTCATGTTGGTACAAGACAATTTTAATGGCAAATTAACATTTCTGTAGATATATGGGGAAGATCTGGTCCGGAGGTGGCTATGTTCTCCTTTGTGTCCTAGGTCCAGGCCGAGTGCCCGTGGCCTGGGGTATTCGCACTGTAGTGATATGTTTCTCTATTTATCTGCTAGGTCCGCTGGTATGTCCATAAAAACATACCGATATTTCTCTATTTGTCCGCTAGTATGTCCATAAAAACATACCGATATTTCTCTATTTATCTGGTATGTCCATAAAAACATACCGATATTTTCTCTATTTGTCTGCTAGGTCTGCTAGTATGTCCATAAAAACATACCGATATTTCTCTATTTGTCTGCTAGGTCTGCTAGTATGTCCATAAAAACATACCGATATTTCTCTATTTGTCTGCTAGGTCCGCTAGTATGTCCATAAAAACATAACGATATTTCTCTATTTATCTGCTAGGTCCGCTAGTATGTCCATATAAACATACCGATATTTCTCTATTTATCTGCTAGTATGTCCATAAAAACATACCGATATTTCTCTATTTATCTGCTAGGTCTGCTGGTATGTCCATAAAAACATAACGATATTTCTCTATTTGTCTGCTAGTATGTCCATAAAAACATAATGATATTTCTCTATTTGTCTGCTAGGTCCGCTGGTATGTCCATAAAAACATAACGATATTTCTCTATTTATCTGCTAGGTCCGCTAGTATGTCCATAAAAACATAACGATATTTCTCTATTTGTCTGCTAGTATGTCCATAAAAACATACCGATATTTCTCTATTTGTCTGCTAGTATGTCCATAAAAACATAACGATATTTCTCTATTTGTCTGCTAGTATGTCCATAAAAACATACCGATATTTCTCTATTTGTCTGCTAGTATGTCCATAAAAACATAACGATATTTCTCTATTTATCTGCTAGGTCCGCTGGTATGTCCATAAAAACATACCGATATTTCTCTATTTATCTGCTAGGTCTGCTGGTATGTCCATAAAAACATAACGATATTTATCTGCTAGGTCTGCTGGTATGTCCATAAAAACATAACGATATTTATCTGCTAGGTCTGCTGGTATGTCCATAAAAACATAACGATATTTATCTGCTAGGTCTGCTGGTATGTCCATAAAAACATAACGATATTTATCTGCTAGGTCTGCTGGTATGTCCATAAAAACATAACGATATTTATCTGCTAGGTCTGCTGGTATGTCCATAAAAACATAACGATATTTATCTGCTAGGTCTGCTGGTATGTCCATAAAAACATAACGATATTTATCTGCTAGGTCTGCTGGTATGTCCATAAAAACATAACGATATTTATCTGCTAGGTCTGCTGGTATGTCCATAAAAACATAACGATATTTATCTGCTAGGTCTGCTGGTATGTCCATAAAAACATACCGATATTTCTCTATTTATCTGCTAGGTCCGCTGGTATGTCCATAAAAACATAACGATATTTCTCTTTATCTGCTAGGTCCGCTGGTATGTCCATAAAAAATACCGATATTTCTCTATTTATCTGCTAGGTCCGCTGGTATGTCCATAAAAACATAACGATATTTATCTGCTAGGTCTGCTGGTATGTCCATAAAAACATACCGATATTTCTCTATTTATCTGCTGGGTCCGCTGGTATGTCCATAAAAACATAACGATATTTCTCTATTTATCTGCTAGGTCCGCTGGTATGTCCATAAAAACATACCGATATTTCTCTATTTATCTGCTAGGTCCGCTGGTATGTCCATAAAAACATACCGATATTTCTCTATTTATCTGCTAGGTCCGCTGGTATGTCCATAAAAACATAACGATATTTCTCTATTTATCTGCTAGGTCCGCTGGTATGTCCATAAAAACATACCGATATTTCTCTATTTATCTGCTGGTATGTCCATAAAAACATACCGATATTTCTCTATTTATCTGCTAGGTCCGCTGGTATGTCCATAAAAACATACCGATATTTCTCTATTTATCTGCTAGGTCCGCTGGTATGTCCATAAAAACATAACGATATTTCTCTATTTATCTGCTAGGTCCGCTGGTATGTCCATAAAAACATACCGATACTACGATCCTAAGACATGTGGGTTTGACTTCAATGGAGCCATTGAGGATATAAGTGTAGGTATATTTGGTTATTTATTGACATGATACCGGACAGTAACCATTGTAGGGTTTATTCTAGTATGGGGGGGGGAAAAGAGCAGGGTTGGTCAGAAAAAGGGGCAGTGTTAATTTTGAGTGGCGAAGGGTGTACATGTAGGTGCGGGAAGGTGTATTTGGCGGTTTTCCTCCATAGAAAATGTTAATAAATTACGGTTATTGACAGCTAATAATGTTTTATCAAGGAAACATTTGGAAGCAAAAGGACAGACAAGTTTGAGTTTATAAAGGTCTGGCAGCCCGAAGGCACCCTCCCATTGAGGCGTATAAAAATAAAATAATTTTTTTTAAAGGCAAACAGGAAGTCATAATTGGCAGATGGGTGGGTCTAGAAAAGGGGGTGGCATGTGGTTCATTGTCATTTATTTCACTCTGGAAAAAACCCTACATGGCCCTGCGGTTATAAAACTTTTCTCAGATCTCAAACTCAAGTGATGTGATTGGTTGATGAGTGTTACCATCAGCTGAACCAATCGGGCGAGACTGAGTTTTGATATTGATTACTCTAAAAGCAGTTTTAGTGATTAAAACAAATGTTTATTTATACACCTATACTATAAAAATCAAGTCAAAGAAGTTTAATGTAGGTGGGTAAATACTTGGACTCTAAGCTTACATGTTGTTACTTAAATGAAATCTTGAGACGAGGTGCATGGCAGACCGCATGCATACAGAATCTGTATAAATGTATGTAATGGCTCTAATGCAAAGCATATTTGTATTATATTAATTACTGGACATTTGTAGCCGGTACAGGTAAAAATATTGTATACAAATTAATTTTGGCTAGATTATGAAACAAGTTTGTACAACATTAATTTAATCACTCGCAAGACCTTGTTACTGATGGAATCCGTCTCCATGAGTTAGAAAGAAGCAATGTTGATATAAGGCCTGCCTCTAAGGCCATCAACGCTCATGGGAAGCTATCAAGCTGGCTTTGCAGAAGGTCTGTGGTTCTACTCGGGTGCCCATCGATGTATGAGATGCTGCTCGGTGGAGTCCGCCTCGTGGTCGAGTGGTTAAGGTTGCTGACTTGTATACCACTGTAACCTATCATCACTGATGGTCACGGGTTCGAGCCCCGCTCAGGCCGTGTTTCATTTATATGAAAAGGTTGGCAGTTTCTTATGGAGGTTGGTGCACCTAAGTACTGGTTAACCGCTGGAGCCTGCCCAGGAAAGGTGTTGAGTAAACTGCCCGCCGGGGATATAGCCCGAAATGGTGCTGATGCAGGCGTAAAACCCAAAATATAACATATGCTCGGAGAGGGCACACCTCCACCGGGGCACACCTCCACCGGGGCACATCTCCACCCAGGCATACCTCCACCAATAATAGCTGCAGATTCACTATAATGTAATAAGCTGTTTATGTAACTTTAGACCCAAAGAACAAACAAAAACGATTGCGAACCAAGCTTTAACAACTTATATTAATCACTCTCGTTGGCGCAGATGAAAGCGTATATATGGTCATTCGTGTGGGAGGAAACCGGAGTACCCGTAGAAAACCCACCTGTCTGATCTGGCGACCACTGTACCATCTCGCATACTTCCCGGTCCAAGGATCGAACTCGGGTTGCATTAGTGAGAAGCGAGCGCACTATGTACATGTAGCAGGTAATGAAAAGAATAACTAATTTTCGGAATAAATATCCAGATTACTTTAAAGTGAAGAATGATGCAGCACAGAATATCGATGTACTACGTTTTAATTTCTAAAGGTTTTAGGAATCCTCGAACAATCGCAAAAATATAACCAGATTATTTTATGTTTATTCAGAAAATTCCAGAGGGGTCAGTGATTCTGTTGCATGCCTGTGCACACAACCCCACAGGAGTTGACCCAAAGGTAAATATATAATAGATGAACAAACTTCACACACATAGACCCAGGCTCATGTCATGTAAGGTGACGCCAACGAAACAAAGATGTTACAATTGTATGTATTATTTATCTGTCCGGTGAATAGTGGTAAATTCGTGGTATGATTTGAGAATAACGCTGTTTCATACCCTTAGCATAACAAGGCAGCAAGTTGCATACACAACACCAGTCGTGGTAGCTATAATCATCTTGCAGAGATCCTGGAAAATAATGTTGTTATCTCTACTATGGTGTTGATCGGTTGATGGATTTGTGTCCGTCTCTGTGTATTCAGTGTAACCCTTTGCAGGCTGAGTAAATAAAATCATATTTGCAAACAACATAGATCCAGATCAGCTGCTGCCTAACGTCTGTGATCAGGATCTATGGTGATTGCTATTCAGCCAAGTGTCTTAGCTCTACTATCCGAATAGCAAACATCATGGAGCCATCTGATCAGGCTCTATGTTGTTTGCAAAATTGAGTTTATCTGCCACTATCATGCAAAGGGTTATGGTAAAGAGTGCCTTAGGAGAGATCAGAGCTCAAGTCTTTGCAGAGATAGTAAGTCAAGTGTGTTAGTGGTCACCTCCATTAAGCCACCTAACCTGCATTAAGCAGCCATTTTCCAGGTTCCCAATATGTTGTTTTATTATACATTTGACCTCTATTAAGCAGCCACATGTGTTAAGCAGCCACTTTCTGTGATTCCCTTGTCTGACTGCTTAAGACAGGTTTGAGTGTATATACAATGTAAATCAATGCAAATATGACTTGGAGACAAGTGTGTATATTTACCTTATTCCATTGTATCTTTGTAAGAATAAAAGAAAAGCTACACATTATCAGAGGGCCCCCCCCCCCAGAGTTATTGAGGCCGTCGACTTCAAATCACTTGCCCCTCACCACTGAATCACATTTGGGGTGTCGAATTCTTTCAAGTGGGGAAGCTTTCCAGCTGGCTTGTGGTTGGTCGGTGTTTCTACCCGTGTGCCCGTCCGTGCCTGCAATACTGCTCGGAGTGGTATCCGGGGTCTTCCACCAATAATAATAGTCGCCGTATGACCTAAGCTGTTGGTGCAGCATTAAACCCCCCAAAAAAAACACCTCCGTGGTCGAGTGGTTACGGTCGCTGACTTATATACCACTGTAACCTATCATTACTGATGGTCACGGGTCCGCCTCCGTGGTCGAGTGGTTACGGTCGCTGACTTATATACCACTGTAACCTATCATCACTGATGGTCACGGGTCCGCTCCGTGGTCGAGTGGTTACCCACAACACAACCCACACGATGGTCACGGGTCCGGCTCCGTGGTCGAGTGGTTACGGTCGCTGACTTATATACCACTGTAACCTATCATCACTGATGGTCACGGGTCCGCCTCCGTGGTCGAGTGGTTACGGTCGCTGACTTGTATATCACTGTAACCTATCGTCACTGATGGTCACTGGTTCAAGACCCACTCGGGTGTCGGGCCGTGTCTCATTTATATGAAAAAGTTAGCAGTTTCTTACGGAGGTAGGTGCACCCAAATACTGGTTAATCGTTGGAGCCTGCCCAGGAAAGGTGTTGTTAGGTAAACTGTCTGCCAACGATATAGCCCAAAATGGTGCTGATGCAGGCGTAAACCCGAACTAACAAACAAACCCCAAAAACAAACAACATAAACATTATCAAGAGGTGTACAGATTAGGTTTGACAGACTAGGAGTGTCACAGTACATGTATATATAGTCCACCTCTGTGGTCGAGTGGTTACGGTCACTGACTTGTATACCACTGTAACCCATCATCACTGATCGGCACGGGTTCAAGCCCCGCTTCGGCGTGTCTCATTTATATGAAAAAGTTGGCAGTTTCTTGCGGAGGTTGGTGCACCAAAGTACTGGTTAACCGCTGGAGCCTGCCTAGGAAAGGTGTT
The DNA here is from genome assembly GCA_014843695.1 of Archivesica marissinica. Taxonomy (NCBI): domain Eukaryota; kingdom Metazoa; phylum Mollusca; class Bivalvia; order Venerida; family Vesicomyidae; genus Archivesica; species Archivesica marissinica. Next base: position 11,979,111 of record CM026395.1, read on the forward strand.
GTTAGGTAAACTGCCCGCCGGCGATATAGCCCAAAATGGTGCTGATGCAGACGTAAAACCCGAAATATAACCTATAAATAACATAACATATATATATACGACCAGAGTGCCATAGTATATAAGAGTTATTTAAATTTGCAGCCTGAACAGTGGCAGGAGATGAGTCAGGTTATCAAGAAGCGTAACTTGTTGCCCTACTTTGACATGGCGTACCAGGGATTTGCTAGCGGAGATATCAACAAAGATGCATATGCTTTGAGACAGTTTGTGAAAGATGGCCACAAGCCATGTCTTGCCCAGTCATTTGCCAAGAATATGGGTCTATATGGTAAGTTGTAGTTCCATAATTATATTCGAGAGAAAGAACTGTATAATGCAGCACATAATTAGTAGTATGGTAGTGTACTGTAAAACACTTATCGTTTCGCGAACGCGATTTTGAACATTTTCAATTAATTTGCATAGTTTTGAATTTGCGCATCAGTAATATATCGCTAAATATAAAGGTGACTTTTTATGTAGAAAACTTCTAATTGTAGGAATTTGAAACCTTCGATAAAATTTACATATATATATATTTACATATATAACTCCACATTCGGGCACTTTTTTAAAATTTATTATTCACGAGAATCGTTAATTTGCGATCAAATTTGATCATGAAAATTAGCAAAATATAAAGGCTCACGAATGGATATGGTTTATGTCTCAAGAATTGGTTCCCTTGAAAGGCACATAATAGGATAAGAGGTTGAAACATAGTAGTTGCAATGAAATGAATTGCGCGTAAATGAATTGTGCGTAAATGAATTGCGCGTAAATGAATTGCGCATAAATGAATTGCGCGTAAATGAATTGCGCGTAAATCACTTTTAGCACGTTTTATTAAAATTGCTGGCATAAAAATCAGAGTAATTTCTTGTTTTTGAACAGGAATATCCTTTAAAAGGCATACTAACCTGTGGATTGCCGTTTATTGCTGTATATTTACATCGCTATTGCATTTCCTTCGATGAATGTATGTGCCCTGATTGTATACATTTTCGCATGAGTGTTCGCAACTAATTATATGCAGCTGACATGCCAACTCGAAGCTTTAGAGCATGCGCATTCACAGTGGTAGGCAGCACACATCGCGAGAAAAGACATGTCTTGCACAGTTTACGCTGTTCCAAGGATGATCTATTTACCTGTTCAGGCAGACGGAAAGTTGCAAATCTGGTCTAAAAACATTTTAAATGCAAAGTGTGCTATCTTGTCTTTGTGTCATTGAAAAGAATAATTAATGAATCGCGGGTTAATAGTTTACATGGGGGTATGAATTACATTGCCTACAGCCTCCACATTAACTACGCCCAATATAGTTCACACCCCGATGGAAACTATTAACACACGATTCATTCTTTAAATATTGTGCGACTCAAATGCTGTAACATAGCTAGACAGACCTGAAACAACTTGGGAAAACCATAATATATTTCTATATAGTATATATATATAATAATTCTGTGTTTTTCACATGACGGATCTGTAGTCCAGAGATCGCAGGTTCGATCCCCCATCTGACCCAAATAAAATTAATGTCTTTCAGATGGGACGTTAAACCGAGGTCTCGTGTCGGTGCTTTACACCGTGCACGCAATAGAACCAGAGGAGAATCTGGAATGGGTCTGGTCTCTGTCTGTATCGTTGCACTATCCTCCAAAAATCTAAAATTACTAATCTCTTCAGGAGGCGGCGCTCATATGGGCAACCGGTAGCGACGATAAATAAACGTAAAACACACACACACACCTGTCTTGTTTGCTGTTAGGTAACTTGTCTATTGGCTAGAAAAAGGTTCCCTAATTTGAATTCGGATACTTTGAATGCATGGAGGATCGTCCAGCGACCAATGTTGATTTCACACGTTACCCACTGCAGGTGAGCGAGCTGGTGCATTTACAATTGTGTGTGCAGACAAGGACGAGCAAGCAAGAGTGTTATCACAGATCAAGATCCTCATCCGACCCATGTACTCCAGTCCACCAATCCATGGTGCCCATATTGTATCCAAGGTGCTCAACACACCCGCTCTCAAAACTCAGTGGTAAGATTATCTATCATCTCTGGTTGCTCATTAAATATCAATAATTTACAGTGCATAGCTAATACAAGTAAAATTACAAATAAAATGTGAACTACGTTTTGTTGCGTTTACTATTCATTTATAACCGACCATATAAATGAAGCACAGGTACATTAAACATTTGCAATTCAGTGAAATTAAAGTTTTTTTGGACAATTATGTTATAAATAGGATCTTCTATTCATTTTACGAAGAGTAGTTGAATAAATTAAATAACAAATGACCACTAATTTAATATTCTATATATAATTCACCTCTATTAAGCAGCCCACCTGCATGAAACGATCAGTTATCTGATTGCCAATATGATGTTTATTACACACATGTTTTTAGCAGCCACTCTGTGATTCCATTTGCTGGCTGCTTAAGACAGGTTTGACCTGTATATAATATCATTATATAGGATCTTACATGAATAGTGATTTCATACCATCTTACATGAATAGTGATTTCATACAGTCTTACATGAATAGTGATTTCATACAGTCTTATATGAATAGTGATTTCATACCATCTTACATGAATAGTGATTTCATACCGTCTTACATGAATAGTGATTTCATACCATCTTACATGAATAGTGATTTCATACCATCTTACATGAATAGTGATTTCATACCGTCTTACATGAATAGTGATTTCATACCATCTTACATGAATAGTGATTTCATACAGTCTTGCATGAATAGTGATTTCATACAGTCTTATATGAATAGTGATTTCATACCGTCTTACATGAATAGTGATTTCATACCGTCTTACATGAATAGTGATTTCATACCGTCTTACATGAATAGTGATTTCATACCATCTTACATGAATAGTGATTTCATACCATCTTACATGCATAGTGATTTCATACCATATTCTATGAAACAAGTTTTGGAATTTTGCTATTAAATGAGCCATTTGGTGAGCTCGATAGCAAATTCCAAAATAAGTTTCATAAAATATGGTAGTGTAAGGTCCTTGTATGACATTACCATAGCGCGCTAGATTTAATAAATAACATTGCTACTTTCATTTTGGTGCGCAAATTGTCATGCGTTATGTTTATGTGTCAAACAGCGTTATAATTGAGTAGACGTCTTTTTAAAACATGTGTGTCTTACCATTAACGTTGCATACCAATTGAAACAGAAATATGCATACTTTAAAGATTAATTTACAAATTATAAGGATTATTGTCTCGACCATCCGAATCCGTGCGTGCGCTATTACACACATGTGTACATATAACAAATTATGAGATGACTGTATTACATTGAATACAAGCATGTGATAAATTTGCATATTAATTATTTTGCAATCGCAGGCTAGGAGAAGTGAAGTCGATGGCAGATCGTATTATTACAATGAGATCGAGCCTCAAGGCTGGACTGAAGCGTGAAGGGTCGTCGCATAACTGGGAACATATCACAGAACAGATCGGAATGTTCTGTTTCACTGGACTAAAAAAAGACCAGGTAATTTTATTATTTGTTCACTAGTGTTGAGCATGCTATGGTAAGTGGATCATAGACCAGATTGATGTGTCGAGCATGCTATGGTAAGTGGATCATAGACCAGATGTTCTACCGGTGTCGAACAAGCTCAGGGTACGCCTCTGTGGTCGAGTGGTTAAAGTCGCTGACTTGTATACCACTGTATACTATCATCACTGATGGTCACGGGTTCGAGCCCCGCTCAGGCCGTGTCTCGTTTTTTAAAAAAAGTTTCTTACGGAGGTTGGTGCACCCAAGTACTGGTTAACCGCTGGAGCCTGCCCAGGAAAGGTGTTGTTAGGTACACTGCCCGGTTAGGTACACTGCCCGCCAGCGATATAGCCCAAAATGGTGCTGATGCAGGCGTAAAACCGGAAATATAACCTAACAAACAAGCTCAGGTATGTGGATCATAGACCAGATTGATACGTCATGTTCTACCGGTGTCAAAACCACATTTTAAATCGTGTCCGTTTTATGTTCACATCCAAAACTGACGCTACACTAATCACAGACTACGTGAGATGGTCTTTGGAATACTGATGGTGTTCTAACCCAGCATCCGTTGCACAATACTCTACTACTGCAGAGTTGTAAACAAAACCCTTTCCACAGAGAGGCCATACAACACCTCTATTGTTCCCGAAATAACCTCCAAAGATATTGAGCATATATATTAGTAGCACGAGATCAATTGTGTAATTGACCTGTTCTGTGTCCGCCTCTGTGGTCGAGTTGTTACGGTTTCTGACTTGTATACCACTGGTTCGGGCCATGTCTCATTAATATGAAAACGTTGGTGCACCAAGTACTGTTTAAATGCCTATAGCCTGCACAAGAAAGGTGTTGTTGGGTAAACTGCCCGTCGGCGATATAGCCCAAAATGGTGCTGATGCAGGTGAAGAAACAAAGAACGACCTTCTGTTGTGGAGTAAAGGGTTAAAACACACTTAAGACGTACAGATTATTTGCGGATTAAATATCTAATATATTTTCAGGTTGAACGGCTAATCAACGAGTTTTCTATTTACCTAACCAAGGATGGAAGAATATCGGTAGCAGGTCTCTCGTCCACTAATGTGGATTATCTGGCACATGCAATGCACGAGGTTACAAAATAACTTTCCATTGGAATATACTCCACTTATACATCGTTATTGTGCGACAGTAGCTTTGTAGAACTATTATTATTTATTCTTAGTATATATCAAGGATATGTCGCCCATTCTGTCTCCAAGTACCAGCAAACTATTAATTGGTGCTAGCTAAGACAGACCAACAGCCGGCTAAGAACACTTGTCTAAAAAGACAACCTATGCGACTGACAAGTTCTACTTAAAAATGCTTTATTGCCAGAGGAATATTATCGATAGCTATGGAAAATAATTAACTCATTTTATATAGACATTCCAGTTAAACAGGTACAACATTAGAACTGGACCCAAGGTTATAAATCTTTTCTCCAATCTCGAATTCAATTTTAAGCTGTCTGATTGGTTGAAGATTTGAGCATGCGTTTGAGATCTGCGATAATTTGATAACCTTGGACTGAATTGTACCGGTACTTCTGTTCAAATACATGTGAATTTATTTCACTTCCAACTTGTTAAAACTGGAAGTGCAGCTTAGATATTACTAGCACAGGGCTTATTAGTTGTTTTGCATTCTGATTTAGCCGGAGGGTCATATTTTTGTCTATGGATAGATCATTTAAAAACTTTACTGATATTGCAATCCATTTGAAACATTCATTCAATTGGCTTGACTGTAAAGTTCATTTTTTTACGGTATAACCAAGGTCATATGTTAGTGAGATCATTTTACTAACATAACTTAAAGCAATTAATTATTTTACTATTCTCAATGCTGGTGCAACATTGACCTCGTCATTTGAAAAAAATCTTCAGATCTATTCAATGGGTGAAAGTTCAATATTTTTGTCTTTCTCACGTAATAGAAGAAATAATTGGGAGACCACGATTGTTCAGCTTTCTCCCAATTAGTTGATACGAATCTAGGGCTCAATTACCACCAGGGCTAGTTATCATACAGCATTAATATTTATTTCAGTATGTTTAGTTAACAGCAATAGACTGAAAGAAAACATAGTTCTTCTCCCACATCTTATTTACCTAGAGTGAAAGAACTATCGTATGATAGTTCCGAGCTTGATGAATTGTCTCGTCGTGCAGTTTTACGCTTTAAATATTTTGTTGTGGTGCTATACACTCCCTAGTATGTTATGCTAGCTTGTTATATTGTTTGTTAGCCCAATTTGGAGTATATTACAAATGCATAATTTTGACTGTTAACCCTTTCAACACTACAGACCTAATAGGCTTACAAAAAAAGTGTAAATCCCGCTAAGCAGGATTTGTTGATAATGAACTGGTCCAAAAATATCGTGCACCAGTCCATGCGAGTTACTTGTGTTGAATGGGTTAAGCAGTGTTCGGATGATCTGATGTGGAGTATACTAGCTGGTGTTTGTTCTTGTAACTACCACCCAATGCATAATATTTATTTATCTTTTGATCGCCCTGTTTTTGAATGAAGTCATCGGTAATACAGGTACTTGGTCCGAGCTGGAAAATGAGCCATTCACAGATTTACTTTTTTTTTGTTAAATGAAATTTGATGGTCTTTTTTTGACGCCATGGTGAAAATGGTCCTGAACAATCTCAAAAATAGCAGCAGATGGTATACTTCCACACATTTTCTTCAATCATGTATGTGAACGATTTAGAAATCCACACACACTCGGGGGGGGGTGATTTCAAAATGATCAGAATGTATATGGTATGGTTGACTGCTAGATATGCATACTACCTCCCACAAAAATAATGTGGATGTATCCCCCCCTACAATTTTAAATGGACCACAATCCCCTAATGTGGATGTATCCCCCTACAATTTTAAATGGACCACAATCCCCCAATGTTTACTTTTACACATTGATGAAAAGCCGTGCCACATCCCCCTGTCAACGTTCACTTCATTCATCTCCACAACCCCGGTGAAAAAAGTCATATCATAAGCTTAGTATATTTTGTCTGCATCTTTTGATCACTCAATATTCGTTAGTTTAATAAAGTCTACTATTCGTTTTGTTTTTTGTGTGTATGTTAGTGCAAGGAACTGATCAAATCCCATCATCTCTCCGTGCCCAATCCGGTTGGTGAGCTGCAAATAGCTAACAATGTGGCACTACATATAATGAGGTTATATTATTGTGTAAATAATAACCACACACGATGGCATACAAATAACGGTAAGACTATATTGACGGAACCCCCCCAGACAGGAGTGAATTCATAACAAACGGCATGCTCTTACCATCCAGCTGGATAGGACGGAACTATTTTAGTATCTAATAAAGGCAATGTGAAACTAACCAGGGTGCCCGTAATACTGCTCAGACATAAAACAACAACAAACTTGAAGAACTGTGCAAGCTTAATCACGGATGTGGTCATTCGTGTCGTGGGGAAAAAACCGAATCATCTCACGGTCCGAGCGTCTAACCTGGATTACATGCACGACGGAAACCCCGTAAACAAACTGAACTGGCTACGTTACGTGTGTAGTAATTTATACGAACCCTTTAATACCGCTTCGCGAGTTCTGACGTAGCGGTATTAAGTCAGTTTTGTATTTGTGCACGAGTAGTGTAAAGCAAGTATTTATTATTTTTCTTTCGAAAATTGCATTTTCTGGCAGTGTAGTGTAATCCAGCAGCAGTGTAGTGAATGAAGTGTACATGCACATTTTCCGGGAAAAAATATTTGTTTCCATACTTGCTTTTCTGGCAGTGGGGAATGTACGAGTAGTGTATTCCAGCAGTAATGTATATATGTATTGCAGTAGTGAATGAAGTTTAAATGCAAAATTCTTTTTTTCCAGAAAAGCAGTGAGGAATGTATGAGTAGTGTAATCCAGCAGTGAGTAGTGAATGAAGTTTAAATACGAATTTCGAATAAAAACATTAATTTTTGTCCATACTTGCCTTTCTGGCAAATGTATCAGTATTGTATTCCAGCAGTGGGTAGTGTATTGTAGCAGTGAGTAGTGTAATCCAGCAGTGGGTAGTGTAGTGTAATCCAGCAGTGAGTAGTGTATTGTAGTAGTGAATTTAAATGCAAAATTTCGTACAAAAAAACTAAATATTTTCCCATACTTGCTTTTCTGGCAGTGAGCAATGGGAAATGTACGAGTAGTGCATTCCAGCAGTGTGTAGTGCAATCCAACAATGAGTTGTGTATTGTAGTAGTGAATGAAATGTAAATTTTCGAAAAAATAAATAAAACATTTTTTCCCCATACTTGCTTTTCTGGCAGTGTGGAATGTACGAACTACTCGTATTCCAGCAGTGAGTAGCGTAATCCAGCAGTGGGTGGTGTATTGTAGTAGAGAATGAAGTGTGCATGCAGATTTTTCGAGAAATAAAATTTATTTTTCGAAAATTTACACTTAATTCACTACTAGAATACACTACCCACTACTGGATTACACTTCCCATTGTTGGAATACACTGCTCGTACATTTCCTCACTGCTGACTGCCAGAAAAGCAAGTATGGAAATAATAATTAAAAAAAAAAAAAAATCCTGAAAATTGGCATTTGCACATCATCCACTACTACAATACGCCACTCACTGCTGGATTACACTACCCACTGCTGGAATACACTACTCGTACATCCCCCACTGCCAATAGCACAACAGTACAGAACTGGAATGAGTCGCTCACCGCTAAATCACATTGCTCATTGCTGAAGTAAGCTTAGTTGGCTTGTTTCCGGTTACCCGAACGACCCTTCCGACAATTTTCGAAAACAAATTTTATTTATTAAAAATATTTTATTTTTTGTGCAGAATTTGCACATCATTCACTACTCTAATACACGACTCACTGCTCACTACTGCTAGCAGTACGCGAGACTCGCTCGCATACCGTACGCTATGCCGATACGTACGCACTATGCGCGAGACTCGCTCGCGTGTTCCCCCGTTGTACGTACGCACTATGCGCGAGACTCGCTCGCGTGTTCCCCCCGTTGTACGTACGCACTATGCGCGAGACTCGCTCGCGTGTTCCCCCCGTTGTACGTACGCACGAGACTCGCTCGCGTGTTCCCCCCGTTGTACGTACGCACTGTGCGCGAGACTCGCTCGCGTGTTCCCCCCGTTGTACGTACGCACTATGCGCGAGACTCGCTCGCGTGTTCCCCCCGTTGTACGTACGCATCATGCGCGAGACTTGCATCGCGTGTCCCCCCCCCCCCCGATGTACGTACGCATCATCGCGTGTCCCCCCAAACTCACTAGCGTGTCACTAGCCCCCCCCCCCCGTTGTACGTACGCACAATGCTGCGCGAGACTCGCTAGCATGCTCCCCCGTTGTACGTACGCACAATGCTGCGTGAGACTCGCTAGCATGTTCCCCCGTTGTACGTACGCACAATGCTGCGCGAGACTCACTAGCATGCTCCCCCGTTGTACGTACGCACAATGCTGCGTGAGACTCGCTAGCATTGTTCCCCCGTTGTACGTACGCACAATGCTGTAGCATGCTCCCCCGTTGTACGTACGCACAATGCTGCGCGAGACTCGCTAGCGTGTCCCCCCCCCCCCCCGCTGTACGTACGCACAATGCTGCGCGAGACTCGCTAGCATGCTCCCCCGTTGTACGTACGCACAATGCTGCGCGAGACTCGCTAGCATGCTGCGCCTCGCCTTGTACGTACGCACAATGCTGCGCGAGACTCGCTAGCATGCTCCCCCGTTGTACGTACGCACAATGCTGCGCGAGACTCGCTAGCATGCTCCCCCGTTGTACGTACAATGCTGCGCGAGACTCGCTAGCATGCTCCTCCGGTGTACGTACGCACAATGCTGCGCGAGACTCGCTAGCATGCTCCACCGTTGTACGTACGCACAATGCTGCGCCGTTGTACGTACGCACAATGCTGCGCGAGACTCGCTAGCATGATCCCCCGTTGTACGTACGCACAATGCTGCGCGAGACTCACTCGCATGCTCCCCTGTTGTACGTACGCGACATGCGCGAAACTCGCTCGCGTGCAGCCCCAGACTCGCTCGCGTGCTTCCCCGTTGTACGTATGCACCATGCTGCGCGAGACTCACTCGCGTGCTTCCCCATTGATGCTGCGCGAGACTCGCTCGCGTGCTTCCCCGTTGTCGCGTGCTCCCCCGTTGTACGTACGCGACCTGCACGAGACTTGCTCTGTGCTCCCCCCCCCCCGTTGTACGTGCTTACCATGCACGAGACTCGTTCGCGTGCTCCCCCATTGTACTATCGCGTATATCACGAGACTCGCGTACGTACAGTCTCGCCTATATCACGAGACTCGCGTACGTACAGTCTCGCCTATATCACGAACGTAGTCTCGCGTATATCACGAGACCCACGTACGTACAGTCTCGCGTATATCGCGAGACCCACGTGCGTACAGTCTCGCGTATATCACGAGACTCACGTGCGTACACTCGCGTATTTATCACGAGATTCACGTGCGTACACTCTCGCGTATATCACGAGACTCGCGTGCGTACACTCGCGTATATCACGAGACTCACGTACGTACAGTCTCGCCTATATCACGAGACTCGCGTACGTACACTCTCGCGTATATCACGAGACTCGCGTGCGTACACTCGCCTACATCACGAGACTAACGTGCGTACACTCTCGCCTACATCACGTTACTCATCGTACGTACTGTCCGCGTATGCAACGCGTGACTCACGTACGACCCGCGGACCCCTACTGTCCGCGTACATCGCGTGACTCGCGTACGTACTGTCCGCGTACATCGCGTGACTCGCGTACGTACTGTCCGCGTACATCGCGTGACTCGCGTACGTACTGTCCGCGTACATCGCGTGACTCGCGTACGTACTGTCCGCGTACATCGCGTGACTCGCGTACGTACTGTCCGCGTACATCGCGTGACTCACGTACGTACTGTCCGCGTGACTCGCGTACGTACTGTCCGCGTACATCGCGTGACTCACGTACGTACTGTCCGCGTGACTCGCGTACGTACTGTCCGCGTGACTCGCGTACGTACTGTCCGCGTACATCGCGTGACTCACGTACGTACTGTCCGCGTGACTCGCGTACGTACTGTCCGCGTACGTACTGTCCGCTTACATCGCGTGACTCACGTACGTACTCTCGCGTAATCACGTGACTCACGTACGTACGTACTCGCGTATATCATATGACTCACTTACATGTATACTCGCGTTATCACGTGACTCACGTACGGAACCTAGATGTATATCGCGTGACTCACGTACGTACTCTTCACGTATATGCGGCTAACATACTCTAAACATAATACGACATTCGTGTCATACCGACAATCATTTCATTAGACAATGAAGTAAACGTGTACTTATCTTTCTCTTGTCGTGTGTTGTCTGCTTCCATGACCCTACAGACACCATGTCAATCATGTAATATCCAGCTTTGTCACACTCTGACCCATGTTTCCGGCTATGACCGCTCTACTCCGTTGGTTTCTCGGACAAACTGCTAATCTGACAAACTGCTCCACTGTTGTACAGCACTCAACTGGTACTGCGAGAACTCCCTCTGTGAATCACTCATTCATCTATTGAACGCATCTAAATTTATTATTAATATTTCGCTCCATACGTACGTATGGTAGTTTCCTCCATCCCCGGTATCTATCGTGTTTGTATATCAAGTTGCATACATGTTCTCTGCACGAAATCGTCTAGTAGAATGAACCGTTCAATACTTTTACACGCGATATTTTAAACACACATACCATGAAACTCCCGTGCAAGAACTGACCATTATAACCACTCTACGGAATACGCTCCGCGGAAAGACGCACAGTTCACGATATACTGCGTTGCGCGTGATATGTATAGTATGAACCCTGTTTGGTCATTGTTGCAACAGTACACTGATCAGCTGGCATTGATGAAACGTTTTTACTAAATTAGTGTAGGCATATTAGTTGAATCTACTTAGTACAATCCAAACGTCGAATTATCCGGTTATCTCGAAGTCTGATCAAAGTCCCGTTTCAGACACTATCATTTACATATAACTGCCTCTGTCTATATCGAATTTCGTTAAGTCAAACTTCGATTATGTCGAAGTATTTTGTTTGGTCCGACGGAATTCGACTGTATAATTATGTATGTCCTGGTTCTGATCGGAAAACGCTGTGTCGTTTTGACTGCAGGTGCAAACGGCCCCGACGTCAAGACGTTGTAGCCGTTACGTTATACAAGTATGCAAGACATTTAAATTCCATGTTGCCTCTTCTCTCTCCCTCGTGGCGATGAATTTCATCATGAATGAGGTCTCAAGAGTGATTAATATAAGTTGTAAGAAATTTGTTTCGCAATCGAGCTAGTAAATTTTTATAAGCTAATAATTAAGCGTTCTAATATGTTGTTATACTGGGTTAGACTACATCAACTCCAGAGTGGTGAAGGCGTATACATATTAGGAATTATTTTATTAAGGACACTGACTGTAGTGGGTTTATAAAGGTTTTCAACTTAAACGCAGGAAGCGAAACAAGTGAATGATAGTTTATACAAATTTATTTTAGATCGATTGCGAAACAAGTTCTGACAACTTATATTAATCGCCACGAGGGAAAGAGAAGAGGCAACGTGGAATTTAAATGCCTTGCCTAAGGGCACAACCGCAACGGCTCCAGCGGGGCTCGAACTCCAGGTCTTTCGCACCTGAAGTGAACGCGCTACCACTGCGCTATCACGACTTCCACCGTGAGTGCTGTTGTTGTGCGAATACAGGGCTCAATATGTATCTAAGCAACAAAACGGATATAGTTACATCGCTATTTCCTTCGATGATCGTATGCGAACTATTTGTATCCATTTTCGTATAAATTGCATCACTAATGATATACAGCTGACATGCGTACTCGAAATTACCGTCATACGCATTCGCAGTGTTGGACAGCGTTCCTCAAAAAAGACATGTCTTACAGTTTTATATGTTGTTCCACATATGGTATATTTACCAGATCCGGCACATGGTAAGTCGCTAATAATGCCTAAATAAATTTTGAATGCAGAGTGCGGTATTTTTTCGATGTGTCATTGAAAAGAATCATTAATGTAAATATTAGTAATGAATCGTAGGTTAATAATTTCCATCGGGGTATGAACTACATTGGGCGTGTTTCAGGTTAGCGTGTATACCGTTCGCCTCAACACACGTCTAATGTAGTTCATACCCTAATGGAAACTATTAACCTGCGATTCATCATTCTTTAATACAAACACGAACCGGTTTCACCATAAACAGTAAGTCAGATATTTACTGATGTCTACGTCAAAGTTCACAATAGTTCATGAAATCAGCCCCAGATACAGAACTCCTGATACAGAACTCCTAACAGTCTGCCCATTGGACCACCCAGATACAGAACTCTAGCATGCTGCCCATTGGACCATCCCCGATACAGAACTCCTAACAGTCTGCACATTGGACTATCCCAGATACAGAACCCCTAACAGTCTGCCCATTGGACCAAACCCGATACAGAACTCCTAACAGTCTGCCCATTGGACCATCCCCGATACAGAACTCCTAACCGTCTGCCCATTGGACCATCCCCGATACAGAACTCCTAACCGTCTGCCCATTGGACCAAACCCGATACAGAACTCCTAACAGTCTGCCCGTTGTCTGTTTTTATACATGTGTTTTTAATTTCCAATAGAAAATATTAATTCTTTCATTTAAATTTCATTGTAGTATCTCTCGACACACTTCTAGTATCTACTATGACTTCTAAATAATACTAGTAATATAGGATTTATATATACATATATATAATATGTGTTGTCAAATTCATAAAACGATAAATACTTTCTACAGTTAGCGGTCGGAGACGTAAAACAAAACTATACCACCATTTATCAATAATGAAACACTGTCGTGACGTCATACCTTTGTTCTTGCAGTCCATTATTATTAATATTAGACTGCTGTCAAAAGGCCAGGGTATTATATTAAATCCAACGCGTACATGTACGAAATTAACAATTTTAATTAGTAGGATCTTGTTATATAAGTGTGTGTTTTCAGTAAGATATAAACCTCAAACGGATCCAATAAGTATTGGCACTGTCTTCGGCGCCACACACACACACACCACACACACCACACACACCACACACACCACACACACACACACACCACACACACACACACACACCACACACACACACACCACACCCACACACCACACACACACACACCACCCACACACCCCACACACACACCACACACCCACACACACCACACACACACACACACCACACCACACACACCACACCACACACCACACACACACACCACACACACCACACACCACACACCACACACACCCACACCACACCACACACACACACACACACACCACCACACCACCACACACACACCCCACACACACACACACACACACACCACACACACACACACACACACACACACCACACCCACACCACACCACACACCACACCACACACACACACCACACACCACACACACCCACACACACCCACACACACACCCCACACACACCACCACACACACCACACACACACCCACCACCACACCACCACACACACACACACACCACCACACACACACACCACACACACACCACCACACACACACACCACACACACACCACCACACCAACCACACACCCACACACACACACCACCACACACACCCCACACACACCACACACACCACCACACACACCACCACACCACCACACCACACACACCACACACACACCCACACACACACACCACCACCACCCCACACACCCCACACACACAACACACACACACACCACACACACACACCACACACACACACCCCACACACACACCACACACACCACACACCACACACACACACACCAACCAACCAACCAATAGTTTACATATTGGATCGTTTTCGGTGTATATCATATACATAAAGTACAACCAATGATCGTCGACGTTATATATACAGTTGTATAATCTTTATAATCAATTTCATTATTACAGTCAAACCTGTGTTAGTGGCCACCTCCATCAAGCAACCAACGTGCATTAAGAAGCCAGTTTCCAGATTCCCAATATGTTGGTTTATTATACATTTCACTTCTATTAACCTGTGATAAGCAGCCACTTTCTGTATTCCCTTTGTCTGCCTGCTTAATACAGGAGGTTTGACTGTATTGTTTTTTTTTGCACACATTATTTTCTTCGAACTCTTAAGCAGTGACACAGTATGTTCGACACAAATTGTCTGTATTTGCTGTTAGTGAACCCCATTATAAATGGATTCATCGCGCAATAAAGCATATATGTTCGGAACCCTAATTCTCCAGCTACGCTTAGAATATCCCCTCTCGCCACGGCATTTCGCTTTACAACGAAACATAGATAAAAATAAGGCACACTTAGAATAATAGATATTAAAGACACAGCTATCATCATCAGCACGATTGTTCTTTCAGCAGCAATTCGTTTGCTTTCATCTTTTTTTCTGGACATGGGATTTGATTCTATATATCGCATTTCTGGATCATCTAGTTTGTTTGCACTTACAGTTTCATTGTGTGCATATTTATCTGCCCTTTGTGTCTGGTTATGTACAGTGTGTGTCTTGTTTTCTTCCGTGGATCTGCAACTATCTCTTGCAGTTGTAATGTTATATGCTGCAGTTGCATTGATGGCTATCGCTGTTACACTGCTATTAGACGCATTGGCACTGCTGTTTGATGGTGTGACACTGCTGTTAGACGTATTGACACTGCTGTTTGATGGTGTGACACTGCTGTTAGACGCATTGACACTGCTGTTTGATGGTGTGACACTGCTGTTAGACGCATTGGCAATGCTGTTTGATGGCGTGACACTGCTGTTAGACGCATTGACACTGCTGTTTGATGGCGTGACACTGCTGTTAGACGCATTGACACTGCTGTTTGATGGTGTAACACTGCTGTTAGACGCATTGGCACTGCTGTTTGACGGTGTGACACTGCTGTTAGACGCATTGACACTGCTGTTTGATGGTGTAGCACTGCTGTTAGAAGCATTGGCACTGCTGTTTGATGGTGTGACACTGCTGTTTGATGGTGTGACACTGCTGTTAGACGCATTGACACTGCTGTTTGATGGTGTGACACTGCTGTTAGACGCATTGACACTGCTGTTTGATGGTGTAGCACTGCTGTTAGACGCATTGGCACTGTTGTTTGATGGTATGACACTGGTGTTAGACGCATTGACATTGCTGTTTGATGGTGTAGCACTGCTGGTCGACGTGGATGTACTTCTGTCTGTAGCTGTTACACTGCTGTTAGACGTTGTTACATTGCTGTTTGACGACCTTGTATTGCTGTTTGATGCGGGTGTACTTCTGTCTGTCGCGGTTACTCTGTTGTTTGGCGCTGTTACACTGCTGTTAGACGCATTGGCACTGTTGTTTGACGCTGCTACATTGCTGTTAGACGCATTGGCACTGTTGTTTGACGCTGCTACATTGCTGTCAGACGCATTGGCACTGTTGTTTGACGCTGCTACATTGCTGTTAGACGCATTGGCACTGTTGTTTGACGCTGCTACATTGATGTTAGACGCATTGGCACTGTTGTTTGACGCTGCTACATTGATGTTAGACGCATTGGCACTGTTGTTTGACGCTGCTACATTGCTGTTAGACGCATTGGCATTGTTGTTTGACGCTGCTACATTGCTGTTAGACGCATTGGCACTGTTGTTTGACGCTGCTACATTGCTGTTAGACGCATTGGCACTGTTGTTTGACGCTGCTACATTGCTGTTAGACGCATTGGCACTGTTGTTTGACGCTGCTACATTGTTGTTAGACGCATTGGCACTGTTGTTAGACGCATTGGCACTGTTGTTTGACGCTGCTACATTGCTGTTAGACGCATTGGCACTGCTGTTTGACGCCTTTACATTGCTGTTTGACGCGGATGTACTTCTGTCTGTCGCGGTGACACTGCTGTTTGACGCCTCTGCATTGCTTCCTGACGAGGTAGCAATGCTGTATGACGGGGTGACACTGCTGTATGACGGGGTGACACTGCTGTATGATGGGGCGACACTGTTGTCCGACGGCGTTCCATCGTTATCTGTCGCGACTATACCGCTAAATGACGCGACCCTGCTGCTGTTGATGCTGCTGCTGTTGCTACAATCATATGAAGTGTCTCTGCTGTTTTCTCTCATGGTGACACTACTATCACCTATCGTGGCGGCTGCACCGCTGTCCGCTATACGTGTGCGCTCAGGCGCCATATCTGCACGTATAGCTGATGTGCGTAGACTGTCAAGGTCACTGGTTGCCATTGGCTCCGTCACCGCACTCTCATTATTAACAGACACAGTGAACACTTTAAGCGTAGTAAACGATTTCCGTGAGCTCTTGCGCAAGTGTTCTGAGAAACTATAACGTTTAGTGGTAGCATTATATCGGCTTAATTGTTTCTCTACCAGAACTATTTTTGCAACAATTTGTTTGTATAAAAGTAGTACTGTTGCTGTCAGCCCATTAATTAGAACGAAATCGACCACGTGGAAAACCAATATTTCTGTCTGTAGACTATCCTTATAGGAATGGGCACAGTAAAACCCAAGGATTGTGGCATTGTTGGCGATATGAAATTCAATGATTTCAGTGTCAACGATGAAGAAATTTTTACACGACAAAATCAGAGTTGATACTAAGGCGCCCAACACGCATATCCCTACGCTTTCGATGGAGAATTGCCACGCGGAAGGAGGTAAGCATATCCGCCTGTATCTGTCAATTGAAATAAACAGCTGTATCAACATTGAACTTGTAGTGAACCAATGGTTGAAAAGGTATGCTAATTTACAACCGATGGTACTTCTGAATGTTACAAGATTGGTCATTTCGTGAAATATGCTACATGCGCTTAGGCATGCTGCCAAATCGTTCGTAGACAGTACAATAAGTAGAACGTATGTCTCGTTTCTTTGTTCACGTCTATTTTCCTTCGAACTGTAGAAGACAATAGAGATGACATTGCCGACAATACCCAATACGAGAACAAAGCCGCTCGCGATCAAGACAGGTGCGTATTTGGAGGTGAACAGGCTGTTGATTGTGTCTAGATCTACTTCACCGTCGTGTTCATACTCCACCAAGCCTGGTAGTAGTAGCATGGCTGGTATATATATATAGTGTATATTAGGGATGACAACGAATAGCGATTTAGGTATTCGAATATTTGGTTGGGAAGGTATTCGAATATTCGAAAGTATTCGGTCAAAAATTCAAACTCTTATAAAAATTGCATAAACGTCGTCTTCTTCCTGTAAGGCCATGCAAATATAACGACGACTCATTCAGTTATTGTTATCGGCCACTGTACATTCATGGGCGTTTTCACAAATGTCATTTGAACTGTTTTCCGTTGAAAGGTGTTTGTTTTTCAAATGATTATTCAGATTGATGTTGTACCCGAACATGTTATATCCAATTTGCATATCAGCTTTCTTATTCTCAGAGCGATTGACACCAATAGTGTATATACATCAAAGTCATGTCAGTGGTGATTAAAGATACCGCTAATAGTTCGTGTATTCAATAGCGCATGTTCGTATTTCTCGCACTTCCAATTACGTGTCTCTGCCATTACTTGTCACACGTGCAATCACTGCTTAAAACGTTCTTCTAATAATATTAGTTCACTAAATAATACATTAATATATGTACATACCACATATACAATGTCCCTACTGCGCATCAGGCATAATGAATACGATATACATGTAGATATAAATTAAGTGTCGATTGTTTTCTTACAATGTGAAAATAATACGTATATTCCGATGCTTGTCTGGGAACAGAAATGTTCCATGTCACGATATTCCAACCATCCTATATACATGTAATAGATTGTGTGTTATCATGACGATACGATATCACGCTCATTCTCGTCTAGTGTACACAATTCCATTGACAGGTGCCCGGATGCCTAGCAATTACGTACACCATATACCATAGATAACAGAATAGTTGGTGCCGATTCAGCTGTGTTTTGATTTGCTAGTTATGTGCATACATTTAATGGTTAGGTACTTTGTTGACACGTCCGTACCCACAAGTGTATATTATGTGGATATCCGTTTGAGCCGAATGTATAGCCCCAATAACCCAGTCATAGACAACTAGACAGTAACGTTATTGTTCACCTAGCCACGTGTGTATCATATTATTGGAGTGGGTATTACGAGATAATTGTTCAATGTCGACTGTGCCGCATGGCACATACAAAGAACAGGAACCTGCACTAATCTATATATGTGTGTGTTATTAACCAACTCGATCTCATTAATATAGTCGTAGATATGACAAACTATTAATAACAACATAATTATATATCAAGCTGGTATATCATTAATATAATTCGATCCTTGCAGATGGGACTTTAACCCATTCAACACCAAGTAACTCACATGGACTGGTCCATGATATTCTTAAACCAATAAATGAATCAGAAAATCACATTTGGACAAGTTCATTTATCAAAATGGGTAATTATGTCTAAAAATAGTCATATCACTGGCAAAAAGTGCAGATCCTGATAAGACGGCTCGTCACGAGCCGGCTCATCTGGATCTACACTTTTTGTAAGCCTATTTAGAGGTATGTGGTGTTGAAAGGGTTAAACCGATGTCTCTTAAAAGAACCAAGAGGAGAGTCTGGAATGGATCGCTGTCTGTATCATTGCACTCTCCTCCAAAACTCTAAAATGACTTATCTCTTCAGGTGTCGCTCATATCGGCAACCGGTAGCGACGATAAATAAACGTCACGCTCGCGCGTGTGGGCGCACGCACGGACGCGCGCACACACACAGTGGCAGTGGATGTAACATATAATCAATGACCGAAACCCTTAAACCGTTTGCCTTAGGCAAGTATACGCATTGTCATAAATTACATATTGTTGAATGTTTGTCCTCGCATTTGAAAGATACCAATGTACCTAGTTTATGCAAATTTATTTTAGCTCGATTGCGAAACAAGTTATGTCAACTTATATTAATCACTCTCGAGACCTCATTCCTGATGGAATCCATCGCCACGAGGGAGAGAGAAGAGGCAACGTGGAATTTAAATGCCTTGCCTAAGGGCACAATCGTAACGGCTCCAGCGGGGCTCAAACTCCGGACCTTTCGCACCTGAAGCGAACGCGCATCCACTGCGCTATCACGACTTCCACTGTACCAATGTACCTGATCAAACAGAAAATGAAAACCTGTTAATGTCACCGTGCACCTTAGACCCGATGTAATGCTGTTGTAATGCCGTATATAATTTAAATGTAACGTTTGTTTCAAAACCATAAAACTGACATTAATGCGAGAATCAGTGATAAGGCAGGCCGCACCATTTTAGGTATGAAGTGCAGAACAAATACTGACTGTATCAGTATGGTCAATGCTCGATGTTACTATAGAGGTATCGTAGAGATAGAGTGATTCCCGCTACTTGTTTGCTCAGATATTTAAACCCAGAACTGACGCACATTATTTAGGAGATAACATTTGTCTTGTCATCTGATCAAGCTCAATGCTGTTTGCTATTCAGACTGGGGGAGCCAAAACACTTAATAAATTGCAAACATGGCCCCAGCTGATCTGGATCTATGTTGTTTGCACATTCCGTCCAGTTTATTCAGCAGGTTAAGGGTTATCATACTTGTCGGTAGTACGTAGTTCTCTATATTCGTTATACTAAAGAAAGCTATAATAAAATGATTGACGTCACTATAATAATATGTTATGTTATATTTCGGGTTTTACGCCTGCATCAGCACCATTTCGGGCTATATCGCCGGCGGGCAGTTTACCTAACAACACCTTTCCTGGGCAGGCTCCAGCGGTTAACCATGGGTGCACCAACATCCGTAAGAAACTGCCAACATTTTCATATAAATGAGACACGGCCTGAGCGGGGCTCGAACCCGTGATGATAGGTTACAGTGGTAACCACTCGACCACGGAGGCGGACTGACGTCACTATATAAACAATAGTTTATTGTAGATTTAAACAGGGTAACTGTCTTCGTTGCTTATATACAGACAAACAGCCTAGCCATGTTAGAATTAAGTTTTAAGCAACCTGGATATCCTGGATCGACTGAATTATTTGCATGACACAGAAATGTATATGGCCTAGATAACATTAACAACAGCACTAATTGTTTTTAATGTACGTTAAGTCGTAATTATTTTCACAACAGGGGAGTGTGCCAGAACAGCTGGTGCTCGGTTGCTCTTACAAACGGATGTTCTTCCACGGGACATGGCTTATACACTAGAGACCTTTCCTAACCGTGTAATTGGTAGTGATGATTAATGGCAAATCTCCCATTGCTGGAAACCTTTTAGACATATTACAATGTACATTATGGAGAACTATTGTGCAGCATCCGTGTGTCGCAAAAAGGAAACAATAGTTGCAAATCCCGGCAGAGGTTTGATGAATGCTACATCACTGCTTGTGTTTTGTGTGTACTTCAAATCTATTACTGGTTAATAATTAAATAGTATTTGTACTCAATGGCAGTCGTGTCAATAGCTTTCTGTTGTTGCATCAAATAATGACTAAATAATTTTAACTGGTTGATTCCGAATAGAATGCGTTGGGCTGCAGATCACGATTGGCGAATATTAATATTTGCATTATATTTACGCCTGAATGTCATTTCAAATTAAACAAATATTGACGAAATGTTGGCCATTCGAACACTATTATGTGAACGTGTCTGCAGTTAAAACTGATTCGAACAAGTAATATATCACATGATTGGACACTATATAATTGCTTGGATATATTCTATGTGAACGTTTCTGCAGTTAAAACTGATTCGAACAAGTAATATATCACATGATTGGACACTATATAATTGCTTGGATATATTCTATGTGAACGTTTCTGCAGTCAAAACTGATTCGAACAAGTAATATATCACATGATTGGACACTATATAATTGCTTGGATATATTCTCCTATGTGAATGTGTCTGCAGCCAAAACTGATTCGAACAAAATAATTGCTTCGATATATATTACTCGAACATATCATGCAAAGCAAAGAATTGAACCTGGGGTGCAGTATTATACTAGCATTGGTCGTGTACATAGGAACGTGCGGTAGTGCTTCAATTAACGATACAAATGTATTGCTGGACGACATTTTGAATGAATACAATAAAAATGTCAGACCAGTCGCTAATCAAGATGACGCTGTTAATGTAAGTACAGATTTCCGCATCAAATCAGTACAAGAGCTCGATGAAATTCGAGGCATATTTACACTATTTGGTGGAATGGTAATAAATTGGCATGATGCCAAGATGACGTGGGATCCAGCGAAATATGGTGGTATTGAATATGTCTTTACATCGTATAACGATGTGTGGGTACCTGAACTAATTCTAACTAGTCCTGCGAAAGACATGGACTCATTTGGAAGGACTTGGCAACGAGTGCAATATCACCACAGTGGTAATGCTTCTTGGCTAACAGGCGGATATATTAAAAGTACGTGCGCACTAGATATGAAAGATTACCCATTTGATACACATATGTGTACGGTATCGTTTTATGCTTGGGGTTACGGTGGTGAGCATGTGCAGGTAAAACCAGCAAGTGATGAAGTTGACTTATTTTATTATATTGGTAACTCCGCATGGACAATTACGAAGACTGAAACATCCTCTAAATACGACTCGACACAGGTGGATTTCCATTTTTTTCTTCAAAGGAAACCTGGTTTTGTGATAGTAAATGTTGTCCTACCGTTGACATTTCTCAGTCTCCTGAATGTTTTTGTATTCCTTCTAATCCCCGAATCCGGAGAACGCATTGCCTACTGTATTACCGTATTGTTGACAATAGCAATATTCATGACAATCGTCAGCGACACACTCCCGAGAAGTTCAGAACCAGTACCCGTTATTTCATACAAACTCTTGTTTGACATACTGATCAGTTCGCTTATGACTCTAACAACAATACTCAATCTGAGATTGTACAATAAAGATAATACGACAGATGTCCCAATATGGCTGCAGAAGATATACATGTGCCTAACGTGTAGACGCGGCACAGTTAGCAATCTTGCAGATGGAAAAAAGGATGTTCGGATTCGTGAAACGGCTATTGTATCTTTAACGAAAAAAGGATCTCAACGATCAACCGACACTAGGAGACCATCGATCACCGTCATTAATTATGAAAAGATTGCAACTGAACGTATGGAAAAGGAATTGAGTATGTTCCCAACACCGATGGAGGACGAATCGAAAGAAATACAAAGACCTGTGTCGTGGAAACAGATCAGTTGTATGGTGGACGTTATTGCACTCGTTGGGTTCACATTGCTGTCTGTCTGCAGTTTGGCTGTGTTTATCATTATCACCTATAAAGCTTGACATGGATTATATATGATCCAGATGTGAATTAATGTCCATGTGCAATTCTCTCAGACTGTTGTCAGTTGATCTGTTGAATTGATCAGTGTTGTTTTGTGGTTTACGTTGCACCGCCAATTTAGATGGCGATCTCTAGATGGAGGACGACCCCAAATGCCCATTCGAGCAATATTTTAAAATAAACAGACGAGCATCTGGGAATAACCATTGACCTTCTGCAAGCCCGCTGGAAAGCTTCCCCACATGAAATAATTCGACATCCTCAGTGTGATTCGAACATACAGCGGTGAGGGGCAAGAGCCCGCGGTGATACAACCACACGAATGAACATGGCGTTTACGAACATAGTGTATCACAGCGCTTGCCATGGTGTGTATTACGGGGGCCGACCACGGCAGTTCACGGTGTTTATATCTAAAAAATGATTTTAGTGTCTAAATGTGTACGTCCAGTTCACAATTCAGCGTTTTGCATCCTATGTCAGGACTCAATAAGAAATGCCGCACAAACGTATCTAAATTATCAACAAAACATTCATACTGATGCAATTGTGTGTTTAACTAGTCATTTGACCCTGCACCTGAGTGTTACGGCAATATTTGCTGTCGAATTATTTTATGCTATATCTGCTGATTTGAATTTGTTACACCGGAGTATTTCCGAATTGAAATTATTATTTTATGTAATATTAGCTTCAATCTCACATTCAATATTTGCTTCAATCTCATGTTCAATATTAGCTTCAATCTCACATTCAATATTAGCTTCAATCTCACGTTCAATATTAGCTTCAATGTCACGTTCAATATTAGCTTCAATCTCACGATCAATATTAGCTTCAATCTCAAATTCAATATTTGCTTCAATATCACATTCAGTATTAGCTTCAATCTCACATTCAACATTTGCTTCAATCTCACATTCAATATTAGCTCAATCTCACATTCAATATTAGCTTCAATCTCAAATTAAACATTTGCTTCAATCTCACATTCAATATTAGCTCAATTTCACATTCAATATTTGCTTCAATCTCACATTCAACATTAGCTTCAATCTCACATTCAATATTAGCTTCAATCTCACATTCAATATTAGCTTCAATCTCACTTCAATATTAGCTTCAATTTCACATTCAATATTAGCTTCAATCTCACTTCAATATTAGCTTCAATTTCACATTCAATATTAGCTTCAATATCTGATAGCTTCAATATGATAATAGAAAACAATCCAGTCATTCTTTTGAAAACAGTAAACAGTCCAATGAACATAGTAATCAGTCGAGTAGAGTCTGGTGAATATAATAAACAGTCTGGTGAATATAGTAAACAGTCTGGTGAATATAGTAAACAGTCTGATTAATATAGTAAACAGTCTGGTGAACATAGAAATCACCCTGTGCATACGCACTACTACTCATAATGTATGTCTGTCAATCTGTCTGTCCAACTCGCTTTTGTTATGTTTTTAAAGCAGCATTACATCGTAATAAAGGATGTTTTGGGTAAAATATAAATACTAATGTGTGTGTGTGTTTACAAAAATCGAAATAGTCGCTCAGAAACGATAAAATTCCAATCAATTTAAACCGTCGTATACGCGAATGTGTTTATCAACACACGAAATGTAAACACGCACAGCGCGCATGCGTGAAACAACAGAGGATGTAGAAAACAACGTATATATTTTGAACATGAAAGACTATCTATCTATCTTCCTCTAATGTCGAACCCCTCGCGGGGATGTAGAAATGGCCCTAAAAGACTTAGCTAACAGAGGTATGAATCAACATATCAAGTCATTTAATTAAAAAAGACAACGTGTGACAAATGGGGACGATGCATTCCGAATGTAACCAAGTGCGGACGATGCGTTCCGGTTGTAAACATGTGAGTGACCGATCGACTCGGAAAGTCCTACTTTCGGTTTCGAGTTTGTTTTATCGCAAAAAAACACTGTTTACCAAATGAACATAAGCATACAAAGTATAATGTTATAATGTGTAGCAGCATTGCTACCCATATGTACCCATACGTAAAAATTGAATTTTTCAAATATCTTTTATTTCAGACGATGTAATGCTGCTTTAAATTCAACTGACAATAAAATGAGCGGGATATAGTATGTCAAAAATGTATCGATTCAATGAAGAACACAACTCAAACTACTTGATGTTATGCTATAGATCTACTGGGTAAAGAATTTAAAACAAGTATATGCTGTAGTTGCAGTCGGTGACCGAGATTATTTTTTCTTAAACTATGACAATACATTCTTTATATATGTGCGTGATCGTTCCCATTTATTTTAGGCTGACAATTATATCACTTTATTTTAAGTAGTATGGAATTATTGGTCTGTTCTTATAATGTTAGAGGTCTTGGGAATACTAAAAACCGATTGGAAGTATTTAACTGGGTAAAGGGTAAAAACTATCAATTTGTTTTCTCCAGGAAACACATTCTTCAGATAAAAAAGGAGATGGATTTCTGAATGGGGTAATAAAGCCTATTATAGTGGTATAACAAGTAACAGCGAAGGTGTCGCTATATTATTGAACATAACGGGTCCTCATTTCGTAGAAATAATTAAGGGTAGGCTAATTGCTCTGGAAATAGCAATAAATGATCACGAGTTTACATTAATTAATACATATAGACCTAACGATGATAACGTCACATTCGTTGAAGAACTGCACAATTACTTAAATGAAAATAACGATAAGAATTTCATCACTGGAGGAGATTTCAATACAGTATTAGATATAAATGTAGATACGAGAAATGGTAGAATAGACACCCACTCTAAATGTAGACTAAAATGATATAATAGAAAATAATAACCATGTCGATATTTGGAGACAAAAAAACACAACACAAAGTCAATATACTTGACATTCTAGTACAATACCTCCAATCTTCTGCAGATTAGACTACTTTCTTGTTTCCGAATATTTTAGTAACTTAACGCAAAATCTGATCATTCAATTGTACTTATAAAAATTAAATTTACTAATCAGAAAGTGTGTGTGTGTGTGTGTGTGTGTGTGTGTGTGTGTGTGTGTGTGTGTGTGTGTGTGTGTGTGTGTGTGTGTGTGTGTGTGTGTGTGTGTGTGTGTGTGTGTGTGTGTGTGTGTGTGTGTGTGTGTGTGTGTGTGTGTGTGTGTGTGTGTGTGTGTGTGTGTGTGTGTGTGTGTGTGTGTGTGTGTGTGTGTGTGTGTGTGTGTGTGTGTGTGTGTGTGTGTGTGTGTGTGTGTGTGTGTGTGTGTGTGTGTGTGTGTGTGTGTGTGTGTGTGTGTGTGTGTGTGTGTGTGTGTGTGTGTGTGTGTGTGTGTGTGTGTGTGTGTGTGTGTGTGTGTGTGTGTGTGTGTGTGTGTGTGTGTGTGTGTGTGTGTGTGTGTGTGTGTGTGTGTGTGTGTGTGTGTGTGTGTGTGTGTGTGTGTGTGTGTGTGTGTGTGTGTGTGTGTGTGTGTGTGTGTGTGTGTGTGTGTGTGTGTGTGTGTGTGTGTGTGTGTGTGTGTGTGTGTGTGTGTGTGTGTGTGTGTGTGTGTGTGTGTGTGTGTGTGTGTGTGTGTGTGTGTGTGTGTGTGTGTGTGTGTGTGTGTGTGTGTGTGTGTGTGTGTGTGTGTGGTGTGTGTGTGTGTGTGTGTGTGTGTGTGTGTGTGTGTGTGTGTGTGTGTGTGTGTGTGTGTGTGTGTGTGTGTGTGTGTGTGTGTGTGTGTGTGTGTGTGTGTGTGTGTGTGTGTGGTGTGTGTGTGTGTGTGTGTGTGTGTGTGTGTGTGTGTGTGTGTGTGTGTGTGTGTGTGTGTGTGTGTGTGTGTGTGTGTGTGTGTGTGTGTGTGTGTGTGTGTGTGTGTGTGTGTGTGTGTGTGTGTGTGTGTGTGTGTGTGTGTGTGTGTGTGTGTGTGTGTGTGTGTGTGTGTGTGTGTGTGTGTGTGTGTGTGTGTGTGTGTGTGTGTGTGTGTGTGTGTGTGTGTGTGTGTGTGTGTGTGTGTGTGTGTGTGTGTGTGTGTGTGTGTGTGTGTGTGTGTGTGTGTGTGTGTGTGTGTGTGTGTGTGTGTGTGTGTGTGTGTGTGTGTGTGTGTGTGTGTGTGTGTGTGTGTGTGTGTGTGTGTGTGTGTGTGTGTGTGTGTGTGTGTGTGTGTGTGTGTGTGTGTGTGTGTGTGTGTGTGTGTGTGTGTGTGTGTGTGTGTGTGTGTGTGTTGTGTGTGTGTCACTGTATATCCGGTGAAAACATCCCAGCAAACACCTGACGGCATACCAACGTTGGATCAACGTTGGAATTTGGCCGCGACGTCGGTGACCATTATCCAACGTCTATCCAACGTCGGACCCCCGACATCCATACAACGTCAGGTTACAACGTTGTTACGACGTTGGGATTTGGTCGTGATTTTGGTGACCATTATCCAACGTCTATCCAACGTCGGACTCCCGACATCCATACAACGTCAGACTAGAACGTACTTTGATGGACGTTGGATCAAAGTTGGAATTTGGTCGCGACGTTGTTGACCATTATACAACGTCTATCCAACGTCGGGCACCCGGCATTCATACAACGGCAGGCTATGTAGTACATCGTACGTTGTTGTTCGCGACATCGGTGACCATTAGTTAACGTCGGATCCCCGACATCCACACAACGTCAGGCTAAAGGGTTGTCATAACGTTCTATCAACGTTGGAATTTGGTCGTGACACTTCGGTAACCATTATTGAACGTCTAGCCAACGTCGGACACCCGATATTGGTACAACGTCAGGCTACACGGTTGGAATAATAATTATATAAGTATTAAAAGCAGGGCCATAGCTGACCAAGTATATTCAGAATCGCAGTGCGGCTTTCGCTCCAAGAGGTCTACAACCGACATGGTCTTCTCACTAAGGCAGTTACAAGAAAAATGTCGAGAGCAACAGCTACATCGCCTTAATCATAAACCTCACCAAAGCGTTCGACCTGCTGAGCCACGAAGGGCTATTTCAGATCCTACCACTGATTGGCTGTCCATCCAAGCTCCTCAGCATCGTAAAGTCATTTCATCATGGCATGCAGAGTACTGTGCAGTATGATGGCGAAACCTCTACATAATTCGAGGTCAAAAGCGGTGTCAAGCAAGGCTGTGTACTCGCCCTGACACTTTTCGGCATCTTCTTCGCCATGCTATTCAGGCATGCAATTCAAGAGAGCTACAGAAGGAGACTAGCTTCACTCCAGATCTGACGGCAAGCTCTTCAACATCACTCGCCTGAAGGCAAAATCCAAGACAAGAGAAGTCCTCATCAGATACATGCTCTTTGGCGATGATGCTGCACTTGCCCCCACTCAGAGGAACAACTCCAATTACTGACGAACCTCTTCTCTAGAGCATGCGACCTCTTCAGCCTAACCAGCAGAAAGTGCGACTTGTCTAGGGGGTCCGGGGGCATGTTCCCCCGTGATTTGTTTAGATTGTGCACGCGATTTCCTGACATTTGAAGCCACATTAGGATGGATGTTAGCTGCATATTAATGCCTAGCTGTTAGGGGCTATGAAAATATATGCACGACTTGTTAAAATTCTTGAAAGTGAGACACTGATCATGAACATCAACTCTTTAATTCAGTGTTCGAGTAGATTATTTATATGATGCTGGAGGGGGCTCGGGGTGTTCCCCTCTTCCCCCGAGAAAAAACAAACTGTGGCATTGTAAATGGTGATGGTGATATTTTACCCCAATTGTACACCCCTATAGTTATAACTAGTTTCGTAGTTTGGAGTAAAAATAATTATGTATGTATGGCAATATATGCCACATCCAAGCTGGACATCCTATATTGTTCTTCATACCCATATACCTCCCCTTCCCCACTTTATTGCAGTTTTGGGTTTTCATTTTCTGGCACATTCATGGCCTTATAGTAGCTACGCACCTGAAAAGAATATTTAACGCTGTACTGTAGGTCTAGGAATAAGGTACACACGAGCCGATGCGATTATAATACCTATACTGTAGTAGAGCTCTATAATTTGGTTCACTCTAACCTATTCCCGATTAATTGGTTCAGTTTCACCTCATTTTACTATATGCGCATATTCGAATCACTTGCATTGATCCATAATCCGTTGATATATAAATAATGGATTAAATTATTTAATATCTTAATATTCAAAAAATAAAATTTTGTTTTTGAGAAACATAAATGGGAACAATATTACCATTTGTGATATTCGAAACTACAAACTCAGAATGTAATTCATACATCATCGGAGCGCGCCATGCTGTTTGAAAGTTGTTTAAAACAATCTGAAAATTGAAGGTATATATATATCTACTCTATGTTTTAATCATTACCAAACTTTAACGTTATACATAGTGATCAAGGCAACACGTTCCCGCTGGTGTATACTGGTCCAGTACCCTTAGCCGAAGAGTATCCCGGAACAATCTATTTTCGGTCACTTGAAAATTCGACATATTTCATGTTTTTACGTAAAAATGTGCCAGGAGCCGGTGTGGCTCAGTGGATATAGCCACGGGTTATTTTTTAGTGAAGGACAAAACACCCTCGGACAAACAGCCTCAGCACAAAAATGACTACATGGACGAAACCCGCTCCATGTTGTAATTTTTAGGTTGAGGGCGTTTTGTCCGAGGGGGTTCTGTCCGGATACCGTTCTTTTTGTGTGCAATACACTTGCATCATAGCCTAACTAACTTTGCCAAACATATACTGTGCCCCCCCCCCCCTTCTACCAGTGTCCCCCACCCATTCTTCCGTCAAAACTGAATTGGCCCTTAAAGTGACATCAAAATCACTCCCAATTAGTTCATGTTCGTTTTAGGAAGTGCCCAGAAGTCCTTTCCAGGCACAGAGCATGCCAAGAAACTGGAAATTGGGTCGGTTTTGAAGTACGCACCAGACAGAAGAGGTGGTGGCGGAAGATGGGCTGATCAGTGATCACCTGTAGTGAAAGTTCCTGCCATGAACAACCTTTTGCTGTTTGACAAGGGAAAAAATAAAGAATTAAATTGTTCTTCGTTTGTCTTTGAGTGTTGTTGCCCAGCTCAAAAGGTTTGGGAATAGTATATACAAGAGCTTCAGATACATGTTGGGTTTTTGACTCGTTATTTTGAAAATGAAGTGTTATTCTTGTCATTCAAACCTTTTTTCATCAATTCCATGTATACCAACCCATTGAAATAAGTTAATTTCAATTTTTTACAATTGTCTTTTATGGAAAACTGACACTTATTTGAAGCTCTATAATCAATCCCTCTTGCTGACTTCTATCCAGATTAACAGGTTACAAAACACTAGATGTGCTTCTGTGTGTATGCGACCCAAATGACAAAGTTAGACATCCATATGAGCCGTAAAATATCAATAATCCATCAAACGTGTGAATACAAGGCTGGGCTTGTGTTGTGACTTGTTTACACTGTTGTGTTAATGCCACATTGTTTGACAGTCGTTGCAGGATTGGGATGATTTTGGTGCTACTTCAATGTTAGGCTTGGGTGGTTGGTTGGGAGCAGCGAAGGGTAGTTTAACGATCGGTATTCATCCTTTCCGGAATGCCGACTTACATGGTTTAGGCCTCCTTTACATGCCCCTGTACTTGAGAGCTAAATCCTGTTATGCTCCATTAAGAAGTAATAAGCTTTAATATAGCTAACCCTATTACTTTGGGGCAGAGCTAAGTGACTGGTGCGGTATGGACCTGGCACCAGGTCAGGATATTCTAATTTCAGGACTGAATATATTGTTATGTAAATATTGAGTTCTGATTTTGGGAATTTCCCTCATTGTGGACAGGTTGAATACGGGAAAATCCATCCTGTTGGCCCGGCCTTAAATGACCTTAGCTGTTGATAGGCCGTTAAACACCAATAATCAATCAATCAACGTTAGGTTACGTGGTTTCAACGTCGGTTTGTGACGTTGTTTCAACGTCATTGTGACGTTGTTTCAACGTCAGTTCAAAGTTGCTTAGACGTCATGTTGACGACGTTGTGAAAATGACGTTGATACGTTGTGAAAATGACGTCATTTCAACGTCATCTTTATGACGTCTAAAAAATTTGCAAATTCAACTACTTTTCAACGTCTATCCAACGTCAGAAAAAGACGTCTAAACAACGTCCCTTAGACGTCAATTGCCCACTGGGATTCGTTTACTTTTTGAAATTATAGAATATTATAACGATAAAAAACTTCCTGGATTATTATTGTTCTCAGATTACGAGAACGCGTTTGACAGCTTTGATCACAAATTTATATTTGCATGCTTAAACAATTTTAATTTTAGTGAGGATTCATTCAGTGGATTCGACTTTTTTACTCTAACATAAATAGCGTTGTTATAAACAATGTTGATATATGTCAGAAGCTTTCCGGATTAAGAGGTGTAAGACAAGGATGCTCTCTGTCATCTTCACCTTTTATCATATGTATGGAACTATTATCAAATACAATAGCAAGGGATCCAAATATACAAGGTATAAACATAAATCGTCAGGAAATAAAACAAATACACTATGCTGACGACGGAATATACACTTACGGAAAGAGCCAACTATACCATTTTTAATCTTGAATAACTTGTTTATTTATTAATATCTTTGCACGAAATTTCGAACATTGTCTATCTAGGCCATTAGAATTATAATCATGCTTTCACATTTATCGATTTTTTAACGCTCTGCGCCGAGCCGTGAAACGTATAAAATGCACGAGAAAATTGTGGGTTGTTGCGAACAAAAATTGCACGTGGTCGTTTTGGAAGCTATATCGATTATCACATCCAAAAAACACAAAATGGGCCGGATGTCAATTCAGCAGCGCGGAATAGCCATCGGGCTAATTACCGCCGGGGTTTCCCAGCGAGAGGTGGGTTTCATTTTCAACGTATTTAAATTATTTTTTAATAATTGTATCAATTTATTTTAGCTGATATTCGTAGTAGGTCAATCGTAACCATAAACAAAATATTACATCAATTATTTTATTAGTAATTAGTAATGTCACTATTATTATTCGCAATATTGTTATGTATACATGCTCGCCATGTAATAACTCGTTTTGTCCGTATATTTTGCAGGTTGCTAGACGAATGGGAGTAAACCGTCACACACTCATTGGGCTGGTGAGAAAGTACAGGGCGTCGGGCAGCGTGGACGACCTCCCAAGCCGCAAACGTGGACGTATAACTACTGCCGCCCAAGACCAGCATATACTGCAGATCCACCGTCAACAGCGATGGCGCACAGCTGCTTTAACAGCAAGGGAAACACTCGGCACTCACGGGTGCTACATCTCTGCGAGAACCGTACGGAATCGGCTTCTTACCATGGCTAACATGCGATGTAGACGACCGTTTAAAGGTATCGTTCTTACACCGAGGCACAGGGGTCTGAGAGATCGTTGGGCACAGCGTAACACAAGCGGCCTGGGCCCAAGTTCTTTTCACGGACGAAGAGGTTTCGTTTACAGGAGAACGATTGCCGCACACGGGTATATCGCGAAAGGGGAGAGAGATTCAACGACAACTGCATGATCGAGCGTGATAGGTACGGTGGAGGGTCCGTTATGATCTGGGCGGGAGTGTCTATGCACAACAAGACTAACATTGTCTTTATAAATGGCAATCTTACTGCAGCCAGATATCGAGATGAAGTCCTTCAGCCAGAAGTAGTTCCGATGATGAGAAACAACCGTGGTTTGAGCTTTCTCCAAGACGGTGCGCCTGCTCACACAGCCAGGGCTACGTTAGCGTTTCTCAATGCTAATAACGTAAACATAAAGGAACTTCCAGCCAGGTCTCCCGATCTTAACGTGATTGAGAACATCTGGGATGAACTCAACCGACGCGTTAGAAGAAATGGTATCGCGCCACAGACCATCCCGCAGCTGAGAGCGAAAATTGCTCAGGAGTGGGCCAACCTACCCCAGAATTACATTCATCGGTACGTCACATCCATGCGCAGACGTTGTATTGCTGTGATTAATGCCCAGGGAGGACATACCCGTTACTAGACCCTTATGTAACAGATCGAATTTGGTGAACAGAGTGTAGTGACTTTTTGTGACTTAGGTTTCGCGCAACAGGACAGGAAACGACACAGCTGCTTTAATTTGTATTCTGATCAAATGAATTTAATGAACATTTAATTATGATCTCACATGTCTTATTGTTATATTTTGAAAATTTCAGCAAGATCTGACCTATATTCGCTGAGTTATGGGTAGTTTTATACTGGTATAGTTAGCTCTTTCCTTAAGTGTATATAAACAATGGTAATAAAGCTTCTTTTGAATGTTTGATTATGTTATAAGTGAATTTGGCAAAATGTCCAGGATTGAAATTAAATACATCAAAAACCATTTATATACTCAGAATAGGATCCTTAAGAAATTCAGATATTCAGATATTCAGTTGTGTCAAGATAAGAACTTTATATGGACCTCAAAGAATGCAAAAACACTTGGAATGTATTTTAGTAATGATAAAGAATTTAATAAAATTTAGAACCAAAATTGCAAGAATTTAAAAACTGCTTAAAGCAGTGGCAACATCGTAAGCTTTCTTTGATGGGGACAGTGACAGTTATTAAAAAGTGTGTATTACCAAAACTTGTTTCATTTAATGTTTTACCTAATCCACCATCACATATAATTAGTGATATAACGAAATCAATATTTTTATTTATGTGGGACGATAAAACAAAAAATCAACGGTTTAAAGTTAA
Source organism: Archivesica marissinica (assembly GCA_014843695.1). Lineage (NCBI taxonomy): Eukaryota > Metazoa > Mollusca > Bivalvia > Venerida > Vesicomyidae > Archivesica > Archivesica marissinica. The sequence continues at coordinate 12,013,012 of CM026395.1, forward strand.
CAAACATAATATATTTTTAAACTCAATAAAAGCGGCTTAAGAGAATCGTAGACGACAAAAACAAAGGATTCTGGAAATGTGTTTATGCAAAACAAAGAGGAATATGGGGGCAAAATGTTACTAGATTGCAATCTGTCTGATAATGATATTCATAACGTAAGTGGTGGTAATTCTTTTTTACATGATATTCTAATGTCATTGTTTAAGATTTATGCAGACTTTAGTAATGCTAGTGTTTCTTTTAAACAACATAGCATCTGGAATAACTCTGAAAGGGATTGGTTCAATAAAGGAATAAAAGTTGTAGATCAATTATTTGATTTTAGGAATGGTAAATATTCAACATTTGAAGACATGATAAAGATTTATTTAATTTAAATGAAAACCTTTCTTAACCAATCATAAACTAAAAAACAGTATACCATAATCATACGTAAATAAAACGAACCAACGACTCCTTGCAGAAACAAGAACAGAAACGTTAATTGATAAACTAAAAACCCCAAAAAGCCTCAATCAACTACTCTATAAAACACAAATGGAAAATTCAGCGATTGAAGGACCTAAATCAGAAAATAAATGGAATATCATACTAGGTAAACAAGACTAGATACGAAGTTAAAAAGTTTTCAATACAAATTCTTGAAGCATATTCTACTGACTAATACATATTTATTAAAATGCAAAAGAGTTTCGACAAGTCTTTGTGATTCCTGTAATATGAATGTTGTTTTGGGAATGCCCATGTGGAATCAACTAAGGATATTTCTAAAAACAAAAAATATTGATGTGGATATAAATTTTGAAATAATTTGTTTTGGTAAAATAAACAACTGTAATAAATAATACAATTAATTTCATAATTATTCTACGTAAATCTTTTATATATATATAATGAAGTGTAGAAAAGAACTGCCACGTTTTGAGTGCTTTGGGTTATCTAAATATTAGAGTTAATTTAGAACGGGAGATTGCTTTAAGAACAGACACATTAGAAAAATACAACACCAAGTGGGTAGCGTTTTTATAATCAATTAATTCCCCTTGTATTTTGCTTGTGTAATTGATAAATAAATAAATGGAAACGATCACCAATATGCTTTTGTTTCAAATCTATTTTTCTAGGGATACTAATCCATAAACAACTCTTTTGTGTGTATATATATGGAAGGCATGTCTTATTAGATCATTTATGTTGTAACATTATGTAAATGTTTTTTATGTATATATATACAAGGAAGACATTTAAAAGAAAATAGAAATCACAACTATACGATTCAAACAGTACTACACAGTAGAAAACAGGTTACATTATTGAATGAATATAAATCAATTATGAATTCCATACTGCCTGAAAACAAAATTTAAATAATAAATTTGTAACAGACAATAGAAACGTTTGTCATTATTTTGTGTTTTGCAATTCGACTTGATAATTCATTTTCATTCATTGGCAGAAACGGCATCAATCAATGCCTTTGGCAATTTACATATTCAGTTACAAATATGGCCAGGACATACAACAATATATAACACTTCAAGTACACACATGCATACACACATAACGAGCACAAAAGTAACAACATTTCAATTTGTATAACATGATTATTAAGAAGCAGTTCAATCTTCGAGGGATTGCGTTCTAAGTTCAAGAGTATCGTTTAAATATTTAGCTTAGATAATGAAGGTATATCTAGGCCCGAATCATTTAAACTTACAAGCGAATCGAGACAAAATGTAGTGATGTAATGTAACCCATATCAAATATAAGATATGAACAGTTTATGTCAATAGTTGGTATGTATCTGGCGCTTCCTCGTGGTTCCTGATGTCGGTGTCAAATACATGGCGCCAAATATTTATTTGTGAACTATATGGCTCTTTAGTCTGCTCCCAAGTTTTTCAAATTGGTTCCAGATTTGTCTAATTAGCGACAGAGGTGGTGCAGACAAACATTCAGACAGAGGGAACCCTGCTTCCTACAATATTATTTAAATAAGCTAAGAAGAAACATCATTGCATTATTTCATATGGGTTTGTTTTGGTTCCAAATTAAATAACCAGGGTGTGGAAATCTTGTGTCCGACTCATACAATTTGTCAAACGGAATTAAATAAAATGTGTTAAAATTGGCGGATTCTGGGAAAAGATTTTTATACATCCACCCTGGGTATGTGTACCACCCTATATACAAGCTATCTGGGGTGGATGTACCTCTCTTTCACAAAATGTTATCGTTATCCAGGCCATTTTCTCAGTTCTGCCTCTCTACTATGTTCACTACATGAATAAATTCTTCTTAAACTTACAATTTAGTTAGCAGAAGTTGGAAATGTAAACATTCCACCATGATGGTTTATCTATAAAACATTTACACATCCAACTATGTAATCGGACAGTGTTCAATCAACGACACAGGCAATTCGTCTATGTTTACAAATTACTCCATTCAGTGCAATGAATGAAAGGCTGGGCCACGACTTGCAACTTAAAATAACAGTAGCAAGAGAACATAACATTCCTGTATTATGGAGTTTCTGTGAATACAATCGGATGAACCTGATCGGTCGCATATGCACATATCACCCACTGTCTGTCTAATCAAACTAATCAATAATCCAATCGGCTATCGTTATCCCCCCAGACTAACACGTATCTCTAAAAAATATCCTCTAATAGTGTACACAATTATCAAATAGTACAGTGAAGTAACTGGAAACTTTGCGTTTTAAACTTGGAAAATAATGGTGAACCTTTTTTATTACATATAGATATGGAAATGAATTTTATGTAAACAACATAACAAATATTATTTACATATAAAAGACAAACATGATAGCCAGTTACTTATAATACCTACATGTATACATGTACTTGCTATAGACATTGTATGAATGTTTAATGCAATAAAGGTAGTGTTGTTATAATGATAAACCAACACAAACAATATTCATGGTCCTTGGATTAAACATAGAAATATTTTATTGGCACTGTTTGTAACTATAAAGACCATTTTTCTGTTCAATTTTAATTGATGTTGATTAGTTACTAATCAGAATGCTCTGGGGACAGGTTATGGGATGCACCAAGTGTTTAATCACCTTGTGTATTATACAATATACCATTGTACTAATTAGTTACTAATCAGAATGCTCTGGGGACAGGCTATGTGATACACCATGATTAAAGTGTTTAATCACCTTGTGTATTATACAATATACCATTGTACTAATTAGTTACTAATCAGAATGCTCTGGGGACATGCTATGTGATGCACCATGATTAAAGTATTTAATCAGTTCAGTTTCAGAGTTTATTGGCGGATCTGTAGCCCAGTGGTAACACGCTGGACTGGTAATCCAGGGATCGCAGGTTCGATCCCCCGTCTGACCCTAATAAAATTAAGTCTTTCAGATGGGACGTTAAACCGAGGTCTCGTGTCGGTGCTTTACACCGTGCACGTAAAAGAACCAGAGGAGATTCTGGAATGGGTCTCTGTCTGTATCATGCACTATCCTCCAAAATCTAAAATAACTAATCTCTTCAGGAGACGTCGCTCATATGGGCAACCGGTAGCGACGATAAATAAACGTAAAACACACGCACAGTTTATTGGCATTAAACACAATTGTTCGTCGCCTATACAACATGTACGACGGAAAGTACATAATATACAATTACAATATAATACATGAGAAAAGCATGAAAACAAAATTAAAATTAATGGGTATCGTAGTTTGAAAATATATAATGAATATACATACGTAAATGTGTTCATTGACAACTACCCTCTAATAACAGATGCTTGGTAAATATATTTTGATAATTTATATATATATAATATATTTTTAAACTTATTCAAGTTAGGCCAATGACAATAATAATGTGGTAAACAGTTGTTTCTTACTTCTGTATAGAATGGACATACTAATAAAAAGTGATATTCAGTTTCAATACAATTCATATTGCATTTCGTACAAATTCTCTGGTTTCTATCAATATTTCTATGACAACCTTCTATGAGTAAATTATGAGCAGAACATCGAAATCTAGACAAGTTAATTCTATAACTAACATTTTTAACACAGGATAAATACTTTTCTGGTTGGAAATATGTTTTAAACATGCAATAGGTTTCAAGTTTAGGTAGATTTCTAAGGTCTGAGAACCACTGCTGTAGATATTGATCATGTATACACTTTATTACACTCTGTATTTGTACATTTGTTACAACTGAACTATTCCATAAATAGGAAAACCCTAGGTTGTCTAAGAGTGTTTTAACATCGTTTGACCATTTATTTATATAATTACCATTCATATCACGCATATTATACAATTTATACACAAGACAATTTGGACATTTAGATATTTTATACCAATATCTAACTATTCTAACCTTACGAATTACAGATGAGAGGAATTTATATAAGATTGTATTTATCTTGTTTTCCAATCCTTTGTTATCTTCTTGCAACCTGTGTGTTCATATAATTTCGATGCATATATGCCCTTTGTACAAAAGAAGAACAATAAATAAAGTTTAAACTAATTACAGATAATGGAACACGTCCAAACTCGCCATATACTGTTGCATTTGTTGTCTGCTGTCGCACTTGTAATATTTGTTTAAGAAATTTTAAATGCAAACGTTCGATGCACCATGATTAAAATGTTTAATCACCTTGTGTATTATACAATATACCATTGTACTGATTAGTTACTAATCAGAATGCTCTGGGGAGGCTATGTGATGCACCATGATTAAAGTGTTTAATCACCTTGTGTATTATACAATATACCATTGTACTGATTAGTTACTAATCAGAATGATCTGGGGACAGGCTATGTGATGCACCATGATTAAAGTGTTTAATCACCTTGTGTATTATACAATATACCATTGTACTGATTAGTTACTAATCAGAATGCTCTGGGGACAGGCTATGTGATACACCATGATTAAAATGTTTAATCACCTTGTGTATTATACAATATACCATTGTACTGATTAGTTACTAATCAGAATGCTCTGGGGAGGCTATGTGATGCACCATGATTAAAGTGTTTAATCACCTTGTGTATTATACAATATACCATTGTACTAATTAGTTACTAATCAGAATGCTCTGGGGAGGCTATGTGATGCACCATGATTAAAGTGTTTAATCACCTTGTGTATTATACAATATACCATTGTACTGATTAGCAACACCCATAATGATTGGATCATGTTTTGACAGCTGTCGTCGAGCAAACTTAGAAACTTTCAACTTTATTGGCATAATCAGCAAACAAGTTGCCTTTGGCCATTTACAAACACAAAAAACTATGACAAATATAAATGGTAATGAATATTAAATATATACATGTATATATATACATTTTCATACAACATACATTTAAGAAACAATTAAAATGTCCAGGACATTTTTCCTTATTAAGCGTGAAAAATTTCTGTACACAAGGCCATGAAATATTGTTAAAATATGTTTTTCTTACTGTTCTATATGTTTCACAACATAGCATAAAATGATATTCTGATTCAACTGCATGTTGACTACATAACTTACACAATCAGATACAGAAAATGTAAATCAAGCCTTGTAATTACATGAATTTAGCAAAGCACCTCACACCCATTGCTTAGTTAACCGCTTACGGCTAGCTAAGACTGCCCAGAAACACATGTATAGGTCACAAGGGAATCAACATAAATGGAACATACATACTTTACATACATTATTAGGAAATCATGAACAAAATGATTACATCATTACAATGTTATACGGATCAGTCTCAATAAATGTGTTGGTAGTTCTACAAGTAGCAACCACCATGCATCTTTACTGCGCATTATTGCGCAATCGGTGTTCCGATAAAAAACTGACCCCAAAATATGTCCTGTGTATTACGGTCTTGTATGAACAGAGCAAAGGCTTTCCGATTGAAATAGTTGCATAAGTGGGAGGAGATATGACCAAATATGGCGTATATGCCCATTTGGCTGTTACGCAGTATATATTTACAGTTCAAAACCGAAAGTGAAAATTTCAAATATCATAAATTTGTCCAAAACGGCCATATACGCTAATGAAATTGGTATTTTATGATAGATATATCAGTATTCTTTTCATTCTGGGCACTTCCAAGAATGTAATTTGAAGTATATCCTGTTTATTTGGCTCGCATCCGAGTGACATGACAAGTCTCACCGGACAAGGGAAGTAATCAAACTTAACCATTACCAATATTCCACTTCCGTCCCGAATCGTAATTCATGCAGAGCAAAAAAAACATTAAAATATTGCAGTGTGTCCTTCTCTCAAGCTCGATTGAGGTATAAATATATACGGTATTGTGGTTTGGAATAAATGCAAATATGCATTTGCGCTGACTGAAGATTAATTAGCTTGTATTTGCAATTTTCTAAAATCAAAATGGCTGTTCGTACACCGTTCATTCGTACTCGGTTACGAGTCAGTATATTAATTTATAAGTGTGTTGTAAGTAGTGTGCATACAATTGTTACAGAACAGGTGAGAAATGTTTATAGAAGAAAATAACATTGACTACTATGTAGAATACCGTTTCATGTTCAAGTAATAAGCTGGTGTCAACTTTTTTAAGAAATTGAAAATCGAGCCTTTTCCGACTGCAATTTTTCATCATTTACAAGTCCATTAATTTCAAAATTGGTGGTGTAACAAAGTTAAACTATACATTTTTGCAAATGGTTTGATGAGATCTACCAGAACATGTATAGTTTTACATGTATTATAGCTGTTAATAAAATCATTGAATGTTGCTACTACAAGTTCTAAATGAATCATGCCAGTGACATATGCCTGAGGACACGATATGGAAATTGTCATAGATATATTAAATTCTAACATGATGATTATTCATGGTCTATTCTCATGTTGAATTTTAATGTCAGTTAATTTCTGGGAGTGCTGAAATATATTTTTTTTAAACTTGAATGCACCAGATGTTACAACAGGGAATGGATAGGTGCGCCAAAAGGTTTTTACTGCAGGGAATGGATAGATGTATTGACGTTTTATACAAATAAATGAAGGTATTTTCTATTTGTACAGTAACATATTTACGTACTGTACACTTGACCATTCATCAGCAGCCATTATTTACTAGCTAACATGCCACTGACGGGTTATTATTTTAGTGTACTACTAGTTTCACTGTATTTTTCGACACCACTCCAACTCAAAATTTACGGCAAATTCTATTTCATGTGAGGAAGCTATCCAGGTGGCTTGTATAAGTTTGGTGGTTCTACCTGGGTATCCGTATGTGCCTGAAATACAGCTCGAAGGTGCATCCGGCATCTCGAAGGTGCATCCGGGAACTTCCTCCACTAATAATAGCTGGAGAGTAGCCATATGACCTAAACTGTTGGTGTGACTTAAAGAAACCAAAACAAACAAACTTTGCAATTTGGTCTTGAATCTGATGGCAAGTAGGATTCAGCGACAGACAAGTCAATTTCTGCTGTTTACTTCACCACAGACAAGAGAACAATAAATGTAAATACTGAAGCAAACAAAACTGTAACACATAGAACAGGTAATAAATTAAGGTCACTATGGGTTACAGATATTTATAAAGAGTGCTTCATTTATTAACCATATATTTTCACAATATCGTATTTGGGGCAATAGTGGTTCAATAAAAACGAAGTGTAGTGACAGTGGATAATTTGTTTATTTTCAAAGGATTTAATTTCGGCCAACATTAAGTACTTGTATCTTAAGTCATACCCACTAAAGCATTATAACCCATCAGATGCTCGAGTGATCTTGCATTTACTAGTAATCTGTTTGTACAGTCACTTGTCTCACCCTTAAAGGATTATAACCCATCAGATGCTCGAGTGATCTTGCATTTACTAGTAATCTGTTTGTACAGTCACTTGTCTCACCACTAAAGCATTATAACCCATCAGATGCTCGAGTGATCTTGCATTTACTAGTAATCTGTTTGTACAGTCACTTGTCTCACCACTAAAGCATTATAACCCATCAGATGCTCGAGTGATCTTGCATTTACTAGTAATCTGTTTGTACAGTCACTTGTCTCACCACTAAAGCATTATAACCCATCAGATGCTCGAGTGATCTTGCATTTACTAGTAATCTGTTTGTACGGTCACTTGTCTCACCACTAAAGCATTATAACCCATCAGATGCTCGAGTGATCTTGCATTTACTAGTAATCTGTTTGTACGGTCACTTGTCTCACCACTAAAGCATTATAACCCATCAGATGCTCGAGTGATCTTGCATTTACTAGTAATCTGTTTGTACAGTCACTTGTCTCACCACTAAAGCATTATAACCCATCAGATGCTCGAGTGATCTTGCATTTACTAGTAATCTGTTTGTACGGTCACTTGTCTCACCACTAAAGCATTATAACCCATCAGATGCTCGAGTGATCTTGCATTTACTAGTAATCTGTTTGTACGGTCACTTGTCTCACCACTAAAGCATTATAACCCATCAGATGCTCGAGTGATCTTGCATTTACTAGTAATCTGTTTGTACGGTCACTTGTCTCACCCTTAAAGCATTATAACCCATCAGATGCTCGAGTGATCTTGCATTTACTAGTAATCTGTTTGTACAGTCACTTGTCTCACCACTAAAGCATTATAACCCATCAGATGCTCGAGTGATCTTGCATTTACTAGTAATCTGTTTGTACAGTCACTTGTCTCACCACTAAAGCATTATAACCCATCAGATGCTCGAGTGATCTGTTTGTACAGTCACTTGTCTCACCCTTAAAGCATTATAACCCATCAGATGCTCGAGTGATCTTGCATTTACTAGTAATCTGTTTGTACAGTCACTTGTCTCACCCTTAAAGCATTATAACCATCAGATGCTCGAGTGATCTTGCATTTACTAGTAATCTGTTTGTACGGTCACTTGTCTCACCACTAAAGCATTATAACCCATCAGATGCTCGAGTGATCTTGCATTTACTAGTAATCTGTTTGTACGGTCACTTGTCTCACCCTTAAAGCATAGGTCACTTACAGATGCTCGAGTGATCTTACATTTACTAGTAATCTATTTGTACAGTCACTTGTCTCACCCCTAAAGCATTGCAACAGGTCACTTACAGATGCTCGAGTGATCTTGCATTTACTAGTAATCTGTTTGTACGGTCACTTGTCTCACCCTTAAAGCATAGGTCACTTACAGATGCTCGAGTGATCTTACATTTACTAGTAATCTATTTGTACAGTCACTTGTCTCACCCCTAAAGCATTGCAACAGGTCACTTACAGATGCTCGAGTGATCTTGCATTTACTAGTAATCTGTTTGTACGGTCACTTGTCTCACCCTTAAAGCATAGGTCACTTACAGATGCTCGAGTGATCTTACATTTACTAGTAATCTATTTGTACAGTCACTTGTCTCACCCCTAAAGCATTGCAACAGGTCACTTACAGATGCTCGAGTGATCTTGCATTTACTAGTAATCTGTTTGTACGGTCACTTGTCTCACCCTTAAAGCATAGGTCACTTACAGATGCTCGAGTGATCTTACATTTACTAGTAATCTATTTGTACGGTCACTTGTCTCACCCCTAAAGCATTGCAACAGGTCACTTACAGATGCTCGAGTGATCTTGCATTTACTAGTAATCCGTTTGTACGGTCACTTGTCTCACCCTTAAAGGATTGCAACCCATCACTTACAGATGCTCGAGTGATCTTGCATTTACTAGTAATCTGTTTGT